>OX465297.1:109753075-110953075 GCA_949987735.1 Leucophora obtusa
ATCACATTTTCATGGAGCAACCCCACAAAAAACTGATAGGATATAAGTGTGATACACCAAAATGTTCGTATGAATAAGGCCTATTTGCGACCATACTTAGAAAAGCGGCGACTAGTCCAGGTATTCCAGAAATTCAGATTTTGTTTACTGACCACCAGTGGTGAATCACATTTTCATGGAGCAACCCCACAAAAAACTGATAGGATATAAGTGTGATACACCAAAATATTCGTATGAATAAGGCCTATTTGCGTCCATACTTAGAAATGCGGCGACTAGTCCAGGTATTCCAGAAATTCAGATTTTGTTTACTGACCACCAGTGGTGAATCACATTTTCATGGAGCAACCCCACAAAAAACTGATAGGATATAAGTGTGATACACCAAAATGTTCGTATGAATAAGGCCTATTTGCGTCCATACTTAGAAATGCGGCGACTAGTCCAGGTATTCCAGAAATTCAGATTTTGTTTACTGACCACCAGTGGTGAATCACATTTTCATGGAGCAACCCCACAAAAAACTGATAGGTTATAAGTGTGATACACCAAAATATTCGTATGAATAAGGCCTATTTGCGTCCATACTTAGAAATGCGGCGACTAGTCCAGGTATTCCAGAAATTCAGATTTTGTTTACTGACCTCCAGTGGTGAATCACATTTTCAAGGAGCAACCCCACAAAAAACTGATAGGATATAAGTGTGATACACCAAAATATTCGTATGAATAAGGCCTATTTGCATCCATACTTAGAAATGCGGCGACTAATCCAGGTATTCCAGAAATTCAGATTTTGTTTACTGACCACCAGTGGTGAATCACATTTTCATGGAACAACCCCACAAAAACTGATAGGATATAAGTGTGATACACCAAAATGTTCGTATGAATAAGGCCTATTTGCGTCCATACTTAGAAATGCGGCGAGTAGTCTACGTATTCCAGAAATTCAGATTTTGTTTACTGACCACCAGTGGTGAATCACATTTTCATGGAGCAACCCCACAAAAAACTGATAGGATATAAGTGTGATACACCAAAATATTCGTATGAATAAGGCCTATTTGCGTCCATACTTAGAAATGCGGCGACTAGTCCAGTTATTCCAGAAATTCAGATTTTGTTTACTGACCTCCAGTGGTGAATCACATTTTCATGGAGCAACCCCACAAAAAACTGATAGGATATAAGTGTGATACACCAAAATGTTCGTATGAATAAGGCCTATTTGCGTCCATACTTAGAAATGCGGCGACTAGTCCAGGTATTCCAGAAATTCAGATTTTGTTTACTGACAACCAGTGGTGAATCACATTTTCATGGAGCAACCCCACAAAAAACTGATAGGTTATAAGTGTGATACACCAAAATGTTCGTATGAATAAGGCCTATTTGCGTCCATACTTAGAAATGCGGCGACTAGTCCAGGTATTCCAGAAATTCAGATTTTGTTTACTGACCACCAGTGGTGAATCACATTTTCATGGAGCAACCCCACAAAAAACTGATAGGACATAAGTGTGATACACCAAAATATTCGTATGAATAAGGCCTATTTGCGTCCGTACTTAGAAATGCGGCGACTAGTCCAGGTATTCCAGAAATTCAGATTTTGTTTACTGACCTCCAGTGGTAAATCACATTTTCATGGAGCAACCCCACAAAAAACTGATAGGATATAAGTGTGATACACCAAAATGTTCGTATGAATAAGGCCTATTTGCGTCCATACTTAGAAATGCGGCGACTAGTCCAGGTATTCCAGAAATTCAGATTTTGTTTACTGACCACCAGTGGTGAATCACATTTTCATGGAGCAACCCCACAAAAAACTGATAGGATATAATTGTGATACACCAAAATGTTCGTATGAATAAGGCCTATTTGCGTCCATACTTAGAAATGCGGCGACTAGTCCAGGTATTCCAGAAATTCAGATTTTGTTTACTGACCACCAGTGGTGAATCACATTTTCATGGAGCAACCCCACAAAAAACTGATAGGATATAAGTGTGATACACCAAAATATTCGTATGAATAAGACCTATTTGCGTCCATACTTAGAAATGCGGCGACTAGTCCAGGTATTCCAGAAATTCAGATTTTGTTTACTGACCACCAGTGGTGAATCACATTTTCATGGAGCAACCCCACAAAAAACCGATAGGATATAAGTGTGATACACCAAAATGGTTGTATGAATAAGGCCTATTTGCGTCCATACTTAGAAATGCGGCGACTAGTCCAGGTATTCCAGAAATTCAGATTTTTTTTACTGACCACCAGTGGTGAATCACATTTTCATGGAGCAACCCCACAAAAAACTGATAGGATATAAGTGTGATACACCAAAATGTTCGTATGAATAAGGCCTATTTGCGACCATACTTAGAAAAGCGGCGACTAGTCCAGGTATTCCAGAAATTCAGATTTTGTTTACTGACCACCAGTGGTGAATCACATTTTCATGGAGCAACCCCACAAAAAACTGATAGGATATAAGTGTGATACACCAAAATGGTTGTATGAATAAGGCCTATTTGCGTCCATACTTAGAAATGCGGCGACTAGTCCAGGTATTCCAGAAATTCAGATTTTGTTTACTGACCACCAGTGGTGAATCACATTTTCATGGAGCAACCCCACAAAAAACTGATAGGATATAAGTGTGATACACCAAAATGTTCGTATGAATAAGGCCTATTTGCGTCTATACTTAGAAATGCGGCGACTAGTCCAGGTATTCCAGAAATTCAGATTTTGTTTACTGACCACCAGTGGTGAATCACATTTTCATGGAGCAACCCCACAAAAAACTGATAGGATATAAGTGTGATACACCAAAATGTTCGTATGAATAAGGCCTATTTGCGTCCATACTTAGAAATGCGGCGAGTAGTCTACGTATTCCAGAAATTCAGATTTTGTTTACTGACCACCAGTGGTGAATCACATTTTCATGGAGCAACCCCACAAAAAACTGATAGGATATAAGTGTGATACACCAAAATATTCGTATGAATAAGACCTATTTGCGTCCATACTTAGAAATGCGGCGACTAGTCCAGGTATTCCAGAAATTCAGATTTTGTTTACTGACCTCCAGTGGTGAATCACATTTTCATGGAGCAACACCACAAAAAACTGATAGGATATAAGTGTGATACACCAAAATGTTCGTATGAATAAGGCCTATTTGCGTCCATACTTAGAAATGCGGCGACTAGTCCAGGTATTCCAGAAATTCAGATTTTGTTTACTGACCACCAGTGGTGAATCACATTTTCATGGAGCAACCCCACAAAAAACTGATAGGATATAAGTGTGATACACCAAAATGTTCGTTTGAATAAGGCCTATTTGCGTCCATACTTAGAAATGCGGCGACTAGTCCAGGTATTCCAGAAATTCAGATTTTGTTTACGGACCACCAGTGGTGAATCACATTTTCATGGAGCAACCCCACAAAAAACTGATAGGATATAAGTGTGATACACCAAAATATTCGTATGAATAAGGCCTATTTGCGTCCATACTTAGAAATGCGGCGACTAGTCCAGTTATTCCAGAAATTCAGATTTTGTTTACTGACCTCCAGTGGTGAATCACATTTTCATGGAGCAACCCCACAAAAAACTGATAGGATATAAGTGTGATACACCAAAATGTTCGTATGAATAAGGCCTATTTGCGTCCATACTTAGAAATGCGGCGACTAGTCCAGGTATTCCAGAAATTCAGATTTTGTTTACTGACCACCAGTGGTGAATCACATTTTCATGGAGCAACCCCACAAAAAACTGATAGGACATAAGTGTGATACACCAAAATATTCGTAAGAATAAGGCCTATTTGCGTCCGTACTTAGAAATGCGGCGACTAGTCCAGGTATTCCAGAAATTCAGATTTTGTTTACTGACCTCCAGTGGTAAATCACATTTTCATGGAGCAACCCCACAAAAAACTGATAGGATATAAGTGTGATACACCAAAATGTTCGTATGAATAAGGCCTATTTGCGTCCATACTTAGAAATGCGGCGACTAGTCCAGGTATTCCAGAAATTCAGATTTTGTTTACTGACCACCAGTGGTGAATCACATTTTCATGGAGCAACCCCACAAAAAACTGATAGGATATAATTGTGATACACCAAAATGTTCGTATGAATAAGGCCTATTTGCGTCCATACTTAGAAATGCGGCGACTAGTCCAGGTATTCCAGAAATTCAGATTTTGTTTACTGACCACCAGTGGTGAATCACATTTTCATGGAGCAACCCCACAAAAAACTGATAGGATATAAGTGTGATACACCAAAATGTTCGTATGAATAAGGCCTATTTGAGTCCATACTTAGAAATGCGGCGACTAGTCTACGTATTCCAGAAATTCAGATTTTGTTTACTGACCACCAGTGGTGAATCACATTTTCATGGAGCAACCCCACAAAAAACTGATAGGATATAAGTGTGATACACCAAAATATTCGTATGAATAAGGCCTATTTGCGTCCATACTTAGAAATGCGGCGACTAGTCCAGGTATTCCAGAAATTCAGATTTTGTTTACTGACCTCCAGTGGTGAGTCACATTTTCATGGAGCAACCCCACAAAAAACTGATAGGATATAAGTGTGATACACCAAAATGTTCGTATGAATAAGGCCTATTTGCGTCCATACTTAGAAATGCGGCGACTAGTCCAGGTATTCCAGAAATTCAGATTTTGTTTACTGACCACCAGTGGTGAATCACATTTTCATGGAGCAACCCCACAAAAAACTGATAGGATATAAGTGTGATACACCAAAATGTTCGTATGAATAAGGCCTATTTGCGTCCATACTTAGAAATGCGGCGAGTAGTCTACGTATTCCAGAAATTCAGATTTTGTTTACTGACCACCAGTGGTGAATCACATTTTCATGGAGCAACCCCACAAAAAACTGATAGGATATAAGTGTGATACACCAAAATATTCGTATGAATAAGGCCTATTTGCGTCCATACTTAGAAATGCGGCGACTAGTCCAGGTATTCCAGAAATTCAGATTTTGTTTACTGACCTCCAGTGGTGAATCACATTTTCATGGAGCAACCCCACAAAAAACTGATAGGATATAAGTGTGATACACCAAAATGTTCGTATGAATAAGGCCTATTTGCGTCCATACTTAGAAATGCGGCGACTAGTCCAGGTATTCCAGAAATTCAGATTTTGTTTACTGACCACCAGTGGTGAATCACATTTTCATGGAGCAACCCCACAAAAAACTGATAGGATATAAGTGTGATACACCAAAATGTTCGTATGAATAAGGCCTATTTGCGTCCATACTTAGAAATGCGGCGACTAGTCCAGGTATTCCAGAAATTCAGATTTTGTTTACTGACCACCAGTGGTGAATCACATTTTCATGGAGCAACCCCACAAAAAACTGATAGGATATAAGTGTGATACACCAAAATGTTCGTATGAATAAGGCCTATTTGCGTCCATACTTAGAAATGCGGCGACTAGTCTACGTATTCCAGAAATTCAGATTTTGTTTACTGACCACCAGTGGTGAATCACATTTTCATGGAGCAACCCCACAAAAAACTGATAGGATATAAGTGTGATACACCAAAATATTCGTATGAATAAGGCCTATTTGCGTCCATACTTAGAAATGTGGCGACTAGTCCAGGTATTCCAGAAATTCAGATTTTGTTTACTGACCTCCAGTGGTGAATCACATTTTCATGGAGCAACCCCACAAAAAACTGATAGGATATAAGTGTGATACACCAAAATGTTCGTATGAATAAGGCCTATTTGCGTCCATACTTAGAAATGCGGCGACTAGTCCAGGTATTCCAGAAATTCAGATTTTGTTTACTGACCACCAGTGGTGAATCACATTTTCATGGAGCAACCCCACAAAAAACTGATAGGATATAAGTGTCATACACCAAAATGTTCGTATGAATAAGGCCTATTTGCGTCCATACTTAGAAATGCGGCGACTAGTCCAGGTATTCCAGAAATTCAGATTTTGTTTACTGACCACCAGTGGTGAATCACATTTTCATGGAGCAACCCCACAAAAAACTGATAGGATATAAGTGTCATACACCAAAATGTTCGTATGAATAAGGCCTATTTGCGTCCATACTTAGAAATGCGGCGACTAGTCCAGGTATTCCAGAAATTCAGATTTTGTTTACTGACCACCAGTGGTGAATCACATTTTCATGGAGCAACCCCACAAAAAACTGATAGGATATAAGTGTGATACACCAAAATGTTCGTATGAATAAGGCCTATTTGCGTCCATACTTAGAAATGCGGCGACTAGTCCAGGTATTCCAGAAATTCAGATTTTGTTTACTGACCACCAGTGGTGAATCACATTTTCATGGAGCAACCCCACAAAAAACTGATAGGATATAAGTGTGATACACCAAAATGTTCGTATGAATAAGGCCTATTTGCGTCCATACTTAGAAATGCGGCGACTAGTCCAGGTATTCCAGAAATTCAGATTTTGTTTACTGACCACCAGTGGTGAATCACATTTTCATGGAGCAACCCCACAAAAAACTGATAGGATATAAGTGTGATACACCAAAATGTTCGTATGAATAAGGCCTATTTGCGTCCATACTTAGAAATGCGGCGACTAGTCCAGGTATTCCAGAAATTCAGATTTTGTTTACTGACCACCAGTGGTGAATCACATTTTCATGGAGCAACCCCACAAAAAACTGATAGGATATAAGTGTGATACACCAAAATGTTCGTATGAATAAGGCCTATTTGCGTCCATACTTAGAAATGCGGCGAGTAGTCTACGCATTCCAGAAATTCAGATTTTGTTTACTGGCCACCAGTGGTGAATCACATTTTCATGGAGCAACCCCACAAAAAACTGATAGGATATAAGTGTGATACACCAAAATATTCGTATGAATAAGGCCTATTTGCGTCCATACTTAGAAATGCGGCGACTAGTCCAGGTATTCCAGAAATTCAGATTTTGTTTACTGACCTCCAATGGTGAATCACATTTTCATGGAGCAACCCCACAAAAAACTGATAGGATATAAGTGTGATACACCAAAGTGTTCGTATGAATAAGGCCTATTTGCGTCCATACTTAGAAATGCGGCGACTAGACCAGGTATTCCAGAAATTCAGATTTTGTTTACTGACCACCAGTGGTGAATCACATTTTCATGGAGCAACCCCACAAAAAACTGATAGGATATAAGTGTGATACACCAAAATGTTCGCATGAAAATAGAAATGCGGCGAGTAGTCTACGCATTCCAGAAATTCAGATTTTGTTTACTGACCACCAGTGGTGAATCACATTTTCATGGAGCAACCCCACAAAAAACTGATAGGATATAAGTGTGATACACCAAAATGTTCGTATGAATAAGGCCTATTTGCGACCATACTTAGAAAAGCGGCGACTAGTCCAGGTATTCCAGAAATTCAGATTTTGTTTACTGACCACCAGTGGTGAATCACATTTTCATGGAGCAACCCTACAAAAAACTGATAGGATATAAGTGTGATACACCAAAATGGTTGTATGAATAAGGCCTATTTGCGTCCATACTTAGAAATGCGGCGACTAGTCCAGGTATTCCAGAAATTCAGATTTTGTTTACTGACCACCAGTGGTGAATCACATTTTCATGGAGCAACCCCACAAAAAACTGATAGGATATAAGTGTGATACACCAAAATGTTCGTATGAATAAGGCCTATTTGCGTCCATACTTAGAAATGCGGCGACTAGTCCAGGTATTCCAGAAATTCAGATTTTGTTTACTGACCACCAGTGGTGAATCACATTTTCATGGAGCAACCCCACAAAAAACTGATAGGATATAAGTGTGATACACCAAAATGTTCGTATGAATAAGGCCTATTTGCGTCCATACTTAGAAATGCGGCGAGTAGTCTACGCATTCCAGAAATTCAGATTTTGTTTACTGGCCACCAGTGGTGAATCACATTTTCATGGAGCAACCCCACAAAAAACTGATAGGATATAAGTGTGATACACCAAAATATTCGTATGAATAAGGCCTATTTGCGTCCATACTTAGAAATGCGGCGACTAGTCCAGGTATTCCAGAAATTCAGATTTTGTTTACTGACCTCCAGTGGTGAATCACATTTTCATGGAGCAACCCCACAAAAAACTGATAGGATATAAGTGTGATACACCAAAGTGTTCGTATGAATAAGGCCTATTTGCGTCCATACTTAGAAATGCGGCGACTAGACCAGGTATTCCAGAAATTCAGATTTTGTTTACTGACCACCAGTGGTGAATTTCATGGAGCAACCCCACAAAAAACTGATAGGATATAAGTGTGATACACCAAAATGTTCGCATGAAAATAGAAATGCGGCGAGTAGTCTACGCATTCCAGAAATTCAGATTTTGTTTACTGACCACCAGTGGTGAATCACATTTTCATGGAGCAACCCCACAAAAAACTGATAGGATATAAGTGTGATACACCAAAATGTTCGTATGAATAAGGCCTATTTGCGTCCATACTTAGAAATGCGGCGACTAGTCCAGGTATTCCAGAAATTCAGATTTTGTTTACTGACCACCAGTGGTGAATCACATTTTCATGGAGCAACCCTACAAAAAACTGATAGGATATAAGTGTGATACACCAAAATGGTTGTATGAATAAGGCCTATTTGCGTCCATACTTAGAAATGCGGCGACTAGTCCAGGTATTCCAGAAATTCAGATTTTGTTTACTGACCACCAGTGGTGAATCACATTTTCATGGAGCAACCCCACAAAAAACTGATAGGATATAAGTGTGATACACCAAAATGTTCGTATGAATAAGGCCTATTTGCGTCTATACTTAGAAATGCGGCGACTAGTCCAGGTATTCCAGAAATTCAGATTTTGTTTACTGACCACCAGTGGTGAATCACATTTTCATGGAGCAACCCCACAAAAAACTGATAGGATATAAGTGTGATACACCAAAATGTTCGTATGAATAAGGCCTATTTGCGTCCATACTTAGAAATGCGGCGAGTAGTCTACGTATTCCAGAAATTCAGATTTTGTTTACTGACCACCAGTGGTGAATCACATTTTCATGGAGCAACCCCACAAAAAACTGATAGGATATAAGTGTGATACACCAAAATATTCGTATGAATAAGACCTATTTGCGTCCATACTTAGAAATGCGGCGACTAGTCCAGGTATTCCAGAAATTCAGATTTTGTTTACTGACCTCCAGTGGTGAATCACATTTTCATGGAGCAACACCACAAAAAACTGATAGGATATAAGTGTGATACACCAAAATGTTCGTATGAATAAGGCCTATTTGCGTCCATACTTAGAAATGCGGCGACTAGTCCAGGTATTCCAGAAATTCAGATTTTGTTTACTGACCACCAGTGGTGAATCACATTTTCATGGAGCAACCCCACAAAAAACTGATAGGATATAAGTGTGATACACCAAAATGTTCGTATGAATAAGGCCTATTTGCGTCCATACTTAGAAATGCGGCGACTAGTCCAGGTATTCCAGAAATTCAGATTTTGTTTACTGACCACCAGTGGTGAATCACATTTTCATGGAGCAACCCCACAAAAAACTGATAGGATATAAGTGTGATACACCAAAATGTTCGTATGAATAAGGCCTATTTGCGTCCATACTTAGAAATGCGGCGACTAGTCCAGGTATTCCAGAAATTCAGATTTTGTTTACTGACCACCAGTGGTGAATCACATTTTCATGGAGCAACCACACAAAAAACTGATAGGATATAAGTGTGATACACCAAAATGTTCGTATGAATAAGGCCTATTTGCGTCCATACTTAGAAATGCGGCGACTAGTCCAGGTATTCCAGAAATTCAGATTTTGTTTACTGACCACCAGTGGTGAATCACATTTTCATGGAGCAACCCCACAAAAAACTGATAGGTTATAAGTGTGATACACCAAAATATTCGTATGAATAAGGCCTATTTGCGTCCATACTTAGAAATGCGGCGACTAGTCCAGGTATTCCAGAAATTCAGATTTTGTTTACTGACCTCCAGTGGTGAATCACATTTTCAAGGAGCAACCCCACAAAAAACTGATAGGATATAAGTGTGATACACCAAAATGTTCGTATGAATAAGGCCTATTTGCGTCCATACTTAGAAATGCGGCGACTAGTCCAGGTATTCCAGAAATTCAGATTTTGTTTACTGACCACCAGTGGTGAATCACATTTTCATGGAGCAACCCCACAAAAAACTGATAGGATATAAGTGTGATACACCAAAATGTTCGTATGAATAAGGCCTATTTGCGTCCATACTTAGAAATGCGGCGACTAGTCCAGGTATTCCAGAAATTCAGATTTTGTTTACTGACCACCAGTGGTGAATCACATTTTCATGGAGCAACCCCACAAAAAACTGATAGGATATAAGTGTGATACACCAAAATGTTCGTATGAATAAGGCCTATTTGCGTCCATACTTAGAAATGCGGCGACTAGTCCAGGTATTCCAGAAATTCAGATTTTGTTTACTGACCTCCAGTGGTGAATCACATTTTCAAGGAGCAACCCCACAAAAAACTGATAGGATATAAGTGTGATACACCAAAATGTTCGTATGAATAAGGCCTATTTGCGTCCATACTTAGAAATGCGGCGACTAGTCCAGGTATTCCAGAAATTCAGATTTTGTTTACTGACCTCCAGTGGTGAATCACATTTTCAAGGAGCAACCCCACAAAAAACTGATAGGATATAAGTGTGATACACCAAAATGTTCGTATGAATAAGGCCTATTTGCGTCCATACTTAGAAATGCGGCGACTAGTCCAGGTATTCCAGAAATTCAGATTTTGTTTACTGACCACCAGTGGTGAATCACATTTTCATGGAACAACCCCACAAAAAACTGATAGGTTATAAGTGTGATACACCAAAATATTCGTATGAATAAGGCCTATTTGCGTCCATACTTAGAAATGCGGCGACTAGTCCAGGTATTCCAGAAATTCAGATTTTGTTTACTGACCTCCAGTGGTGAATCACATTTTCAAGGAGCAACCCCACAAAAAACTGATAGGATATAAGTGTGATACACCAAAATGTTCGTATGAATAAGGCCTATTTGCGTCCATACTTAGAAATGCGGCGACTAGTCCAGGTATTCCAGAAATTCAGATTTTGTTTACTGACCACCAGTGGTGAATCACATTTTCATGGAACAACCCCACAAAAAACTGATAGGATATAAGTGTGATACACCAAAATGTTCGTATGAATAAGGCCTATTTGCGTCCATACTTAGAAATGCGGCGACTAGTCCAGGTATTCCAGAAATTCAGATTTTGTTTACTGACCTCCAGTGGTGAATCACATTTTCAAGGAGCAACCCCACAAAAAACTGATAGGATATAAGTGTGATACACCAAAATGTTCGTATGAATAAGGCCTATTTGCGTCCATACTTAGAAATGCGGCGACTAGTCCAGGTATTCCAGAAATTCAGATTTTGTTTACTGACCTCCAGTGGTGAATCACATTTTCAAGGAGCAACCCCACAAAAAACTGATAGGATATAAGTGTGATACACCAAAATGTTCGTATGAATAAGGCCTATTTGCGTCCATACTTAGAAATGCGGCGACTAGTCCAGGTATTCCAGAAATTCAGATTTTGTTTACTGACCACCAGTGGTGAATCACATTTTCATGGAACAACCCCACAAAAAACTGATAGGTTATAAGTGTGATACACCAAAATATTCGTATGAATAAGGCCTATTTGCGTCCATACTTAGAAATGCGGCGACTAGTCCAGGTATTCCAGAAATTCAGATTTTGTTTACTGACCTCCAGTGGTGAATCACATTTTCAAGGAGCAACCCCACAAAAAACTGATAGGATATAAGTGTGATACACCAAAATGTTCGTATGAATAAGGCCTATTTGCGTCCATACTTAGAAATGCGGCGACTAGTCCAGGTATTCCAGAAATTCAGATTTTGTTTACTGACCTCCAGTGGTGAATCACATTTTCAAGGAGCAACCCCACAAAAAACTGATAGGATATAAGTGTGATACACCAAAATGTTCGTATGAATAAGGCCTATTTGCGTCCATACTTAGAAATGCGGCGACTAGTCCAGGTATTCCAGAAATTCAGATTTTGTTTACTGACCACCAGTGGTGAATCACATTTTCATGGAACAACCCCACAAAAAACTGATAGGATATAAGTGTGATACACCAAAATGTTCGTATGAATAAGGCCTATTTGCGTCCATACTTAGAAATGCGGCGACTAGTCCAGGTATTCCAGAAATTCAGATTTTGTTTACTGACCTCCAGTGGTGAATCACATTTTCAAGGAGCAACCCCACAAAAAACTGATAGGATATAAGTGTGATACACCAAAATGTTCGTATGAATAAGGCCTATTTGCGTCCATACTTAGAAATGCGGCGACTAGTCCAGGTATTCCAGAAATTCAGATTTTGTTTACTGACCACCAGTGGTGAATCACATTTTCATGGAGCAACCCCACAAAAAACTGATAGGTTATAAGTGTGATACACCAAAATATTCGTATGAATAAGGCCTATTTGCGTCCATACTTAGAAATGCGGCGACTAGTCCAGGTATTCCAGAAATTCAGATTTTGTTTACTGACCTCCAGTGGTGAATCACATTTTCAAGGAGCAACCCCACAAAAAACTGATAGGATATAAGTGTGATACACCAAAATGTTCGTATGAATAAGGCCTATTTGCGTCCATACTTAGAAATGCGGCGACTAGTCCAGGTATTCCAGAAATTCAGATTTTGTTTACTGACCACCAGTGGTGAATCACATTTTCATGGAACAACCCCACAAAAAACTGATAGGATATAAGTGTGATACACCAAAATGTTCGTATGAATAAGGCCTATTTGCGTCCATACTTAGAAATGCGGCGAGTAGTCTACGTATTCCAGAAATTCAGATTTTGTTTACTGACCACCAGTGGTGAATCACATTTTCATGGAGCAACCCCACAAAAAACTGATAGGATATAAGTGTGATACACCAAAATATTCGTATGAATAAGGCCTATTTGCGTCCATACTTAGAAATGCGGCGACTAGTCCAGTTATTCCAGAAATTCAGATTTTGTTTACTGACCTCCAGTGGTGAATCACATTTTCATGGAGCAACCCCACAAAAAACTGATAGGATATAAGTGTGATACACCAAAATGTTCGTATGAATAAGGCCTATTTGCGTCCATACTTAGAAATGCGGCGACTAGTCCAGGTATTCCAGAAATTCAGATTTTGTTTACTGACAACCAGTGGTGAATCACATTTTCATGGAGCAACCCCACAAAAAACTGATAGGTTATAAGTGTGATACACCAAAATGTTCGTATGAATAAGGCCTATTTGCGTCCATACTTAGAAATGCGGCGACTAGTCCAGGTATTCCAGAAATTCAGATTTTGTTTACTGACCACCAGTGGTGAATCACATTTTCATGGAGCAACCCCACAAAAAACTGATAGGACATAAGTGTGATACACCAAAATATTCGTATGAATAAGGCCTATTTGCGTCCGTACTTAGAAATGCGGCGACTAGTCCAGGTATTCCAGAAATTCAGATTTTGTTTACTGACCTCCAGTGGTAAATCACATTTTCATGGAGCAACCCCACAAAAAACTGATAGGATATAAGTGTGATACACCAAAATGTTCGTATGAATAAGGCCTATTTGCGTCCATACTTAGAAATGCGGCGACTAGTCCAGGTATTCCAGAAATTCAGATTTTGTTTACTGACCACCAGTGGTGAATCACATTTTCATGGAGCAACCCCACAAAAAACTGATAGGATATAATTGTGATACACCAAAATGTTCGTATGAATAAGGCCTATTTGCGTCCATACTTAGAAATGCGGCGACTAGTCCAGGTATTCCAGAAATTCAGATTTTGTTTACTGACCACCAGTGGTGAATCACATTTTCATGGAGCAACCCCACAAAAAACTGATAGGATATAAGTGTGATACACCAAAATGTTCGTATGAATAAGGCCTATTTGAGTCCATACTTAGAAATGCGGCGACTAGTCTACGTATTCCAGAAATTCAGATTTTGTTTACTGACCACCAGTGGTGAATCACATTTTCATGGAGCAACCCCACAAAAAACTGATAGGATATAAGTGTGATACACCAAAATATTCGTATGAATAAGGCCTATTTGCGTCCATACTTAGAAATGCGGCGACTAGTCCAGGTATTCCAGAAATTCAGATTTTGTTTACTGACCTCCAGTGGTGAGTCACATTTTCATGGAGCAACCCCACAAAAAACTGATAGGATATAAGTGTGATACACCAAAATGTTCGTATGAATAAGGCCTATTTGCGTCCATACTTAGAAATGCGGCGACTAGTCCAGGTATTCCAGAAATTCAGATTTTGTTTACTGACCACCAGTGGTGAATCACATTTTCATGGAGCAACCCCACAAAAAACTGATAGGATATAAGTGTGATACACCAAAATGTTCGTATGAATAAGGCCTATTTGCGTCCATACTTAGAAATGCGGCGAGTAGTCTACGTATTCCAGAAATTCAGATTTTGTTTACTGACCACCAGTGGTGAATCACATTTTCATGGAGCAACCCCACAAAAAACTGATAGGATATAAGTGTGATACACCAAAATATTCGTATGAATAAGGCCTATTTGCGTCCATACTTAGAAATGCGGCGACTAGTCCAGGTATTCCAGAAATTCAGATTTTGTTTACTGACCTCCAGTGGTGAATCACATTTTCATGGAGCAACCCCACAAAAAACTGATAGGATATAAGTGTGATACACCAAAATGTTCGTATGAATAAGGCCTATTTGCGACCATACTTAGAAAAGCGGCGACTAGTCCAGGTATTCCAGAAATTCAGATTTTGTTTACTGACCACCAGTGGTGAATCACATTTTCATGGAGCAACCCCACAAAAAACTGATAGGATATAAGTGTGATACACCAAAATGTTCGTATGAATAAGGCCTATTTGCGTCCATACTTAGAAATGCGGCGAGTAGTCTACGCATTCCAGAAATTCAGATTTTGTTTACTGGCCACCAGTGGTGAATCACATTTTCATGGAGCAACCCCACAAAAAACTGATAGGATATAAGTGTGATACACCAAAATGTTCGTATGAATAAGGCCTATTTGCGTCCATACTTAGAAATGCGGCGACTAGTCCAGGTATTCCAGAAATTCAGATTTTGTTTACTGACCACCAGTGGTGAATCACATTTTCATGGAGCAACCCCACAAAAAACTGATAGGATATAAGTGTGATACACCAAAATGTTCGTATGAATAAGGCCTATTTGCGTCCATACTTAGAAATGCGGCGACTAGTCCAGGTATTCCAGAAATTCAGATTTTGTTTACTGACCACCAGTGGTGAATCACATTTTCATGGAGCAACCCCACAAAAAACTGATAGGATATAAGTGTGATACACCAAAATATTCGTATGAATAAGGCCTATTTGCGTCCATACTTAGAAATGCGGCGACTAGTCCAGGTATTCCAGAAATTCAGATTTTGTTTACTGACCTCCAGTGGTGAATCACATTTTCATGGAGCAACCCCACAAAAAACTGATAGGATATAAGTGTGATACACCAAAATATTCGTATGAATAAGGCCTATTTGCGTCCATACTTAGAAATGCGGCGACTAGTCCAGGTATTCCAGAAATTCAGATTTTGTTTACTGACCTCCAGTGGTGAATCACATTTTAATGGAGCAACCCTACAAAAAACTGATAGGATATAAGTGTGATACACCAAAATGGTTGTATGAATAAGGCCTATTTGCGTCCATACTTAGAAATGCGGCGACTAGTCCAGGTATTCCAGAAATTCAGATTTTGTTTACTGACCACCAGTGGTGAATCACATTTTCATGGAGCAACCCCACAAAAAACTGATAGGATATAAGTGTGATACACCAAAATGTTCGTATGAATAAGGCCTATTTGCGTCCATACTTAGAAATGCGGCGACTAGACCAGGTATTCCAGAAATTCAGATTTTGTTTACTGACCACCAGTGGTGAATCACATTTTCATGGAGCAACCCCACAAAAAACTGATAGGATATAAGTGTGATACACCAAAATGTTCGTATGAATAAGGCCTATTTGCGTCCATACTTAGAAATGCGGCGACTAGTCCAGGTATTCCAGAAATTCAGATTTTGTTTACTGACCACCAGTGGTGAATCACATTTTCATGGAGCAACCCCACAAAAAACTGATAGGATATAAGTGTGATACACCAAAATGTTCGCATGAAAATAGAAATGCGGCGAGTAGTCTACGCATTCCAGAAATTCAGATTTTGTTTACTGACCACCAGTGGTGAATCACATTTTCATGGAGCAACCCCACAAAAAACTGATAGGATATAAGTGTGATACACCAAAATGTTCGTATGAATAAGGCCTATTTGCGACCATACTTAGAAAAGCGGCGACTAGTCCAGGTATTCCAGAAATTCAGATTTTGTTTACTGACCACCAGTGGTGAATCACATTTTAATGGAGCAACCCTACAAAAAACTGATAGGATATAAGTGTGATACACCAAAATGGTTGTATGAATAAGGCCTATTTGCGTCCATACTTAGAAATGCGGCGACTAGTCCAGGTATTCCAGAAATTCAGATTTTGTTTACTGACCACCAGTGGTGAATCACATTTTCATGGAGCAACCCCACAAAAAACTGATAGGATATAAGTGTGATACACCAAAATGTTCGTATGAATAAGGCCTATTTGCGTCTATACTTAGAAATGCGGCGACTAGTCCAGGTATTCCAGAAATTCAGATTTTGTTTACTGACCACCAGTGGTGAATCACATTTTCATGGAGCAACCCCACAAAAAACTGATAGGATATAAGTGTGATACACCAAAATGTTCGTATGAATAAGGCCTATTTGCGTCCATACTTAGAAATGCGGCGAGTAGTCTACGTATTCCAGAAATTCAGATTTTGTTTACTGACCACCAGTGGTGAATCACATTTTCATGGAGCAACCCCACAAAAAACTGATAGGATATAAGTGTGATACACCAAAATATTCGTATGAATAAGACCTATTTGCGTCCATACTTAGAAATGCGGCGACTAGTCCAGGTATTCCAGAAATTCAGATTTTGTTTACTGACCTCCAGTGGTGAATCACATTTTCATGGAGCAACACCACAAAAAACTGATAGGATATAAGTGTGATACACCAAAATGTTCGTATGAATAAGGCCTATTTGCGTCCATACTTAGAAATGCGGCGACTAGTCCAGGTATTCCAGAAATTCAGATTTTGTTTACTGACCACCAGTGGTGAATCACATTTTCATGGAGCAACCCCACAAAAAACTGATAGGATATAAGTGTGATACACCAAAATGTTCGTATGAATAAGGCCTATTTGCGTCCATACTTAGAAATGCGGCGACTAGTCCAGGTATTCCAGAAATTCAGATTTTGTTTACTGACCACCAGTGGTGAATCACATTTTCATGGAGCAACCCCACAAAAAACTGATAGGATATAAGTGTGATACACCAAAATGTTCGTATGAATAAGGCCTATTTGCGTCCATACTTAGAAATGCGGCGACTAGTCCAGGTATTCCAGAAATTCAGATTTTGTTTACTGACCACCAGTGGTGAATCACATTTTCATGGAGCAACCACACAAAAAACTGATAGGATATAAGTGTGATACACCAAAATGTTCGTATGAATAAGGCCTATTTGCGTCCATACTTAGAAATGCGGCGACTAGTCCAGGTATTCCAGAAATTCAGATTTTGTTTACTGACCACCAGTGGTGAATCACATTTTCATGGAGCAACCCCACAAAAAACTGATAGGTTATAAGTGTGATACACCAAAATATTCGTATGAATAAGGCCTATTTGCGTCCATACTTAGAAATGCGGCGACTAGTCCAGGTATTCCAGAAATTCAGATTTTGTTTACTGACCTCCAGTGGTGAATCACATTTTCAAGGAGCAACCCCACAAAAAACTGATAGGATATAAGTGTGATACACCAAAATGTTCGTATGAATAAGGCCTATTTGCGTCCATACTTAGAAATGCGGCGACTAGTCCAGGTATTCCAGAAATTCAGATTTTGTTTACTGACCACCAGTGGTGAATCACATTTTCATGGAGAAACCCCACAAAAAACTGATAGGATATAAGTGTGATACACCAAAATATTCGTATGAATAAGGCCTATTTGCGTCCATACTTAGAAATGCGGCGACTAGTCCAGGTATTCCAGAAATTCAGATTTTGTTTACTGACCACCAGTGGTGAATCACATTTTCATGGAGCAACCCCACAAAAAACTGATAGGATATAAGTGTGATACACCAAAATGTTCGTATGAATAAGGCCTATTTGCGTCCATACTTAGAAAAGCGGCGACTAGTCCAGGTATTCCAGAAATTCAGATTTTGTTTACTGACCACCAGTGGTGAATCACATTTTCATTGAGCAACCCTACAAAAAACTGATAGGATATAAGTGTGATACACCAAAATGGTTGTATGAATAAGGCCTATTTGCGTCCATACTTAGAAATGCGGCGACTAGTCCAGGTATTCCAGAAATTCAGATTTTGTTTACTGACCACCAGTGGTGAATCACATTTTCATGGAGCAACCCCACAAAAAACTGATAGGATATAAGTGTGATACACCAAAATGTTCGTATGAATAAGGCCTATTTGCGTCTATACTTAGAAATGCGGCGACTAGTCCAGGTATTCCAGAAATTCAGATTTTGTTTACTGACCACCAGTGGTGAATCACATTTTCATGGAGCAACCCCACAAAAAACTGATAGGATATAAGTGTGATACACCAAAATGTTCGTATGAATAAGGCCTATTTGCGTCCATACTTAGAAATGCGGCGAGTAGTCTACGTATTCCAGAAATTCAGATTTTGTTTACTGACCACCAGTGGTGAATCACATTTTCATGGAGCAACCCCACAAAAAACTGATAGGATATAAGTGTGATACACCAAAATGTTCGTATGAATAAGGCCTATTTGCGTCCATACTTAGAAATGCGGCGAGTAGTCTACGTATTCCAGAAATTCAGATTTTGTTTACTGACAACCAGTGGTGAATCACATTTTCATGGAGCAACCCCACAAAAAACTGATAGGATATAAGTGTGATACACCAAAATGTTCGTATGAATAAGGCCTATTTGCGTCCATACTTAGAAATGCGGCGATTAGTCTACGTATTCCAGAAATTCAGATTTTGTTTACTGACCACCAGTGGTGAATCACATTTTCATGGAGCAACCCCACAAAAAACTGATAGGATATAAGTGTGATACACCAAAATGTTCGTATGAATAAGGCCTATTTCCGTCCATACTTAGAAATGCGGCGAGTGGTCTACGTATTCCAGAAATTCAGATTTTGTTTACTGACCACCAGTGGTGAATCACATTTTCATGGAGCAACCCCACAAAAACTGATAGGATATAAGTGTGATACACCAAAATGTTCGTATGAATAAGGCCTATTTGCGTCCATACTTAGAAATGCGGCGAGTAGTCTAGGTATTCCAGAAATTCAAATTTTGTTTACTGACCTCCAGTCGTGAATCACATTTTCATGGAGCAACCCCACAAAAAACTGATAGGATATAAGTGTGATACACCAAAATGTTCGTATGAATAAGGCCTGTTTGCGTCCATACTTAGAAATGCGGCGAGTAGTCTACGTATTCCAGAAATTCAGATTTTGTTTACTGACCACCAGTGGTGAATCACATTTTCATGGAGCAACCCCACAAAAAACTGATAGGATATAAGTGTGATACACCAAAATGTTCGTATGAATAAGGCCTATTTGCGTCCATACTTAGAAATGCGGCGAGTAGTCTACGTATTCCAGAAATTCAGATTTTGTTTACTGACCACCAGTGGTGAATCACATTTTCATGGAGCAACCCCACAAAAAACTGATAGGATATAAGTGTGATACACCAAAATGTTCGTATGAATAAGGCCTATTTGCGTCCATACTTAGAAATGCGGCGACTAGTCCAGGTATTCCAGAAATTCAGATTTTGTTTACTGACCACCAGTGGTGAATCACATTTTCATGGAGCAACCCCACAAAAAACTGATAGGATATAAGTGTGATACACCAAAATGGTCGTATGAATAAGGCCTATTTGTGTCCATACTTAGAAATGCGGCGACTAGTCCAGGTATTCCAGAAATTCAGATTTTGTTTACTGACCACCAGTGGTGAATCACATTTTCATGGAGCAACCCCACAAAAAACTGATAAGATATAAGTGTGATACACCAAAATGTTCGTATGAATAAGGCCTATTTGCGTCCATACTTAGAAATGCGGCGAGTAGTCTACGTATTCCAGAAATTCAGATTTTGTTTACTGACCACCAGTGGTGAATCACATTTTCATGGAGCAACCCCACAAAAAACTGATAGGATATAAGTGTGATACACCAAAATGTTCCTATGAATAAGGCCTATTTGCGTCCATACTTAGAAATGCGGCGAGTAGTCTAGGTATTCCAGAAATTCAAATTTTGTTTACTGACCTCCAGTGGTGAATCACATTTTCATGGAGCAACCCCACAAAAAACTGATAGGATATAAGTGTGATACACCAAAATGTTCGTATGAATAAGGCCTATTTGCGTCCATACTTAGAAATGCGGCGAGTAGTCTACGTATTCCAGAAATTCAGATTTTGTTTACTGACCACCAGTGGTGAATCACATTTTCATGGAGCAACCCCACAAAAAACTGATAGGATATAAGTGTGATACACCAAAATATTCGTATCAATAAGGCCTATTTGCGTCCATACTTAGAAATGCGGCGACTAGTCCAGGTATTCCAGAAATTCAGATTTTGTTTACTGACCTCCACTGGTGAATCACATTTTCATGAAGCAACCCCACAAAAAACTGATAGGATATAAGTGTGATACACCAAAATGTTCGTATGAATAAGGCCTATTTCCGTCCATACTTAGAAATGCGGCGGGTAGTCTACGTATTCCAGAAATTCAGATTTTGTTTACTGACCACCAGTGGTGAATCACATTTTCATGGAGCAACTCCACAAAAAACTGATAGGATATAAGTGTGATACACCAAAATGTTCGTATGAATAAGGCCTATTTGCGTCCATACTTAGAAATGCGGCGACTAGTCCAGGTATTCCAGAAATTCAGATTTTGTTTACTGACCACCAGTGGTGAATCACATTTTCATGGAGCAACCCCACAAAAAACTGATAGGATATAAGTGTGATACACCAAAATGTTCGTATGAATAAGGCCTATTTGCGTCCATACTTAGAAATGCGGCGACTAGTCCAGGTATTCCAGAAATTCAGATTTTGTTTACTGACCTCCAGTGGTGAATCACATTTTCATGGAGCAACCCCACAAAAAACTGATAGGATATAAGTGTGATACACCAAAATGTTCGTATGAATAAGGCCTATTTCCGTCCATACTTAGAAATGCGGCGGGTAGTCTACGTATTCCAGAAATTCAGATTTTGTTTACTGACCACCAGTGGTGAATCACATTTTCATGGAGCAACCCCACAAAAAACTGATAGGATATAAGTGTGGTACACCAAAATGTTCGTATGAATAAGGCCTATTTCCGTCCATACTTAGAAATGCGGCGAGTGGTCTACGTATTCCAGAAATTCAGATTTTGTTTACTGACCACCAGTGGTGAATCACATTTTCATGGAGCAACCCCACAAAAACTGATAGGATATAAGTGTGATACACCAAAATGTTCGTATGAATAAGGCCTATTTGCGTCCATACTTAGAAATGCGGCGAGTAGTCTAGGTATTCCAGAAATTCAAATTTTGTTTACTGACCTCCAGTGGTGAATCACATTTTCATGGAGCAACCCCACAAAAAACTGATAGGATATAAGTGTGATACACCAAAATGTTCGTATGAATAAGGCCTATTTGCGTCCATACTTAGAAATGCGGCGAGTAGTCTACGTATTCCAGAAATTCAGATTTTGTTTACTGACCACCAGTGGTGAAACACACTTTCATGGAGCAACCCCACAAAAAACTGATAGGATATAAGTGTGATACACCAAAATGTTCGTATGAATAAGGCCTATTTGTGTCCATAATTAGAAATGCGGCGAGTAGTCTACGTATTCCAGAAATTCAGATTTTGTTTACTGACCACCAGTGGTGAATTACATTTTCATGGAGCAACCCCACAAAAAACTGATAGGATATAAGTGTGATAAACCAAAATGTTCGTATGAATAAGGCCTATTTGCGTCCATACTTAGAAATGCGGCGACTAGTCCAGGTATTCCAGAAATTCAGATTTTGTTTACTGACCACCAGTGGTGAATCACATTTTCATGGAGCAACCCCACAAAAAACTGATAGGATATAAGTGTGATACACCAAAATCTTCGTATGAATAAGGCCTATTTGCGTCCATACTTAGAAATGCGGCGAGTAGTCTACGCATTCCAGAAATTCCGATTTTGTTTACTGACCTCCAGTGGTGAATCACATTTTCATGGAGCAACCCCACAAAAAACTGATAGGATATAAGTGTGATACACCAAAATGTTCGTATGAATAAGGCATATTTGCGTCCATACTTAGAAATGCGGCGGGTAGTCTACGTATTCCAGAAATTCAAATTTTGTTTACTGACCTCCAGTGGTGAATCACATTTTCATGGAGCAACCCCACAAAAAACTGATAGGATATAAGTGTGATACACCAAAATGTTCGTATGAATAAGGCCTATTTGCGTCCATACTTAGAAATGCGGCGACTAGTCCAGGTATTTCAGAAATTCAGATTTTGTTTACTGACCACCAGTGGTGAATCACATTTTCATGGAGCAACCCCACAAAAAACTGATAGGATATAAGTGTGATACACCAAAATGTTCGTATGAATAAGGCCTATTTGCGTCCATACTTAGAAATGCGGCGACTAGTCCAGGTATTTCAGAAATTCAGATTTTGTTTACTGACCACCAGTGGTGAATCACATTTTCATGGAGCAACCCCACAAAAAACTGATATGATATAAGTGTGATACACCAAAATGTTCGTATGAATAAGGCCTATTTGCGTCCATACTTAGAAATGCGGCGACTAGTCCAGGTATTCCAGAAATACAGATTTTGTTTACTGACAACCAGTGGTGAATCACATTTTCATGGAGCAACCCCACAAAAAACTGACAGGATATAAGTGTGATACACCAAAATGTTCGTATGAATAAGGCCTATTTGCGTCCATACTTAGAAATGCGGCGACTAGTCCAGGTATTCCAGAAATTCAGATTTTGTTGTCTGACCTCCAGTGGTGAATCACATTTTCATGGAGCAACCCCACAAAAAACTGATAGGATATAAGTGTGATACACCAAAATGTTCGTATGAATAAGGCCTATTTGCGTCCATACTTAGAAATGCGGCGACTAGTCCAGGTATTCCAGAAATACAGATTTTGTTTACTGACAACCAGTGGTGAATCACATTTTCATGGAGCAACCCCACAAAAAACTGATAGGATATAAGTGTGATACACCAAAATGTTCGTATAAATAAGGCCTATTTCCGTCCATACTTAGAAATGCGGCGAGTGGTCTACGTATTCCAGAAATTCAGATTTTGTTTACTGACCACCAGTGGTGAATCACATTTTCATGGAGCAACCCCACAAAAAACTGATAGGATATAAGTGTGATACACCAAAATATTCGTATGAATAAGGCCTATTTGCGTCCATACTTAGAAATGCGGCGACTAGTCCAGGTATTCCAGAAATTCAGATTTTGTTTACTGACCTCCAGTGGTGAATCACATTTTCATGGAGCAACCCCACAAAAAACTGATAGGATATAAGTGTGATACACCAAAATGTTCGTATGAATAAGGCCTATTTGCGTCCATACTTAGAAATGCGGCGACTAGTCCAGGTATTCCAGAAATTCAGATTTTGTTTACTGACCACCAGTGGTGAATCACATTTTCATGGAGCAACCCCACAAAAAACTGATAGGATATAAGTGTGATACACCAAAATGTTCGTATGAATAAGGCCTATTTGCGTCCATACTTAGAAATGCGGCGACTAGTCCAGGTATTCCAGAAATTCAGATTTTGTTTACTGACCACCAGTGGTGAATCACATTTTCATGGAGCAACCCCACAAAAAACTGATAGGATATAAGTGTGATACACCAAAATGTTCGTATGAATAAGGCCTATTTGCGTCCATACTTAGAAATGCGGCGAGTAGTCTACGTATTCCAGAAATTCAGATTTTGTTTACTGACCACCAGTGGTGAATCACATTTTCATGGAGCAACCCCACAAAAAACTGATAGGATATAAGTGTGATACACCAAAATGTTCGTATGAATAAGGCCTATTTGCGTCCATACTTAGAAATGCGGCGACTAGTCCAGGTATTCCAGAAATTCAGATTTTGTTTACTGACCACCAGTGGTGAATCACATTTTCATGGAGCAACCCCACAAAAAACTGATAGGATATAAGTGTGATACACCAAAATGTTCGTATGAATAAGGCATATTTGCGTTCATACTTAGAAATGCGGCGGGTAGTCTACGTATTCCAGAAATTCAAATTTTGTTTACTGACCTCCAGTGGTGAATCACATTTTCATGGAGCAACCCCACAAAAAACTGATAGGATATAAGTGTGATACACCAAAATGTTCGTATGAATAAGGCCTATTTGCGTCCATACTTAGAAATGCGGCGACTAGTCCAGGTATTTCAGAAATTCAGATTTTGTTTACTGACCACCAGTGGTGAATCACATTTTCATGGAGCAACCCCACAAAAAACTGATAGGATATAAGTGTGATACACCAAAATGTTCGTATGAATAAGGCCTATTTGCGTCCATACTTAGAAATGCGGCGACTAGTCCAGGTATTCCAGAAATACAGATTTTGTTTACTGACAACCAGTGGTGAATCACATTTTCATGGAGCAACCCCACAAAAAACTGATAGGATATAAGTGTGATACACCAAAATGTTCGTATGAATAAGGCCTATTTGCGTCCATACTTAGAAATGCGGCGACTAGTCCAGGTATTTCAGAAATTCAGATTTTGTTTACTGACCACCAGTGGTGAATCACATTTTCATGGAGCAACCCCACAAAAAACTGATAGGATATAAGTGTGATACACCAAAATGTTCGTATGAATAAGGCCTATTTGCGTCCATACTTAGAAATGCGGCGACTAGTCCAGGTATTCCAGAAATTCAGATTTTGTTTACTGACCACCAGTGGTGAATCACATTTTCATGGAGCAACCCCACAAAAAACTGATAGGATATAAGTGTGATACACCAAAATGTTCGTATGAATAAGGCCTATTTGCGTCCATACTTAGAAATGCGGCGACTAGTCCAGGTATTCCAGAAATTCAGATTTTGTTTACTGACCACCAGTGGTGAATCACATTTTCATGGAGCAACCCCACAAAAAACTGACAGGATATAAGTGTGATACACCAAAATGTTCGTATGAATAAGGCCTATTTGCGTCCATACTTAGAAATGCGGCGACTAGTCCAGGTATTCCAGAAATTCAGATTTTGTTGTCTGACCTCCAGTGGTGAATCACATTTTCATGGAGCAACCCCACAAAAAACTGATAGGATATAAGTGTGATACACCAAAATGTTCGTATGAATAAGGCCTATTTGCGTCCATACTTAGAAATGCGGCGACTAGTCCAGGTATTTCAGAAATTCAGATTTTGTTTACTGACCACCAGTGGTGAATCACATTTTCATGGAGCAACCCCACAAAAAACTGATAGGATATAAGTGTGATACACCAAAATGTTCGTATGAATAAGGTCTATTTGCGTCCATACTTAGAAATGCGGCGACTAGTCCAGGTATTCCAGAAATACAGATTTTGTTTACTGACAACCAGTGGTGAATCACATTTTCATGGAGCAACCCCACAAAAAACTGATAGGATATAAGTGTGATACACCAAAATGTTCGTATGAATAAGGCCTATTTGCGTCCATACTTAGAAATGCGGCGACTAGTCCAGGTATTTCAGAAATTCAGATTTTGTTTACTGACCACCAGTGGTGAATCACATTTTCATGGAGCAACCCCACAAAAAACTGATAGGATATAAGTGTGGTACACCAAAATGTTCGTATGAATAAGGCCTATTTGCGTCCATACTTAGAAATGCGGCGACTAGTCCAGGTATTCCAGAAATTCAGATTTTGTTTACTGACCACCAGTGGTGAATCACATTTTCATGGAGCAACCCCACAAAAAACTGATAGGATATAAGTGTGATACACCAAAATGTTCGTATGAATAAGGCCTATTTGCGTCCATACTTAGAAATGCGGCGACTAGTCCAGGTATTCCAGAAATTCAGATTTTGTTTACTGACCACCAGTGGTGAATCACATTTTCATGGAGCAACCCCACAAAAAACTGACAGGATATAAGTGTGATACACCAAAATGTTCGTATGAATAAGGCCTATTTGCGTCCATACTTAGAAATGCGGCGAGTAGTCTACGTATTCCAGAAATTCAGATTTTGTTTACTGACCTCCAGTGGTGAATCACATTTTCATGGAGCAACCCCACAAAAAACTGATAGGATATAAGTGTGATACACCAAAATGTTCGTATGAATAAGGCCTATTTGCGTCCATACTTAGAAATGCGGCGACTAGTCCAGGTATTCCAGAAATTCAGATTTTGTTTACTGACCACCAGTGGTGAATCACATTTTCATGGAGCAACCCCACAAAAAACTGATAGGATATAAGTGTGATACACCAAAATGTTCGTATGAATAAGGCCTATTTGCGTCCATACTTAGAAATGCGGCGACTAGTCCAGGTATTCCAGAAATTCAGATTTTGTTTACTGACCACCAGTGGTGAATCACATTTTCATGGAGCAACCCCACAAAAAACTGACAGGATATAAGTGTGATACACCAAAATGTTCGTATGAATAAGGCCTATTTGCGTCCATACTTAGAAATGCGGCGAGTAGTCTACGTATTCCAGAAATTCAGATTTTGTTTACTGACCTCCAGTGGTGAATCACATTTTCATGGAGCAACCCCACAAAAAACTGATAGGATATAAGTGTGATACACCAAAATGTTCGTATGAATAAGGCATATTTGCGTCCATACTTAGAAATGCGGCGGGTAGTCTACGTATTCCAGAAATTCAAATTTTGTTTACTGACCTCCAGTGGTGAATCACATTTTCATGGAGCAACCCCACAAAAAACTGATAGGATATAAGTGTGATACACCAAAATGTTCGTATGAATAAGGCCTATTTGCGTCCATACTTAGAAATGCGGCGACTAGTCCAGGTATTTCAGAAATTCAGATTTTGTTTACTGACCACCAGTGGTGAATCACATTTTCATGGAGCAACCCCACAAAAAACTGATAGGATATAAGTGTGATACACCAAAATGTTCGTATGAATAAGGCCTATTTGCGTCCATACTTAGAAATGCGGCGACTAGTCCAGGTATTCCAGAAATACAGATTTTGTTTACTGACAACCCGTGGTGAATCACATTTTCATGGAGCAACCCCACAAAAAACTGATAGGATATAAGTGTGATACACCAAAATGTTCGTATGAATAAGGCCTATTTGCGTCCATACTTAGAAATGCGGCGACTAGTCCAGGTATTTCAGAAATTCAGATTTTGTTTACTGACCACCAGTGGTGAATCACATTTTCATGGAGCAACCCCACAAAAAACTGATAGGATATAAGTGTGATACACCAAAATGTTCGTATGAATAAGGCCTATTTGCGTCCATACTTAGAAATGCGGCGACTAGTCCAGGTATTCCAGAAATTCAGATTTTGTTTACTGACCACCAGTGGTGAATCACATTTTCATGGAGCAACCCCACAAAAAACTGATAGGATATAAGTGTGATACACCAAAATGTTCGTATGAATAAGGCCTATTTGCGTCCATACTTGGAAATGCGGCGACTAGTCCAGGTATTCCAGAAATTCAGATTTTGTTTACTGACCACCAGTGGTGAATCACATTTTCATGGAGCAACCCCACAAAAAACTGATAGGATATAAGAGTGATACACCAAAATGTTCGTATGAATAAGGCCTATTTGCGTCCATACTTAGAAATGCGGCGACTAGTCCAGGTATTCCAGAAATTCAGATTTTGTTGTCTGACCTCCAGTGGTGAATCACATTTTCATGGAGCAACCCCACAAAAAACTGATAGGATATAAGTGTGATACACCAAAATGTTCGTATGAATAAGGCCTATTTGCGTCCATACTTAGAAATGCGGCGACTAGTCCAGGTATTCCAGAAATACAGATTTTGTTTACTGACAACCAGTGGTGAATCACATTTTCATGGAGCAACCCCACAAAAAACTGATAGGATATAAGTGTGATACACCAAAATGTTCGTATGAATAAGGCCTATTTCCGTCCATACTTAGAAATGCGGCGAGTGGTCTACGTATTCCCGAAATTCAAATTTTGTTTACTGACCACCAGTGGTGAATTACATTTTCATGGAGCAACCCCACAAAAAACTGATAGGATATAAGTGTGATACACCAAAATGTTCGTATGAATAAGGCCTATTTGCGCCCATACTTAGAAATGCGGCGACTAGTCCAGGTATTCCAGAAATTCAGATTTTGTTTACTGACCACCAGTGGTGAATCACATTTTCATGAAGCAACCCCACAAAAAACTGATAGGATATAAGTGTGGTACACCAAAATGTTCGTATGAATAAGGCCTATTTCCGTCCATACTTAGAAATGCGGCGAGTGGTCTACGTATTCCAGAAATTCAGATTTTGTTTACTGACCACCAGTGGTGAATCACATTTTCATGGAGCAACCCCACAAAAAACTGATAGGATATAAGTGTGATACACCAAAATGTTCGTATGAATAAGGCCTATTTGCGTCCATACTTAGAAATGCGGCGAGTAGTCTAGGTATTCCAGAAATTCAAATTTTGTTTACTGACCTCCAGTGGTGAATCACATTTTCATGGAGCAACCCCACAAAAAACTGGACTGCCAAAACTTTTCTTTGGATTTTACTATTTTACTGAGAGGGCAAAAAGGACAAGATAATAGGAATCCTTAAGTTTCAAAAGGGAAATTCCTAGGACAAAAGGAAACCGTGTTCAAAATAATGTGGGGATTTAGGAAGGAACACCCAAGAGTTCTTTGCGAGGATCACAGTTTTCCAGGTTTTTATGAAGCCTTACGATTATTCCTCGGATAGCAGTCAGGTGACCATTGATCTGCTTTTTGGATTATTGACCGCAATTCAATAAAGTGAGCAAAGCGAATTAATGGTGGACGAATGCAAGACCGTTTGAACGTTAAGGTCTTTTTAACATTACAAATTAGATGAGCCAGACATTATATACCCTCGGAATGGAGAGATCACTGTGGTATTTATTTCGTAAGCGTGAAATATAAACCCGAATACCTACACTTAAAATATTTTGTTCACTTGAAAACAGGACTACTAACATTTCATTAAATTCAACTTATATTTTTTTGTTTTTGACTCTTAATAAAATAAACCATAAATTAGTAAAAAACGACTAAAAAAAAATTTACTTTCATACATTTTATTTGGTTAATTTTTTTTAAAAACCCGACTAAAAAAGATGTTATGCAATCATATCCCGAGTAAAAAAAATTGATCTCGCGCAATATCTAATTATATCCAATTTGATATTGTTTAAGATCTGCTGTAATATCTAGCTGATCCAATTAGATCTCAAAATTGGGTGTATCCAATCATATCGTATTAGATCCCATTGTATATATGGGGATAAACTAAGATCAAGTTATATCTCAAAATTGGGAGGTCCAGTGATATCTTTGGGGATAAACCTAGATCTATTTTGATCCGAAAATTGGCGGATCCAGCTATATATTTGCGGATATTTTTAGATCTAATTTGATCCGAAAAATGGCGGACCAATTAGATCCAGCTATATATTTGGGGATAAACGTAGATCTAATTTGATCTCAATTTTGGCAGATCAAATTAGATCCCGCAATATATTTGTGGATAAACGTATATCTAATTTGATCCGAAAAAGTGGCAGATCGAATTAGATCTAGCTATATATTTGGGGATAAACTTAGATCTAATTTGATCCGAAAAATGGCACATCGAATTAGATCCAGCAATATATATGTGGATAAACTTAGATCTAAATTTATCCGAAAAATTCCTAATCGAACTAGATCCAGCAATATATATGGGGATAAACTTGGATCTAAATTTAACCGAAAAATGGCAGATCAAATTAGATCCAGCAATATATTTGAGGATAAACTTGGATCTAAATTTATCAGAAAAATGGCAGATCGAATTATATCCAGCAATTTATTTCGGTATTAAAATGGCAGATCGAATTAGAAACAGCAATATATTTGGGGATTGACATCTAAAAGTATCCATAAAAATGACAGATAAAATTAGATGCCGCATTATATTTGGGTACTACGTAAGATCTCCATTTATTTGGGATTAAATAAGATCCCAGACATATATTGCCAACTGTTCAAAAAATAATAGACTGGCAGAGCACTGATTGTATAAAAATTACAATATTTTGTTAAAATAAGGTTTAAACTCAGAAGGTAACGAGTTCAATATGCATTTCTTTTACAAAATTAATTTCTTTTTATAAAATTAAAATTTTTTTTTTCTATTCATTTTATTATAAAATTATATATTTATTTTTTTATTAAATTGAAATCTTTGAATAAAATAATTTTATTTACATCTTTTTGACGCTCTAAACCATTTCCAATTGTATTAATTGTTTTAAAATTTATCAATTGTATTTCAGAAATAATCAATTGAATTTCAGTTTTATCAATTGTGTTTCAGAACTCATCAATTATTTTTCACATTTATGAATTGTATTTCAGAACTAGTCAATTGAAGTTCAGTTTTATCAATTGTGTTTCAGAAATTATTAATTTTATTTCCGAAATTCACAACTGTATTTCAGAAATTATCAAACTGTATTTCAGAAATTATCAATCGTATTTCCGAAATTATGAAATGTATTTGAGAAATTTTTCTCTATTAGCTATGAAATTCTGAAATAGATTTCATTATTTCTGGACACAACTAAATAAATAATTAAATTTGCGTAATATTGTAGTTTCTGAAGTGCAAATAATATTTTGTGATATACAATTAAAATTTTCTAAAATACATTTAATAATTTCTGGAATACCTTTTTTCGATGCTTATAAGTTAGCTCGAAATGCTTTTATCATTCATTTAATTTGTAGCTATCACACATCTATAACAAGTCTCGTTAGATTAGAGTGTAGAGGTCTTGGCTGACAATCTGGTGGACTGGGTTAAAATTCATGTTTTTAAAAGCAAATATTAAAAAAAGTTTTCTCAATTTTTTCAAAAATGTTTTTTGAAATCTATTTTTTTGCCAAGATAGTTAATGCAACGTTCTGCCAACGCATAACCGACCATCGCCAACGGTTTGCCAGCATTGTGCCGATTATATTTTTCTGTCTGGGATGTTAAACTTAAACCTATTGTATATTAACATTAATTAACACTATATTTTTATTTTTAGGAAATACATTTTTATTTTATTATAAGTTAACATTAAATTAAATTTTAGATAATGGCACCAATTTGTAGTTGTAATTATTATATATTAAATCGTATATTCATAAACATTCTATACAGTTAGACGAGGTTTATGGAACTATTTAACTTTATAAAGTGTTTATAAATTATAACTTAAATGTACATATATATATGTTAAATGTACGTGAACAAATTGTTGATATGGACCCACAAATTGTATCTCAACTGATATTGGAATTATTTTACCATTACACCATTACATCAATATATATTGAATGATATACATATATTACAATATATGACACTGTATTATAAATATTGTTAATGAAGTAACATATCTGATAATATTTTTTATAGCGCCATACATAGTTTTACATTATTCAAATTAAACCATATATGGAATTGTATTCAAAATGTTGATGTGGTACCAAATTTGACCATATATTGTTTAAATTGTGCCATATATGACAATATATTGTTTAAATGATACCATATATGTCTATATATTAATATTGTTTAAATGACACCATATATCAATATATATGGGACTATATATGGTAGCATATATTATCATATCTGCATCTGTATTAAAAATGTTGTTCATGAGGTACCATATATGAGCATATATTGTTGAAATGGCACCATATAAGATAATATATGGTTTAAATGGCACCATATATGGTAATATATTGCTTAAATAACACCATATATAAATATATATGGCACTATATGTGGTAGCATATATTATCATATGTGGAACTGTATTAAAAATATTGTTCATGAGGTACCATATATGGGCATATATTGTTGAAATTGCACCATATATGATAATATATGGTTTAAATGGTACCATACATAATAATATATGGTTTGAATGGAACCATATATGATAATATATGGTTTGAATGGCACCATATATGATAATATATAGCTTAAATAACACCATATATAAATATATATCGCACTATATATAGTACCATATATTATCATATCTGGAACTGAATTAAAGATTTGGTTTATGAGGTACCATATATGACCATATATTGTTTAAATGGCACCATATATGATAATATCTAGTTTAACTTTCACCATATATAATTATATATTGTTTAAATGATACCATATATAATTATATATTGCTAAAATGCCACCATATATATTAAGATATAGTTATATGCAATAAGATCAACCATGTTATGTAATATATAATTATATATGGCATATCTAATATTACGAAGGCCGATATCTAATTAGATGAAATTATATATGCCATAATATAAGGAAAATTTTTCGGAAAAAACCTCATATATAATTATATATGGATATACATAACCACATGTCTAATTATATATTGTAATATATGCCACACATGATTATATATAATTTTTTTTACTCGGGATATCACCATGTATAAACCCATATATACGTCCATATCTAATTTGATCCGAATATTGGAATATATAATTATATCAAGAGAGATAAGCCTGTTATCTAACCTGATACAATTTGATCCGAAAAATGGGTCTATCTAACTACATCAAATTATATATAAATTCGTATAATTTGATGACAAATTTTCAAATAAAATTTTAGTAAATATTGTTGAGATCACTTATTTTCATTCATATTGAAAACTAATGCCCGACAGAACAGTGTGGCTAACAAAGTGGGTATTGGTCGATCTTTGTTATTTACATAAAAATTTTATTGATGGAAAGATGTTTGAAATGATTATCGAATGCGATTTAGGCCGTTTTTAGGACGCAGATTGTCGTTAAACTTAGAATAACGCAGTTTGTAACTGAAATCCTTCTTTTGAAATGTGGTTAATTTTGTTTTTTTTCAATAAAGACCGAAACGAGAAAAAGTTGTTTAGTAAAATTTTTGCTAATAGACTTGGAAATAGCTGAAAAAATGAATTTTCAGTTTAACTCAACATTACAAAAATTTATCGGAACAACTTTTTCTAGGTTAGAGTTTTGGTCTTTCTTATAAAATGTGTGTCTTTCTTATAAAATAAAAAAATTAACTTTCACAATTAATTTTTTTTTTCTCGGGAAAAATGACTGAACTTAAACCATATTTATTTCGACATATGTTTGTCTAATTTTTATTTTTAAATTTAAAAATAATTCTTTCGACCTTTAATTCCACAATGAAAGAAAAATGTTTTCCTTATTTATTTCTTTAAAATTATTTTTATTTTAATAAAGAGTATTTTGCCAAATATTTGAAAAATACATGTTAAATTCAATTATAAACATTAATTTAAGTGCAAAATTCGAAACCAGATCCACAATTTATGAGTTTTTTCTTAATTTTTATAGTGCAATTAAACTTTAGAAAATTTCGTATAATTAGATATCATGTCAGATGTAATTATATATAAAATTAATACAAATTTCTATTAACTTTATTGTATATTTTTATATACAATTGTTTATAGAAGCTTATACGCCATTATATATAATTATATATAAACTATATCGCACATCTCTTTATATATGGCTTGAGACCAAATCGCATATGATTATATATAACGTCATATCAAATATATTTATAAAACCAAAGTGTTAATATAAATGAATATGATTATATAAATTCATAAAATGCATATTAATTACAATATTAGTTGCAGCTGTCTATATGACAGCTGCACTAAAATAAATTATGAAATATGTCCTGTGGCAACCCGTCTCCAATATATACGCAAGCTACCTGGCCTTGAACGTAAAATCCATGCGTCAGTTTGGCAACATTTACGAAAAAGGAGACACGGAGTAGATGGGAAGATAAACAAAAATTTAAAAAAGAATGTTTGTGTGTGCCGGCGTTGATTACTTCTGAGTAAAAATAATAACAGAAAGCTGAATAGAAAAGAAAACTATGAATTAGTTATATTGTAATCAAGGCCTTACTTGGGTGAGATGGCTTAGGGGTCGCACCTTTGTATAGTTACGTTTGCAGTGTAGGAATAGGCACATATTCGAATCCTACAGCCGACGGCTTATTGGAAAATTATCATACAGAAAATATCTTACAATGAAATATAAACGATAAGGGTATTCACGATAGTACATGTGCTTATTTGCAATTTGCTAATTTGCTATGCAAATTGTAACATCTCGTGAGCGTCTTTTTTAAGATCAATTGCATATTTGCTTTATGAGCTAATTTGTTCACTGCTGCTAACTTTTTTCCTAAAAATATCGCTAAATCAAACTAAAAAATCACTAGAAAATAGCTGAAAATGGTAAAATATCGCTAGATTTGACGAGAAAATAGCTAAATTGGCAACAGTGATTTTGTTTACGTCAAAAGTAAAAATAAATCGTATTTTTGAGAAAATTTGTGAATCATAAAAATAATAATAAAATAATAAATAAAAAAAAATTTTATGTTAATAAAAAATCACAAACAATTTTTTTATTTAATATCTTATTTTATAAACCATAATATGGCGGCTGATATGTTAACGACAGATTTTTGTTTTATTTGCAACTTAGCTTATATGCAAAGTGATTTTTGCTAAAGGTTTTTTTATTGCAAATGAAGAAAAATAAAGCAAAATGCAAATACATACATTTGTTGTTGTGTTGATTCAATCGTTGGTTTTTTGCAATCATTTGCAACGTTTGCATCGTTTGCAATACCCATCGTGAGTACCCTTAATAATACAATTTAATGGAAAATCACTGATGAAGCCTGTCCATAGAAAAAGGCAGAAACTATATTTAGTCTGATTTGAAAATTAATGTTTTTATAATTTTTAGAGAAAAAGGTTTATTATTTGTCTTACCTTCAAACCTACTAGAATGTTATTTTCATTTAAAATAACAAAACTTAAATACTACTTGAATAAATATCTCGATACTGTCAGATGTAAATTAGCTACTGCCTAAAATGCAACTCTGTCGTTTATTCAGCGAATGTGTTTTTTTAATATTGTGAATTTTTGGTAAGCGTCATTCGAGAATGTTCGTAAAAGAGCAAACGTCCTGACTAAACTCGTTGGAAAAAGAATTATTTTGTTTGTAAAGAAACTCAACTTGAATTATTAAATAAAATACGCTTAATTTGTACTTTAATTAAATACACTCGTTCAACGTGATTTTATTTTTAGATTTTTAGTAATATTCGTTTTCAATGTAAAATCTGTGACAATATGTACCCAACATCCATCTTCGTGAACAATCTTGCCGCTTTCAAAGCCTTGGAATACTATTCGATAAGGCCAAAGTGTGTGAGGGACTTCGATTTGTTGAAATCATGGGGAAAGCGTTCGTTGATAAATGTGCGATTAAGCGCTCTGAGTCAGTGAGGGATTCGATACAAATGAATGCTCTGGTTCCATTGATGGAGCTGTTTGGACTGATTATGGCATACTTGGAAATTTTTTATTGGCATTGCGATTTAATTACCATTACCTGATGTAAATGCTAATGCCAAAAAATGTAATTACAATTCAATACCAATGAATTTTTATACCCTACACCACTATGTGGTCAGGGTATTATAAGTTTGTGCTGATGTTTGTAGCACCAAAAAATATTGGTCCTAGACCCACCTTATAGTATACCGATCGGCTCAGAATTTTATTTTATTTCGACTTAACGATGTCCGTCTGTCCGTCCGTCTGTCTGTCCATGCATTCTTGTGCGCACTCTACAGGTCGCAAATATTAAGATGAAACGTGGTACACCGACTTATGTCGGCCCAAGGACGAAGCCTATTGATTTTGGTTGAAATCGGTCCATGTTTAGACCTAGTGCCCATATAAGGGTCGTACCAAAATTATATTGTTTATACGCTGCAGGTCGCAAATATTAAGATATATTGATGAAATTTGGTATACAGCCCTATGTTGGCCCAGTAACGCAGCCTATTGATTTTGGTGAACATCGGTCCATGTTTAGACCTAGTGCCCATATAAGGGTCCTACCAAAATTATACTGTTTATACGCTGCAGGCCGCAAATATTAATATATTTTGATGAAATTTGGTACACAGACCTATTTTGGCCCAGTTACGCAGCCTATTGATTTTGGTGAACATCGGTCCATGTTTAGACCTAGTGCCCATATAAGGGTCCCCCCAAAATTATATTGTTTATACGCTGCAGGTCGCAAATATTAAGATATTTTGATGAAATTTGGTACACAGACCTATGTTGGCACAAGGACGAAGCCTATTGATTTTGGTGAACATCGGTCCATATTTAGACCTAGTGCCCATATAAGGGTCCCCCCAAAATTATATTGTTTATACGCTGCAGGTCGCAAATATTAAGATATTTTGATGAAATTTGGTACACAGACCTATGTTGGCCCAAGGACGAAGCCTGTTGATTTTGGTGAACATCGGTCCATGTTTAGACCTAGTGCCCATATAAGGGTCCCCCCAAAATTGGCTTGGTTACGAACTGCAAGTCGCAAATATTAAGATATTTTAATGAAATTTGGTGCGCTGACTCACATTATAAAAAATTTTGACACAAGCCCCCTTTAACCCATTCGAATTTCGGATCCAAACATTAGTTGGCTTTTACCCAGACTGGTGTAGGGTATTGTATAGTCGGCATGCCCGACTTTAACCTTTTTACTCGTTTTCAATTGGCATTGTTTAACCCAATGGCAATGAAATGTAGACCAATGCCTCAAAGCAACCCAGTACAATTGAAGGAAAAACATTGAATATAAAAAACAAATTGTTTTGAAAAAAATGGAAATTAAGACTAGAATGTTAAATTTCAGAGCTGCAAGTATTTAAAATTTTCGCTATTTTATCACTGGTTAGTCTAGATGGATCTGCTTCTAGTAACGTAAACTTGAAGAAATCGCGAAAAGAAGTACGTGAATTTTTCATTTTTTTTCTTACTTTGTTTTTTACCGAGAAAAAATGTTTTAAAAACAAATGCTTTGTCTTCAATATTTGTTTGTTTTAGGCATTGAAGAATGTCAATTGAAAATATTATCATTGGCCAATGGTAATGGCAAACATTTCATTGACATTTATCAATTGTAATGGTGTTGATGGCCGTTGATCAGTTGTAATGTCAACGAAATCGTCAATAATTGGCACATTCAATTAAGTAGTTCCATACGAGGTACGAGATACTTTTGAGGTATAATGAATCCTATGGCCATATCATAACCCAGGGACAACGACAACTCTTCTTGGTTTTGGCAAGCAGATAATCACATCAAAATTCTGAGATTACCCACTTGGAGAATACTCTAGGGCTGTGGGAAGGGGGAAGACATAGTCCAGCGTCTCAAATATCGGGATATCTCGAATGTACTCGCCTTTTTCCCCATTTACCTTAAACTGAACCATTCCTTAGAAATAATATTTTGAGCCAGTTCTTGACCCTAGCACAGCCTGTCGAAGGTTTTGCGAAGAATTCACAAGAAAATATGGAGACTGGAGTCTTCCAAACTTTTTATGCGATGCGGACTACATTGCACCGATCGCAATGGGGAACGACTTTGCTGATGAAAGTGCGAGGGAGGGCTAATCTGAATGCCCTGGTCCCTCTGGCCGAACCGTTGTACTAATTATGGGTACTCGGATATGGAGACCAGTTCAAGTGGAATGACCCTGACAACTCGTGAGGTATCTTGAACCTTATGGCTAGGGCAACCAAAAAAAGCTCTAAAAGCAATGTTTTAAGCTCTTAAAAAAAGCTCGAAAAAACAGTAAAATAAGCAGTTAAAATGCAAAAATAAGCCCTTAAGCTTCATCACTTCTTCATTACAATTAGCATAAAATTAAAATTTTTTATTTAATACAATGCTACATTCCTTGGAACTTCAGGAATCAGACAAAGTTGTGACATTCTTAAATTTATTTTCATCGGGAAATGCTAATGTGCTAAAATCATTCTTGCCTAAGGAAATCGTCATTGTCATATTTTTACTATTAGAATTCAGGTTGGAAAAATAAAAAGTTTATTTTAACAAGAGATTTTTTAATTTAAAATAAATTTAAAAAAACAAATTTTAAATAAAAAACTTTATGTCGACTTAAAATAATTTAAAAAAGACTGATTTTATGAAAAAAAAAACTAAAATATGCTCTATTTTCGCATAAAAAAGCTAAAATAAGCTTATTTTTCAAAGAAAATAGCAAAAAAAAATAAGCCAATATTTACAAAATAAGCAAAAACAAGCAAAACTAGATAAAATAAGCAAAAAAAGCTTTAACAAATATAGCTTAAAATTCTTATATTTTTAAGATCAGAACTTGTATTTAATTTAAGCTGTTCTATCTCTTCAAATAAAAAACATGCCGTGGCTTCTTTTTGGTTGGCCTACTTATGGCTATTGCATAACCCAATTAGAACGAGATCTTTTCTTGATTTTGATAAGCGGACGATCAGATCAACATTCTTATAGGGATTCTCAATTATATACTGCTTGGCTGTACGCTGGGCTGTGGGAAAGAGAGAGTGTAGAATCTATTCTGTGAGTTCCCTGGACAGAGCTAGCTGTGACCCAGATATCTGGACGTTTTTTTTAAGGGTCCACGGGATGTTTCTTTTTCCAACTTCGTCGACGTATGTTCTAAATTATGTCGAGTTAACTCTAAAATTTCTACCTGTTTGCAACGAATCATTAAAGGAATACATTAATATTAATGTACATGATTTTACGTTGTGTATTTCATTAACGCCTGTCGCTCCTGTTGCACCGCTTCTATTCCAATGGCAATGTGATGCGACAGTAAGCAAAAAAAAAAAAAAAACAAACATGATTTAAAAAAAGAAGTTGTCAATCTTTAGCATCACATTACGAGTATTGATTAAACACATTAAACTAGCTTGTAATAGAGAAAGTCAGAATAAAAAAACTATTTTAAACGATTACCAAGAATGTTTATTTAAAAACTACTTTTTTTCTTTACCTTTTGCTTACAATTAAAGAAAATCAGGCAAGTAAATCTTTCAACAGACGAAGAAAAAAAATCTTTCAACAACGTATACTTATGTGTCATATGGATAATACATCAGTTAGCAATGGTCGTATTATCCAATCAATGCTGGAGATAAAATTATGGGGCCTTCGAAATGGAAGCTTTTGGAAGTGTAGTAAAAGCACTTCCAAGAATTTTCGAATGAATAGTTTTAAAAAGTACGCCAACCCACTTTTTTGCTTTCAAAATTTTTTACATATTTTTTTTTATTCAATTCATTTAAGATTACAAATTATTTTTCGAAACTGTAAGTTTAAAATCTTCGCCGATACTTCTTTAACTGTAATTTTTATTAAAATTCTAGTTAGTATACTTTATGGCCTTTCTACGCTGTAATATTTAGTAGTAAGATCTGGCAAAAGATAATGTAGAATCGTGTAATATACATATTAAAGTGTGAAAACAAATTATACGATTTTGAAAAAAACCAACGATAATTTTGGCATACGGATGATTTTTTAAATGTTTCAAAAAATCGGGAATATTATTTTGTCAGGGATGGAACTTGTTAAAAGCAAAAAAAAAGGCAAAGAAAAAAAAAAAAAAAGAAAACAAAAAGACTATAGCTCTTTTGACATTTTGTTTTATCGTAATATTTAGCATGTTATACATTTTGAACAACTAATGAAATTTCTATAACATTTTGAGAATACGCATGAAATTTCATAATATTTGTGTACCTCAAAATCGTACTACAAAATATTACAATGTGGAAACACCTTTAATATCTCATCCTGATTTTGCGAAAGAACCAACAATCAATTTCAACAACCACAAGTGTAACATTTAGCGAAAAAAAACACAACAATAAACGTTTAAAAAGAACGGTTATTGAACTGATATTAAATACTGCATTCCCTACCTTGACTATCAACCACCTGATACACTTTGTCCCACTCCTAGTATTATTTATACCATTTATGGTTATGTCTAGTTGAATACACATTCTATTCTATCCAATTTTATACATTTTTATAGACATTTAAGGATTGCGAAATAAAACATGAGATATTTTTCTTTCTGTAGCCAACATTTCCTCCTCCCCCTTAATAAATACCATCATAAACCTACCTGTCTATTACAGGGAAAAGAAAAAAAATCATACATATATTTATACAAAACTGACCATGCTAGTGCCATTTGGATTTGTTCCATAATCCTTATACAATGTGGAGTTTTTTTTTTATTTATTTCGAAATCAAAAGATATTTAACGGTTCATGTTGTGTGGCAAATATTTAATCGTTGAATATGACACATGTGCGACATAATAAAACGTACATGTTTAAATGTGAAGTGAGTTTACTGCATCGTCTTTGGTAGCGATTAGAAAGAAGATGAAGTTAATCTAAAGATGGATTAGTTAGTAACTTAAGTAAGTAGTAGTAAGTATCATAGTTGTAGTTGCAGTGGTCATATTTAGTAAATGATTCAGTTCATAAAATAATAACTCCTAGTGAAATGATAAATGTACATTATTGATAGTAAACAAACACGTTTCGATAATATGGGAAATAATGGACTTATTAATTTGAAAGCTTTTATACCCTTACTGGCAAAAAACTTGTCTTATCCCCGGATTAGAGTGAGAAAAGAAGTTTTAATAATTATTTTAAAAATAAACGACAAAATACAATTGTTTTAAACGAAAAGTGGGTAGTCCTTTTTTTTAAACTTATTTTGAATTTTTTTAATGTAGGGAACGTACGACACACTTGGTCGCACGTCCCCGCAAAATACATAATATAGAAAAAGTTTTCTTCTATCGATTGTTCCAAATATTACGCTCATCACTAGGGCAAGGAATTTCATGGAAATGCATGTTTTTTCTCGATAGTCCAAAACTAATATGGACTAAATATTTATCCGAATCATCAAATTTAGAACAAAATGGCATCGATTTGTAGTTGCATATTTTTGCATATTTTGTCATAAAGGCATGGTTTTGCATATTTTGACTTTAAATGCATATTTAGTGCCTTTTTAATGGATATTATGTGCTTTTTAATGCATATTTGTGCATTTTTTTTCATTTTTAGGATCATTTTTTATTTTGTAAAAAAAATATAGAAAATTGAAACGTTTTCATATTTTGATTCAATCAAAATAAACATTCTTAAAACCTTATTGACCTATGGGAAATCTTCGAGTTCTTTGTCTGTTTGCAAAATAACTAACTTAAAAACATTTTTAAGTTTTAGAGTGTTTGCATAGTTTTCAGTGCATATTTCTTACATTTTTAATGCATATTTTTCTTTTTTAACAGTATATTTTAGGCGCATATTTTCCATTTTTAAGTGCATGAAATTCCTTGCCCTACTTATCACTTTAGATTAATTTTTATTTTATTTTTTTAGGTTTCTTTAACTTCTGGGCACCATAACCTGTATTTTCTCATTTCTGTTATTTTGTGCTCTTACTTAGCGAATGTTTCTGAAGTTCCTATTTTAAATACAAAAATGTTGGTTATGTAATTTTAAACATTTTTTAAAAAATCCGTAATTCATCTTGTAATTTTTTACCATGAAAAAAAAAATAGAAAAATGACATTACTTATACACTTGATCGCAGGGATCAAGGGTGTATTTATTGAGAAAAATGCTTTTAATTAAACAAACGAATATTATTGGACAAATGAACTGTATATTGTAAGTAATTTTTAATAAGTATTAGTTGCCTGTTTTATTATACCCTACACCACTACGTGGAAAGGGTATAATAAGTTTGTGCTAATGTTTGTAACACCAAAAAATATTGGACCTAGACCCACCTTTTAGTATACTGATCGACTCAGAATCACTTTATGTTTCGATTGAGTCCATGCATTCTTATGCGCACTCTACAGGTCGCAAATATTAAGATATTTTGATAAAATCAAGGACGAAGCCTATTGATTTTGGTTAAAATCGGTCCATGTTTAGATCTAGTGCCCATATAAAGGTCCCCCCCCCCCCCCCCCCAAATTGGCTTGTTTATACGCTGCAGGTCGCAAATACGAAGATGTTTCAATGAAATTTGGCTTGCTGTCTCCCATGGTCCCAAGGATAAAGCCTATTGATTCTAGAAAGGATTGGTAAATATTTAGAACTATCGACCATATGGGCTATATTTCCGATTTTCTTTTATTTTTTCACTTTACCCCTTAAACATTAAAATAGCCAAAAATCCTTTGGTTGGTTTTCTTCTCGTCAATTCTCTATCTTCATTAGTTTATGAGAAACACAAAAACCCCCTTTTCTCGGAGATTATGACATATTCAAAAAATTCATTAACAAATGTAACGACTATATTGCCATGTTGAACTGCTTTCACATACACAGAACAAAATTCGTACATAATTATTATGAACTGCTTTCATTGCTTTCAATTCATACTATGTATGAACAAATCCATACCATTTATGAATTTTTTAATTATATAAAAATTCAAAAAATCTTGTATGTTAAAAAAGAAAACATGCCAAAAAGAAATTATTATTTTGTTTGGAAGAAAATTCTACTTGTAATATATAAATGGATTTAGGCGGACTTTGAAAGCGAAGAAAAATGAAAGGTATGCAAAATATAATTGTTAATAAAATGATTTAATTACAATATTTCTTCTTGTATCTTTTTAGGAGATTGCAATTCAAAGAATTCTGTGCTCGACGAATTACAATTCCAAGAGTGCTTTTATCTAAGATCAAAAGGTAGGGTATTTCGAGTGATGAACTAACATGCAATATTTAAAAAAGTGCCATGATGGTATTTCAAATCAACAACTCGACGTAAACTGTTTTACAGAATTGTTACAGATATTCCCAAATCATTAAACAACCAACATAAATATTGCACAAAAGACCCTATCAACGCCCGCGAATACTTTTAAATCATTGTGATTTTTTTTTTATTTTGTATTATTTTAACCATTTTAAAAATAAAGGAGGTTATTTATTTTATTCCGTGTTTCTTTTTTTGTGTAGGGAAGAGTTCATAGGGCAGTGTCACACGTTCAATATATATTGAGTCCTTATGCCTCAGAAAAAAGAAGAAAACTAATTTCTGTGAGAGAATCTTTCACATAAGCAGTGGGTATCGATCCCCCCTTGTCTCGCTTAATCGGCTCTCTTTTTATTTGTTCGCGAACTCGGGCACAAGAAAAATAACACATTTTGCTTGTGTAAAATCAAAGAGCGTAAAATAAGGAGAAATTCCAACTATAATACAGGGGAATTGCGGGGAAATTAGATGTTTTTAAGGGGAACGAGATAATTTCCTAATGCGTCATAATTTAATTTAATGTGTTCACTGTTAGCATTTTTGGCCGAAAAACACAAAATTTAACATGAAAAGTGCTAGGAATCGAAAGAAACGTAATGTAGTGTCTACAAATGAAATAAAATACGCAATAATATTTTAAAATAATTTGGTGTCTCCACCACACATTAGGTTTAATATTTTTTTTATCAATTAACTTCAAAATCAATCGCAGAGAAAATTATTTTACGTGGAGATTATATAATTCATACACAAAAAATTCCTGTAGGGAAAATGATGAAAGCATACTTATTAAAAATTTGTTCATTAAAATTCGTCGATTTTATCAAGTTTTGTATAAATTGTGTACTTCATTGTGTTAATGATGTTGTGTTAGAAGTTGACAACACTCATTTCAAAGAAGAATAATGAAAAAGGATATTTTACGTCATCACATTTTTCCCCTCACAGTACTCACAGCATCTTTTGTGTGCGCAAACTGTTTTCACCCGGTTTTTATTTGCTCGCCCGAGTTCGCTAAAAATATAAGAGGGTCATAGGAAGGATCGTCTCTCTCTATATGTATACTCTTTGATATAAGTGTAAATAAATCCATCAAATGAATAAAAATTGCATACATGTTTTATTTTAATAAAATTCAATGCTATGAAATTCAAGCTAAAAATAAAGAAATATATTTTTTACAGTTGGCATGACAACCACCACTTTATGCAGCTGAATAGAGTCTTATTTAGAATTTATACAATATTGATCAATTTTTAATCCAATGGATTAATTTTTAATCAAATGCATATAATATGCTATTTAGAAGGTATTCAAAATTGATAAATTTTTAATCCAATGAATTAATTTTTAATCAAATACATATAAAAAAGCCAATAAAAATCCTAATCAAATGTATCACTATTTTATTGAAAATTTATTCAATTTAATACTGAATTTAGACTAAGCAAAAACCAGCTGGTTTTTGTACAAAACTAATAGTGTATTTAGACTGGGCAAAAATAGTAGTTTTTGGCTTTTTTAGGTTTTGAGCCGAAAACTACAAAATTAATTTAGTTTTTCCGTACAATTTTCATACAAACTGAAAACCAGGTTCTACCTGGTTTTTGCTAAAAACCAAGTAAAAATATCTGAAATATGCATTTTTGATACACCCGGTATCATTTATAATTAATTTTCGGTACACCCTGTTGCAACGAATATAGAAGTAAAGCAAGTGTCAAAAAATATTTTTTAATTCTTTAAGAATATTTCTGTTATAGTTTGAAATTGTGTGTTGTTATTAATTGTTAAATGTTTTAACAATTTTTTTTACATTAATTTAACAATAAAAAAATAAAGAAAAGTGTGTAAAAGAAAAGTGTGTAATAAAAAAGTGATGTGACAAAGAAAAACTAAATAACCAGTGTAAATGACTTGGCTTTTGTAATTTAGTTTTGTACAAAAACCAGGTGGTTTTTGCCCAGTCTAAATTCAGTATAAATTACAAAAACCAAGTCATTTACACTGGTTATTTAGTTTTTCTTTGTCACATCACTTTTTTATTACACATTTTTCTTTATTTTTTTATTTTTTTATTGTTAAATTAATGCAAAAAAATTATTAATACGTTGAAAAATTAATAACAACACACAATTTCAAACTAAAAAAGAAATATTCTTAAAAAACTAAAAAATATTTTTTTGACACTTGCTTTACTTCTATATTCGTTGTAACAGGGTGCATCTAAAGTTAACTATAAATGATACCGGGTGTATCAAAAATGCACATTTCATATATTTTTACTTGGTTTTTGGCAAAAACCAGGTAGAACCTGGTTTTCAGTTTGTATGAAATTGTATGGAAAAACTAAGTTAATTTTGTAGTTTTCAGCTCAAAACCTAAAAATGGCCAAAAACTACTAGTTTTTGCCAAATATAAATATACTATAAGAGCTACAAATTTTTAATTGAATGGACAATTTTTGTGATTGGAGGAATTTCAACGATAAAATTTATTGAATAGGCAGTTTTCATGATTGAATTTAGTTTTTATTTTTTTGTGTGTTGAGATCACTTATTTTCATTCATATTAAATACTAATGGCCGACAGAACAGTTTGGCTAACAAAGTGGGTATTGTTCGATCTTTGGTATTGATGGAAATGAGGATTGAATGCGATTTAGGACGTTTTTAGGATGCAAATTGTCCTTAAACTTAGAATAACGCAGTTGGTAATTGAATATCAATAAAAAGCAAAATTCAAAACGAGAAAAAGTTGTTTAGAAAAATGTATGCTAATAAACTTGGAAATAGCTGACAAAGTAAATTTTGGGTTTAACTCAACTTTACAAAAATTTGTCGGAACAACTTTTTCTAGTTTAGAGTTTTGGTCTTTCTTAAGGCACATCTACACGAGAGAGAAAACTGCTAGAGATAGAGCAAAAAACACCTCTAATTAGCTCTATTGTGAATGATTTAAGCTATTTAGAGGTGTTTTTTGCTCTATCTCTAGTAGTTTTCTCTGTCGTGTAGATGTGCCTTTATAAAATGTGTCTTTCTTATAAAATTTGTCTTTCTTATAAAATAAAAAAAACTCTTTCTAAGTTTAATTTCTTCGTTGTTATAGTGCAATTAAACTTTATAAAATTTTGTACAATTAGATATCATGTCATGTTATATATTTTGATACAAGATTGTTTATAGAAGCTTATACGCCATTATATATAATTATATATAAACTATATCGCAGATATCTTAATATATGGCTGGAGACCAAATCGCATATGATTATATATTACGGCATATCAAACATATTTATAAAACCAAAGTGTTAATATAAATGTATATGGTTATATAAAGCCACGCATATAAACATTTATAATAATATCAAATCATATAAGATTATATGAAAACTTTTTTAGTCGGGTAGTTGCCTATTTTAAGAGTGTATGAATAAATTCCTACTCAGAATAAAAAGGTTTTGGGAAAAATTTATCATGTTCGATTCATAATATTTATGAGGAAATTTATTATATGTATGAATTATTTTTTTCTGTGTATAATGATTTTTATTTCATGATCTTCAAACGAAGGTAATAAAAATTATGGTAAATCGAATGACTTTTTGTTAATGGTACCAAAATTTTATTACACTACGGCCCGACAACATAATGTCTTGTTAAAATTTAACCGACGGTTAAACTCAACCTTTATATGTGATACAACAACAAATGTGTCAAAGTCTCCGTTAGTACCTAACCGGACATTGTGATAATGGGGCTTTAAGTATTTTTGAGTAAATTATTAATGCGCATGCGATTTAAGTGCTTGCTTCTTCTTGTTTTGTCTTGGTTTGTTGCGTGCTTTGCATGTTACTTCCACATTTCAAACGGTTATTGTGTTTTTATTATTATTTGTTTAATTTTTATACTTGTGTGTGTGTATTGTTTTTATTTATTACTCTGCCGATTTAACAATTTTGATCTCAAACATTTCTGTGCAGAATTGTATTCATTCATTATTCTTTGGTTGTTCGTTTTTTTATATTTAGTATTTGAATGTTTTTGGGTTAAAAAAAATTACTCTCACAATTAATTGTGTGAAGAAGCGAATTGAAAATTGGAGTAAACGAATACAAACACCTGAAATTATGTATTGTATATTTATGTTAGAAGTTTTATTCTTTTTGTACAAAGCCATTGTAATTGTGAGTACTAAACTATTTAATGTACTTAATTAATCGAAAATTTGGTTATTAGGAAATTTGCGAAAACTGCAGAGCATTAATACACTTTATACAGCCCGACATTAATTCTACAGTCAGAGATTAAAACGTCTTAATATAAAGTACTCCACAAAAGTGCTGGTAGTAATTAGTGGTTATCGATCATCGAGTATTTCAATTATTTTTGAATACTCGGTTGTTAAAAGTAACCACTTGATATTTCTAGAGTTTAATTTGGATACAGAAAGAAAATCAGTCCTTGAAAACATAATTCCCTAATTCACTTTATAAATCTGATATGCGAAACGATTTGCAGAACTGATTTTATTGATTGAATTATTTTCTACTTTATTCAATCAATATCCATTCCATGACATTCATAAAATAATAAAGTCGTTTACTCTATCGTTTAATTTATAAGCAGTTTTTGTAAACAAATCCTGCAAGAACAAAAAAATTAAATTCTTGCATTACAAACCACTTCTTTCATTGATTCCAAAGTTTCCGATAGTGTATTTCTACTGCTTTTTTAGAAGTAATGCTGAACAAAATTTTTTCACTTAATTTTTGTGAAGAAAACTACATTAGTTTACTGAAAATTTCATTAAAACTCGTCCAACAAAATTTTCTCTAGGTAGCCAAATCACTTTTCACACATTGGGAAGGAGAATAATTTTCGCCTTCTGAAGCCCCATTTTTACCACATTGTTGGCAAACATTTAAAAACAATTCCACCTGTGGATTAGTCCGTGCTCCAGGGTAAATATATTATTAATTTTAGGTTTCTAGCAAGCGGTTTCACCAAGCCTGTAAAGAAGCTTAGTCAATCCCCATTTATACCACGTTTCTGATAAAAATTCCATGTAACTCAATAGTGAATTAGACCACCAGGGAATACCTATTTTAAGATTCAGGTTTATACAGTAGTGGACTAAAGTGGATACATTAATTCAAGATTTTTCGAAATTTGTTATAATTTTTATTTTATTATAGAAACTTAAATGATTTTTTTTAAAGCATAAAACTGAAACATTCTTCTTCAATAAAAACCTAAATGCAGTAGAAAAATAATAGATAATAGAAAAAGAAATAGAAAAATAATTACAAATTGTGACCGCTTTTATCCAGTATTGTTCATATTTGAAAATTTCCGCAACTTCTTTCTTTAATATTTTGTCGAAAGTCCTTTGTTCTTTAAAACAGATTTTATGCGAGAAGGAATGCTTTCCACAAGATTTTTAATAGTTTGAGGTGGAATATTAGCCCACTCCGCTGAAACTCCTGACCAAAGATCATCTAAGTTGGTCGGTGCTCGTTCGCATTGGGAGAGTCTTCTTTTGACAATTTCCCACCAATTCTCGATGGGATTCAAATCGGGGCTCTGACCTGGCCACTTCAAAAACTGGAAAAACTACGCTTGGATTTCACAAATTGAACAAAAGTTATTAATACAGATTTAAAAATATTCAAATATGTATCCACTTTAGTCCACTACTGTACACTCACAATATATTTTCCATAACCGATTGAGGTTTATTTGAAAAGTAATAGGTAAAGTTTGTTTTCAATTGAAGAATGAATTAAAATACATTCAAACATATTGTTTAACTTATATTTTATCAGTCAATAAAAAACAAACCACAAAAAATATGAATCGTCTGTAGGAGTTGATATTTTCAGTCAAATGTTATATTTTTAGTTTTCTATTTTTAGAAAAAAGAATTTAAATCATTTCGTTGTTTTCTGTTTTAAAACGAAAAATTCAAATATTTTTGGTTTTATTTTTTGTTAAAATAGTTTCTTTAATACAAAAATTATTTCAATTCAAATTACCAGAAATTCTTTACTCATACACACAAAAATAGCCAATAAAAATATGAACGTGTGTGTTGTGTGTGTAGTGTTTTGAGAATTCAAAAAAAAAAAAAAACTTTCAAATATGAAAAAACAAACTACAAAATGGTTTTTTTACGTTTTGTCAGTTAAAAATTTATGATTTTTTTAACAGACTTTTCAATTATTTTTATTTCTTTTATGTATTGTTTAAACAATGTTTGAAAATAAATAACAAAAAATTTTGAATATAATGAAAAATCAGTAGTACCTACTTTTTTTAATTTTGTTTTCAATTAATTTAATATGTATTTTAGGTTGTTTTTAACGATTAAATATTGTGAGTGTATTTAAAGATATTTGGGCAGTGCGTTACGTGGTCACTTTTCCTAATTTGAAGCTCACTTTCACCACGTTCCTGGCGAAAATTTCAAGCAGTTCCTTATTAATGAATTTCTACCAGGGACACATATTTTAAATTTTAGTATTTTAGATAAGAGTTTGGACAGACTATCAAGGTAAATGCTTTCCCGAGTTTCGCAGATCCCTATTGAAATTTTCAAAAATTTAATTTTGGTGGATGTCTAAGGCGGGGGAAGATCCTAAGTACTAAATTGTATGGTCCTAGATTTAGCGGGTTTAGTCCCGAAGAATAGTGGGGAACTTTTTCCCTTTTCAACCCAATCTGTACACGCAGAGATGAGATTCATTGTGGCAACAGAATTGGTTGCCAACGGAATTTTGGCTGTTACATAAACTATCATATTATTCGGTTGCAACTTTTAATTAAATTTGGCACGAAGATAGAAATATTCATTTGTATCCACTAAACTAGAACATTATGCAATCATTTGGTAATCAACAAATCCCAATATACCGAATTAAAAAAAAAAACATTCTAACCGAATAAAAAAAACTTAAAAAATTTTTTTTTTTTGTCTTGGTGCACCCAATCAATGGCGTATCTTTTACACATGGTTCTTGTCTTTAATAACTTGTATGACATTTAGGAGGGTAAACATCTATCACTTAAGCCCAAATTAGTTTGGTAGTAAAGTGAGGTGAAATGAGGTATCGTAAAGTAGAAATCTATTTTCAATAGATTTTCTTACGTCAAATCTACTTCCAAACTAAGTAGTTGTGTATACTACCACTAGTTGAAAGTAAACAGCTGACACGATACTTTAAGATACTTCCAGACTAAAGGAGCCTTTAACCGTAAACTGTAACGTAACGAATCAGCTGTCTCGAAACCACAAAAAGAAGTGTATACAAATGGTTACTAACGCGTAAATGTAAACGTACTTGCCAGATCTTTCTGTTGAAATCAGAATTTTCTATCCGTCATCGAAACAGCGAATAATTTTAATCGGAAAAAAAATAAAATGAATAAAGAAAATAGATTCAAATAACAAATAAGAAATAAAAATTCATAAAAAAATGGAAACATTTTTAATAACCCGAGTAAAAAAAATTTATCTCGCGCAATATCTAATCATATCCAATTTGATATTGTTTAAGATCTGCTGTAATATCTAGCAAATCCAATTAGATATCAAAATTGGGTGTATCCAATAATATCGTATTAGATCCCATTGTATATATGGGGATAAACTAAGATCAAGTTATATCTCAAAATTGGGAGGTCCAATGATATCTTTGGGGATAAACCTAGTTCTAATTTGATCCGAAAAATGGCGGATCCAGCTGTATATTTGCGGATAAACTTAGATCTAATTTGATCCGAAAAATGGCACATCGAATTAGATCCAGCAATATATTTGTGGATAAACTTCGATCTAATTTGATCCGAAAAAGTGGCAGATCGAATTAGATCCAGCAATATATTTGTGGATAAACTTAGATCTAAATTTATCCGAAAAATGGCAGATCGAATTATATCCAGCAATATATTTGGGGATTAAGTAAGATATAAACTTATCCAAAAAATGACAGATAAAATTAGATCCAGTAATATATTTCGGTATTGCGTAAGATCTTAACCTTTCCGATAAATTGCAGATCGAATTAAATTCAGTGATATATTTGGGGATTTGGAAAGATCTTAATTTATCCCATAAATTGCAGATCGAATTAGATCCAGCAATTTATTTCGGTATTAAAATGGCAAATCGAATTAGAAACAGCAATATATTTGGGGATATTAAATTGTATCATATTGGATATAATTGTATTTACAAGGATACAAAGTTATATCAAATGATAAACTTATATCCGAATTTTGTCCCGATCAAATTGGATATAAGTTAATACAATACGATATGATTAAATTTAAATGATAAAAAAAACTTTGAATTGGAGGGCAGCAGGATTTCGGGTCCTACACACTCAGGGGTGTGATGAAAATCGAAAACGAACAGTTTTTCAATCTAGAATAATTTGTTTCGCGAAAATCAAATTGGCTTCAAATTATTATTTATCGTTTTATTTGACGCCGGACATGTAAATTAGGAAATAAAATATAATTGGTATTGTACAGATCCTAAAATATTTACCATTGAAAATCAGATCGTTTTCGATATTCATCACATGCCTGACTGTCAGCCGAGGGCTACTATTGATAATGAGTAACTATTAAAGACGTTAATGTATAAATCTGTTATTCTTTAAAGACTAGATAATTTTTTATCAAATATGGGAATTTTCTTTGGACTTAGAAATTTTTTTTAAATATGTTAAGCTTTTTTATTTTAAATAAAATTTTAATGGTTAGCCCGGCAATGCACTTCTTTTTTGTTGGAGGCTCATAGTTCCCGATTTATGGAGCTGAAAATGATCTACAACAATATTCAATGGCTTATTTCATATTTCTGCACTCAAAACTTATCGGACAAGAACAAAATATATATATCGTTGGGAAGGTACTTGAAATACCTTTTCAATGATATGCAACATGCCTAGACTTATTAACCCATTACGAGCCGGGCCATGATTTTAAATGTTAATTTTTTTAAATTGGATTTTTTAAATTAAAAAAAACTTTTAGAAGTAAAAAAGTTCAGAAAATATTAATTTAATGAAAAAATTGAGTAAAGCATATAAAAAATTGTTTTTGATCAAATATTACATTAATCTCGAATATATTAGTTAATCTCGAACTTGGGTCTGATATTAACTAATATATCGTCGGCTTGCCTGCAAGAAGTGCTATGTTTTTGGTTTTAACAGGTTTTCAGGAGAGCGAAAAAACTGATTTATATTATCCTTTTAAGATATTTTATTGACATCATATGCCCTAATGATTCACGACCTTATTTATTACAATCATTATTAAGGCATATGATGTCAATGAAATATATTAAAAGGATAATATAAACCAGTTTTTTCGCCCTCCTGAAAACCGACGATATTGTTATATATAAAAAATAAAATTAAAAATATTTTTGTATCTATTTATACATACAATTTTGAACGGTTTTATCAATAATATATTCCTATATATACAATTTTCAATAAAGCAAATACTGATATATGATTTAATATGATTACATATGAGAAAATTTCTAAAAAAATTTCGAATATATCACCATATAAAACATATAAGGTCGCATACAATATTTTATATTATCATATATTTTAATATTAAAAAATATATGTTATATATACTCTTTTTTACTCGGGTATCCAGAAAAATGACAGATAAAATTAGATCCCGCATTATATTTGGGTACTACGTAAGATCTCCATTTATTTGGGATTAAATAAGATCCCAGACAGATATTGATACACTGGCAGCGCACTGATTTTATAAAAATTACAATATTTTGTTAAAATAAGGTTTAAACTCAGAAGGTCTGGAGTTCGATACCGTTCACGGCTATGCATTTTTTTATAAAAAGAATTTCTTTTTATAAAATTATAATTTTATTTTCTATAAATTTTTTTATAAAATTATATTTTTTTTATTAAATTGAATTTTTTTTAAAAAAATTATTTTATTTACATCTTTTCAACGCTCTACACTATTTCCAATTGTATCAAGTTTTTAAGATTTATCAATTGTATTTCAGAACTTATCAATTATTTTTCAGATTTATGAATTGTATTTCAGAACTAGTCGATTGAATTTCAGAAATTATTAATTGTATTTCCGAAATTTACAACTGTATTTCAGAAATTATCAATTGTATTTCAAAAATTATGAAATGTAATTTAGAAATTTTTCTCTATTAACTATGATAAACAATCAACAAGTTCCGAAATAGATTTGATTATTTCTGAAATATAATTAATAATTTCTGAAATACATTCCATAATTTCTGAAATACATTTAAAATTTATGAAATACAATTAATAGCTTCTGAAATACAGTTAATATTGTAGTTGAATTACCATATATGACCATATAGTGTTTAAATGGCACCATATATGACAATATATTGTTTAAATGGCACCATATATGGTATGTTCCCTATATATAATATGGAGCTTTATATGGTAATATATAACTTAGAGTGATCCATGTACCATTTGATCTGAAAAATAGCCCGATAAAATTGTATCAGTTGTTTATCAGTTTTTATCTAATTGTATCAGTTTAGATCTGACCTGATTAAATTATGTGTTAATCAGATGAAATTGTCTCTGATTTTTGACCTGATACAATTTTATTGGTTTATATATAATGGTGTCAGGTTTGATTGTAATTGGTTCAATTTTATATAAATATCTAAACTGATACAATTAGATAAAAATTGATAAACAATTGATAAAAATATATCGGGCCATTCTTCGGATGAAACTGTATATTTATACAGATATGACTATATGTAACTATTTTTACTCGGGTTTTTTCATAAAGTAGCATATATTATTATGTATATCTGGAACTGTATTAAAAATGTTGTTCATGAGGTCCCATATATGAGCATATATTGTTGAAATGGCACCATATATGATAATATATGATTTAAATGGCACCATATATAGTAATATATTACTTAAATAACACAAAATATAAATATATATGGCACTATATATAGTATCATATATTATCATATCTGGAACTGTATTAAAATTTTTGATCATGAGGTACCATATATGGCCATATATTGTTTAAATGGCACCATATATGCTAATATATTGCTTAAATAACACCATATATAAATATATATGGCACTATTTTTAGTAGCATATATTATCATATCTGCAACTGTATTAAAGATTTTGTTCATGAGGGGCCATATATGACCATATATTGTTTAAATGCCAACATATATGATAAAATATGGTTTAACTGGCACTATATATAGTCATATATTGTTTAAATGATACCGTATATATTAAGATATAGCTCTATATACAACTATATATGCAATAGGATCAGCAATGCTATGTAATATATAATCATATATACCATATCTAATATTATAAAGGCCGATATCTAATTAGATGAAATTATATATGGCATAATATAAGGAAAAATTTTAGAAAAAGGCGTCATATATAATTATACATAACGACATATCTAATAATATATTGTAATATATGCCACATATGATTATATATAGTTTTTTTTACTCGGGAAAATATAAAACCACATGAAATAGATGCTAAATAAAGGTTTCTTCAACAGGGACGCTACAAACGACGTCATATTTCTTGCCGCTCTTTTGACATTTCGCTTCAGTAAATATATACGAGCCAACAAGTCGAAATTATTAAAATTTAGTGGATTCAACGTTAAGAGCGCTACGTCCAATAAATGGTCGTCATAATGAATGGCTTCGTCAATAAACAAAATATGCGTTATTGGTCAGACAGGATCCACACGTACTCCATGAGTCATCATTGCATACCGAAAAAATTACGGTTTGGTACGGTTTATGGGCCGGCGACGTCATTGGGCCGTACTTCTTCCGTGATGATCAAGACCGGCACGTTACTGTGAATGGGAATCGCTACCGTTCAATGATAATCGAATATTTTTGGCTCCAATTGGATGATATGGACTTGAATGACATGTGGTTCCAACAGGACGGCGCCACAATCCACACAGCGAATGTCACAATCAATTTATTGCAAACCAAGTTTGGAGAACGTGTTATCTCACGAAATGGTCCAGTCGATTGGCCGCCTCGGTCGTGCGATTTGACGCCGTTGGACTATTTCCTGTGGGGCTATTTCAAATCTATGGTCTATGCCAACAAGCCAGCGTCGAATGATGAACTTCGTACGAATATCGGCCGATTTATGCTTGAAAACCGTCGAAAATTGGGTTCAACGTCTGGACGTCTGCAAGCGTTCCCGTGGTGGCCATGCAAAAGAGATCGCTTTCCATACATAATGGCATCGAAAGTACTTTCACAGGAATAAAGAATTTCGTTGATATCCAAAACCGTTTTTGTTTTATTTAAAAAAACTTTTGTAGCGCTCTTATTAAAAAACCCTTTAGTAATGTCGTTTACTAGAGTTTGCTAAAAACCGAAAAATTTGAAAACCGCGGTTTCGGTTTTTGAAAATTATAAAAACCGCGGTTTCGGTTATTTTTCGGTTTTCTTGTGATATTAATAGAATTGTTTTAAAATAATTTAATATAGTCACCTAAAATGCAAAAGGGCGTAACAACAAAAAAATGTAAGCCGATTTTCTGATTGATTATGATGACTAGACTAAATTATATTTCCCTACATAATTTTAAACTTACATATATGTCGAAATAAGTCTATAGTCGTGTTTTAAACAAGAGAAGAAAATATAGAATATCTTTAATTCTACAACGTTTTTTTTTGGTTCTAGTGTAAAAAAATAAAAAGTGTCGTTACGCCCTTTTGCATTTTAGGTGACGATATGTATGTACAACAATGAACTATTTTAATACATTCAAGATATTTATTAAAATTCTATTGAATTTCTCACTCGAATAAAGACAAAAACACCATTGCCGAAAAAAAAACGCGGAAACCGTTATAAGTTAAAATGTTTTATTCTTTTTTCGGCAGATTAAACTGTATTTAAAGAGTTTAAATTTGGAATTTAGCAATTTGTTTAAAACAATATAAAGTTGAAATTTTATACAATAAGTTTCGCGGACTACGAAATAAAACTTTTTGAAAAATAAGCGGTGAAAATCTGAACTGAATACGTAAAACTCAATATCTCTTAAACTTTTGTGTAATTTTTTACTAAAATTATAATCCTCAGCTTATATTATCTGTAGTACACTCACAATAACTTTACCGTAAAAGTTCAACAGTTGTTTAAAAAGTAAATCAGTAAAGTTGTTTCAGTTGAATAAGTAGTTAAATTGCAAAGAAATATATTTTTTAACTTTTTCTCTCAGTCATTCAATAAACAAAATACACAAAATACGGACTTTCGGTAGAAGTTAAAACATTCAATAAAATTTTCTGTTAAAAACAATCAGTTGTTATAATACGATTAATTTTAAAATAAACTAGAAATCTATTATTTTTTTATTTTTGCCAGTTAATAAATTAACAATTAAAAATAAACGACAAAATACAATTGTTTTGAACGAAAAGTGGGTAGTCCTTTTTTTAACTTATTTTCAATTGTTTTAATGTACATTAGGGTTATGACTCATTTTTAACAAAAATTTTACCTATCATCACGTGATAGGCAATACCAAATTAATAATAAAAATCGTGTTTGCGGATCATTTCGGCGAAAAAACCTTCCGCACCAAATGAAATTTCCAAAAATAATTTTTGCTCGGGGATTTTGTTTAATTTGCATAACGAATTATTACAAAAATTATTGTAAATGACAAAAAATATATCCAAAAGTCCCTCCAAAAAGGTTTCCTAATTTTTGCCATAAATAGCTTCGTTTGAGTCTCATTTGTTTAAAACTTCGGAGAAATATTTTAATTAAACTACAACCATATAGACCAAATTTCAACCCTTTTGGTGCGGGAACTTTTTTGACAGCAGCGAAAAAGTAAGATTGAGTTTCTTAATATTTTTTTAAGGCCTTTTTGGCTAGGTCATGTAAAATTTGATATTTGTAAAAAAAGTCAAAAAATCATAACCCTAATGTACATATTCGGTTGATTTTAAGGAAAAAATATTGTGAGTGTGGTAAAAACAAAAAACCTTTAAAGTAATATTTAATGGAGAAATTGTTCATTACAATTAAATACAGAATTATGTAAAATAAGAGCTGAACCCTTTTCGAAATTCTAGGCTCAATAATATGTAATTTAATTAATTATTTTAATTGCTTTAAGTATTTGCTAAAAACCGACTTATTTTTGTCGGTTTTCGGTTTCGGTTTTGAGGCCTCAAAAACCGCGGATTCGGTTTCGGTTAAAACCGAACAGCAAACTCTAGTCGTTTACGATATTCTAAAGTGTACTTTTTAGATACGGCACGGTACAGTTACATCACATTTACGTTTACGGTCCCATAATCCGCCCCTTTAGAGTTTGCTAAAAACCGAAAAATTTGAAAACCGCGGTTTCGGTTTTTGAAAATTATAAAAACCGCGGTTTCGGTTATTTTTCGGTTTTCTTGTGATATTAATAGAATTGTTTTAAAATAATTTAATATAGTCACCTAAAATGCAAAAGGGCGTAACAACAAAAAAATGTAAGCCGATTTTCTGATTGATTATGATGACTAGACTAAATTATATTTCCCTACATAATTTTAAACTTACATATATGTCGAAATAAGTCTATAGTCGTGTTTTAAACAAGAGAAGAAAATATAGAATATCTTTAATTCTACAACGTTTTTTTTTGGTTCTAGTGTAAAAAAATAAAAAGTGTCGTTACGCCCTTTTGCATTTTAGGTGACGATATGTATGTACAACAATGAACTATTTTAATACATTCAAGATATTTATTAAAATTCTATTGAATTTCTCACTCGAATAAAGACAAAAACACCATTGCCGAAAAAAAAACGCGGAAACCGTTATAAGTTAAAATGTTTTATTCTTTTTTCGGCAGATTAAACTGTATTTAAAGAGTTTAAATTTGGAATTTAGCAATTTGTTTAAAACAATATAAAGTTGAAATTTTATACAATAAGTTTCGCGGACTACGAAATAAAACTTTTTGAAAAATAAGCGGTGAAAATCTGAACTGAATACGTAAAACTCAATATCTCTTAAACTTTTGTGTAATTTTTTACTAAAATTATAATCCTCAGCTTATATTATCTGTAGTACACTCACAATAACTTTACCGTAAAAGTTCAACAGTTGTTTAAAAAGTAAATCAGTAAAGTTGTTTCAGTTGAATAAGTAGTTAAATTGCAAAGAAATATATTTTTTAACTTTTTCTCTCAGTCATTCAATAAACAAAATACACAAAATACGGACTTTCGGTAGAAGTTAAAACATTCAATAAAATTTTCTGTTAAAAACAATCAGTTGTTATAATACGATTAATTTTAAAATAAACTAGAAATCTATTATTTTTTTATTTTTGCCAGTTAATAAATTAACAATTAAAAATAAACGACAAAATACAATTGTTTTGAACGAAAAGTGGGTAGTCCTTTTTTTAACTTATTTTCAATTGTTTTAATGTACATTAGGGTTATGACTCATTTTTAACAAAAATTTTACCTATCATCACGTGATAGGCAATACCAAATTAATAATAAAAATCGTGTTTGCGGATCATTTCGGCGAAAAAACCTTCCGCACCAAATGAAATTTCCAAAAATAATTTTTGCTCGGGGATTTTGTTTAATTTGCATAACGAATTATTACAAAAATTATTGTAAATGACAAAAAATATATCCAAAAGTCCCTCCAAAAAGGTTTCCTAATTTTTGCCATAAATAGCTTCGTTTGAGTCTCATTTGTTTAAAACTTCGGAGAAATATTTTAATTAAACTACAACCATATAGACCAAATTTCAACCCTTTTGGTGCGGGAACTTTTTTGACAGCAGCGAAAAAGTAAGATTGAGTTTCTTAATATTTTTTTAAGGCCTTTTTGGCTAGGTCATGTAAAATTTGATATTTGTAAAAAAAGTCAAAAAATCATAACCCTAATGTACATATTCGGTTGATTTTAAGGAAAAAATATTGTGAGTGTGGTAAAAACAAAAAACCTTTAAAGTAATATTTAATGGAGAAATTGTTCATTACAATTAAATACAGAATTATGTAAAATAAGAGCTGAACCCTTTTCGAAATTCTAGGCTCAATAATATGTAATTTAATTAATTATTTTAATTGCTTTAAGTATTTGCTAAAAACCGACTTATTTTTGTCGGTTTTCGGTTTCGGTTTTGAGGCCTCAAAAACCGCGGATTCGGTTTCGGTTAAAACCGAACAGCAAACTCTACGCCCCTTATTCTCACTTAGTCATTGAATGAAATAGTGTAAACAACAAAGTTTTTTTTTTTTGTTTTGTTTGGAAAATGTCGAATTTTTTCCAACAACAGGACCATTTCCAACAGGACCATTTGCGGGAAGTTTTGTTGTACTTCTTCACTTGCTCACCGAAGCTAATCCTGAATATGTTCCATCGATTTCAATGTGCGAAGAACCGTTTTGTGCGGTTGAGAAGTAGTGATTTTAATACAGAAGACGAAGACCACCTAAGCCAGCCAAAAAAGTTCGAAGACGATGAATTGGAGGCATTACTCGATGAAGATTGTTGTCAAACTCAAGAAGAATTTGCAAAATCATTGGAAGTAACTCAATTTCAGCCCGAGCTGGGATTCGATAGTAGAACCTCCAGTTATATATGACTATATATAATTATATATTAAACACGTAGAAAATATTATTGACATGGGACCATATATAATCATATCTCAAATTATGTTGTTAATCTTGCACCATATATGGAATCATATATAATTATTTCTTATAGCATTTAACATAATATATAATCATATATAAAAATATCTTATATTATACAACCAACAATTTTTTATAAGAGAGCATATATTATTATATCTCAAAAAAATATAGAGCTGATATACCATAGTATATGATCACATATTATGTTATGTATGATCATTTATAATTATACATATGGCAATATATTTGTCATATCTCATTGTGTATAGCATATATGGTTGATATCTAATTTTATAAAAGACAATATATAAAAATATATGGTTATATAAGGTACTACATAAGAAACATATAATAATATATGGCTATTCATGACAACATATACATACATATGTATATTCACATATTATAAGATAAAAAAAGATATTACTATATAAAAATTTTTTTAATCGGGAATTGATAAAAATCATTTGTTTTTAAAAAAAATTATGATAAATGAAAACTAGCAACGGTTTTGGCCAAGGAAGTTTGTAATAAATAATATTTTTAATCGGAGCGATGTGGAATAGAGCTAGTAGAATTGTAACACTAAACATGAGGAACGAAATGGAATGGAATGGAATGAAATGAGCTAAACTGAAACACTAAACACAGGGAAAAAAATGGAACAATTTCAACATATTTTTCCGATTTTACAGTTATGTTTTATATTCCAGCGATTTTTATCGATTTTTATATTTTCGAAATGCTTCTCTGCCAATTGAAATTATTATTTTAAGAAATTATTAATTGCAGTGGAATTTAGGTGCCTATGCCTACGAAGAGTCTGTGACTCTTAGTTATGAGTGTATTCCCCATGTATTTGTTGTTGCAAAGTCTTAATAAATTATATTTATTCAAATTTTTGTTTGAAAACTTCAAACAAATTAAGAACTGAGGGCAATTCTGTAACTTTTTAACGACCAAATTTGGTAGTTAAATTGAGAAGTTTTCATAGAAAACTGACAACTTAACTACCGAATTTTGTCGTTAAAATGTTAGGGAATCCCACTACTGGTATCGATACAATCATAACATTGACAAATAAAATTTGAATTTTTTGAATTTTATTGTTGTTTTGTACGAAAAGTTATGACTCTCAGTCTTAAAAATAGGCTTAAGACGGTCACAATGAGTCACAAGTAGGAATAGGCACATTAAAATCATTACCATTTATTATAGAATGCATACCTTTAAAATAATTATCATTAATTTATTTAATGATAATGGAAACAATTTCTTTAAAGTCGATATTAAAGTATTGCAAATGCCAATCATCTTTTACATAATTAGTCCATATTTCAGAATCGGTATAGTAAATGTTTTCTTACAACCATTTTTTTTCTGTCTATAAAATCTAATATAGTTAACATTATATTTTATGTCGACAATAAAATAAGAGAAAATAATTTAAGCGTTATTAAACCAGCCTCAAATCTTAATATTAATTAAGAATTCTCTTAAATTTCCATTAAATATAATATTTTATTGGCTTAAATGTTTTGAATGGCTTGATTCTTCTTTTTTAATAAGAGTTTTTTTGTGTGTTGGTAATACAACAATTTTCTATTTAATTTTAAATATAAATTTCTCCATTACTATCAATTAATTGTAAATAATAGTTTATAATAATAGAAACAACAACAATAAAAATAGCAGTTTATAATTTACCGAAAGAAAAAGTGAAAATCACGCACATCTTATGGTTAATAGACTTTAACCAATATATTATTTTTACTGTTTGTTTTTTTTTTTTGTTGTTGTTAAAGATTTAATTATGATTTTTGGTTGGTATTTTTTTTATTTTTTCTATTTTATATGCTTGTTATAAGAAGACCAAGGAGTGAAATTTTGAAGCAAAACCAAAGAAACAACATATCGCGAGATATGAGAGTTTTGTGTTTTATATCATGTTTTATCTTGTCTAAAAATATGAAAATATCAAATTCAGAATACTTTTTCAAGTATCAAATAATAACTTATGCTGTTTCTACTTTCTACCACAGAACTGATGCTTCAAACAATGTTTGGCGTTTGGGTTTTCACTTAAAAAAGAATTCTAAATATTTGCTTCAAAATACAACAAGATATCGCTGTTACTTTTTAATATTTTCTTGGTTTGTTTGATGTTTGCGTTTTTGTATTTTTATATTGTGTTACTTTATTATCACATCATTAAGTCCTTATACCATGCATGTTCAGTCATTTCATTACATTGAACTTACTACTTATATAAACTCTACAGCATTCAGGTGTATAGTTAATTATCATTTTGTCCTAACAAAGGAATACTCTACTTACATACTTGCCGATTTTGATTTCATCAGAGTTTACAAGAAAAACAAATTTAGGACAGCACGTGCCGTAGGCTGAACGTTCCCCAAATTTGGTAACTTTTTATTGGTCTTGGGGACAAATATTTTCATTTGGGGACAGAGAATTTTTTTGGGGATTTCAAATATGTTTTGGGGGATTTTTTTGGTGATATTTTTTTTTCTCAGGATTTATTCGAAAAAGTGCCTAAATTCTGAGGATTTTTCCAGACAATAAAAGAATTGCCATAATCAGTTCTCAATGCTACTGCTAATTTTTTATATTAATTGTATAGGTATTATGTGGATAAAGTGAGTTAGAGCAAAATAAATAAACTTCCCTAGCATTCTCAACATTTTTTATTGTTGGGGATTTTTAGGTATATTTTTAGATTTCTTTGGAGATAACGAAAAAAGTATCTGGCAAGCCTGCGCGCGCTGGCAAGCAAATTTCTAGCCAGTCGAATGAATTGGTAGGTTTGCCACAACTGGAAAATTCGGTTAATACAACCGAACCAATCGAATTCGGTTGTTAGTTCGAATATGTCTTCTGGGTGTTATTCTGTTACTACCAAGGATAACATTAGCTATTCAAGCGGATATATATTAAATTGACGAAAGTATAAAAAATTTTAAATAGTTAATGGTCATAATAATTCCTGTATACTATAAATGTTTTATTGACATACGTGCGTCAATAAATCATTTGCGTAAAGCAATAAAACATTTTTTAAAGTAAAGCATGTTAGGTTGAAAAAGAGGAATGACTTAATGACCTTAGTTTCCGCCATACGATGGCCTGACCAAAGAATCCTGGTGGTCTCGCCAACTCCAACGGTGTTCCATTTTGTCTCATACACGGAAAATAGAATCGTAGTTGCAACCGAATTTTTCGCCAACCGAATTTTTGTAGTTCCAGGTACAATCGCTTTTATTAATTTTTAGTACTGCTGTAATTACCGAAGTTTATTTACAAGTTGTTAATTTTTGTTGTATTAACTTATTGCTTTAATGTTTATGTATTATAAATTCTATTAATAGAATAACGCCTTACACAAAATTTGTTTAAAAATTGTTATGCCGTGAGCTGGGATAGAACCGGTGATCTTCCATTTGACAGCCCATTGCTTTCCTCTAGGCTAAACTCAATTTAAATTTTTTTAGTAAAATTTCAAATTTGAATTTTTTCAGGTTGAAAATTAGAATACATATTTGGTTTATAAATAAAATTGTTTTAAAAACAGAAAACCAATTGGGTTTTTTAATTTGAGTCAATAAAAAAATTATAAAAATTGTGTCTAATGGCCTAGTAGATGTAGTTCTGATATTTAGCACCCCTAATGCCTAAGCAGCATAGGCGCTATATTTTCGGAAATGGCTTAAATTTTCACTTTCTACTCATTGATTCCTACACTCAAAAAAAAAGTCAGTAAAGTCAGCAAAAAATGTTGCTGTGTCAGCAAATTTTTAGTCAGGAGCGTGCTTGCAAAAAAGTTGGTAATTTCAGCAAAAGGTTTGCTGAAAATCAGCGAGCTGATTTTCACCAAAAAAATAGAAATCTTCAGCAAAAGTTTTGCTAACACTTAGTCGACTGCAAATGAAAAAAATCCTTGCTAAAATCACTAAACTTTTTGCTGAAAATTAGTAGACTGAAAAAAACTCAAAAAACTTGTAGCGAAATTTTACTTTAGTTAATTTATTTGCTGAAAATTTAAATATAGAATATGTGTAGAGTTGTTTTTCTTTTATTGTTATTTCCGTTTCCAGACAAGCTGCGAGATCTACATCTTGTCTATCTGGTTGTCGTCCACGCTATGAATGCGGTTATCAGCACAATTTTTGTAGCAAAATAAATAAGTAAAACATTAGTTCAAAATTAGTTTAGTGCTAAACAAATATAACTAAAATTTTTTGCTGAAAACGGAATTTCGGCAAAAAAATTGCTGAAAACTAGTACACTTGATATACAAGACGTTTTACTAATTTTTCTACTAACTTATTTTTTTGAGTGTACCATACTACTGCTGCATAAGTCAAGACGGGTCTAACTACGCTTCTGTAGATCCAGTATAGGGTTTAAACCTTATTTGTTGCCCACGCTCTCGATGTGTTGTTTCCAGTATAATTTGATGTCAAGGGTAACCCCTAGATACTTCTCAGTTTTGGAGACACTAATGGTTTTGTCTAGCTAATGGTACGCGTCTTCCGGGTGAAATATCACATCGACCAGTTGTATGACAATTTGAGTGTTTCTGAAGCCCTCCTACTCAGATGTCTCGGATTTTCTCCCTTTAAAAGTATTGCCACATCGTCTGCATATCAGACATGTTTGACTTTCTTATTGACTAAAATCCTTAGGAGACTACTTAAGGTAAAAGAATCCCAACCTGCGGAGTCCCATGGAACACCCTGTCTCTAACGCTGATGCCGTTGACCTGACAGTTAATCCATAGGCTCCCTAGCATATGATCGATCGAGTCCACTAGAGCCCGGTAACCCAGCACAGGAATAGCTGTTTCCCTTTAAGTACGCATGTTACTTGAATCTAAAGCTCGCTAGGAATTTGGTTCCTAACCAAGTCAAGAAGTAACGCAAAAAAGTTACGCACAAACAAAACATAATGGTTAGCGCGTTGGACTGTTACACATAAGGTTGCGGGTTCCATCCCCAGTCAGGGCAACATCAATTTGTTAAATAAATAATATTTATGAGTTCTCTATCCCTCATACATATCGCAGCGTCCCCCTTCGGTGTTCCCATACTATTTAACCCCACCGAAGTAAAATAACATAACAGGGCTATGAACCACAAAAGTTTCAACAAAGTTTACCAACTCTCCATCAGATGGCGTGCAATAACTGTTCTAAAATTTAACACCTTGAGCAATTACAGTGTTGCCATATTTGAAGCCCATCGTCTTTCACCAACTTTCATCTCTTCTCTATCCCCTTTCCAATGAAAACAACACTTTAATTGATTGGAAGAATTTTCTGAGTGTTGCTTCTCTTAAAAAAATAAAATAAAAAAATGATCGAAAATCAACGTGGGTTCGAAAGTAATGTGTACGTTTTCGCCCAAACCGCATTTTTTTTTATGAGTTAACATATATAGTTAAGGCGAAAACACAGCTAATATTGATTATTTGAGCATAAACATTTTTGGAAAAAAATTGATTATAGAGTATGGGTTGCGTTTTGAAATTATCATTTTAGAGTCAGTCTGTTAAAACACAGAGTGACAAAATTGACTATTTCAGCAACGAAAATTTTAAGGAGAAAAAATTTTTTTTGTTTAATGAGATTTCAGTGATATCTATCTATTCTGCAACAGGGTGACTCTAAATAGCACGAAAATTCAGTTGATATTGTAAGATCTACACAAATATTAATAAAATCGGGTTCTATTTAATATAGATCTATCACTGGTCGCTGACTTTATTTGTAAAGGGAAGCAACACACAAGAAAGGGTATAGAGAGAAGATAAAATGTGTTGATGAAGGGCTTCAAATATAGCTTTACTGTAATTGCATGAGATTTTAAGTATTTAGAACAGTTTTTGCGAACCATTACATGAAAAGTTGGCGTATTTGTTGAAGTTGCTTAATTCATACCTCGGCGGGGGAAATATGTCGTTGCGATATGTATAACAACCAAGCCCAAAGAAACACACATTTTAAATAGAGCTATTTAGAGTTACGATTGAGCCCATAAACTTTATAGGCAAACATACAAAATTATCATAATGCCAGACTTTGGCTTAAATAAGGACTGACTTTAAATTTTATAAAATGTTATAATAGTTCCTAGGATTAAATCAAAATTAATCCTTACCTTAAGTACCCAGCAAAAAAAGCGATGCCGAAGCAGTAAAAAATCTACAATTGATGATCTAGATGCACTTCTTTTTTAACATAAACACCAATGATGACTTTAACATTAAGTTCTCATATGAGAGGAGTACTTCCACTTCAACATTTTTTCAGTACTTTTGGAACGAGTGCAAAGGAAACTCTTTTTCACCAATTAAAAGTTAAAAAAAGATTCTTCGGAAAAAAAATTATATTTATATATATTTTTATCTTACAAAAGTTTTTTATTGCCGCCACCGGTTATCGAACTTGCGACCTCGAGATTGCTAGTCTAGCGCTCTACCGCTGGGCTGTTCTTTTATATGAAAGTTGACTGGCATAAAAATATCACTTTGTTACTGCGAGATATTGTTCCTTATTCTCTTCAATAAAAGTATTTATTAAACAAGTGTAAAAGATGCACTCCAATTCAATATTGTTTTCAGTACTATTTTTACAGATGCATAAAAAGCAATTTCTCATAATTTTTTTTATGTATACATATTTTTAAAAATTTAAAAATTAAAAAAAATGTATATTTTTGTTAAAGTCGACTTCAGTTAAAATTTTGGGTGGCAGTATGCTTTGACTTGGTTTACTTTTGGAGCATTCTGATTGGTTAATTTATATTTAACCAATCAAAATATTTGAAAATATAAATATTTTTGTAGGGTTTTCATATAAAAAATTAACAAAACCGTATGTTTAAAAATAAAGTAGACTTTAAATTTCAAATACTCTTTTATAAGGAGTGAGATCATATAAAAAATTAACAAAACCGTATGTTTAAAAATAAAGTAGACTTTAAATTTCAAATACTCTTTTATAAGGAGTGAGATCATAAAAATGTTAACACACATTTTTGCCTATAACTTTGGTTTAAAGCCTCTCATATTTTTTTTCGGCAGTTTACATTTTAAAAATATGTCAGTTAATAAATTAATTTACATCATGAGTTTTAATTAGCAATTTTTTACAGAATGGACGATGAAAGAAAAGTGCGTTCAAAAATAATTAAATATTTTCAACAAAACCAAACATGGACATACAAAAAAATTGCCAAAAAAAAACTAATGTATGCCGCCAAATAGTTTCAAAAGTGGTAAAAACGTATCTGGAAGACCTAACAATTGAAAGGAAGCCGGGAACAGGAACAACGACTGGTTATCGTAACATTGGTAAGGCATATAGAGTTAAAAGCATCCTTAAGAGTGCTCCTAACACATCTGGCAGCAAAACAGTTCGGTTAGCCCAATGCTCGGACTTTTTTTTTTTTTTTTTTTTTTTTTTTAAGAGAAGCAGCACTAAGGAAATTCTTCCTATTAATTAACGTATTGCTTCCTTTGGAAAGGGGATAGAGAAGAAGTGAAAAGTTGTGAAAGATGAAGGGCATCGAACTTTGTTGAAGCTTTTTAATTCATAGCCCTGTTATATTATTTTACTTTGGTGGGGTTAAGTGCTATGGGAACACCGAAGGAGGACGCTGCGATATGTATGAGGGATAGAAAAAACTCATACATATTACTATTTTTCATAAATTGATGTTGCCTTGGTTGGGGCTCGAACCCGCAACCTCACGTGTAACAGTCCAACGCGCTAACCATTACACCACAGCGCCCACCAGCGTAAATGAAACGTAAGGCAGGACTAAAGTCCTACAAAGTTCAAAAAGATCCCGATAGAAAAGCGTTTAAAAATTTGGAGGCCAAAACCAGAGCTCGAAAATTGAAATTAAATTTTATACAAAAATACAACTGTTGTGTAATGGACGACGAAACTTATGTCCTGGCTGATTTTTTGCAGCTCCCTGGTCAAGAATTTTATGTTTCCGATGTTCGAGGAAATGTTGCGGAAATATTTAGGTCGAAAAAGCAAACGAAGTTCCCTAAAAAATTCCTATTATGGCAAGCCATATGTAGCTGCGGCCAAAGAAACCAGTTATTTGTGACATCTGGCTCTATAAACAAAGAAATTTTTATCAAGGAGTGTTTGCAGAAGAGACTTCTTCCATTTTTGAGTCAGCACAATGTATCCACTTACTTTTGGCCCGATTTAGCATCTTGTCACTACAACATGAATCGCTGGAGTGGTATAATGATAATAATGTGGTTCTTGTACCAAGAGAGGCAAATCCACCAAACTGCCCACAGCTCAGGCCAGTGGAGAGATATTGGGCTCTTGTTAAAAGAGAATTAAAGGGCATAAAAAAGGTCTACCAGGACATGCAATATTTCAAACGTAGATGGACCACCTGCTCTAAAAAGGTGACAGAAACTATCATAAAAGCTTTAATGCGAGGGTTTCCGGAAAAAGTGGATAACTTTGTTCGTAGAATTCCATGCGGTTTTTATACCCAACACCACTATGTGGTCAGGGTATTATAAGTTTGTGCTGATGTTTGTAACAACAAAAAATATTGGTCCTAGACCCACCTTATAGTATACCGATCGGCTCAGAATTTTTTTTATTTCGATTTTTTATTTCCGTCTGTCCGTCTGTCCGTCCGTCCGTCTGTCCGTCCGTCCGTCTGTCTGTCTGACTGTCCATGCATTTTTGTGCGCACTCTACAGGTCGCAAATATTAAGATATTTTGATGAAACTTATTACACCGACTTATGTCGGCCCAAGGACGACGCCTATTGATTTTGGTGAACATCGGTCCATGTGTAGACCTAGTGCCCATATAAGGGTCCTACCAAAATTATATTGTTTATACGCTGCAGGTCGCAAATATTAAGATATTTTGATGAAATATGGTACACCGACTTACGTCGGCCCAAGGACGAAGCCTATTGATTTTGGTGAACATCCGTCCATGTTTAGACCTAGTGCCCATATAAGGGTCCTACTAAAATTATATGGTTTATACGCTGCAGGTCGCAAATATTAAGATATTTTGATGAAATTTGGTACACAGACCTACGTTGGCCCAAGAACGAAGCCTATTGATTTTGGTTAACACCGCTCCATGTTTAGGCCTAGTTCCCATATAAGGGTCCCCCCAAAATTGGCTTGGTTACAAACTGCAGGTAGCAAATATTAAGATATTTTGATGAAATTTGGTATACCGACCTATATCAGCCCAAGGACAAAGCCTATTGATTTTGGTGAACATCGGTCCATGTTTAGACCTAGAGCCCATATAAGGGTCCCCCCAAAATTGGCTTGGTTACAAACTGCAGATCGCAAATATTAATATATTTTAATGAAATTTGGTGCGCTGACTCACATCATAGAAAATTTTGACACAAGCCCCATTTTAACCCATTCGAATTTTGGATCCAAACATTAGTTGGCTTTTATCCAGACTGGTGTAGGGTATTGTATAGTCGGCATGCCCGACTTTAACCTTTTTACTCGTTTTTGTTTGATTTTGTATTAAATTTCATTTAATAAAAATTTAGTTTGAAGTCTTAAAATTCAGTGGTTTGTTTTTTATTTAACTTTATGTGTGTTAACATTTTTATGATCTCACTCCTTAGTAAGGGCCATTGAATTTAAACAAATTAATTATAAATATTAAAAAAAATTAATAAAATAAAAAATAAAAAAAAATATTGGTCCCGCCATGAATCGAACCCGCGACCCTCTGTTTGGAAATATCAAATGATACCAAAATCACTTTTTAGGATCACTTTTAGAGCAATAACTCTTTAGAAGCAATACTTAAGTGATTTGTTGGATGTTGTTCAGAAGTAATTCTAAAAAAGCTGTAAAAAAATACAAGCGGATGATACTTTGGAAGCAATGAAAGAAGTGATTTTGTGAAGCATTACTTCCATTTTTTTTGCTGGGTACTATTACAGTTCCTATTGAATTTGAGACAAATTTAGCCTTACTTAGGATGGCACAATATGAAAATTGTAGCGTATTAAGTATTTTTTATGATGTTTTGCCACTCTTTCAAACTCAATAAACATAAAATTCATTTTTACTGTCATACAACATAGAAGTAACAACAAACACTTGTATGGAACAAGTCAACACGATTCTGAACAGCAATATTCACGGCTACCAAACCAACAAAAAGATTTAAAAAACCAGGGATGGAAAGTTAGAATTTTGAAATGGTGCCAAAACTTAACCGATATAGTACTTTTTTCAATCCGATGCTACATTTTTAAAAACAGTTGCCAAATTAATTTATACCCAGAAAAATTATCTACAAATCGGTTGCTAATCACATTAATTTTGCAACGGGGTCCACTAAAACTAATTCCAAGGAACTAGTGCTTTTCTGTAAGGTACAGGGTGGCACAAAATTACCGAAGGGGTTTCAATTCCTTAAGGCAAACATACACGTTCAATATTATTGATTGATGTTTTTAAAATCAACCAATCAGAACAAAGTATTTAAAAATAAAATGTTCTGATTGGTTGATTTTTGAAAAATTTAATTGAAGTAGAAAATGGACACCACTTGCGAATATAATTTGTCATAATTAAATTTAAAATATTCTCCATTAATATACTAAAAATTTAATAATTATATAAATAAAAAGTTATAATGAACTCAAACTCCTTCGGTAATTTTGTGATGATATTTGAAACACCAACAAATACCGGACCTAAACCCACCTGTTAGTATACCAATCGACTCAGAATCACTTATCGGTTCGATTTAACGATGTCCGTCTTTCCGTCCGTCCGTGCGTCAGTCTGTTAATGCATTTTTGTGCGCGCTCTACAGGACGCAAATATTAAAATATTTTGATAAATTTGGTACACCCTCTTATATCGCCTCAGGAACGAAGCCTATTAATTTTGGTTGAAATCTGACCATCTTTAGACCTGGTTCCCATATAAAGGTCCCCCAAAATTGTTTTTTCGCACGCTACAGGTCCCAAGTACGAAGATATTTTAATGAAATTTGGTGCACTAATTCACATGGGCTCATGGTCAGAGCCTATTGATTTTATTAAGAATCGGTTCATGTTTAGAACCAGTGTCCGTATAAAGGTCCCCCAAAAATGTGCATGTTCGCACGCTAACGACGCAAATCTAAAATTATTTTGATGAAATAATGAAATTCGTCCCCAGGGACGAAGCCTCTTAATTTTTCTTAAAATCGATCCATGTTTAAACCTAGTGCCCATATAAAAGTCCCCGCAGAGTTGGATTTTTCGCACGCTGCAGCATGCAAATATGAATATGTTTTAACGAAATTTGGTACATTGATTCACATGGGCTCATGGACAAAGTTTTTTGATTTAATTTAAAATCGGTCCATATTTAGTCCCAGTTCCCGTGAAAGGTCCCCAAAAATGGGCATGTTCCAAGCTACAGGTCGCAAATATAAGGACATTTTGATGAAATTTGGTTTATCAACTAATATCGGACCAATAACGAAGCCTATTGATAGAAAGCGGTTCATTTTTGTAACTAGTGCCTATGTAAAAGTTCCCAAACATTGGCTTTTCCGCACGCTAGAGGTAGCAAATATGAAGATTTTTTTAATGAAATTTGGTACGGTGATTCACATGTGCCCAAGGACAAAGCCGATTGATTATAGATATGATGAGTCCATATTTTAACCGATATATTCTTACCATTAACCAATTTTCTTATAATTTTATGGTAGACAAATTTTAATACAAGTCCATTGGAATTTCGGATCCACACATTAGTAAAATATTTTAATCAGACTGGTATAGGGATTATATACTCCCCAGCAAAATATTGGTAATGACACCTCATTACTATCTGCATTACCAAAAATTATATATCATTACCTTTTGCATTATTTTATAATATAAAATAATGACTTCCTAATAACGACCTATTGTATTCATTATTTCTAAATATAAAATAATGACTTACTCGTAATAGTTTAAATAAGTTCTTTTTACATAGTTAAATTTTTACATTTTTATTTATTATATGTAAATATGTTTTATGTTTAAATTTTTATGACGAGTCCTAAAATTACACACTAGAGAAAACTTAAATTTTTCTGAATGTATTTCCTTATTTGCTTAACTACCTATTTTTAAGAATCAAGTAAGCAATCGGATAACCACTTTTAATTCAACTTTTTGTAAGCATGTGTGTAACCACTTATTATTCAAAATCTCATAACTACTAATTTCTCATTTTTTCGTAAGCGAGCGGGTAAGCGTGACTACTTATAAAAACGACCACGCCAAACAAAAATAATGAGTTTAGACGCCAAAAAATAAGTTGTGCGGAGCTATGAATTTCTGTTATATAACCACTTATTTGGTAATGAAAGATTTTGCTAGGTCCACATGCCCGAGTTTAATATTTTTACTTGTTTTTTCAATACTCTGGAGTTTTCTTCATAACAAATTTAGATTTTTGGAAATTTCAGAAAAATTAAGATTTTCTTAAAGGAATTAAATATGCTAAAATCCCAAACGTATTTAACTTGTAAAAAATAATCCGTTGTAGGCATGTCCCTATCCGGATTTCATTCTGGCCTAAGGAAATCGTCAGGGGACGACGTTTTTAGAATTTCTGGAAATATTTGTTAAGTTAAATTACAAACTCAATGAGAATTTCCCGTCTAGGAGCGTTTTTAAATATTTAAAATATTAAAGAAAAACAAAAACAACAACAAAAAAATGTTGCCACAATTTGCTTTGTCATCTTCCAATATACTACTCTGTTGTTTTGACAGATCTAGCAATGTAGTGTCATCCATTCATGTATAAACAACAATAGAAAACAATGTTTTCTAAAGTGTCAGTAACATTTAAATTTGCACAAGCACTTGCATGTTAGTTCTTTTATATTTATTTTTATCGGGATATACATTAATTGCATTTAAGGAATTAAATATGCTAAAATCCCAAACGTATTTAACAAATTGTAAAAATAATCCGTTATAGGCCCTATCCGGATTTCATTCTTTTTATACCCTACACCACTATGTGGTCAGGGTATTATAAGTTTGTGCTGATGTTTGTAACTCCAAAAAATATTGGTCCTAGACCCACCTTATAGTATACCGATCGGCTCAGAATTTGTTTTATTTCGATTTAAGATGTCCGTCTGTCCGTCCGTCCGTCTGTCTGTCTGTCCATGCATTCTTGTGCGCACTCTACAGGTCGCAAATATTAAGATATTTTGATGAAACTTGGTACACCGACTTATGTCGGCCCAAGGACGACGCCTATTGATTTTGGTGAACATTGGTCCATGTTTAGACCTAGTGCCCATAAAAGGGTCCCACCAAAATTATATTGTTTATACGCTGCAGGTCGCAAATATTAAGATATTTTGATGAAATTTGGTACACCGACCTATGTCAGCCCAAGGATGAAGCCGGTTAACACCGGTCCATGTTTAGACCTAGTGCCCATATAAGGGTCCCCCCAAAATTATATTGTTTATACGCTGCAGGTCGCAAATATTAAGATATTTTGATGAAATTTGGTACACAGACCTATGTTGGCCCAAGGACGAAGCCTATTGATTTTGGTGAACAGCGGTCCATTTTTAGACCTAGTGCCCATATAAGGGTCCCCCCAAAATTGGCTTGGTTACAAACTGCAGGTCGCAAATATTAAGATATTTTAATGAAATTTGGTGCGCTGACTCACATTATAGAAACTTTTGACACAAGCCCCATTTTAACCCATTCGAATTTCGGATCCAAACATTAGTTGGCTTTTAACCAGACTGGTGTAGGGTATTGTATAGTCGGCATGCCCGACTTTAACCTTTTTACTCGTATTTTATAAATTTAATGGCTTTACAATCTCGTAGTCATAATTAATATTAAGTTCCATGGGTCTTTTCTGACCCCAGGCCACTAAGGGTTAAATTTTTTTAAAGAAATGAAAAGATAATTATAATCTAACCAAATTTGAGTACTGTTTTTCCGAAAACCGTGTAAAATTTGATGAAAACATTAATATTTTTAATATTTTTGACAAAATGAGCAATTTTTGTAAAATGTCCTGAAAAGCAGTCACAAACTCGAATTATCATTTTTCCAATTTATTTTTTTTTTCTTTAATATCGACTATTATGTGGTGCAAATAGCAATCGACATTTCCAAATCAGGCATTTTAAAAAATCTCTAAAATTAATTAATAAAAAAATACGTTTTTGCATTTTTATCAAATTCGTGGGTCATTTTGGATTCCAGGCTAAAGAGGGTTAATGATATCTGATGAAGTCAAAATTCCATGTATGAATCATTATGACTATATTAAATGAATAAATGGAATAAAAAATAATTTTTTTCGAAATTTCGAATTTTGGGAATTTTTAATAGTAATACACTTTTTTTTCCAAAAGGGGCCATTTTCGTCCAACTTTCGGCACGGGTTAACGTTTTCCAAAAAAAAAATAAAAAAATCGATTTCTTCCATTTGGGACCATTTCCAATAAAATTGGGGGGGGGGGGGGGGGGGTGTAATGAACGAGAATCGACAAATCGCTATTTTAAGGGACAGTCTAATATACATACATATTTTATATTACCGCATGCGCGATTTTACATATCATTCCTAAATCTTTGACAAAGTGTTAGATGGCAGCAGCGGCAGGAAAAGAAGAAAACAAATCCCAAGAATAAATGCGTATGAAAAAAAAATTTCCTTACCCAATATGAGAGTGAGTAAGAATGATCATGTTTGTCGTGTGATGATGCTGGTAGTGGAGTGTCTTTTGCCATATACTCTGAGTAGGCAGACTGGAAGGCAGGCAGGTAAAATATTAAGTTGCTTTTTTATTTTTGTTGTTGGATTGTTAACATTGTGAACTGAACAATTAAAAAAACGTTATAAGTTGTACAACAAAAAGTCGTGGTTAGTAATAAAAATCAGGGTATAGTTAACAATTGAGAGCTAATTTGGGGAATGCAGGAATAGGTTTATATCGCAATTATACTCACAAAGAAGGTATTACAAGGAATACACTCCAATTGTAAAGAAAGTTGGACACGACGAAAAAAAAAAATCTGAGGTCGACTTGCTGCGACTTTTGGGCCATCTATGAAAAATAAGTTATCAAAATAGGATTAGAAAGTCGACCCTTTTTCGATGTTTTGCTTTTTATGGCAATTCATCCGAAGGAACCATCTGAATATATGGTATCGTTGGACAGGGATTTTTGAAGGCTATTTCCTGGTATCTTTTTGAAATTCTTTTGCTTTTGTATACGCTACACCACTCGGCGGTACATGATATTTTGAGTTTGTTCTGATATTTGTAATAACCAAAAATAATGGGCGTAGATCCATCTTCCAGTACACCGGTCGACTCCAGAATCACTCGCTGAATCGATTTGACAATCTACCTCTGTCAATGTTCATTATTATTTTCCTTAATCAGTGCTCATTCCATGAAAAAACCTCGGATCAAAATCCGAAAATATATTAATGAAATTTGGTATATTGGACATTGTACCTATGAACAAGGCCAATTGATTTTGTTTACAATCAGTCAGTGTTTAGACCTAGTGCTCGTGTAAAGGTTCCCCAAAAAAGGTCATGTTCGCACGCCACAAGTCGCAAATATTAAGATATTGTAATGAAATTTAATAAACCGATTTATGTATATCGGCCCAAGAATAAGCCTATTGATTAAGGTTAAAATCGATCCCTAGGGAGACCTAGTGCCTACTAAAGGTGCCCCCAAAAAATTTACTTGTTCGCACGCTACAGGTAGCAAATAAGTTTTAATAAAATTTGGTGCATGAATCATATGGGCCCAATAACAAAGCCTATTGATTCTGGATAGGATCGGTTCGTATTTGGACCTATCCCTCATATTTATTAGGTTAAATTACAAACACAATTTGCTTTGTCATCTTCCAAGTACAGTAAAACTCGTTTAATACGAACTCGGATAAGACGAATTCTCGGTTAGTACGAACTAAATTAAAAGTCCTGACGTTCTGGCAACAATTTCAATACAAAAAGTTAATACGAACTCGCTTAAAATGAACCCTCGGTTAAAGCGAACTATTTGTGATAGTCCCATAAACAAAGCTTCATATAATTTTACATTTTTAATACGAACTTTATAAAGTGTGACAATTTTTTCTATGATTTGTTTTGTATTTTCACAAATTTTAAATCGAACACACAGACATTTTTTCTTAAATATATTGCAAACAATTTATTTATTTATTTTTTTTAAGGAATTTTAAATATTTCGGGGATAATAAAAAAATTTTTAATAAGTTTTTACCCCTTTAATACGAACCTCGCTTATAACGAACTACTTTGTCTAGTCCCCCGGAGTTCGTCTTAAGCGAGTTCTGCTGTACTAGTCTATTGTTTTCATAGATCTATTTATTTTTGTTTTTAGTTGAAAAATTTTATAAAAAAAATTCAATTAACTATAAATTAAAAAAAAAATTTAGAAACGTAAGGCCATTTTTGCCATCTTTCATGCCATTTTTGCTGTTGTTTCCGGCCAATTTGCCACCCAATTTTAAGTATTTCTGTGGCGGTTTAAACTTGCCCTGGTCATAATCCCGGTAAAGTTTTTTGTGTAGATGGCCTGCTGCCAGAGTTGAATTAGGGGTATTCAACTCTGGTGTATGTCTGTAGCCAGCTTCGCTGAGTAAATGTTTTCTGGGTAGTTGATTTTTGGCCGTGCTTAGGGGTTTTTTACTCTGGCGTATGTCTAAAGCCGGCTTCGCTGAGTAAAGGTTCTGGGAAATATCTTCTGCATGAAATAATTTTTAGCTAACTTTTAATTCTAGAAAGGTGACTGCCTAAACCCAGTAGGAAATCGCCAGTGGCACAAAACATCAAGCACTCACATACCTCTGGGTAGCCACGGTGTTAAAATTAAATGACTAGGAAAACACTCATTTGGGACGATTTACCAGCGTTTGCCAGAAGCGTTTTGCCAGTATTTGATTTACAAAAAAAACCACTGGCAAAGAATGGGCTTAGAGTGATATTCCAAGGTTTCCCACCAGTGGTTATCCAGTGCCACCTAGTCAGAAATTGCCAGCGGTGCAAAAATCAATTCATTGGTAGAGCAATGATTTTATAAAAATGCTGACGCTTCGTTAAAAAAGGTTTGTAGTCAGAAGGTTCCGAGTTCAAATCCGGTTGGAAGCATTCGTTCATTAGTCGAACCGCCCGTATGTGGAATAAACTCCCCGCAGATGTCTTTCCTGATACTTACAATTTAGAGAAATTCAAGTCCAACGTTCACAAACACTACTCCCTCTTTCATCCGTCCCATAACCTATTATCCTGATATCAACACAATGCATTGCATTAGTAGAGGGCATCCGCTGAGTGTTGGTCTATAGTAAAAAAAAAACAATTTTTTTCCTTTTCTTAATTTAAAATTCTTTTGTTTTATAAAATTAATTTTTTTGTTTGTCCTTTAAGACCAACTTTTTTTGCTCTCCCAACGCTGGTATATTAGTTCCAAAAAATTGTTTGCCAGTGCTAGCATTTTAGCACAGCCAGTAGTTTAGCCACCAATTATTATATGTCTCACGTCAAATCACGGTAAGACAAAAAAATACATATTAACTTTTTTTTAATTTTATTTTGGAAAATATATATTTCCCAAGTAAAAAAAATTGATATGGAGCCATATGAAGTTATATTTAATTATATATAATCTTTTATGTAATTAGATATAATTATATCCGAAAAATGAGAACGTCTTATTGTATCATATTGTATCGAATTGTATACAATTGTATACAATTTGGTACAATTTGATACAATTTTATGCAATTCGATACAATTGTATCCGAATTTTGTCCTCATCCAATTACATCAAATTATATCTTTTTGTATAAAATTATATAAAATCTTATAAAAGTGGACATAGTTTGATACAATTATATCTAAATATTAACCTTATACTTTTTATCATATTATATAGGACCATATCTAACAATATACAAAAATTATTTTTTTAAATAAAAAAAAAGTTCAATTACTTGTAATTGTAATTGTTTTTTTCTGAATTGCAATTACAATTAATTGTAGTTGAGTTTTTTTTCAATTACAATTACATGTAATTGAGTAATTGCATGTGTAATTAATTACAAAATGTAATAGCAAATTGAAAGAAAATAACTCAATTAGGCTAACAATGCTATTTTTATCTTCTGTTATTACTGTTTTTGCTGTTATTTTGTTTTAGTTTTTGCTGCTTCCTATGGAATTCAACTCTGATCGACAACTTATAAAGCACAGAGAACGACAACGAAAATATTTCCTAGATAGTAGTTCGCGATTTAAACTGTTAAACGAACTGTTCTAGAAAAAGTGGAAGTCATGTATGTTTTATATTTAGCCCTTCTTTCAGAATATATTAAGTAGATTTTGTCATTTGTACAACCAAAGATGAACTTTGTCGGACGGCGTTTTAATAGAAATCGAGTTTTTCAAGTACAACATATGTCGGATTTATTTATTTTCTATTGAGCGGGAATTCCCGGGATCCCGGGATATTCAGAAAAAAATCCCGCTGTCCCGGGAAAAGAAAAACCCTATATACAACCAAGATATAATATAAAAAATCAGTCAAGTGTAAGTTATAGAATAGAGAATTTCGTATAGAGCTTCAGTGTTGTTAATGTTATGGGTGCGTAAGCCATTTTTGACTCATGCTCCTAAACAAAAACAAATTACTCACGCACGAGCATTTCGTTTCTTACTCAGCACACATGAGTATATTAAAAACTTACAATCAGAAAATTCTCACGCAAAACAGTAAAAATTACTAAAAACATATGATGCAAAAAATAAACTCATACACGAATCATGCACGGATTATTCTTACTCACGCTCACGCACGAATCACTTAAGTATAGTAATTATTACTCGCGATCACGTGTGAATAACGTGACTCACGAACATTTCGTGTCACGCGCCAATCCCTAGTAATTACTAAATCTCAAACTAGTTCAAAATCATTGATAACATGGAACCAAATATAATATAATGCGGTTTTATATGGACCTTATATATTTTTATATAAAATCACTTTGAAAAAATTGCCTATGTGGGATGATATATAATTATAGATGATTTTATAAAGAACGTTATAAGTTATATATGGGTTCATATTCGTCAATATATAATCATAACTAACACAGATTATAAAATATTTTTTATATGGATCCACATAGTTTTATATTATTATGTATAGTATCATACTAAATTATATATAAACGTATATGTAATTATATCTTTTATATGTTACTTTATGTACTTACATATAGCATATACATATATATGTAGGCCAGTATGTAATAATATAAAATCACATATGTCTCCATATTAAAACCTTTGAGGAAAAAATATCTAATATATGACTATATAAAAGTATAAATGCTTGAATTTAAAAGCATATGTGGCCATATGTAACTATAAGTTACTATATGCAATTAGATAAAATAATATGTGATTATATCAAAACTTTTTTACTCGGGTTATTGGTTCTGCCAGCGTTTTGCCTACGTTCAAAAATTTTGTTTCTCCATTCCGGCGCTTTTTGAACAGCTGTTCCTTTTGTATAATGATGTTATCATTTTCAGAATGGGAAAGCACTTTTTGCCGGTACTTTCCAGGACAATTTTTTACAATCGGTAGCCAACCACACCTATTCTACAACTGGTTCCATTGCAACCGATTCCATGGTTCCGGAACTAGTTCCTGGGATCCTATATGGAAGGTATGACTGACGTAGAATCAGTTCTAGAACTAGTTCCAGAACTGATTCTACGGCAACCGGTTCCACTTCGGAGCTATAGAAGTGGTTGCTTTTGGGACAATTTCAAACAAAAATAATCGGTGTTAGAATCGACAGTAGAAGGGATTGTGAATGAAAAGTAGCTATTGTACAACAGATTCTTTGGAACAGAAAATTTTCCTGGGTTGTACCACCTCTAAAAGTGCTTTGCCATCACTTTTCCGTTTGTATTTTTCGGACTGGGAAGTTTTTACCTCGCTCTACGTACCTCCTATTACGTAGCCTTTGTAAACCAATAAAAACTCAACATTGTTGCAGTTACGATTGTTGGTAATCAACATAAAAAAAATATAAAAGTAGAAGTGGTACTGTTAAATCCATTCAAAGATTAGTAAACTATCTAAATCACTACAAAAATCAATGCATTCGTACACTCAAAAAAGTTTGTCGGTGTACCCTACTAAAAATTACAGTTAAAACAAAGTTATAGACACAGTAAAAAAGGCGACAAGGGTACTTAACGTTAAAACAACTAAGAATGAGTTATTTTTAACTTTTAAAACACAACTAACAAATACAGTTCAAATAAAACACAAACAAAATTTGTTAAAAAAAAATTTTTTTAAGTTAACTTTTTCGGCATTATAAAACACTATTTTAATAAAAATTTAAAAAAGCATTTTTAACGCAAAACCTTCTATTACCCGGTAATGAGTTTTGTAAGAAGAAATAAAGGTACCCAGTGTAGAAACTGTAATGACATATCATTATTTTTTGGACTACCAGTAATGACACCCACTTACCTTCTGCATTATTTTAAAACATATAATAATGAGTTACCGAAAATTACTTATTTTTATCATCATTTCAAATAGAAAATAATTTTCTAGATTTTTTTAAACATTTTTTGAAATCTAATTTTAGACTCAATATTTTTTAAACACTGGTAAGGATATATTTATTTATTTTATTTATTTATTTATGTTATTTATTGCCTTTTCTATGCAACAAGATTATATCTTATTATTAAAGCATAGAAATATAATTTTTAGATTTACATTGTTATAAATTAATACATTATTATTTAAATACATATATAATTATTAACAAGATTTAGAATAGAATTTAATAAAAACAAAACATAATGACAATAGAGTGATTACATTAAACATTGAAGACTGTATAAAATCAGTATATATATAAAATTTTTAACGTGAAAAGAAATCAAATATATCCCTTTTAAATATGAATGCATTACTATTAGCCTGAATGCGATGAGGTAACGAGTTCCAAAGCTGTACAGTCGGTACCAAAAATTGCCATTTCGAAAGAAGTGTACGATGTTTAATAGATTTCAATCCGTATCCTCTCTCAGATCTTGCAAGTGTTAGACGTTCGTATAAATATTTAGGCTCCTTCATATATATAATTTTATGGAGAAATAATAGGCATCTAATTTTGAGTAGGTTCTCAAAAGTTGCACCATATAATTTCCTAACGTGTGGTGAAATCGAGCCGAATTTTCTTAATCCATAAACATATCTAGTGATGCTATTGAATAACCTGTTTAGTTTATTAATGCTATTTGAATCACAATTGGAGAAAATCTCACAACCATATAATAGACACGGCATCAAATAAGCCTTGGCAATCAATATTCTGGTTTTTAATGGTGTAAAATATTGTGTCGACCATAATGTCCGTAGCATGCCGTAAGTTCGACCAACTATGCAATTAATATGATTCGACCAAGTAAGAGTTTCATTAAATATTATGCCTAGATTCTTTACTGAGGATACAATATTAATTTGTTGGCCGTTAAGTATAATGTTTAAATTATTGTTTAGCGTTAACCTTCTCTTATGAATAACAACACATTTTGATTTTTCAGGATTTAAACACAATCCATTTGCCGACGCCCACTGGTGTACTCTTTGTAAATCCATGTTAAATTTTTCAATTGATGCGTCTAATGATTGCAAACTAGTCCGCAGATAAATCTGCACATCGTCTGCATACAGGTGTATTCTACAGTCCTTAAGTTGTAGTGGGAGATCATTTGCATACAGCGAGAACAGAAGGGGTCCTAGTATTGATCCTTGAGGCACGCCTCTTACAACAGGTAAATCATTAGATTTTACATTGTTGATGTAAACAGATTGTGTTCGAGACGATAGATACGATTTTAATAATTTTACAGACATACTAGCAAAATTAAATAGGTGTCTAAGTTTTTCACATAGAATATTGTGATCTACCGTATCAAATGCCTTAGAATGATCCAATAACACTAGTAAGTTCAAATAACCATCATCAATATCACGTCGTATATCATCAGATACATTTACTAAAGCAGTAACACATCCATGCTTTGGGCGAAAGCCAGATTGCCATTCAGTAATTAGATTATGAGCATTCAAATAACCGGTAATTTGTCCATGTAATATTCTTTCAAAAACTTTAGAAAGGAATGGAAGTATAGCAATCGGTCTAAACTCTGAGTTCTGCTTTGGTATAGGTTAGGGCGGGTCGATTTAATAATCGCCCATGGCTCAGTGAAAATCGTATTCTAGGGATCAAAATAAGAAACTTTGCCGAAGGAACCATACCTCTAAAACGAATTCTACTACCCCCAACTGTTGACATTTGTCCCGTAGGGTCAAGTTTTGAAAAATCCCACTTTGACCCATTTAGAGTGCCCCAATCGAGTCCAAATGTATGACCGACCCCCACTAACTTTGGAGGGCCGATCCACCCATGCCAGTGGCACACCCCCTGGAACTCCCCTGGGGGGTTCCCCATACAAACATTTTAAAAAATCACCATTTTTGGCACTTTATTTTATTATTTTTTATTTATTTTATTTATTTTTATTATTTTATTTATTTTTTCTCTTTAGAAATTTATTTAGTCAGAACATATGTAAATGAAAAAATTAATTTAACTTAGTAATAGAAAAGAAAATAAAAAAAATTACTGTTTGAAGTCTTTTTTGCTTTCAAGTCTGGGCATTTTTTCTTTTCTATTACTAAGTTAAATTAATTTTTTCATTTACATATGTTCTGACTAAATAAATTTCTAAGGAGAAAAAATAAATAAAATAATAAAAATAAATAAAATAAATAAAAAATAATAAAATAAAGTGCCAAAAATGGTGATTTTTTAAAATGTTTGTATGGGGAACCCCCCAGGGGAGTTCCAGGGGGTGTACCACTGGCATGGGTGGATCGGCCCTCCAAAGTTAGTGGGGGTCGGTCATACATTTGGACTCGATTGGGGCACTCTAAATGGGTCAAAGTGGGATTTTTCAAAACTTGACCCTACGGGACAAAAGTCAACAGTTAGGGGTAGTAGAATTCGTTTTAGAGGTATGGTTCCTTCGGCAAAGTTTCTTATTTTGATCCCTAGAATACGATTTTCCCTGAGCCATGGGCGATTTTTTTGCCTCCCCACAAATCGACCCAGCCTAGTATAGGTATTATTTTTGCATGTTTCCACATAAGAGGATATGTGCTATTAGTGATTATTGAATTAAAGAGATGAGTAATATATGTAACCACATATTTTTTGATTTTTTGTATGTTGGCGAGTAAGCTTACTTGTGTGCAGCAGGTCAATTATGTTTTTATCTAATAAATATTACATATCGATATAGCTCAGATGGTAGAGCTATTGACTGGCAATCTGTAGACCCAGGTTCGATTCCCGCACCAGCAAATTTTATTTAAAAAAAAAAACAAAAAATATTTTTTTTTATATAATTTATTTTTTTGAAAATCTATTTTTAGACTCATTATTTTTGTCAGTACTGGTAAGCATATAGGTAACTATATATTTTTTGATTTTTCGTATGCTGGTGTGTAACCATAACTCATAATTTTTCGCGACATCGCCATATAAAGGTAATAAGAAATGTAATAACAAAAGTAACTAGTTACCATTACCAAGTATGTAGTTACATAACCACATATCTGTCCAGCAAAAGAAGAGATGCCGAAGCAGTAGAAAAAGCACTACAATTGATGATATAGATGTACTTCTTTTTTAACATAAACACTAATGATTTTAACATTGAGTTGTCATAGGAGAGGAGTACTCCCACTTTAACATTTTTTCGGTACTTCTTAAACGAGTGCAAAGGAAGCTCTTTTTCACCAATTAAAATTAAAAAAAAAATTCTTTACAAAAAAAATATACTTTCTCACCATTTTTATACCCTACACCACTATGTGGTCAGGGTATTATTAGTTTGTGCTGATGTTTGTAATACCAAAAAATATTGGTCCTAGACCCACCTTATAGTATACCGATCGGCTCAGAATTTTTGTTATTTCGATTTAACGATGTCCGTCTGTCCGTCAGTCTGTCTGTCTGTCCATGCATTCTTGTGCGCACTCTACAGGTCGCAAATGTTAAGATATTTTGATGAAACTTGGTACACCGACTTATGTCGGCCCAAGAACGAAGCCTATTGATTTTGGTGAACATCGGTCCATGTTTAGACCCCTTACTCTTCTATTACAAAACCTATTATTATACCCTACACCACTATGTGGTCAGGGTATTATAAGTTTGTGCTGATGTTTGTAACACCAAAACATATTGGTCCCAGACCCACCTTATAGTATTCCGATCGATTCAGAATTTTTTTATTTCGATTTAACGATGTCCGTCTGTCCGTCCGTCCGTCTGTCCATGCATTTGGTAGGCAGACCTATGTTGGCCCAAGGATGAAGCCTATTGATTTTGGTTAACACCGGTCCATGTTTAGACCTAGTGCCCATATAAGGGTCCCCCCAAAATTATATTGTTTATACGCTGCAGGTCGCAAATATTAAGATATTTTGATGAAATTTGGTACACAGACCTATGTTGGCCCAAGGACGAAGCCTATTAATTTTGGTTAACACCGATCCATGTTTAGACCTAGTGCCCATATAAGGGTCCTACCAAAATTATACTGTTTATACGCTGCAGGTCGCAAATATTAAGATATTTTGATGAAATTTGGTACACCGACCTGTATCAGCCCAAGGACGAAGCCTATTGATTTTGGTGAACATCGGTCCATGTTTAGACCTAGTGCCCATATAAGGGTCCCCCCCCCCAAAATTATATTTTTTATACACTGCAGGTCGCAAATATTAAGATATTTTGATGAAATTTGTTACACCGACCTATATCAGCCCAAGGACGAAGCCTATTGATTTTGGTTAACACTGGTCCATGTTTAGACCTAGTGCCCATATAAGGGTCCCCCCAAAATTGGCTTGGTTACAAACTGCAGGTCGCAAATATTAAGATATTTTAATGAAATTTGGTTCGCTGACTCACATTATAGAAAATTTTGACACAAGTCCCATTAACCCATTCGAATTTCGGATCCAAACATTAGTTGGCTTTTAACCAGACTGCTGTAGGGTATTGTATAGTCGGCATGCCCGACTTTAACCTTTTTACTCGTGTTATTCTTAACTTATGTTGTTAAAAGTAACCTTATGGTAACCCAGTGTAGAAAATCATTACCAGATATATGGTTATGTAACTATATATCTGGTAATGGTAACTAATTACTTTTTTTATTACCTTTGTATGGCGATGTCGCGAAAAATAATGAGTTATGCATACACATTAGCATACGAAAAATCTAAAAATATGCCGTTATCTATATGCTTATCAGTACTGACAAAAGGAATGAGTCTAAAAATTGATTTTCAAAAAAATAAAATTTATAAAAAAAATATTTTTTTATTGTAAAATTTTTTTTTAAATAAAATTTTCTAGTGCAGGAATCGAGCTATCTCGATAAAAAATACAATTGACCTGCTGCACACAAGTCAGCTTACTGGCCAACATACAAAAAATCAAAAGATATGTGGTTACATAAATATATCCTTACCAGTGTTGCAAAATATTGAGTCTAAAAATAGATTTTAAAAAAATTTACAAAAAAATATAGAAAATTACTTTCTATTACTTTGAAATAATGATAAAAATAAGTCATTCTCAGTAACTCATGATTACGTGTTTTAAAATAATAAAGAAAGTAAGTCGGTGTCATTACTGGTAGTCCAAAAAATAATGATATGTCATTACCGTTTCTACACTGGGAATGAGTATTTTCCATGGATGGTAACCGAAACAATACGGTTATCGGTAAGGGTAATGCTATTTTAGATTATTCCGGTAACGGTAACGTTATTTCATTTATTTCGGTATTTTTAAGGATAACGGTATTTTAAGGATAACGGTTTTTTTAGTTATTTCGGTAACGGTATTTAATGACGCAAATAAACTTTGAACTAATTTTAATCCATTTTCAGGGCTAAAAGCCGCGTGTGACTGGCCTGTATTAATCCGAGAAGATCAATTATTGCGGGGATATTATTTTTAAAGCCCAATCTACCAGAGACTTTGATTGCTTCAGAGACTTATAGTAGAATTTTATGAAAAATATTTTTGCGGAACATTTTAACCCTCTAACTCTTCAACTTACGGGTCGTTTGTGGCCGTTTTGAAAAGGGGCAAAAAGTCCCTTTAATTGAGGAGTTAGAGGGTTAAAATGTTCCACGATGTCTCTGAAGACATCGAAGTTGAAAATTTAAGTTCAATGCCAGAAATAAGTCAAAAATTAAAATGTGTTTAAGGGATAATTTCGTACTTATACAGAATTGGCGCACAAATGCCCACAAACCTGGATTTTAGGAGGAAACCACGTGAAAAACTTTCAATTAAATTCAACTTAAAAATAACTAAAATTTTGTAAACATAATAGTTTGTGTTTACTATTTTTTTAGTCTACTAATATTAAGCAAATTTACAGTATAATTTGTCAGATTTTATAGTATAGTTTGTAATTTTATATTAACTAAAAGTTAAATCAAATATAACTAAAATTGTGTAAATTTAAAAGTTTTGTTTTTTCTGTTCTTATTTTACTAAGTAATTTCTTTTAACTAACTTTTAGTAGTTTTTCTTTTTGCTATTTTTAAGTGACTATTTCTATGAGTGTATATGTTCACATAAAACTGAAGTACTTTCCAGGAATAACAACATTCTTAAACACAAATTTTAAATTCTATGGCTAATGGCTACAAAAACTTTACCTCAAACTCATTTGAATACAAGTAACTGAACTAAAATTGACAGATTTTGAATGTTAATGTTTAAAATTAACTACTCTACTCATAGTTTGGCTACTATTTGTTATTTGGCAAAACTCTATTCGAATATATAGTTAAAATAATTGCAAAGTATTTACATATGCTGAGTGCAGGTAATCTTTTTCTGTTTAATACGTTTTGTTACTCCATTTGGGCAACATGCTGAATTACAATTTGTATTTTAAATGCGTGCAATTCAGTTTTAACATGTTGATGAGTTTTTTTTCAACATTTTTTATTTGAGCCATTTAGTTAAATATTGTAAGCATGCCTGAATTTGTATTATGGCTTCTTAGCCCAGTTCTTTGCTATTTGCTACAATTGGCATCATCATTATTAGATTCTATAATATGTTGGATTAGGGAAAAAGTTAATTCCTAATTTATTGGCATGCCATGACAGGGTGTAGTTACATGTTTTAAATATCATCCGCAAAATGTCCTAAGGTAAATCGAGACATTAATGAATATATTTACAGGCAATTATATTTATATATATTTACAAACTATTAAATATCTCAGCAAAATCTCAGTAATGGGTGCTAATTACTAATATCTACCCAGCAAAAAACGAGATGCCGAAGCAGTAGAAAAAGCACTACAATTGATGATCTAGATCAGCGGTTCCCACTAGGGTTTCCTTCACGGACCCCTTGAGACATTTCGGACCCCAAACCAGAGTTGAGCGAGAGGTACTTTATAAATTATGGAGCAAAATTAATAAAAGCACCTGCTTATTTTAAATGATGGCAAATTTTAAGCAGGAATAAGGAAAAAAACATTTTTCAAATCAATATTTTGTTAAATAATTTTAAAATTATAAAAAAAATTGTTTTTGAATGTTATTTTAGTTTGACTCAAGATCATAAATTAATATCACTTTCTGTTTAAATTACTTTCAAATCAAAGAAAGATGATACAATTTTTACAAGTAAATTACAAAGAACAAAAACTATTGAAAAAATTCGATAAGACCAGCAAGGCAGAATGCGCATTTTCGGCTTTCGCTACAAAGCCATCATCAGTGCCTTTCGCCTTTGAGTGGGTTAATATTTGATAGTCGTCTACTTATATGACTGTTGAAAGCAAATCGAGTTTGTTATCAACAACTCAACTTAGACTAACATCAACGAAATTTAACAATGCTATTTTTATCCTTTTGTTTTTATTACTCTTTTTACTCATACACAGAGTTGAATAGAATCAGCTGAGATATCTCAAGAATTAAGGTTCAAAGCTAAAAAGAGTAATAAAAACAAAAGGATAAAAATAGCATTGTTAAATTTCGTTGATGTTAGTCTCAGTTGAGTTGTTGGGGAATGAGGAGTCAATTGCCCTCCAAGGACCTATCCCGTGACCGGTCAACCGAAGGCATATTACTAAATTAGTACAAATATTAACCAAAGAGAATGAATTAATTTCTTAAGTATTTTCTGATTCGTAACTTTCACTGTTGCTTTTAAAAAACTTGACCGATTCCGAAATAAAAAATAAAATTAGTGGCATATTTTTTAAAATATTTTTTTTTATTTATTTTCAACGATTACGATTTGCTTATTTTAGCTCTTATTTAAAATTTTTATAATTTTTTGCAAAAAAATTTTAAGTTTTGCATTTTCAACGTTTTTTAATGTTAAAGCTGTTTTAGTTTTAACAATTGGTATTTCATTTAATTTTCTTTTTAACTTAAGGGCAATTTTTATTTATATTTTCAGAGTTTTTGAGGTAATTTTCTAATTATTAATTGATTTTTTAATTAATTTATGGCCAACGCAAAAAATGAGTCAACTGCCATTAAAGGACCTATCCCGTGACTGGTCAATCGGGGGCATACTGAAGGCACTTCCACTATATTTGTGTGTGTGTTAGTGCTGTTTTCTTTTCCATTTTTTTTAGTTGTTTGTAGTGTTTGTTTTTTCTTTTTCTCTTTAATTTGAACAGAAACGAAAAACATATAACTTATCAGCCAGCTATCACGCATAAGCAACGTTAGCTCAGACGGTAGAGCGTTTGCCTTACAAGCAGGAGGTTGTGTTATCGAGCCCTACTTCGACGCCAAGTAGATTATTTTTAATTCTTAATTTTTTATTAGTTTATTTGAAAAGCTATTTTTAGACACACCACCTTACTGTCACAAGGTGTCTAAAATGTGGCAATTGGTCATTTCCAATGACAACGCCATTTTAAAGTGATATGTCTCTTTTAAACAAAAAGACCGATCAACGACCGGTCTCCGCCCCCTTGGGACCTATCCTGCGTGTCATCTGGGACCGGTCCCATTCCCCGTAGGGAAGTGTAAAAGGTGCACTCCAACTCAATACTGTTTTCAGTACTATTTTTACAGGTGCATAAAAAGCAATTTCTCACCATATTTTATATATAGGTATTTTTAAAAATTTTTAAATTAAAAAAATTTGAATTTAAACTAATTAATTATAAATATTAAAAAAAAAATTAATAAAATAAAAAAAAAATAAAAAAAAAATAAAAAAAATATATTAGTCCCATCGGGAATCTAACCCGGGACCCTCTGTTTGGAAATGCCAAATGATACCAAAATCGCTTTTTACGATCACTTTTAGAGCAAGTATTCTTTAGAAGCAATAATTAAGTGATTTTTTGGATGTGGTTCAGAAGTAATTCTAAAAAAGCTGTAAAAAAGTAATAACGGATACTTGTGAAGCATTGAAAGAAGTAGTTTGTAAAGCATTACTTGCAATTTTTTTTGCTGGGTAAATAATAAGCAGTATAATTATGATCTACTGTATATAATTCGGTGTCAAAGCTCATTATTTTTGTTCGACAAAGTCGTTTTTGTAAGTAGTTGTCCATATTCGCTGCATGAAAAAACGCTCAAAATTTGTGCACCCGCTTACCCGCTACATTACAAGAATATATAAAATAAGTAGTTGCCAAAATAAGTAGTTATTCGTGGGCTGATGCGCAGTTAAAAAATAAGTGGTTACCATTTTTTAAATAATAAGGTTTACTCATATAGATATTGGTGGTTAAAAAATATGTAGTTACCAATATCACATTATTTTTGTAATTAAATAAGTAGTCGCGCGTAAGCTACACCGCTTATAAAAACGGCTTCGTCTAACAAAAATAACTAGTACTGACGCCGAATTATAAGTAGTAAAAAATTTATTTTCATTATATAACCACTTATTTGGTAATGAAAGATTTTGCTGGCATATGTATGAACAGCGCATACTGCTGGGACAGTTTTTCGATATACAGTTTACTCCGGAGAAATAAAAAAAAATAAAAAAAAATTTCTGCTGGAATTATCGAAAAACTTCATTAGCAAAACTTTAATGATTTTGTGCGAACTTTAATTTTCTGTCATTAGGGTGGTAGGAACTAAGAGCTGGTGGGTAAATACTAGAACGGGATACTTGAGGTTAATGGACCTTAGGGCAGAACATTGGTCACCTCGAGAGAAAAATATAATTTAGATTCGAAGGTGTACGGCGAACTTTTTTTATGGTACGGTCTAATGCCCATATAATATACCCTAAAATAAAGATATTTGCCATAACTTCATCATCAGAAGAGGTAGTGGTAGTAGGCCAATCCGAAAATATATACTATTACATTATTCGGTTGCAGCTATCGACATCTACAGTTTTGCCTACTTGTATAAGTCCAATTCAAAATTTCTTATTGATTTTTTAGTATTTTACCATTTTATAGATAAGTTCTGACACCATTTCAACCCATTATAATTTTGGATCCAAACATTAGTTTCCTTTCAACCAGCCTGGTGTAGGGTATTATATAGGCGGCTTGCCCGACTTCAACTTTTTTTGCTCGTTTTGAAATATGAATGTAGATAGTATGAAATTCCTTTTTCCGTTCACTAATAAAATGTTATATGGCAGTTATTCTGTACCGACTGTATACGGTTGTGCGTTTGTTTCGAAATTGGTTGACAGACATTGAGATGTTCTGTTTTCTGTTCTGTTTTAAAATGTCATTTCATAAATCGTTTTTTTTTCGGTTTGTTTTTATACTATTTCTATACACAGAAAACATTTTGTTCATAAATAGAATGAATGACTTTCATTAGCTTCAATTCATAATATGTATGAACAAATTTATTCCATTTATGAATGGTTTCATTTGGTTTTCAATTTAAAAATAACGAGTTAGTTTGAAATCCAAAAATGTCAAAATAATTTAATTTTCGTAAAAAAAGAAACACAATTTGAAAATTGTAATCTATGTTGAAAATAACCAAATAAATTGAGATAATTTTAGCGCGGATTGTAAGAAGGGTATGTACATGAAAATCTTGTGAATATACTATTTTTATATGCAACGTTCTTTTGTTCATTATTTCAGACATCAATTACCTATACTAAATCGTACACATATGCAATTTGGATAAGCAATAAATCACCATTTAAGACTTAAACGACTATGGGAAGTATCCAGTGGTTAATCTGACGGTAATTGTAGCAAGTCAGCAGAAGAAAATGTGTTAGTACAATCTTCAGTGCTCTTTTTAAAACTTAATTTCGCATCAAAATTTTTGTAAAATCGAATGTTGTATGTTATGATTGTTAAATTCAATAAAAATGCACTGTAATGCGGTTACAAACACGAATTCTCTGTTAATATGTTAATTATTTAGTTCATTATGCATAAGCGAAGTAATTTTATGAAAAAAGCTACCATGAATTTTTTCATACAAAGTATGAACAAGTTCATACATTGTATAAAAGAGTTTTGGGAAAAAAATTGTATATTCGATTCATACAGTTCATGAAAAAAATTATTCTATTTATGAATTTTTTTTATCTGTGTATCTACGTGGCTTAAAATCTGTTTTGTTGCGTATAACGTGTAAATTATCATCAAGTTCTTGACTGGAATCAAAATGAGTTGTTTATCTATTTGTCTTTTTCTCTATCTGTATGTGTGTCCCGTTGACGGTCAATTGAATGTGTGTTTACGTCAGGCTTGCCAGATACTTTTTTTTGTTATCCCCAAACAAATCTTAAAATATCCCCAAAAAATCCCCAACTAGAAAAAATGTTAAAAAGTACTCGAGTTTATTTAATTTGTTCAAATTTACAAAATTTTGAACTAATTATTTAAAGAATTCGTAAATTTGAATTTTTCAAGTTTTTCCCTTTTTTTGAACTGAATTTATATTTTGGGAATGAATTACCAAACTTAAGGAATTGAATGAATTCCTTTTTTTCATTCGATTTTTCTTAAAGGAATTCATTAATTTTTTTCTAATTCCGTCATAAAATTTAATGCATTCCTTAACAAAGGAATTCATTAAATTCTAGTTAATTCAACTTTTGGTCAAGGTTGGGGAATTCATTCCCTACAGAATTCTTTCCCTGGGAATTCACTCAATTCCAGTTAATTTAACTTTTAGTCAAGGAATTCATTCCCTTTTACAGTTAATTCCCTGAAGGAATTAACTTTTTCGTTTAATTCCTTAAGGAATTAAATTTTTCGTTTAATTCCCTGAATTTAAGTTTTCACTTAATGCCCATCTCTTAATGCCATATCTATATATGTATGTATATACAGGCCATTTTGTAAAATGGTGATTTTTTTGAAAATGGCCCGTATCTCGATAACTAAGCGAGATAACACACCCCAATAATACAAATAAGCCAGTTCTTGTAACACTACCGATTGATCCATTTCAATAAAATAGTCACGTGGTCACGTAGTCACCGTGACTGTTTCATAAAAATTGATTCCTGGGAATCGCTCTCGGAGCTACCTCATGTGAATAATAGAAGCGTGTACGTGGATTCAAAACTTGCAAAAATGTTGTCCGTTTTGCTCTATCTCGCTTAGTTTTCGAAATACAGGCCAAACGGACAATATTTTTGCTCCGCAAGAGTATTAACACACCCCAATAATACGAATAGGCCAGGTCTTGTAAAGCTTCCGATTGATCCATTTCTATAAAACAGTCACGTGGGTCACCGTGACTGTTCAATTGCTGCGGAAAATGTATAAAAGGGTAAATTTGTACTTTTCGTTGAAATTACGTGAAAAACTTGATTAATGTTTTCTGAAAATTATTCAAAATTAATATAATCTGCAAAATTTATAAAAGGTTGTAAATATCCCCAAAAGATTTTTTAAATCCCCAAAAAATCCCTTGTCCCCAAATGAAAATTTTTGTCCCCAAGACCAACAAAATATCCCCAAATTTGGGGACAAAACCCCAAGTCTGGTCAGCCTGATTTGCGTGTGTGTCTGTCTATAATAGTTATATCAAACGAAGTAAGTATCTACTATAGCAGGGCTGGCAAAACAATGGCATTTTACCATATGTGGGCAGGGCCATTTTAGGTGGTACGCTGCCTTATGTTGAATGTTTTAAAAACAATTAATTTTTCAGGAGACCAGCGTAAAATTGTGATAAAATAATTATAAAAGGATTAGATATTTATTTTCGCTATAAATCGGTCTGCTTTAAGCAAATAATGATGAAAATTTTCAAAACGATTGTAAATCTCAGAATGTACACCTCAGGATGGTTTGAATCATCTTAAACAAACACTATAAATCCATACAGTCGATATTTAAAGAGCAATTCTTTGTTGGTAAAATAACAATGACCCCAATAACCGATTAATCAACATGAAAAAATATAATAAAAAAAAAACTAAACCTCTTAGTTGCAATTTAACCAAATTTGTCGATTAACCGATTCGGATAAAAATATGAAAAAAATATAATTAAAAAAAAATTAACCTCATAGTTGCAATTTATCTTCTTGAGATGTCAGACAGGCAGGGCTGCCAGAATTGCCCATTTTTCGGCATTTTTTATTGAAAAATATGCAAAATGCCGATTTGCCGAAATTTGGTCGAAAATGCTGATTTTTTATAAAAATCCAAAAACACTAAATTTTAGTTTTTAGTGATTTATTATACCTATTAGTAAACAATAAAATAATTCTATCTTTAAAATTCTTAAAGAATTTTCTATTTTCATAGATTAATATGTTAAAATTTGTATGTAATATTATAGTAATTAAACTTAAAAAAGTGGGCGATAATCGGCGTTCATCCTACAGAATGCATAGGTTGTTGTGGGCGCTGTGGTGTAATGGTTAGCGCATTGGACTGTTACACGTGAGGTTGCGGGTTCGAGCCCCAACCAAGGCAACATCAATTTATGAAAAATAGTAATATGTATGAGTTTTTTCTATCCCTCATACATATCGCAGCGTCCTCCTTCGGTGTTCCCATAGCACTTAACCCCACCGAAGCAAATAATATAACAGGGCTATGAACTAAAAAACTTCAACAAACTTCGCCAACTCATCGTCAGATGGCGCGCAACAACTGTTCTAAAAAATTTAACATCTTGCGCAATTACAGTTTTGCCATATTTGAAGCCCTTCATCATTCACCACCTTTCATTTCTTCTCTATCCCCTTTCCAAAGGAAGTAACACGTTAATTAATAGGAAGAATTTCCTCAGTGTTGCTTTTCTTTATAAAAAAAAAATATTGGAAGGTTGTGCAATATATTGAAAAAAATTCATAAAGCGTTTGATATTTATTGCGAAAAATGTATTAATGACTTACTCGCAATAGTTTAAATAGGTGCTTTTTACAAAGTTAAATTTTATACATTTATATTTATTACATGTAAGTATGTTTTGTGTTCAAATTTTTATGACTAGTTCTAAAATTATACTCTAGCAAAAACTTTAATTTCTCTGAATGTATTTCCAGAAGCTAATAGTATTTGTGTAACTCTTTATTTTTAAGAATCAAGTAAGCAGTCAGATAACCACTTATAATTCAACTTTTTGTAAGCATGTTTGTAACCACTTATTATTCAGAATCTCATAACTACTTACTTCTCATTTTTTCGTAAGCAAGCGGGTAAGCGTGACTACTTATAGAAACGACCACGCCAAACAAAAATAATGAGTTTAGACGCCAAAAAATAAGTTGTGCGGAGCTATGAATTTCTATTATATAACCACTTATTTGGTAATGAAAGATTTTGCTGGGATAGAACCCAAAATTGGACGAAAATGGACCATTTTGGAAAAAAAGTTTATTACTACTAAAAATTCAAAAAATTCGAAATTTCGAAAAAAAATAATTTTTTATTCCATTTATTCATTTAATATAGTCAAAATGATTCAGACATGAAATTCTGACTTCATCGGATATCATTAACCCACTTTAGCCTGGAATCCAAGATGACCCACGAATTTGATAAAAATGCAAAAATGATAAATCTATTTTTAAGGGACACTCTAATGTATAGGTATGTATATTTTTTAATTTGGCTAAATGGTGTTTGAAGTTTGTGTCTATATAAAATAACAAATGTATAGATCAGAGACTATTAATTATAGAAATAGGAAATTAAAACTTACACTACTCACCGGTAGAGGGCGCTGAAATTTATGTAGTATTACCTGAGCAACTATTTAGTATCAGTTTAGTATCAGCTGAGCTTATATTTTAAAACTCAAAAACTGCTGAAAACTGTTCAAAAACAAGCGCGGAATATATTCAAATAATAAAATTTGATATATCCGTTTGTTTTTTTGCTTTGTTGTTTGTTATTATTTAAATTTAGCCCTTGTTTATGTATTACGAAAATACTCTAAACGAAAGCAAAGTAACGAAAATTTGTTTTTGTTTCCCATGTATTTTTGACGAAAGTGATTGTCAATTCCTTTCGTTTAGACTATTTTCGTAATAGATAAAGAGGCCCTTAAATAAAAAGGAAATTGTTAATTTTTTTAACAAAGTGCCATCTAGTGATAACGATGTCATTATAACTTTTGTGTTTGGTGATGCCATGCCCGTGGTATAGATATGTGTCTGTTTTTTAATTTTGATACAAAATTTAACATATGATTTAATTTAATAAAAATATTTGCACCAGGGTTCCTATATAAAAAAATTTTGAAAAGTGGTAAAAAATTCGCTTCATATATATTTTCGAATAATTCTTTTTATTTTGTGTAAAGTTTTGTCGCGGAAATAACACAAATTTAAAATCAGAAAAAAGCTTACCTCGTTTGGGAGCAGCAGCGTATTAAAGTTTGAAGTTTTAGCCATAATTTCTCGGCCTGGAGGCGCGGTAAAGCTACAAAACAAAAAAAATATATATATATTTCTTAGGTATAGGTTTATATTTTCACAAAGCTTGGTCAAAAACTATTCAGCCAAACAAAATCTGTAGCGAAAGTGTTAAATACAAAAACATAAATCTACATTATAACTTAGAGAGAACCCCAAAAGACAATCTGATGATTAATTGGTGGCACCAAGAAGCACAACATAATTAGGAGGTACAATGGCTATCGGATCGCACATCGGATCGGACAGAAAATTACGACATTGTCAGGAAACGCCATAATGTTCTCTGACAATTGTGACAACGTCATAATTTTCTGTCCAATGTCCGAACCGATAGCGATTGCATCTCCCATTTATACTCAGCAAAATCTTTCATTGCCAAATAAGTGGTTATATAATGAAACTAAAATTTTTTACTGCTTATAATTCGGCGTCAGTACTAGTTATTTTTATTAGACGAAAACGTGTTTATAAGCAGTCTAGCTTACGCCCGACTTTATTTATTTAATTACAAAAATAATTTGATATTGGTAACTCCTATTTTTTAATCACTAATAAGTATATGAGTAAGCCTTATTTTTTAACAACTTGTAACCACTTAATTTTTAACTGCTTTTTAGCATCCGAACAACTAATTATTTTGCTAAGTATTTATTTTGTATATTTTTATAATGCATATAATGGGTGCACAAATTTTGTGTGTTTTTTCCTGAAGCGAATATGGACAACTACTTACAAAAACAAAAATAATAATAATTTTGACACCGAATTATATGTAATAGACCCTAATTCTGCTGCTTATTATTTGAATATTAGTAATGAGCATCCATTACAGACATTTTTCTCGGTATATGCTTCTTGGTGGTACTTGAAAATACATTAATTGTCAACCATTGGTTCTAGGAAAGTTTTAAAGTTTTTCTCTATTGAATGAAAGTTTTTTAGTTTGCCTCTAGATCAGACGTCGGCAACACCTATGCCCATGGGCGCTCTCTCACACCTACATAAGCTCACACATAGAAGAAAAAAAATAAATAAATTCACTCCAGTCTCACACAAGCAGTCAATGAAGCAGGTTGTCATATCGCTTGTTTGCCAGATTTTTTACACTCTGCATAATGTTTATTGATGCATTTTTTTGGTAATTTATTTTTAAGCTTTTTTGTTTTTATTTTGTTTTGTGTTGTTGCTTTTGATATTTGTTTTTGTAGTTGTTGTTTGCTTTTAAATTTTTATTTTATATTCCCATTATAAACATTTAAAATTTTCAAATTATTATACAAACGTTCTTTGTCAGTGCATTGAGAGAGAGAGGCTGCAACTTACTCATACAAGCACAAAATTAAGTTGTATATGTTTCCCGATGCCTGCTCTAGATCATAAATTAATGTCACTTTCTGTTTAAATTATTTTTCAAACTAAAGAAAGATGATACAAGCTTCACAAGTAAATTACAAAGAATAAAAATTTGAAAGAATTCGATAAGGCTAGCAAGACAGAATATGTATTTTCGGCTTTCGCTACAAAGCCGTCATCTCTATTTGTTAAAAAAAAAATAGTTGTAAATTCTTTTTGGAATTTGTAATAATATTGTTACTTGTTATTCGATTAGTCTAGTTTAGAAAATTCTGGCCAATCTGGCAGCGCTAGATTTAAGTATAATGTTAAGTGATTTGGGGCTCTGCTTAAGTGTTATAATTTTAGTACTCTGGGTGTTTCTGGAACTCTCTACCACCATGGAAGTTAAACTATAAAAGAGCTGCCAATTGACGAATGCACTCAGTGGCGCACTAGCATTTATATAGTCATTTTCTTATTTAGAAATCTTAAGAACAAAATCGAGCTAAGTTCTGACTATAAAAGTGATACTAAGTGTTTCGCTGGGAAAAAGCTTCAACAAATCTGTGATGGTATTTTTATAAGGAAAAGTTTTCCAAATTTTTATCAAAAGAAAAAAAAAAATTGTTGCTTTTGGTACGCATCTTAAAAAGTTTTTCCATCCCTGTTCTATAGCATTTGCCAGCTTAAGTTGACCATTTATATAAGTCGACATTCTTTTGAAGTCATCATCCATTCAAACTTTATAAAAGTACGCTACACACTTAGAGTAAAGTTCGTAAGTAATGCTGGTGGTGTTGTGTGCTTCGAAAGGTGTTGTATGGAAAAATAGATGGATGGATGTTTAAATGTTTCTTTTTTGGTGTGTTTAAATGTTACACTTGCTGTTGTTGTTGTTGTTACTCTGCTGGTGTTCTTTATATAAATAATTCTTCTTCTTTTACCACATTATTATCATCATGTGCGTAAATATCGCGCTTAGTTTACTCGTAATGTAAACATCTTTACCACAATTTACATTATCGACTAATACTTTTAACCAACACTCCAACACTATTTCTGACTCTGACTGACTACTTTTGGGGGAACTTTTTTTCAATAACTATTTATGGCTTTTTGTTCTATTTTCACGATTCTTTAGAGATTTATGTGATTTGTTTAACATTCTGTGCGTTTGTTTTTCTAATGAATTTGTCAGCAGCAACAACGGCAGCAGCAACATTACCTGGAATTGTGATGGTGTTGTTGCAATTTCTTGAAAACCACACCTTGAAAGCAACAAACGTCTTTATAGATTTTTTTCTGTAATTTTGGCATCATTATTTAAACAACATAAAAACAATTGTTTCTTGTTTAAGAAATCAATATTTTGTAAAATAATGGCAAAATACTTAACATGTGTGACCTGTAGATTAATTTTAAATTTATGATTATTTTTCAGTTGAAGAATGTGGATGGAATAGGTAAATGTAAATTTTAATGATTCAACCATCTTCCGGGGATGGTTTTTTGGAATTCTTGCGAAATTATTTATGACCACACATTAGGGGTATAACTTTTTTTAGGCGGAAGAAATTACGTGGCACCACGATATGCGAAATACTACACTAATAATAAAAATCGGGTTTTTAATTCTTTTGAGGAAAAAGGATTACGGAGACAAATTTCTAAGACTCATACTACATTTCTAACGATTTCTTAAAATACACTCAAGATATTTTTTAACAAACACAGACAGAAATGTTAGTTTGACATTGAAACTATACAGCAAAATTTAAGATTAAGAATTCCAATTTTCAGAAATTACATCCCAAATAATTTCTAATTTGGGAAGGTTTTTTCGAACAACATCCAGAGCTGCAATAAATTTGTGATACCTTTTTTCCCATGATAAAAATGTAATATTTTGTATGTGGGTTGCATGGGAAAGTTTTGGCACAGCAATCAGAGAGTTGTGCGTTCAAATAAGGGCGAAAAACATTATTTGGAATGTTTACTTTTTGTTGTTTTTACTATAATTTTCATTAAAATTTTTGAAAATAAAACAATTTCAAATAAGTGTTATTTTTTAAATATTTTTTGTTAATATACCAAAAATATGTGTAAATTCATAAATTTTTTATAAAGTTATAGGAGGCTTGTGAAACAAATTTTGTATTAAAAATTTGTTTTGTTTTTGTAAAGTTATTTTTTGACTTTATAAATATTAATTTTAAAATCAGACTAGATCTAGTTTCTGCCTTTTTGTTTGGACAGTATTCATCCGTCGGCTGTAGGAATCGAACATGCGCCTATTCCTACATTACAAACGTAACTATACTAAGATGAGACGCTTAGCAATCTCACCGAAGTAAGGCCTTGAATGCAATGTAATTCATAGTTTTCTTTCCTTTTCCGCTTTCTGTTATTGTTTTTACTTAGAAGTGATCAGCTATTTTTTAAATTTTATTTTTCTGAGCAACGATAAAAGTTATTTTATGACTTTTGAATTTCCGAGCAAAAATAAAATTTATTTTTTTGGGCTAAAAAAGTTATTTCCTGACTTTTATTTTTTTGAGCAAATATAAAAGTTAATTTTTTGATTTTTATTTTTTCGAGCAGAAATAAAACTTATTTTTTACTTTTATTTTTTGAAGCAAAATTAAAATTTATTTTTTGAAATCAATGCCAATCAAAAACTGCAATGGAGCTCACTTTTATAGGGATTTATAATATTTTGATATGTTTGAAATGAATTTGTCAAAATTTTAATATTTTTATCATTTGAATACGTTTATTGTCAAAAAAAAAGGAAAATAATAACTTTTAATTTTGCTCGAAAAATAAAAGTCAGAAAATATTTTTTATTTTTCCAAAACAAAAATTAATTTTTGCTCAAAAAAATAAAAGTCAAAATATAACTTTTTGCATCTGCTTTTAGGATAAAAGACATAAAAGTTCATTTTTTTAAATAGCTAAATTTGTCTTAACCAATCCACAGTCGGCCAGCATCATCGAATTTTGGCCAAAACTAGAATATTGAGTATATGAAACTAAAAGATATCACAAAGGGGGGGTCTGGTTGCTGCTGATCACGAATCTGAAATAAAAAATATAAAATTGAAAATGGCGGATCCAAGATGGCTGCCAATAATTTTTAGTTTTTAATATATTGGACTCAAAATAATCAATTATATAGGTCTAAGATCCGCTGATTAAAAATCTGAAATTAAAATTTTGAAATTCGACAATATGTCGACAAATATTTTTTCATTAAATGCCTTATGTCGCCTGATTTACTTCAAATTTCCACCAGGGGAAGTTTTTGGTTAGCAGATTACGAATCTGAAATCAAATTTAAAAAATTCAAAATGGCAGATCCAATATGGAGGCCATAAATTTGTTTTTATTGTGAATCGGCATAGGAAACCATGTGAATCTTTCATTTTAGGTATAGGATAGGTTCAGCGAACTTATGTAAAACACTACGAGAGACATTTTTGTGGAACATTTTAACCCTCTGACTCTGCAATTAAAGGGTCTTTTTTGGCCCTTTTTCAAAAGTGGCAAAAAAGACCCATAAGTTGAAGAGCTAGAAGATTAAAATGTTCCGCAAAAATATTTGTCATGAAATTCTAGTATAAATCTCTGAAGACATCAAAGATGAAAATTTAACTTCAATACCAGAAATAAGTCAAAACTTAAAATGTGTTTAAGGGTTAATTTCGTACTTATTCAGAATTGGCACTCAAATGTCCCACAAACCTGGACTTTAGGGGGCTAGTCTGTGTGAGAAAACCAGAACCTTATTTAAGGTAATTTTTAGTGCTAATTTTTAGAGTCCGACCAAACAGTTCGGCCACTAAATGTATTTGCACGATATTCGGTATGTTGAAGCATTATGGACAAATTTTAGTTATGCAAAAATGTTTGTTGGGATGATTGGAATCCATTTTGGGTGTAAAATTTAGGGAAAAGTTCGAAGTTAAGCAATGAATTCACTGTTCGGCCGCCGAAAGTTCGGCCAATTTGGAAAAAGTTCGGCGGCCGAACAGTTAACTTTACAGCTAAACTACGAGGTTTTCTTTAAATTTGACACTCCAAATAGCATTTAACCGACTGAATGAACATTTTCCCAATATCAGAATTTCTCAAGAATGCCTATAAATACCGAAAAACCGAACAAATGTCGCTTTTTGGCCGAACTGTTCGATCGGACACTACTATTTTTCAGTTTTTACTAATACTCTGAAATGCTGGAAATCAGCGAGATCTGAAGATACTTTTTCAGTTAAAAGGCAAAATCACGAAAATTTATGAACGCTCGCAAAAACCTAGGTAGAAGACATCTTATGGAACACATTGGCATTCAAGTTTTTCAAATATCTCTTGGAACATTATGGAGCTTTTTTTTGAAAATTTAGGATTTTCAAAAAACCCCATATTCTTGAGGTAAAATTAATAATTTTGTTACTTTTTTCGTAAATACTTAACCCTCGAAGTGGCACATGGTTCTGGCCAGACATATTTCATTTTCATGCTTCAATTTAGCATACTTCTATTTTAGGTACATGGCTGTAATTTCAGGTAATCTCCCAAAATATTGTTGGCTTTCGATGTATAAATTAATAATTGAAAAAAAGTCCTTGGAACAGGACAAAAAAGCCAAATAAAAAATCTTCACCTTACTTTTGGTACATGGTGTCTGGCCAGACCCCTATGCATTTTGTATGAACGCATAGGCAAAGCACATGGCACGAGTTGGAAATTTGTATTTACTTTATTCTTTTATGCTTCTTTCTTTCTTCTGATTTTGTTTGTGAGTTAGTTATTCATTGAACGTTGAACAGTGAAGAAGTAATCTAGTTTTTGTGCGGTAATTTTGAACTTGTGAATAATTTTACGCAGGTAGATTTGTTGCGTTGTTAGTATATTATGGCTGATGAACTGGAATTTATTTATAATACACGCTTGCGTAGCGCGAATTTGCAACCCCAATTGTCAGAGGCATTAGTGTGTGATTTTCAAAGTCAGGTAGAAGCTGATGAAAATGATGATGTTTTTGAAAACGATGGTGACGACACTGCTGATTATGTGCCAGAAGATGATGCATCAGACATAGAAAATGATTTGGAAATTGAACCTAACGAACTTTATGATAGTGATGAAGACGTAGATGAAGAAGAAGAAAGTAGAAATGATGCTGAAGCAGCAAATGAAGTCGACTCAGGCTGTTTTTATGGTAAAGACGGTACTAAATGGAAAGAAACTGAACCCCCTGCATCTCGTTTGCGCCAGCATAATATCATGCGTTTTCAATCTGGAACAAAAACAAGGCTCACCAATCCAGTTGAGGTATTCAAGTTATTTTTCTCAACCAATACTACGTTCGTCATCATTAGTGAAACAAATCGGCATGGGCGAGAATCAATTAGAAAATGGAATGAAGAACATCCAGAGTCTACCCAAAGAATATGGATTGATTTGACAAGCTCTGAGCTAGATGCATTCATTGGGATTTTGTTGGCTTCTGGTCTCAGCCATAATAATATGCAAGACTCCAGTATATTGTGGCGTTCTGATTCGCTGCCCATATTCCGCGCGGCTATGTCGCACAAACGATTCATTACTCTGTCCAGATATATTCGTTTCGATAATAGTCGTACGCGGGCATTCCTACAGCAAACAGATAAAGCAGCTCCTATCCGGGACCTTTGGAATTTTCTCAATGAAAATCTGCAAAATTATTATGAACCTTATGAAAATATCACCATCGATGAGCAGTTGTTTCCGTATCGTGGGCGCACAAAGTTCACCCAATATATCCCATCAAAACCTGCAAGGTATGGGATCAAAGTTTGGTGGGCATGCGATGTTAAGAGTAAATTTCCATTGAAAGGAAAACTATACACTGGAAAGGAAGGAGACAATCGGGAGATAAATCAAGATGAAAACGTTCTAATGTATTTCGCAAATTGTTACGCAAACAGCGGCAGAACAATTATTTCTGATAATTTTTTCACCTCATTGAACGGCGCTAAACGACTTGCTGCTATGGGACTGGCATTTGTTGGCACCATTCGAGCAAACAAAAGATGTCTTCCTAAGGAAGTTATGAAGAGCACCAGACGACCAATTCTTTCAAGTGTGTTTGGTTTTCATGAAAATCTTGTTGCACTTTGCAGCTACGTGCCCAAAAAAATAAGGCAGTCAATTTAATTTCAACCGTGCATTACACGAAACATGTTGAAGGCGTAGCCATGAAACCGGAAGCAATTTTATTTTATAATTCAACTAAAGCCGGAGTCGATACGATGGATCAAATGCTAACTCATTACACAACAAAACGGTCAACCAGACGCTGGACATACGCGTTTTTCTGCAACATGATTGATGTGATGGCATTGGCAAGTTACATTATATGTAAGCTAAATGATGAAAATACAAGAAAAGAAAGAAGACGCATATTTTTATATAAACTTGCAAAGCAATTGGTACTGGCCAACGTTGAAAATCGCATCAATAATCCGCACATTGTGGCTCAACCAACAACTCGTATAGCATTTGAAGCGTTCTTTGGGAGACCTCTCAATATAGCAAACCTTAATGTGGCTTCACGCAGTGGTCCGGACACATTAGCTGCCAAAAAAGATTGCAGAATTTGCCTGCAGCAAGGTGACAAAATACGCCGTAAGACACGCTTTTTTTGCTGCAAATGCAACAATCCTGTTTGTCAGCAACATTCAAAAGTAGATTATTTATGTTTTTGTTGCCTTCCGCAGAATTCTGAATAAAAAAATCAATGTATTCTTCATAATAATTTTCTATTTTGTCATAAACATTTATTACTTTACCCATAATAAAGAGAAATATATATAGAACAAAAAAATTGTTGCCCTTTTCATTCCAAAGATTTTTTCAGGTCTATTTTTTCTTCCTCAGGTAGCTAATAACATAGTAAAAAGAAATAGAAACACAAAATATAACAAATATTTTCCTATCTTAGTAAAAAATTTAACGGCAAACAGCCCTTATTTCCATACAAATGCATGTAAATGTATAGGGGTCTGGCCAGACACCATGTGCCAGAACTAAGGGCTCAAAATATGTGCCACTTCGAGGGTTAACAGGTTTCTATTTTTTTTAGAGAACTAGTTTCAGTTTTATAATTTGAGATTATTTTTGGAACAAAGTATTGTTTATTTATGATTTTTTTATTGTATCATTATAGGGCAGTGTCACACGTTCAATATATATTGTGATATTTGGATCGCGATCCATTTTAATGGATTGATGGATCGCGCGTGTATGCTACATGTTCAATATTTATCGCGTCAGTATTTACATTATTTAAAAAATGTCGCGAGGAAACCAAAAAAAAGAAAGCCTGTTTAGCTATTTTGCTTGCTTTTTCTTTGAAGAAAAACGTGCAAAGAAAAATTTGGGGCAAAAAATGGTTGCAGGATCGGAAAAAGTATACTCACTTAGCTTTAATGGACACAATTCTCCTTTATAATTATATAATATAATTATTTCCGCATGTCTAATGAAAATTTTGAACACATTTTGCAATTAGTTACCCCATTTCTAACGAAGAAAGACACAGTGATGAGAGGAGCAATTTCGGCAAGGGAAAAGTTAGCAATTACCCTGCATTATTTTGCAACAGGCGCGTAAGTATTTACTATGTATATGTTATTGTAAATGCATCTTATCATTATTTTTTACAGATACTTTAAAAGTGAGAGGTTTACAGCCATTATGTACCGGCAGTCGATAAGCCAAGCTGTCGAAGATACTTGTCAAGCGTTAATATACGTGCTTAAAGATTATATTAAGGTAAGTAAAACGTAGGTTTTGTTTTAATAATTTTTATTAATAATTTTATAAGAAATAAATGTTTTTATTAACCATTAAAACTTGAAAATAGTGATTTTATTGAAATATCTTTCTTGTTCGTAGTACAAACGTCTTCATTTCCACCTATGCTTTGGTAAATAACATCCGCAGGTTGCGTATGTGAATACTCAGTTTGTAAATCGATGTGCTCTTTGGATTGAGACAGAAAAACATATTCATATGTTTACAAAAAATTTAATGAACGCTTTACCTAGAAATTTGGCAGTCGTCTTTTGGAACTTGTAATTTTTTAGAAACCTACTTTATTTTAAATTCTTATTATTGTCAGAACTAAGTTCGACTTATTTCAGAAATATTACCTATTGTCCTATGAGTACAAGAAAATCCTTCATTGTGGCCATCCGAAAGCAGGTTTAGGTTCAGAAGACGTTTTATACAATTGTTTACGTCTTACAAGTTACATTCCTTATGATAATCTCCGATATTCATGAATTCGGAAAGTTCTAGAGAAAATAATTCTAAGCTCGGATTGCCTCTGGGATTTAGGGAGTAAAAAGTGAGGTCAAAATTAATCTTTTTCTGTTTTTTCAATTTGTTTGTTATTTATTTTAAATAAACTATGTATATATAAATGTTGGATTTTCGGATAAGGACTTTCAGAGGACGATCATGGGTACATTTATGGTAACTATTTGTTTTTGTTAAGATATTGTTGTAAAAGTTTACTTATTTTACTTTATATAGACATATGTATTAGAACGGCTCTCAAAATCACAAATATTAATCCTTATTAAGTTTGAGCGCACACGTACTTCGGATCTTATCTAATTTTTCCTAAAGCCATTTTTTTGCTACATTTGTTTTTAGGTTAAGCAACATTCTGGAAATTCTTCCTATTAATTAACGTGTTGCTTAATTTGGAAATGGGATAGAAAGGTGGTGCAAGATGAAGGGCTGCAACATTGTAATGGCGCGAGATATTGAATCTTATAACAGTTGTTGCACACCATCTGATGTTTAGTTCATAGGCCTGTTATATTATTTTACTTCGGCGAGGTTAAGTGTTTCTAACATCGCAAATTACCACTCCAATTTGGCTACTTACATAATTGAAATTTAATTCAATGGGATCGCACTTTATTGATAATATTTATTTTTACGCAGTGTGAATACGATATACTCCTTGTATTCTTTACATGGGTTCGTATTAGGGTTGCCAGATACCAAAATTCAAATAACTGGACAGTGGAAAAAATTCATCTGGATTTTTAAAAAATAACTGGACAATTTAAAAATGCATTTATATTTTAAAAAAGTAAAATTTTATTTCAATTTTTTTTTTCAAAAAAAAAAAAATAATAATAACATAAAAAGCCAGGAAACGTAACAATTAAAATTCAGTCTTACGTCATATTTAAATCACATAAAAAAGTATAACTATTTTTTTGCCACATATTTATATTTTGTATTTATATTTACAGAATTTACTAACTCTTTTGCTTTAGATGTAAGCAAAAATGTTTGAAAATTTTTGCAACTTTTTTCAACATTTATTCTTATTAAAATTTCAGCATTTATTAGGTCGAAGGACATTCTATTCCTTTCTCGTGAGTATAGGTTATTTAAAATACTGAAAGTTATTTCACAAAAAGGATTGCTAATTGGTATCGAAAAAAACAAACGTATTTTTGAAAAAAATGGACCAAAGGTTCTCGCAGGCAGCAGAAGTCAGTGTACAACATATTGTTGTCAATTAAATTTAATACTTCTAAAACTTCTGGAAGCTTTGATAAGGTATCCTACGATAAAAGAGATTGTTTTAAATTTAAAATAGAAATTTTGTTGTAAAGTGATGCGTCTCCGAAATCATATCGTTACTCCAAGTAAGTAACAGCATTTCTTAAAAGCTGATTTGCTTCTAATTTGAAAGTTTTTGTTTCGTGATAGGAAATTTGTTTTGAAATAGTTGCAACTTTGCTTCCATAAAACTCGTCTTTTAACCAATTTTTAAGACAATTCAAAAGATTACTCATTATACTGAGCAGGTCTATAATAGTACAGGAATCACTTTCTAGGGCTAATACTGCTGAATATTAGTTTAATTAATAAAAAATTATAAGTAATAAAATAACTATTTTTTTAAATTAAGGAAATTCTTTTTTAACTGGACAAATTGTATTTTAGCTGGTAACTGGACAAGACCCATAATAACTGGACAATCCAGGCCATTCCAGGCCGTCTGGCAACCCTAGTTCGTATGTACATATGTTGTTTACGTACTGCATACAAGTTAGTTTGTGTTGTTAAAGCACACTCTATTGTTTATTATTATACCCTACACCACTATGTGGTCAGGGTATTATAAGTTTGTGCTGATGTTTGTAACACCAAAAAATATTGGTCGTAGACCCACCTTATAGTATACCGATCGGTTCAGATTTTTTTTTTATTTCGATTTAACGATGTCCGTCTGTCCGTCCGTCCGTCCGTCTGTCCATGCAATCTTGTGCGCACTCTACAGGTCGCACCTATTAAGATATTTTGATGAAATTTGGTACGCAGACCTATGTTGGCCCAAGGACGAACAAGTTTGATTTTTTTGAACATCGGTCCATGTTTAGAGCTAGTGCCCATATAAGGTTCCTACCAAAATTATATTGTTTATACGCTGCAGGTCGTAAATATTAAGATATTTTGACGAAATTTGGTACACAGACCTACGTTAGCCCAATAACGCAGCCTATTGATTTTGGTGAACATCGGTCCATGTTTAGACCTAGTGCCCATATAAGGGTCCTACCAAAATTATACTGTTTATACGCTGCAGGTCGTAAATATTAAGATATTTTGATGAAATTTGGTACACAGACCTACATTGGGCCAATAACGCAGCCTATTGATTTTGGTGAACATCGGTCCATGTTTAGACCTAGTGCCCATATAAGGGTCCTACCAAAATTATAATGTTTATACGCTGCAGGTCGCAAATATTAAGATATTTTGATGAAATTTGGTACACAGACCTATATTGGCCCAATAACGCAGCCTATTGATTTTGGTGAACATCGGTCTATGTTTAGACCTAGTGCCCATATAAGGGTCCTACCAAAATTATACTGTTTATACGCTGCAGGTATTAATATTAAGATATTTTGATGAAATTTGGTACATAGACCTATGTTGGCCCAAGGACGAAGCCTATTGATTTTGGCGAACATCGTTCCATGTTTAGAACTAGTGCCCATATAAGGGTCCTACCAAAATTATACTGTTTATACGCTGCAGGTCGCAAATATTAAGATATTTTGATGAAATTTGGTACATAGACCTATGTTGGCCCAAGGACGAAGCCTATTGATTTTGGTGAACATCGGTCCATGTTTAGAACTAGTGCCCATATAAGGGTCCCCCCAAAATTGGCTTGGTTACAAACTGCAGGTCGCAAATATTAAGATATTTTAATGAAATTTGGTGCGCTAACTCACATTATAGAAAATTTTGACATAAGCCCCATTTTAACCCATTCGAATTTCGGATCCAAAAATTTTGACATAAGCCCCATTTTAACCCATTCGAATTTCGGATCCAAACAATACACCAGACTGGTGTAGGGTATTGTATAGTCGGCATGCCCGACTTTAACCTTTTTACTCGTTTTATATATTTTTGTGCTTTGCTTTTTAGCCACATATAATTCTCATTTGGTTATGGTGCGATAGTGGTCAGTACTGAGCTAAACTTTTGGGAAGACGATAAACTTCGGTTGGGTGTCTCATAAATAATTTTACAGCCTTCGCGGTCTGTTCTAATTTCACAGCCTTCGCGGTCTGTTATAATTTTACAGCCTTGTCGGTCTATTCTAATTTTACAGCCTTCGCGGTCTGTTATAATTTTACAGCCTGCGCGGTCTGTTCTAATTTTGATCGCCACCGCCTAGGTGATCTGGAGGAAATGCTACTCCGCCGCCTAGGAGTTCGCCAACCCGAAGATACCCGAACCGAGTCCGACAACGATCACCTGCCAATAACCAAGCAATAACCGACAAGTGCTTTGCCGTTAAGTGGTTTGCCGAACCGAGTGAATTCGAGTGGAGAAAAATGGTGTTGCCATTTGTGAAATACTTACTTTGTATTTGAATTTAATTATTAAATAAAGATAATCTTATAAGCCTTAAAAAAGGAAAAGCGATTGTGTTATTGCTGAAGGTTTTCGGGTCCTCCACGACTGAACTACGTCAGCCGACGACAAAACCCTCTTATATGTTATGGGAACACCGAAGGAGGACACTGCGATATATGAATGTGAGGAAAAGAAAACTCAAGCATATTATTTTTCTAAATTCATGTTGTCATCGCTGGGGATCGAAACCGTAACCTTATGTGTAATAGTCCACGCGCTAACCATTACATCACAACATCCACAAAAGGATATCAGAAAATGAAAATTGCAATGGAAAGGCAGGATGGCGACAATGTGGCTGTAATCGATTTCAACAGACTGGTAGAAGTGATCTACTCAAGGCGAAATGTCAAATTTGAGTTTCTCTTGGGACGAATTAAGAAATATCGCTCAAGATCGTATACAGTGCCGTATTGGTATAGTTTACGGTATATACTCCTTGTAGGAGTTAAAGGAACCTAACTACCAAGGAAGGTAACTCAATGGATTCCCTCCAATCTTATTGATACGATGAAATGCATGAAATGATAGAGGAGATCAGAATTGACAACATTTAATTTATTTCATATAATTTTATTGAACAATTTTTTAATGACGCATCTATGTATAAAAGATGTCCGAGCAGGTATAAGTTTTTTTGTTATTTGATTATTATTTTTTTTACGAATAGCGCAATTGTGTGAGAAATGGTCGTTGGTTTTACTTCAAATTTGCACACAATAATGCCTATTTAGTTTCATCGAGGGGTTTTATGACAACTTTTTCCGTAGCACCTTTTTCACCAATATTTAAAAAAATTCCATTAAGTGGCAACCCTGGGTCCACAACACGGGAAATATGGGTATCAAAAATTTTATTTTCTCGAGTACTTTAATGCTGTGTACAAACAAATTTAAATTTCAGACACGGTTTGATAGAAAAATACGTGTTCTGTTCACATATCAAAAATTCATAAAAATTGGAGAGAACCCATTGGGATACCTTCCTTGTAAGTAAGTCATTTGTGATTTGTGCTTACCGTTCTATACTCTAAGTTCTATTTTCAAAGGCCCTTTGATTGATCCCCGGAAAAATTATATACAAATTTTCTTACTGTTGATTAAAAAATAAAATAAAAAACTAAAGAGTTTAACTGTTTAAATACTTAATTTAATTTCTTAATAAGTTATTATTTACCGCTTCTTATTTTCAAATTTCTTTTTCTGATTGACACAATTCAATCATTTAAAATAACAACTTAACAGCATCAATATAATGACTAGATAAATACTTCCGATGCGAACTGATGGTGTCGAATGTGGTGAATAGAGAAGATGGTTGGTTGGTTGGTTGGTTGGACGGTTAGTTAGCTGGTGCTGATGTTGTTGCTATTGCTTGTGGTGATGGTGATAATGATTATGGAGGATGATTATTATTGTGTCGATGATGGTAATTGAGAGTACGTACGTTCGTGGATGTTGTACCTGACATGCGTGTTATATTAAAAAAAAAAGAAAATATAAAAAAATGTGCAAAAATGTCTAGAAAAATAGAGACTGAAACCACAGATTTTTGTTAAGCCTGAAGGTTGGCTCTATCACGAGACTGAGTCAGTAAGTGAATAATTACACAAATTAACGGCAGCCACAGCAACTGAAAGAAAATGCATTTAAAAGTTAATAAAAAAAAACATGCCGACTCATGTACCACAATTTCCACACACAATCTGCCAGTTATATTGAGACTTACTCACATACATATGAGACTGATAAAAATTTACCAATAGAACATTATATTATATTGCATTAAATTGGATTGTATTTGTTTCTCTATAAAATTTGTCAAAACATTTTTATGAATTTGCTCTTGATGTGTACAAGAATTCAAAAATTCCGTTTATAATGCCAACTTAGTGCTTTTCGAGACAAATCTGATGTTTTTTTGAGGTACCAAAACGCAAAAAATATTAATAAAAGGCGTAACTGAAGAACCCGTTAAATTGGTGTTTTTAACAATGGTTGTTTTGAATTTTATTTTTATAGCACTGTCAAGAAATCTGGTACCACTTGTTTTTTATTAGGGGTTTTCATATAAACTCGTATTCTACTCGTAAACGGTGAAAACCTGGTATGTTTATGAGTTTAATGTCAAAAATATGGTTTGTATTTATATATACAAGGTTCACAAGGAATTTACGAGTTTATATGAAACCCCCTATTATTTCAATAACGATATGTTAAAACAGAGACATATAATATAGAGATGCAACATCGATAATATTTTAAACAAACTGTAGATGTCGCTAGCATGTGGGAAATTTTGTCAAAGGATGCTTTTATTTTAGGAAATTTTGTCAAGAAAGGATTTTATTTTGTCAAATGAGGTTTTAACAGAGTCGTGAGGTAAGGCGATTTGGACCCATAATTAGGGATCTCGACTTCGGTTTGGTGACAGATTCAAAAATTGTAAATTTTAAAAGATTTAGTTTTAAGACGAAAATAAGAAGAATTTTCGGATAAATTATATGCGTATTATTTTAAAGTCCATCAAATTAGGTCTCTTAAAGTATTTCAAAATTTCTACAAAATATTTGAATTATTGAAGAAATGTTCTCTAAATATTTATAAATGTTGAAATAACGAAAGGCAACCAAACTCAATAATTAATGAAAAAATTTTCTATTTTCAAAATACTGAAATTGTTTCAATTAAGTAGGTTTGAGGTTACGATGAAGAATAAACAGTTTTTCAAAGTTATAGACACATTATTAATTTGCAAATCAGACTAGATCTAGTTTCTGCCTTTTTTATGGACAGGCTTCATCAGTGATTTTCTATTAAATTGTATTATTGTTTACAATTCACTGTCAGATTGCCTCTATGTGATAAGTCTACTCTCAGAAGTGATCAAACAGACATACAAATATTCAAAGGACTTATGCAAACTTAATGTTCTAAAGAGTTTACAAGCCCCAGAACTTACTCCTACTAGATTTACACGTAACCACAAGCCATTAGTTTTTGAAAATTACTCGTACACTCAAAAAAAAAGTCAGCAAAAAATGTTGCTGTGTCAGCAAATTTTTAGTCAGGAGCGTGCTTGCATACAAGTTAGTCATTTCAGCAAAAGGTTTGCTGAAAATCAGCGAGCAAAAGTTTTGCTAACACTTAGTCGATTGCAAATGAAAATAATCCCTGCTAAAATCACTAAACTTTTTGCTGAATATTAGTAGACTCAAAAAACTTGTAGCGAAATTTTATTTTAATTAATTTATTTGCTGAAAATTTAAATATAGAAATTGTGTAGAGCTGTTTTTCTTTTTTATCATTTCCGTTTTCTGTACTACATCCAGACAAGCTGTGACATCTACATCTTGCCTATCTGGTTGCTATAAATGCGGTAATCAGCTCAATTTTTGTAGCAAAATAAATTAGTAAAACATTAGTTCAAAATTAGTTTAGTGCTAAAAAAATATAACTAAAACTTTAGCTGAAAACGGAATTTCAGCAAAAAAAATTGTTGAAATCTAGTACACTTGATATACAAGACGTTTTACTAACTTTTCTACTAACTTATTTTTTTGAGTGTATTTACTTGTCAAATTCCATACAAATTTTAGGAAAATAAAATTTTTTTTCACCATAATGATTTTCGTGTGAAAATTGTGTAGAATTTTTTTCTCTCGAAAATTTAATGTATTTCATATTTTGAAACAGCGACAGTTCAGATTAATTGTGATTTGTCTTTCGCATAATAAATTTTTTTTACTTTCACAATTTTTTCACAAAGATTTGAGACCTTAAAAGTTCGAGTGAAAAAGTATATATATATCTTCGTAAAATATTCAATTTTATTTACTTTGCTAACTCATTGCTTAATAATTTTCTGGACTTAAGAGCGATGCTAACTTAGCTCCTAATTTTTTCTTTTAAATTAAGTTTTTGTTTAAATTTAAATGAACTGGGTATAACATTGGCGATTTAAACATTCAAAATGGGAATGAGCTAAAACTTTTCGGGCAACACTGCTCCCCAATAAAATGAAGCAGTGTTGCCAGAAAAAACAAAACGGCAGTCAGCGTCATCTGTTACATTAAAAACCGGTAATGCAATTAAAAAGGACCATGGGAGACCCCTGCGTTAAAACATCAAAAAATATAAGTTTTTGTATATAACTTCACAGTTCATGCTCTGTAAATAGTAAATTAGCATTTGTCGTAAATTTGACCACTTTGTATGGGGTAAACTTAAAAAATCATGCTATTTTACAACGATAGCACGTCATCACTTAAAATGTGAATACCCTCATTAACTTAAATTTAAAAATATTGCGGAAATTATTAGATTTTATATTTTAAATTTATTTTCATTTTCAACTGACATGTTATTATTGAATTTTTCATTAATTCCATAATGTTTTGCTGAAATTCGTCCATTGAAACTCTTTACTAAATTAATGCAGTTTTTCATAAAATCTCGTATATTTATATTTCATACAGGGTTGGCAAGCAATACCGCTAAAATACCGTCATCGATTCGAACCCTTTTAACTGACTAACGTTACCCCTAAAATACCGTTACCGAAATAACCGAAATACCGTTATCCTTAAAATACCGTTACCGAAATAACTGAAATACCGTTATCCTTAAAATACCGATACCGAAATAAATGAAATACCGATACCCTTAAAATACCGTTACCGAAATAAATGAAATATCGTTACCCCTAAAATACCGTTACCGTTATTTTCAATTTTCTGCTTTTGGCAATTGCACGTGGTGATTGAGTATTTTTCGTACTTTAAGTTAGGAAATTGGTTCTGTTTTTTTAATCTCGTTTGTTTGTTGTAAAAAAAAATTGCGGGATGCATCGAAATGACTGACCACCGTTATCCTTAAAATACCGTTACCGAAATAACTGAAATATCGCTAACCTTAAAATACCGTTACCGAAATAATCAAAAAACCGTTAACCTTAAAATACCGTTACCGAAATAACTAAAAAACCGTTATCCACCGATACCGAAATAAATGAAATAGCGTTACCCTTAAAATACCGTTACCGAAATAATCTAAAATAGCGTTACCCTTACCAATAACCACATCGTTTCGGTTACCATCCATGATTTCATACCTTCAATGAGAAAGTTTCATTAATACTAATACTAGGAAACATTTTCATAAAGTTTAAGAAAATTTTCATTCATTTTGTTAAGAAAACTTCACTAAGAGACTTATGACGACAAAATTAACTGCATATTCAGTTAAAAAATTGTACACTGCAACTGCATTGATATTGCAGTTATTTTAACTACAATTGTAATAAGCAGGGCAAGTTTAAAATGGCACAAAAATAGTTGAAATTGGCAGGCAAAATGGCACGAAAAAATAGTAAAATTGGCACAAAAAATCCAAAAATGGCACGCTTATTCCAAAAATTTTAAAGTATAATAGTTGATTTAAGGGTTTTTCTGAATGTTTTTAACAAAAATACAATCATGAAGCAATTTACCATTGAACCGTTCCCAGCGAAATTGTCGGATGCAAAGAACCGGTGATTTTTGTTTGAGTTTGTCCCAAAAGCAACAGGTTCTTTTCCTCCAAATTAGAACAGGTTGCTTTGGAACCGGTTCTAGAAACAGTTATAGAACTGGTTCTCGGACAGTGAAACCTTCCATTTTGGCTTCCAGGAATCAGTTCTAGAACCTGTTCCACGAAATCTGTGGTAAAAACACGTGTTCAGATTCAGAGGTAACCAGTTCAAAAAAATTGTTGCTAGCCCAGCGAAATTGTCGGATGCAAAGAACCGGTTGTAGAACAACTTGTACTTGCGTGCAACCTGTTCTACATTGATAGAATTTTGTGCATAGTATTAATGAATTTGTTCATTAATCCATTGTTTTTTTTTCATTGAAAAGTCCCCAAAGAACGCGTTCATTAGATCAATGAAACGTATTCATTAAATGAAAACTAATTGAAAAAAATATATTTATTATATTATATATATTATATTATTTTTATTTTATTAATTTTTATTTGTACATATATTTCTTTTTCCTTTTTATAACGTTTTTGACATCTCCCTGAAGTCGACTTGAACCCGCAATCACCAGAATGTAAACATTATCGCGTTACCGATTGATCTAAATAGCCAAAACAAAATGATGTCATTATTTGGACTTTTATATTTAAATAATTTCAGTTTGCAACCCTAGCGTTCATTACTGAAACTATATCTATTTTAGTTATTAGCAAATTCAAAACCCTTATAAAAATTATAGCATATCTTATGGGTTAGTTGAAAATATATAATGAAAAAATTCATTAAATTAATGAATTTTTCATTAACTCAATGAAATTTTTTCATTAAATCAGTGAATTCAGATTAATGAAATCGATTCATTAATAGTATGAACGAAAATTCTATCAGTGTCTTTATGTTCTATCCTCGGTGATTATACCCTACACCACTATGTGGTCAGGGTATTATAAGTTTGTGCTGATGTTTGTAACACCAAAAAATATTGGTCGTAGACCCACCTTATAGTATACCTATCGGTTCAGAATTTTTTTTATTTCGATTTAACGATGTCCGTCTGTCCGTCCGTCCGTCTGTCCATGCAATCTTGTGCGCACTCTACAGGTCGCACCTATTAAGATATTTTGATGAAATTTGGTACACAGACCTATGTTGGGCCAAGGACGAACAAGTTTGATTTTGGTGAACATCGGTCCATGTTTAGACCTAGTGCCCATATAAGGGTCCTACCAAAATTATATTGTTTATACGCTGCAGGTCGTAAATATTAAGATACTTTGACGAAATTTGGTACACAGACCTATGTTAGCCCAATAACGCAGCCTATTGATTTTGGTGAACATCGGTCCATGTTTAGACCTAGTGCCCATATAAGGGTCCTACCAAAAGTATACTGTTTATACGCTGCAGGTCGTAAATATTAAGATATTTTGATGAAATTTGGTACACAGACCTACATTGGCCCAATAACGCAGCCTATTGATTTTGGTGAACATCGGTCTATGTTTAGAACTAGTGCCCATATAAGGATCCTACCAAAATTATACTGTTTATACGCTGCAGGTCGCAAATATTAAGATATTTTGGTGAAATTTAGTACATAGACCTATGTTGGCCCAAGGACGAAGCCTATTGATTTTGGTGAACATCGGTCCATGTTTAGAACTAGTGCCCATATAAGGGTCCCCCCAAAATTATATTGTTTATACGCTGCAGGTCGCAAATATTAAGATATTTTGATGAAATTTGGTACATAGACCTATGTTGACCCAAGGACGAAGCCTATTGATTTTGGTGAACATCGGTCCATGTTTAGAACTAGTGCCCATATAAGGGTCCCCCCAAAATTGGCTTGGTTACAAACTGCAGGTCGCAAATATTAAGATATTTTAATGAAATTTGGTGCGCTGACTCACATTATAGAAAATTTTGACATAAGCGCCATTTTAACCCATTCGAATTTCGGATCCAAACAATACACCAGACTGGTGTAGGGTATTGTATAGTCGGCATGCCCGACTTTAACCTTTTTACTCGTTTTTGTTTCAGTTTGTCCCAAAAGCTACAGGTTCTGTACCTCCAAACTAGAACAGGTTGCTTTAGAACCGGTTATAGAACTTGTTATAGAACTGGTTTCGCGACAGTGAAGCCTGCAATTTTGACTTCCAGGAATCAGTTCTAGAACCTGTTCCAAGGAACCGGTGTTAAAAACACCTATTCTAGAACAGATTCAAAAGCAACCAGTTCAAAAAAATTTTGTTGGGGAGTTAAAGTGCATTCGCCGTATATTAGTATGATTTAAAAAAAATCTGGAATTTTATTAAATATTATAAAAATATCGATTTTTTGTAATTTTTTCCAAAATTTTTTTTACTAAGATTGAGTTTTTACTGAATTTTTAAGCATTTATTTAATGAAAAGTCTAAATAGTCAAAATAGGAAAAAATTCAAAAAATGGCATTTAATGGCAAATGTCAAAAAAACTTGCCCTGGTAATAAGAAATAGCTACAATTGAAGTGTACACTTTTTTAACTGCAATTGCAGTTTATTTTACCTATATAATTCTCTGAGTATTCATTTGTTTAAAGAAAAATTTAATTAAAACTAGTGCAAGAAAATTCTCTTTGTGCATATTAAAAATTTATTTGTCTTTTAATAAAAATATGTGATAATTTTTTGTAGGGGTCGCAAAAATTGTTTGGTGCTTTTTTACGTGTTTTTACCCTTTTGAATATTTTTTGCGGTTTTTTCGATGACAAAGTTAGCATCTCTGTTTATAATAACAGTTAATTAGAAATTGGACAAACAATTATTATTACAATTAGTCTTGATAATTCCAAGAAGTCATCATAATCATTGCCTTAGACAATGGGTCATTTGAATAAAACTTAACAATTACTTTGAAGTAATTACTTTGGGCTTAGGAATGTCTTTTAACTCCAAATTTACCAATTGGCTGGTAGAATAGCATGAAATGTAAACGAAAATTAAAAAATTAAATGTCTAGTATATTCCCAAGCAGACTAGATTTGTGAAGTAATAGCTTAAAAACCCTGTATTTCCCCCTATTAGTAATATCTATTTTTTATTCATATGACCCAATGTCGTCTTTAGCGGTGACTACACTTTTAAAAACAAAACAACGTCTGCAGTTCTGTTGCATTAGAAGTAAAAAGTAAATGTGACCATCCTCAATTTTCACTTACATAACACTGAAAATTTACATCACAAGTAAAGCGGAAACCCCCGGAGCTAGAAAGTTTTAAATTTGGTATGTAGGTTTCTCCCTCTGGCGTTGATGTTGGACAAGACGGATTTTTGGAAATTCCTATCGGAGCGGGAAAAGTCTCTTCCTTGACGGTCTGCCCAAATCTATTCGCTAGAATCCTGAAATTTAAAATATGTGTTACCTGGAGTATGGGCTAATTCACCAACAAGGTACTTTTTGAAATTTTGGACAGGAGCGTGGTAAAAATGGGAGCTCAAGAGGGGGGCTTGACCCCTTAACGGCCTGTACAAACCGCTGGAGCTAGAAAGTTAAAATTCGGTACAAAGGTTCCTTCACTACATTGCTAGATCTGTCAAAACAACAGAGTAATATATTGGAAGATGACAAAGCAAATTGTGATAAAAAATTTTTGTTGTTATTTTTGGTTTTTCTTTGATATTTTAAATGTTTAATAACACTCCTAGACGAGAACAAGAAATTCTCATTGAGTTTGTAATTTAACTTAACAAATGCTTCTACACTCACAAATGTTTGTCGGTAGTATCTACTGAAAATGACAGTTAAAACAAAGGTATATAAAGTTCAAAAGGCGACGAAGTTATTTACCTTTAAAATAACTAAATATATATTTTTAACTGTTGAAAACTAACTAACAAATGCATTAAAAACAACGCTTAATTCTTTTCGTATTATAAAAGTATGTTTTAGGAAGAGAAAAAGTATAATATCGCAATAGTTGGTTGCATTGCATTTAAAGGAAGTAGCTTTTAACTGTTTCTGCTGAAAACAAAAAAATTGAGCGAGAGAATTTAATTTTTTTTTTGCAACTAAAAAGAGTCATAGTTTTCATTTGCAACTGTTTTTTCGCGAAAGAACTTCATGTTTTTTTTCAGCTAAGAAAGAAGATAAAAAATAAATAAACCAACATAGGAACGAATACGAACGAACCACTTTCCAAACCTAGCCAGACAAGCAGATGTGGTTGGTTTGCTAAAGCTGAAAGCAAACAGAAGATGCAAGAACTGAAAAAAAATAAAGCCCAACCATGTATTGTAGAGATCTACTAAATAAAGCCAGACGAGTTAGTAGACTTTACTTAACTGTCTTAGCCTGATTGTTGTTCTAGTACCACTGACTACTATTGTTGTTGATGTTGCTGTTGTTGTTTCTTATTCTGTTTGCCATCTAAGTTCCAGAAGCTAGTATTTGAAGAGTTCTTCAAAAACCATTTGTAATCAGCACAAAAAGTAATAGAAAAAAATGCAACAAATTTTAAGTTAAAACAAAAACAACTGCAGTAGAAAAAAATGTACAGTAAAGAAGATAAGTGGCCCTGTAAAAGAGTTTAATCATTTAAAATCAAAAAGTGTTTCAATATAAAGGACTGGTCAATTAGATAACTGGTATTATATCAAGTTAATCCGTTGATTCCCTAAGAGAATTTATATTGAAAAATCTAGTTAAATAAAAAATATTTGGTTGTTGTTGAAATAAATTCCTAATAATTCACGATAATGACAAGAAGATTCCATATTGATTTCTGCATTATTCATGGACTGAGAGCGAATTTGTTCTCCTTATATGCTCACATTCGTCGGCCGGATGTTTTGGCCTTATGTGTGAGCCAGGTATGTGACGATACTGATCCACAGGATTTCATAAGGATACCGAGTCATATCTCCTATCCCTTTTTATTTTTCAGCGGGTTTTTATACAGAAGCCAAAACATGCACTGAGGGAATTATCTGCATTCATATTAATGAATTTTTTCATTAATTCCATGAAGTTTCGCTGAAATTCGTCCATTGGAAATTTTCATTATTTATGAAAAATTATTTATTTATTAAAAATTTCATACCTTCAATGAAAGTTTCATTGGAAATAGTTTCATTAAAATAAGGAAGCATTTTCATAAATTTAAGAAAATATCCATTCACATTGTGAGGAAAACTTCATTAGTCTAGTGAAAAATTTCATTAAAACTCTTCCAAGAAAATTCTCTCTGTATGGATAGGAAGAATACCCTTAATAGCTTCAACATCCTTTCCGACTCCATTTGGAGAATTCTGGAGAATGGCCCGAGAAGTAAAAACATCATTGCTGGCGATTTTAATATTTACAACTCTACCTCGCTTTACCATTCGAGCCTATAACTCCAGAGATCCTTTATGTTGGGCTGTTTGCCCGCGCATAACGATCTGGCATAATAAGTGAATAAACGAGCGTACATTCCGTGCTTTGAAGATGAGCATAAAAATATTCTCGAGCTTTTTCTTACTTTGCATCCAGACTAGTATGAAGTAAGATTACATGAACCTCTCGGTAATTCGTATCACTGTGGTAATTCCGCATCTCTTCAGTTTTCGAAACTTCGTAACCATTCGACAACATCTACGAAGCGTTAAATTTTTATTTATACAAAATCACAGTGGATTGAGCTCAACTATATTTTTGTGTCATTTTGATTGGAAACTCTGTTTCCTCTACCACAACGTCGACGCTGCGGCGAAAGTGGTTGAACATGTTATATTGCTTTGGCTGAAATCTTTCATTCCTTTGAAATAAATTCCTAATAAACCAAAAGATTAATGTTGGTTTAATCAGACTTGCAGGAACGCACTCAGATCCAGAGAGTTGGCATTCAATAATTGGGGGCAACAAAAAACGCCAATATCGATCTGCTCGAAAACGGGCGAGACACGAGCGTTGCAAAGTACTTAGTCGTGAAAAGTTTCGAACAATGTCTTCGTACTAAAGGCCTTTTTGCTCTTCGGGGTAGTAAGAGCTTATGGTCAAAAGAATAAAGAATAATGCAAGTGCAGCTATACCAACTCTTATAAAGGATGACGAAATATTCACTGAATGGGTTGATAAGGCTAACTTCCCAAGAAAATTTTTTACAATCGGTAGCCAACCACACCCATTCTACAACTGGTTCCACTGCAACCGATTCCATGGAACTGTTTCCGGAACCAGTTCCTGGGATCCTATATGGAAGGTGTGGGTGACGTAGAATCAGTTCCAGAACTGATTCTAGAGCAACCGGTTCCAATTTGGGGCTAAAGAAGGGGTTGCTTTTGGGACAAATTCAAACAAAAATAATCGGTGTTAGAATCGACAGTAGAAGGGGTTGTGAATAAAAAGTAGCTATTCTACAACCGAGTCTTTGGAACAGAAAATTTTCCTGGGTTCCTACAAGGAAAGACTCCCAACGCGGACCGGCAGATCTAAATGAGCTTAGGATATGTTGTAGAGGAGAAAAATCTAAAGGACACGTATTTTTCTTAGCTGGCCAATCTCATATTTAAGCGTTAAAAATTGGGGTCAAAAATTGCTCAATTTTTTTCTTGCCATTTTTGACCCCATTTGTAACCCTTAAATATGAGATTGGGTAGCTAAAAAAAACACATGTCCTTTATATTTGCGATCTGCCGGTCCGCGTTGGGAGTCTTTCCTTGTTAGCTGAGAGCTGTGTAGGTAATTCATTCCTGCCATAAAGCGAGCTGGAAAGAATATAGTGTACTAGGCTGAAGATATTTTTTCGGTCTCGAGCATTTAAAGTTTTCTTGCTGATCTCAACGTAAATAAGTTATCGGGGCCGGATGGTGTACCAGAAACTGTAGTCTTCGACGCTAGCTTGTCCATTACCAAACCATGCATGTCCCCTCGTGCTGGAAGGCTGCAGCCAAACCCTAAAAAGGTTGCGGCAAATAACCGTGAAAATTACCGGTCGATTGCAATATGCTACGCACTCTCCAATATGAGGGAGAATATGATTAATTTCCATCTTATAAATTATCTAGAGCCTAACTCACTTCTTAACTATCGACAGTACAGCTTCGGTAAAAGTCGTTCTACGGGACCAATTAGCTTTCCTCTTGGAGCATTGAAGTTGGTCTATCCCCCATTTGTGATGGACCGACTTCTAAGGCATGACCTGGGGCATTTGTGTCAAAGCTTATTCCATTTGGTATGTGTAATGACTTTGTTCGTTTTGTTTCGAGCTTTCTTTGAGATCGCACTATTCGTGTTGTTATAAATGGGGTCTCATCTGACGAGTTTCAGCTGAATTCAGCGGTAACGCAGGGTTCTGTTATTTCTCCTTCCCTATTTCTTATCTTATCAAACTTCCATCCCTATATCCTCTTTCGCAGTTGACAGCAAAATTTGTCATTCATTTTCCTTCGATCGTAGGCCAAGCTTTGGAGAGATTGGGGGCAAAAGGCAAATTAGGAATGACACATTTTATCGTGATCTGGAGCTACAAAAAGTAGGTGCATCACGGCCTAAAATGCTCTACAAGACTTTTCTATATACATAAAATATGTTTAATAGTAAATTAGGACATCGTATTCATTTTTAAATTTAAAGTAATATTTTAGATTTTTGTAATTTTTAAGAGTGATTTTATTATAATTTTAAATTATAATTTTTTTAATATAGTGGAGATTTATTAATTAAAAATAATCACATATTTTAAAGAACTTATTCTAAATTATTAATTTCAATCATTAAAATACTGACTTTGCTGTATTAACAAATTTGATCACTTCTGAGAATAAAAACAATAACAGGAAGCTGAATAGGAAAGAAAACAATGAATTAGCCACACTATAAGCACGGCCTTACGTGGGTGAGATGGCTAAGCTGTCGAACTCTAGTATTATGTTTGTAATGTAGGAGTGCATGGGTTAGATTCCTACAGTCGACAGGTTGTTGAAAAAAATTATCATATAGAGACAATCTGACAATAAAATATAAACAATAATACAATTTAATGGAAAATCACTGATGAAGCCTGTCCATAAAAAAAAGAGGCAGAAACAAAATCTAGTCTGATTTGCAAATTAATAATGTGTTTATAACTTTTGAAAAAATGTTTATTCTTCATCTTAACCTGAAACCTACTAAATTAATAAAAATGCATATTAATTGCAGTTGGTCTATATGACGCGTTTGAAAAAACAACACTACAAATTTTTTTGTTGAAATTGTTTCTAGCTCTTTTGGCGAATGTCCACAAAGTTTGGGACAGTTTCGTCGATTTGGGTTACTTTGGAAATGATTAAAAATATAATAGAAGATGCAAATAATTAGAATAAAAATCATAAAAATTAAAGCTAAGATATGTAAGGTCTTCAATTTGAAAGTAATTTTTGAAAAATAATTAGTGGTTAAGAAATGACAGAGCTTTGAAAAAAGTGGCGAAGAATACCCCCTTTAACCTACATTAGACCGTACCACAAAAAAAAAAGTTCGCCATATACCGTTGAATCTAATGATCGTCGCAAGGAGGTTTAAAAAAAATAATTTTTTTTGCCGAAAGTACACTCAAAAAAAAAGTCACCAAAAAATGTTGCTGTGTCAGCAAATTTTTAGTCAGGAGCGTGCTTGCAAAAAAGTTGGTAATTTCAGCAAAAGGTTTGCTGAAAATCAGCGAGCTGATTTTTACCAAAAAAATAGTAATCTTTAGCAAAAGTTTTGCTAACACTTAGTCGACTGCAAATGAAAAAAATCCTTGCTAAAATCACTAAACTTTTTGCTGAATATTAGTAGACTGAAAAAAACTCAAAAACCTTGTAGCGAAATTTTACTTTAGTTAATTTATTTGCTGAAAATTTAAATATAGAATATGTGTAGAGTTGTTTTTCTTTTTCTGTCATTTCCTGCGACATGTACATCTTGTCTATCTGGTTGTCGTCCATGCTATGCATGCGGTTCTCAGCACAATTTTTGCAGCAAAATAAATTAGTAAAACATTAGTTCAAAATTAGTTTAGTGCTTAAAAAATATAACTAAAATTTGTACTGAAAACGGAATAAAGGCGATTGACCTCAAGTACTCCATTCTAGTATTTACCCAACAGATCTCAGTTCCTACAACCCTATTGTACCACCAAAAAAATCATTAAACTTTTACTAAGGCAGTTTTTCGATAATTCCAGCAGCAAATTTTTTTATATTTTTTTTTTGCCGAAAGTAGGGGTCGCCTTTTAATTTTTCTTGATTGTATTTTTCCGTTGTACATATCAAAGTATTGCCCTCCTCGAGACAAAAAAGTCAATATATCACACTTTAAGATCCGACTGTAAATGCCGAAGATACAAAGAAAAATTAAAAAAGGCGACCCCTACGTTCGGGAAAAAAAATTTTTAGAAATTATACCGCGCACTTTTTTTGCCTGTACGGTGGTACAGTCTAATGTACATATGGATGATAGCGATATTGAGGAATCGGATGCTCTTGATGTTCTGGGCATGAAAATTCGGTTTGATGTCCATTGGAAAGAGCATCTTTTCAGGTGTCGAAAGAAGTATCCAAGTGTCTAGGTTTTTTTCTACGACGGTGCAGGAGGTTATTCAATCTATCCAATTTCTATATACGCAGGGAAATATATGGTTGCAATATTATTACGGATTCAAAACAATGTTTATTACAGCCATAATTGGTTGTTGCAAGACATATCTTACAAATGATATGGTCGCATATAATCATTTCATAGTTAAAATCTATCTTTTTTGGTTATAATTACGCGGATATGTTGGACTATAATATGAGAATATTGGAATGATTTTGGAATCATAATGTGATAATTTAGGGATCATATTATGGTAAAAAAGGTAAGAGTATGATTGTTACAACTATTTAATAATATGATTGTCACTGAAATAAACCCAAAAATAAATGATGCTCTCCGGATATGGTTATCCCAGCACATATTTTTCCTTTGTGTGTATTTGCTTTCAACAAATGAAAAAGTTTTAAAAATTGAGCAGCAATTGTTGCCATATTACCATTTTGAGAAATTTTCTAGAACTACCAACATTTGTAAAAGATTTTCAAAATTAGTGTAAAGTTGATAGATCAAATTTTGTACATCATGTTAATAGAAATTGGATAAAGCAATAAATAAAAATTCAATTTCGGAAACATCTTAACTCTTGACAATTGGTAATTTAAGGGAAACCTTAAGCAACATCTTAATGATTTGCATAATATTGTTACGAATTTGGATTAGTCTAGTATCGAAAACTCTGGAATTTTCTGTAAGAAAATAGCCCAAGAGACGAGATGTAGAAAATACGTCAATCTGGCAACGTAATACTACATTTAATTATACACCTAAGCATATGCTAAGGTTAAATGCCATAAATAATGTTGTATAGTTGGTTGGTTATTAGAGTTTGTGTGTGTGTTTAGTATTTAAGAGTAATACAAAGTTAAGTAAGATAAGTGTTATAATTATAGCTTGCTAGAATTTTCCAGCGTGTTGTAGAACATGGCTGTTACGATATAAGGCGCGCAATAACATTAGTAGAAGAAGTGCATTATTAATATTTGTGCTGTTAAGACTGCGTTAAGAGTTGGAGTGTCGTATTAGAGTTAGTAATCGTTGTAATAAAGATAGTTTGTTTATAAGTAATAGTGGTTAAATAAATACGGGCGTTTAAGAAATTTCAACCTTAAGTGTATTTGTGTTTGGTTATTCTAATTGGTTGTTATTATTGGTAAAAACGAAACAATATTTTTAAAGATTTCCTCTTAAATTTGATCTCCACTGTACAATACAACGAAAAAAACACAGCACAAAAAATCTAAGCCACATTCATAAATACATACACTTAGAAAGCACAGACACATTAATGAATAAGAAACGAATAAAAAAAAACATCTAGCGGTTTTCTTTTGCAGTTATTTACAATGAAAATGAAGTCTCCGAACTGGCAGAAAGCAAAATAAAAAAAATATAAGAAATAAGTTTAGTATGGTTGAGATAGAAAATGCATTTTACACACATTGAGCGAACGTTAAACCAAGAAGACTATAAATTAAGGAGATTTAATTCTTGCCGCATCGAACAGCGAACACAATATCGGAAAAAATAAGTGCGATAGTGAAAACATGGAGTCATGCTGCCACAAAAGAAAGAAAAGGAACTTTTCGTTGAAGAAAAAAAGAAAATAATTAAAAGTGTGAAAAAGTGTAAATAACAGATCGGCTGAAAAGTCCATAGGATGACACATAGGTGGCACCACTAATGAAAAATTCATACGATTTATTGATGTGTTACATTGTTTACATTCTTTACATTACATAGTTTAGATTTTGTATATTGCCAACATTATTTACATTACATTGTTTATATTACAAACTTTACATTGTTAATATTAGAAAGAAAGTTATCATTTTCTTATTGCGGACAACTGAAGAGTAGAGTGATGTCTACGAAACAATTGTATTGTCTATCATGAATATGATCAACCCCTATTTGAAACAACAAATAAAAATCTAATATGACAATATCATATTAGAATTTGGACTTGAGGTGGAAGAATATTCTAACTAAATATATGAAAATATAGAAAGTCCGAAAAAACAATTTTTGTATTTTTTAATGCAAAAATTAAAATAATTGTTAGTTCATTACATTAATATTGTTTACATTGTTTGCATTTATTTACATTATCTACTTACAAAAATTTACTACTTTTACTATAGCTGGAAAATGTCAGTCCGGTCTAGGATTGAAACTCCTGAACATATTGTCTTCTTCGTTAAACCAGCAGATTTTCCAAACGTTCAAATCACACACACAGAATATGCAGGCAGGCTGTTAAACAGGCAGACTAAAAAGACAAGTTAAATAAACGCCTCAATATGCGACCGAACTGACTGACTGAGTGACTGAACTGACCGAAACAACAAATGTCTTACTGACTGAGATTCAGGAATACGAAAAAATATTCAATGTTTGATAATGTAAGTAGAAAAATAACTCAACAGAACTTCAGTAAAGACAAAAAGTTAAATATTATATACAAACTGGCGTTGCTCCCTGTTGGTTGGTTATCTTTTAACCCTCTACTGTATAGGATCGTTACTTTTTAAGTTTGGCAGCTGGTTAGTTTTCAATACAGTTTTCTTCAGAAGTTCGACAGAACTCGAGCATACTTTTGGCCCCTGTGTCTCATTATACCCTCTCCCTTGTATAATGAGTTTGAACTGATGTTTGTAACTACCATATATAATGGGCGTATCATATCAGATCCGTTCAGATCTGTCCATGTAAAATGAACGATCCTTGTAATCAGCCTATGGGAAAACAGGGGTAAGTTAAAATGCGAGCACAAGTCCCGGGACTGGTGAAGATGGGACCGGTCTGAAAGTACCTACGCAGTAACCTGTCTGCGATGTAAACAGGACCTATCTCAAATTACACATCCTGGTACGAATATTAGTATTTTTTTAATTGAAAATGTTCAATTAAAAATTACATGCTATTGTAACTGAAATGTAATTGAAAACTTCCAGGTCTACACCATTTTCACTTTTATTTCAGAAAATTCTAAATATAAAGGTCCCCCATAATTGGACAATTTCCCACGCTACAGGTCGCAAATGTTAAGATATTTTGATGAAATTTCGTACGCTGACTTCTGAAAAGTCCTTAGGATAACCAATAAAACAAAATTTTATGGTCAAAATTCGACTTTATTCATCAACATAGTCTCCTTCAAGAGCGATACAATCACTCCAACGCCTTTCTAACATTTCGAAACCTTTTTTTAAGAATGATTTATCTTTGGTCTCAAAAGTCGGCCTCTGTTTCGTCAATCACCTCTTCATTCGAACCAAATCTCTTTCCAGCGAACAGGTAAAAATCGCTGGGAGCTAAATCTGGTGAATACGGTGGGTGCGGAAGCAATTGAAAGTGTAATTCGTGCAATTTGGCCATGGTAGCCCACAACTTGTGACACGGCGCATGGTCTTGGTGAAGCACTTTTTTCTTCTTCATATGGGGCAGTTTTTTGCGATTTCCTCCTTCAAATGCAACAGTTGGGCCATGTAGCGATCGCTATTGATGGTCTGGCATTTTTCAAGGTAACCAATGTAGAAAATTACAGCCGCATCCCAAAATACTGATGCCATAACTTTACCAGCTGACTGTTGCGTGTTTGCCGATTCGACTCTGGAGTGAAGTGGAAGATCCAAGTTTCGTCCATTGTTATACACCGACGCAAAAAGTCCTTTTGATCTCGCCGAAACAGCTCCAAACAGCTCTCAGAATCATCGACACGTTGTTGTTTTTGGTGCACTGTGGGCAAACGCGGCACCAATTTCGAAAACAGCTTTTTCATGGACAAATGTCCATTCAAAATAAAGCTGTCACCCTAGGGTGTCGGTAGGTAGGTAGGTAGGTAGGTAGGTAGGTAGGTAGGTAGGTAGAGCTCTATGACCCAAACCTTAAAAAATTATTAAAAATTGCAAAGATTAAAAACGAACTTTATAAACGTTTTGTAATTCTATTAATTCTATTTTAAAATCTATTCTTTAAATTAGTTTTTTTTACCAAAAATTTAAGTATTTTTGTGCAAAATCACACCTTCCCGAGTAAAACGAGTAGCAAAAATTAAATTTCGACATGCCGACTATACGATACCCTACACCAGTCTGGTTGAAAGCCAACTAATGTGAAGGTAATGTGAATCCGTGTACCAAATTTCATTAAAATATCTTCGTATTTGCGACCTGTAGCGTGCGGGCAATATAATTTGGGGGTTCCTTTATAATTTGGGGGTTCCTTTTATCAAAACATCTAATATTTTTGACGAGCGGACGGACAGACGGACGGACGAACAAATCGAAACAAAAGTGATTCTGAGTCGATTGGTATACTAAAAGGTGGGCCCTAGGTCCAATATTTTTTGGTGTTACACGTAGTGGTGTCCACGCAGTGGTGTAGGGTATTAACAATTAACGATTATCCGCAAAACTTCATGTTTTATGTCATACGTTAATAACACTGTGCTCGAATTTGAAACTTTTTTTAACTAGGTGGGAACCCTACTGGTAAAGCTAATTTGAGTACCCTGAATTCAATGGTGCTAGTCGTTTTTCGAAGTTAGCGCTAGAATTCGCGATATTTGCGATTAAAAATGTCAATATTAAAGTACCTTTAAACGATATTTTTAATACTTTTGGGGTCATTTTTGAATTCGAATTTTAATATAATCTGAGCTATAATAGAATATTTAATTACACTCAGAATATTTTATCGTTAAAAACAACCTAAAATACATACTAAATTAATTAAAAACACAATTAAAAAAACGACTACTGATTTTTTATTATATTTAAACCATTTTGCTATCTACCCTGTGGGAAAAGGAACCGGTCAACGGACACGTGACGTGATCGGTCCTTGTATCGGTTCTTTTATATGAAAAGGACCGGTAACTTTTACATGGGCGTCAATTGCCCCTTGTGACGTATCATACACTCAAAAAAAAAAGTCAGTATAGTCAGCAAAAAATGTTGCTGTGTCAGCAAATTTTTAGTCAGGAGCGTGCTTGCAAAAAAGTTGGTATTTTCAGCAAAAGGTTTGCTAACACTTATTCGATTGCAAATGAAAAAAATCCTTGCTAAAATCACTAAAGTTTTTGCTGAATATTAGTAGACTGAAAACAACTCAAAAAACTTGTAGGGAAATTTTTGTTTAGTTAATTTATTTGCTGAAAATTTATATATAGAAATTGTGTAGTATTTTTTTAATTATCATTTCCGTTGTCTGTACTACTACAACCAGACAAGCTGCGGCATCTTGTCTATCTGGTTGTCGTCCACGCTATAAATGCGGTTATCAGCACAATTTTTGTAGCAAAATAAATTAAAAAAACATTAGTTCAAAATTAGTTTAGTGCTAAAACAATACAACTAAAACTTTTGCTGAAAACGGAATTTCAGCAAAAAAATTGCTGAAAACTAGTACACTTGATATATAAGACGTTTCACTAAGTTTTCTACTAAATTTTTTTTTTTTTTTTTGAGTGTATAGAAAACTGCAGTCTTAACCAAAATAAATTTTTGCTACATCTATTAAATCAATGCGAAAAAAAATTCGACCACAATTTCGCAATGTTTTCATAGAAGAAAAAATCACGCAATTTTTTTAAAAATAAGGTTTATTTTTTTATAATTTAAACTTTTGTCGATGGCATCAGAATGAAACTTATTGATGAAAAATACAATTTGGGAAGTGATTTGGTTTTATTGCGCCGCAGGGAAATTTTTTTTTGTAAAAATCGCGCGATTTTTGGAAAAAAAATTTTTATTATTTTTTTTAAATGCCTAAATTTTTAATGCCTTTATAGATTATTGAAAAAAAAAATTTTTTGAAGTCGTGGAAACATTTTCTATCATTTGAAAATTATAAGAAAATTTCATAATTTTCAGTACCCCTCCTAAGGGACTAAAATGGCTCTAGTTAGGGCTACGTTTTATGGATAAAGAAAAGAATAACATTTTTGGAATCGTGGGATAATTTCCCACACTTACATGTTACTATGCTCCCCCGTGGTTTGCCCCCCACGGGCCTCCCGAGTCCGAGCCCCTCCCAAAATTAATTCCGGTTTTTTTCTTTTTTAATCCTAGAGGGGATCATATTTATACCCTACACCACTATGTGGTCAGGGTATTATAAGTTTGTGCTGATGTTTGTAACACCAAAAAATATTGGTCCTAGACCCACTTTATAGTATACCGATCGGCTCAGAATTTTTTTTATTTCGATTTAACGATGTCCGTCCGTCTGTCTGTCTGTCCATGCATTCTTGTGCGCACTCTACAGGTCGCAAATATTAAGATATTTTGATGAAATTTGGTACACCGACTTATGTCGGCCCAAGGATGACGCCTATTGATTTTGGTGAACATCGGTCCATGTTGAGACCTAGTCACCATATAAGGGTCCTACCAAAATTATATGGTTTATACGCTGCAGGTCGCAAATATTAAGATATTGTGATGAAATTTGGTACACCGACTTATGTCGGCCCAAGGACGAAGCCTATTGATTTAGGTGAACATCGGTCCATGTTTAGACCTAGTGCCCATATAAGGGTCCTACTAAAATTATATGGTTTATACGCTGCAGGTCGCAAATATTAAGATATTTTGATGAAATTTGGTACACAGACCTATGTTGGCCCAAGGACAAAGCCTATTGATTTTGGTTAACACCGGTCCATGTTTAGACCTAGTACCCATATAAGGGTCCCCCCAAAATTGGCTTGGTTACAAACTGCAGGTCGCAAATATTCAGATATTTTGATGAAATTTGGTTCGCTGACTCACATTATAGAAAATTTTGACACAAGTCCCATTTTAACCCATTCGAATTTCGGATCCAAACATTAGTTGGCTTTTAACCAGACTGGTGTAGGGTATTGTATAGTCGGCATGCCCTTTTTAACCTTTTTACTCGTTTTTATTTATTTTTTTGACGAAACACCATAAACTGCAGTTTAACCAAAAATTGTTTAAAAATAAAAATTCTAAGTTATAAAATAAATAACAAAATTTGTTTTGAATTTACAATTTCCATTTTCTTTTTAAAAAGTTTTTTTTTTTGCATTTACAAAAAACGGTATGAGAAAGATGTTTAAAAATTTAATTACAATTTTGTAAATTCTTTCTGTGAATAGAATATTGTGGGTAATATTGTATGGTTTGTGGCAAAACGGCAAAAAATATTATGCCATTGTATTGGACATAATTTTGCAAATGTATGGGGACCTTAAAGCATCCAAGGATGCTTCCAAACATGTGCATATTTTGGGTGTACAGCACATAATAAACCAATGTGCCTTATGTCAGTTAAAAATGCATTAAAGGGTTAATATTTATATTCTTTGTTGTTAAAAGGAATGTTTTCAACCATCACCACCAGAAGATCGCGTGTTGTGTCTGATCTTTTAAAGCTACTTCTTCTCTAACTGAATTTATTACTACCACTATATTTTAATGTAGCTTTGGTGCAGCAGACGTTTTTTGTTGTCTTTTGTCGTTGTGTTTCTCCAAGTAAAGGCTTCATTGAAGTTCAAGTTCATGCATGCTTACTTAAAACTACTCAAAATATTTGAGTAAAATTTTACAGCAGGGTTTTTGAGTTTTTGATACCAACTCGTACAGGTATAGATAGGTACAGGTAGTTACTGCTCATTTGAAGCATGGACGACCACGACCTCTGTTTGTTGCAGAGTACTGTCTGTTTGTTCTTGCACCGATTGGCTTGGAGTAAGATTTTTGAGAAAAAATTTTGAATGATGTTGGTGTTTGGCAAATTTACGCATGCGCAAAACATTTTTCAGTTTTTTTTTTGCTGTGTTTCGAAGATGTTGTTTTTATTTTTTTTAATAATGTTGTTGTACCTGTGTTATCACCTGTTTTTTGGTATGTGGTATGTTGTTGTGATGGCATGGTATCGAATCGAATGGTATAATTTGGTTAGTCTGTGTTTGCTTGCAACGGTTAGGGCGTCAGGTAGGTTGGGAGGCTGTCAATGCGTAGAACTGTTATGGTGGGAATTGCATCTTTAAACTTGCAATACTTGTATTTTTTTCCTCATTTTGATATTTCGTTTTTTGCTTTATATTTTTTGTTAGCTTAAAATTTTGTCTTTGGATTTTAACAGTTTTAGTGCTTTATACAGTTTTTAATATTATGAAATTTTTTTAAAATTGATTGCTTTAAAAAGTCGTGAAAACTGTTTTTTTTTTTCAAGGATGATAATAAAATTGAATCATATTTCGCCAGACGAATTTTGGTATTTCAAACAAAATAACATGTTTGCGACAAACAATCGAAAGCGTAGAATTTAAAAACACATAAAAAAGTTTAATTAATACCTGCCGCTGTTACCATACATACATACACACTTAATTTACAACAATGTATTTAAATTATAGGCTTAAAAAATTTGCATGGTATAAAAGAAATTAGGAACAACTTGAATTGGCAATTTAAATTTATTAAAAGAATTCGGAAACATTTATAGTTATCGTAATAACGAATAAAGTAGACGCCATTTAAATGTAACGCCAAAAAAAGCAGAATTTATGGCATCATCTATTCGACATCTTGGATTTATGCGCCATACTTAGGGTCATATGAATAATCACATTTTAAATTTACTTATAAAACAAATTTTTCTTCAAAATTTATTTTATAAATTTAGTAGGTTTGAGGTTAAGAAGAAGAATAAACCTTCATCAAAAGTTGTAAACACATTAAATTTGCAAATCAGACTAGATCTAGTTTCTGCCTTTTTATGGACAGGCTTCATCAGTGATCTTCCATTAAATTGTATTATTGTTTATATTTTTATAAATTTTTAAATATGTTATAAGGTTTTCAAGTTATTGTGCATAAGCACTTTAAACTCGTAAAATAGGTATTTAAATATTCTACATTATTTTACACCACTTAATAATGAGTTACTAATAACTACCCAGCAAAAAAAATTGGAAGTAATGCTTTACAAACTACTTCTTTCACTGCTTCACAAGTATCCGTTAGTGTATTGTTACAGCTTTTTTAGAATTACTTCTGAACAACATCCAAAAAATCACTTAAGTATTGCTTCTAAAGAGAAATTATAAAAACTGATTTTGGTATCATTTGGCATTTCCAAACAGAGGGTCGCGGGTTCGCTTCCCGGCGGGACCAATATTTTTTTTTTATTTTTTTTTTTTATTTTTTTTTAATTTTTTTTCTATTAATTTTTTTTTAAATACTTATAATTAATTTGCATTTTTTATCATTTCATTTCATTTGATATCATTTGTATTTCAGCGGTATTGCCTGTCAACCGGCAATACCGCTAAAATATCGTCACCGAAAAAACCGAAATACCGTTATCCTTAAAATACCGATACCGAAATAAATGAAATATCGATACCCTTAAAATACCATTACCGAAATAAATGAAATACCGTTACCGCTAAAATAGCGTTACTGTTATTTTTAATTTTCCCTTTTTCTGTTAAAATTTCAGTATTATTAACTTTCTTTTAAAATCGCAAAAAACAAAGAAAATTTTGGTCATGTTTAAAGTGATTTTAAGCGATTTCTCGCACGAAACCTATATAATTTTATTCATGAATCAGATAGTTCTCATTCCGACAAAAAAAAACGGAGTCCAACTATAATTCAGTTTCACCCATTTTTTACAACGTCTTGAAGGCCAAAGTATTCGAAAAAAACGAAAATTTTATTTCCCTGTACACTTAAAATAATAAGTCTGTTGGTTTAACAGAAAAATTTGTTACTTAAAAAAAAAAAAAATTTATTCCTGTTGTTGGCTTAAAATAAAATTTCTTGATTTTAACATATTCTTTTGTTAAATTTAACAAATCTAAATTTAAGTAAGAAATTAGTAAAACTACAGTTTTATTTGTAATTACCCTAAGTCGTAAAATTTTTTCAAATTAAGGTCTCGGGACTTCCCCGGGCCTAGTCCATACCATCTAAAGTCATGTAAAGACACTCCATAGGAGCAAACATTTTATACTTGTTGCTCTATCTCTCTTAGTTTTCAAGATATGGGCAATTTTATGAAGTGGAAAATTTTCATTAGAAATTCCCGAGGGTCCAAGGCCACACCATGGTCCATTTTTGGATAGAGATATATATTGTATAGTTAGGGGTGGTCGAAATTTTTATAAATTTTGCTCTATCTCTCTTAGTTTTCAAGATATGGGCAATTTTCTGAAGTGGAAAATTTTCATTAGAAAATCCCGAGGGTCCAAGGCCACACCATGGTCCATTTTTGGATAGAGATATATATAGCATAGTTAGGGGTAGTCGAAATTTTCATAAATTTTGCTCTATCTCTCTTAGTTTTCGAGATATGGGCCATTTTATCGGGAGGGAAAGAAATAGCGCCATCTTTAAAATTTCGGATACACTGGTGGCTCCATCTACCGGGTGATAACAATAACATGGAAATATTATATTTTAACAATAAATTTTTTAAAATTTAATGATTGGGTTCTTAAAAATTAGTTATAAAAAGTTTTGAAAATTAACACTCAAAACTAGTTAAAATACCGAGGGATTTTAGCACACGAAGTACGAAATGTTCTTAGCCTGACATAGAGATGGCGGTATAAACAGCAAAAAGCTTTGTATAATGGAAACATCCATCCGTCACATGAACACATATTAAATTTTATTTCGATGTGTCAACTCATTCGTATAGTAACAGGTGTTCAAAAACGGCGATTCAGTGATTTTTTTATAATGGAAAAATTAGAAATTCGTGGTGTGATTAAATATTTACATAAGAAAGGTTTATCGGGACAAGAAATTCATAATGATATGGTGAATGTGTTAGGTGAAAATGCTCCTTCATATGCAGCAGTAAAAAATTTGGTTGCTATATACGTATATATACGTGGTCGTACAAGCGTTGAAGATGAACCACGAAGTGGACGTCCAAAAACTGCAACAACGCCTGCAGTCATAGCTGAAGTCCATGATATGGTATTAGTCGATCGACGAGTGAAAGTGCGTGAAATATGTAATGCGATAGGCATCTCAAATCATCGAGTACATTTTATTTTGCATCAAGAATTACAGATGAAAAAATTTGTTGTCACAACTAAAATTGGTTCCAACCGAATTCTTCGAACCGAAAATTCGGTTGTTTCAACCCTATTTTCATTGTCACAACCCTATTTCGATTGCCACCACCCTATTTCGGTAGTCACTACCGCTTGTCACAACCCTATTTCAGTTGGAACAAACGACAATAGGGTTGTGACAACCGAATTATCGGTTATAGCAACCGAACGATTCGGTTGGGACAACAAATTTTTTTTCTAGGTGTATACACAGACTGTTTCCAAAGATTGAATTTAAATACTACTTTTAAAATTCTAGTTTTGTTTGCAGTTGTTTTAATAATAATGGTTTTCATATAAACTCGTATTCTACTCGTAAACGGTGTAAACCTGATATGTTTATGAGTCTAATGTCACAAGGAATTTACGAGTTTATATGAAAACCCCTAATATATTTAGTCCGAGTTTACAAATATACACAAAATTTTTTATTCTGAATGATAAATGAAAATGCTCGAGCTCGAGGTTTGGTTTTATTATAAAAACAATTTATTGTCCGATATTTCGACATTCTTCGAATGTCATCTTCCGGAAAATATTAGATGTTCACATAGAAACAAAAAAAATTAAAAATACCGTTGTTTGTATATCGAAATCTACTATTGCACTGTGAAATAATAGACTCACAATTATTTTCCATAACCGATTGAGGTTTATTTGAAAAGTAATAGCTAAAGTTTATTTTCAATTGAAGAATCAATTAAAATACATGGAAACATATTGTTTAACTTTTTTTACAAGTCAATAAAAAACAAACTACAAAAAATACTAAAAATATTTTCAGTAAAATGTTCGATTTGTAGTTTTCTATTTTTAGAAAAAATAATTTAAATAATTTCGTTGTTTTCTGTTTTAAAACAAAAAATTCAAATATTCTCGGTTTTCTTTTTTGTTAAAATAGTTTGTTTATATAAAAAATTATTTCAATTCAAATTACAAGAAATTCTTTACTAATATACACAAACACATCCAATGAAAATATGAACGTGTGTGTTGTGTGTGTAGTGTTTTGAAAATTCTAATAAAAAAAACTTTCAAATATGAAAAAACAGACCACAAAATTAACAGACTTTTCAATTATTTTTATTTCTTTTATGGATTGTTTAAACAAAGTTTGAAAATAAATAGCAATATGGTTTGAATATAATGAAAAATCAGTAGTCCTTTTTTTTATTGTGTTTTAAATTAATTTAATATGTATTTTATGTTATTTTGAAAGATAAAATATTGTGAAAGCAGATGCCGATGTACAAATAATGATATTTTTAATTCTTCAAACAATGTCGAAATATCGCGACAACAAATAGATATTTGTAATAAAACTAGATCCCGAGCTCGAGTATTTTGATTTATTAATATTTAAAAGGTCGAATAAATACAGCTTCAAAATATTTTTCATTGTGATTAGAAATCATAAACACAAAATATTTTATATTTCATGTAGTAAATGAACCTAATTATCTCAGGAAGAGGAATAGCAAATAATAACAAAAATTTTTAAATGAAAATAGCTTTATTGTTTTTCAAAATATTCTTCTTGATGATGAATACACTTTTGCATTCGCTCAAACCATTTGTCATAGCAGTTTTTCCATTCCTCTTGAGACACCTCCGAAACATGGTTTTTGAACGCTTCAACTGCTTCTTCGGCGCTCGTAAATCGTTGACCACGCAGTTTACCTTTAATATTTTGGAATAAGTCATTGGATGTCAAATCAGGACTGTACGGAGGATGAGTCATCAATTCCATGTTTTGACTGCTCAAAAATTCACCTGTTTGACGAGATGTGTGAGAGCTCGCATTGTCATGATGGAGAATCATTCGTCTGTGCGGGTTGGTTTTACGAATTTCTCCGAAGACTTCCGGCAAAAAAATGGTCTTGTACCACTCAGAATTGACCGTCATACGTTGCTCAAGCGGAATAGTAAGCACATGACCCATTCGGCCGAAGAAACAGGCGACCATTTGCTTCCCTGTGCTTCTTCCACGAACAAATTTTGTTGGATTTCGCTCGTCTTGGAATACCCACACGGTCGATTATTTTTTTGTTTCCGGCTCATACGAACATATCCATGATTCGTCACCTATCACGATTTTTTACACGTCTTTTGAAGCACCACGGTCGGACTTTTTAATCATTCCCTTACACCAATCGTCGCCAGCCTTTTTTTGAGCGATTGATAAATTAGAAATAAGTGTTCATGAAAAATCGAATGTATTGAAGTGGAACTAATGTGCAAGGATGCCTCTATCTCACGATATGTCACATGACGATCTTGCATTACCAGTTCACGCACTGCATCGATGTTTTATGGCACAACAACCGTTTTTGGACGACCTTCACGGAATTCGTCGGCGACCGAACTACGACCACGATTAAAATCACTATACTAGCGATATACTGTGGTTTTTGATGCTCCTTTATCGCCATACAAAGAACTGAGGTCATCGACACATTCTTGTTGAGATAATCCACGTCGAAAGTTGTGAAAAATAATTCAACGAAAACCTTCTCTTGAAATTTTCATTTTTTGGCCAAATTGATTTTCTTAACTCACTGCAACAAAACAAATAGCACTTGTACATCAAAACCTTGTGAGTACGTTTATGCTAAAAAATGTCAAATGTTATTATGGTGTGGCCAGATTTTAGCTATTGACATTAGTGTTGCCAGTTCCCGAAATATAAATAGTAACCCTCGTATTGGTCTAATCTACGTTTCATCAAAGGAAAATTCTTTGTTTTAACTATGTAAGCATATAATTTGGGCCTTAACGAACTGGTAGAGTATTAAATATTTCAGAACTGGATCCTCGAGTGGCACATAAGTGCCAATTTTGCTCGCTATTTTTCGTTCTTAAATTGTAATTTTGAAACTAGTTCGACTACTAGTACAAAACTGAGAGTTTTGCGACAATTGTCTCCATCCTTATGGCATCTCCATGTTAAATTCAACAATTGTTTGTATTGAGAGGCGGCAGAACTCGTACCAGTTGTGTAGTTCAAATAAACTAGTATATAACTGGTTCTGAACTAGTATTTTCCTGGGGAGTTTCCTTGTAAGAGACAATATTGAATAGAGTGCGTTTGCAGACTGACATGTATCCCACAACAGACAGGCTTGAATCCCAGTGCAGTCATGAGGAATGTGTTGGCTAATCAATGTGCGAGAGGTGGCTTTGAGTCTTTGGAATGATTAATTACCTTTCAGATAGGGAAATAACATCAAAGTGGGCGGTCTTGACTACTTGTGTGGTATGGTGGTTTAGCCGATTTATAATAGTTCGTATGGCTGTGCGCGGGAGTTACTCACGTTAGGATCACTGTGGGAGTTGTGGTCACAGGGGCACTCCCTAATTCTCCACGTACAGCCATTATTTCATGAAATCTGAAAAAATTGCGTTTGCAGAAATAGGAAAGAAGTTTGATATACTTTATACATTCTACTAATACTTCCTTCCACCTGTTACAAACAAATCTTACGTACTTACAGCATTTCTGTTTTAATTTTGCATAATAACTCTTTTTGAAGCTGAACAAAAAAGGTTCAAGGTTGTCCATGTAAATCTTTGCAACATCAAAATACCATCACAACCACCATTTAATCTACTCATGCCACAAATGAAATCAATCGTTTGCGACGAGAAAAAAAAAGAAAAAATATTGTATGCAAAAAAGATACATTTAAAATGCAACATGCAACCGGATTTGGAAGACATTTGGTGAAAAATCACGGTACTAAATGAACAACATACAACACAAATTTAATACAAACTAACTAAAAAACAAAAAGCCGAAACACTCGATTGACAACTTTTCTTCTGTTAAATCGCAACTGCAACAAAAAAAAAAACGGCAAAAAAAGAAATTGTAGACGAATAAGAAACGACTTTTCAACTTTAATTGAGTACAATCATCAAACTACAGGAGCTGGATTTTTTGCAAGGAGGGCATTTGAAAGACGAGGATCAATTGTGATTGAGTCAAGTGTACCAAAAAAAAAAAAAAAAACAAGAAGACCAATGACCATTCAGTGGATGGTCCAACAATGTTTTGTGAATGATATTAAATTTGACAATAAATATTATTTTTTTTTTTTTTCTGCAAAACTTACGGTTTTGAGTGGTTGGTTAGTTAAAAAAAAAAAATCCGCTCAAGATTAGAAGTTTAACTCAAATTTGTTAAAGAATCAATACTTTTCAAAGAGAATTAAGACAAATTTACTGCGCATGAGCAACATTAGCAGCAGCAGCAGCAGCTGTAGTAGTATTCAAATGCAAAGAGTTGGCGGCAGATGAAGAATGATGTTGAAGAAAACTTAAGTTGTTAGTAGAATCAGTAGCAAAGAAAGCAAACCAATAACAACAACAACAACAGCCACTAACCAAAACAAGTGAGCAAGCCAGCAAGCAGCAGCTAGCAGATGCATGTTTGTATGACCAACAGTTACAAATACGAGGCCAAAGAAAGTATCGCGTTTTCATACGCGTATTTTGTCTTCGTCGTTCGTTCAGTTAACACGTCTGTGCGGTTGGCTAATTTTAACAGTAAACTTAACGTTTTTTTTCTATCTTCATTCTTTCATTTTTTTCTGTGTGTTCTTATTTAAACCAAGATTCAAGTGTATTGCAGAACAAGTGCTTTAGTTTGTTCCGTTTTTTTTTGTTATATGTTAAATTCTGTTCTGATTGACCGACAGACACCTTAAAAAAAAAAAAAAAAATTGTGTTAAAAAAAAAGAAAAGCAGAAAACAAAAACTTGTGTTAAATTACACAAGTAAATAAGAAAAAAAATTACAAAAGAAACAACAAATATTAAGAGTGTGATTGTAAAGATTATTTTTGTACTGCCTGCTTTAAGAATTGTTCGGGTTTTTTAAAACTTAATTCAAACGTAACATTCATTTAATACTGTAAACTCCCCTCGTTAAATACTGAAATAATTGCACATCATCAGATTTGTATACGATTTTTATTTTGGTGTATAAAAGAATTTCAACTTTAACTTGCAACACAGCAAAAAAAATAAGTGTGTTAATAAGGTGCGAATTAAATGTAAAAAATACTATATTGTATAAAATTATATATATAACAAAAAGAAGAATTTTCAACATCAAAATGCAAATAACATGAATTAACAATCCTGTTAATGAAATAATTGGAATATAACCATACACTGCAATTGCCATATGAATGAATTTATAACTGTGCTAACATATTATGGCTTATTGCATTGTGTTGAATGTTTAACGAGTAATTTAAATTTTAACCAGATAATCATCAAACAAGAGCATAAATTACATGTATTTGTGGATTAATTTAGTATTCATTGGATTAACGTCAAGTATTTAAACAGAAAAATAAAATATATATTTAACATATGCATTAAAAGGGATTTACATATTTTGGTAAAATGTTTATTTATTTATGAATTTAAGTTCAGAGTTGGAAAAGGAAATTTTTTGTGGTATATCGAAAATAGTTTCTTATTCTATGAGATGTTGTTCAACAGGTATCAACATAAAGACAATCAACTTGACAAAGAAAGTATAGTATATTTAAAAAAAGAGTCCATGGATAAATTACAGCGCACTATGGGACATAACCTATTTTTTGTTGCCAAAATAACATTTCACATAAAGCGAAAATATAAATTTATTGTATTAGAAATACCCTGCAAAAAGAGAGCATCCACTTTTTTATGCATGTCTTTTTTCTCTACATTCAAAATAAGATCATGCAAAAATAAAACAAAACAAATACAACAACACATAGCGACATGACGCACAAGCATAGTTTTCTACTGAAAAATAGTTAAATTTACAGCACTATCGGTTCTTTCCTATGACACGCACGTATTAAATTCATTTTGGAAATGCCAAATTTTGAACTACTACCACTCAGAGCTTTGAAGAATTAATTCCTTAATTAAATTTTTCAATTCTGAATTAAAAATTTGATGAATTAATTCACTAAGCAATATATATTGAATGGAATTAATTCATATTTGATTTCGTTGGATTTATTTTGTTACGAATTAATTCAATTGCAATAGTTCTTTTTATTAAATCAAATGAATTAATTCACTACTGAATTCGTTCAATTTCATTTTCGTTCAGTGAATTAAAAAAAATAAAATTACGTTCAGTGAATTAAAAAAAAAATAATAAGTTCACTGAATTGAAAAAAATAAAATAAGTTCACTGAATTCAAAGCCTGTTTTCTGCCGTTCAGTAGAAGAAAACAATAATCTACAAATAAATTTTTTAAATAAGCAATTTTACAGCGTGTGCTAGTAAAAATAAACAAAATAGAAACCGGATGCTATTTATCAACCTACATGATTCAAAAATAAAGCCTTTTACTATTAAAAATAAAAACTTTACAGATATAGATAAATTTGGAAAAAAAATATAACTATTAATTTTTCAAACTAGTTATATAGTTATATTTTTTTTCCAAATTTATCTATATCTGCAAAGTTTTTATTTTTAATAGTAAAAGGCTTTATTTTTGAATCATGTAAGTTGATTAACAGCATCCGGTTTCTAATTTGTTCATTTTTACTAGCACACGCTGTAAAATTGCGTGTTTAAAAATTTTATTTGTACCTTATTGTTTTCTTCTACTGAACGGCAGAAAACAGGCTTTGAATTCAGTGAACTTATTTTATTTTTTTTCAATTCAGTGAACTTATTATTTTTTTTTTTTTAATTCACTGAACGCAATTTTATTTTTTTTAATTCACTGAACGAAAATGAAATTGAACGAATTCAGTAGTGAATTAATTCAGTAAGGAATTAATTCACTTTTTTCCGTTCGATTTATACAATTGAACGCGTTCACCGGTGAATTAATTCATTTGATTTAATAAAAAGAACTATTGCAATTGAATTAATTCTTTGAATTTGTTGTTTGATGAACGCATTCAGTTGAACGAATTCAGTGAATTACTTAAGAAAAGGAATTCATTCAATTGTAGAGAAAATTGAATTCGATTGGTAGTGAATTCATTCAAAAAGGAATTAATTCTTCAAAGCTCTGTACCAGCTCCAGAAAAAACACAACTCAAAAATAAAAGTAGTTCAAATTTGGCATTTCCATTAATGAATTTAACACGTGAGTGTCATAGGAAAGAACCGATAATTCCGTAAATTTAACAATTTTTCAGTAGAAAACTATGCTTGTGCGTCATGTCGGTATGTGTTGTTGTATTTGTTTTATTTTATTTTTGTATATTATTTTGTTGGATGTAGATAAAATAGTCATTCTTTTTGAAGTAGTCCTTAATATTTTTGCTGGGCACAGGCGCGAATCCAGAAGGAACACTCCCCCCCCCCCCCAAACCCCAACAAAAAACTTTAAAATAACAAGCTTTGTAGCATTAAATAAGTAGTATAATTTCAGTACCTTTAACCGCCTGAATTAGATTCTTCAAGGAATCGTAAATTTTTTTGTTGCATAAATCGCTTCCACTTCAGTATTATACAAAATTTTCAGAATGAAATTCTACCAAGGAAAACACTACGATTTTGATGAAATTTGGATATATGATAGAGAAAAAATCTAAGATCGACCTTATCGGCCACTTCGGAATTTTAAGGTTCCAAAAAGGTGTTAAAAATGGAAAAATTCCATAGGAACCATAGCAAACATGGTATTTCTGGAAAGAAACTTTTGAGGGCTTTCCGGTAGTACCTCTTTTTTTGGTACTTTTTCTCTCTTTCGAATTTGCTGTTTTAAAATTTTCCAAAATTAATATTTTGACCATAAATTAATATCGCTTTCTGTTTAAATTATTTTTCAAATTAAAGAAATATGATACAATTTTCACAAGTAAATTACAAAGAATAAAAAATTTTTGAAAGAATTCGATAAGGCCAGCAAGACAGAATACGTATTTTCGGCTTTCGCTACAAAGCCATCATCAGTGTCGTTTGCCTTGACGGGTTAATAATTGATAATCGTCTACTTATGTGAAAGTTGAAAGCAAATCGAATATGTTAACAACTCAACTTGGACTAACATCAACGAAATCTAACAATGCTATTTTTATCCTTTGTTATTATTACTCTTTATTGCTTTGAACCTTAATTCCTAAAGTTTCTCAGCTGGTTCTATTCAACTCTGTGTGTGATTTTGAATTACAAGGAACCGTTAAATTTGAATTTAAATGTATGTTATTTAAACTGTATTTTGCGCCGTGTCATGTATTTTTAAGGTGAATGAGGGGTATGTATAGTTGATCTTTTCTAAAATTGTTGATACTTTATATGAGGAATTAATGTATCCGTTAAAATATGAAGTTTGATGTACATATTTCCTATGTTTAGCATAGAAACCGGCCTAAATTCTTTAAAAATGTACCAAAAAAGGTGTTTCGGGAAAAATATTGCCAAACCCAATATAGAGACAATATTGAATAACGCAAAAACACGTATCCGCTTAAATTTAACAAGGAATAACATATGTGAATTTAGCAGCCATAGCAGCCTACACTAAAAAAAAAGTTAATAAAGTCAGTCAATTTTGCTGTATCAGCAAATTTTTAGTCAGCAGCGTGCTTGCAAAAAAGTTGGTAATTTCAGCAAAAGGTGTTTGCTGAAAATAAGCGAGCTGATTTTTACCAACAAATGTAGTAATATCAGAAAAAGTTTTGCTAACACTTAGTCCATTGCAAATGAAAAAAATTAAAAAAAAAAATCCTTGCTAAAGTCACTAAACTTTTTGCTGAATATTATTAGACTGAAAAAAAGTCAAAAAATTTAATTTATTTGCTGAAAATTTAAATATAGAAATTGTGCAGTTTTTTTTTAATTATTATTTCCGTTGTCTGTACTACATCCAGACAAGCTGTGACATCTACATCTTGTCTATCTGGTTGTCGTCCACGCTATATATGCGGCTATCAGGACAATTTTCTTAGCAAAATAAATTAGTAAAAAATTAGTTCAAAATTAGTTTAGTGCTAAAAAAATATATAACTAAAACTTTTGCTGAAAATGGAATTTCAGCAAAAAAATTGCTGAAATTTAATACACTGGATATACAAGACGTTTTACTAATTTTTCTACTAACTTATTTTTTTGAGTGTACAGCATCTAATATAAAAACGAGTAAAAAGTTAAAGTCGGGCATGCCGATTATACAATACCCTACATGTTTGGATGGTCTAAACATGGACCGATTTTAACCAAAATCAATTGGCAGACATAGGTCGGTGTACCAAATTTCATCGAAATATCTTAATATTTGCGACCTGTACAGTGCGCACAAAAATGCATGGACAGACAGACGGACGGACAGACGGACATCGTTAAATCGAAATAAAGTGATTCTGACCCGATCGGTATTCTATAAGGTGGGTCTAGGTCCAATACTTTTGGGTGTTACGAACATCAACACAAACTTATTATACCCTCTCCAATACCAATATTTTGGTAAATTTTGTATCAGAAAATCCGAAAGGGCAAAAAATTACCAAAAAAATAGCACCACCGAAAAGCTCTCAAAAAACTCTGTCCAACAATACCACGTTTACGTATGGTTCCTTTGGTCAAAATTCCTTAAAAAGCTAAAAAAACAAAAATGGACCCATTTGGAACCCCTTTTTAGACCCCTAAAATTCCGAGGTGGCCGATAAGCTGAGACAGGTCGATCTTAGATTTTTTTCCCTATTACATATCCAAATTTCATCAAAATCGGAGTGTTTGGGATGGAGTACTTCCCTTGTAAGTATGTAGCTATAAAGTGACGGCCTGTTGATTGCAAAATTATTGGTTAAATCGTAGGCTTTTTTATACCCTACACTTCTCTGTAGTACAGGATATATTGAGTTCCATAATGGGCATAGAACCACTTTATAGCAAACCGATAGACTTAGAATCAAACCGTTTGTCCATGTGAAATAAACGACAGGGCCACAATTCTGAAGATAATTGGCCGAAAGTTGGTACACAAGTGTACAGCCCAGCAAAACCACTCATCACCAAATAATGTGTAAAGTAATGTGTAGCCATAAGGGCCGATGCATTATTTTACACCATACTTCACTGATGAATTTTACAGGCGATGAGCCCCAAAGTAATGTATGGGGAGGAAGTGATAAAGTAATTGGTTGCCTATGTGGTTACGAGGATGGGAAAAGTAAGAGACCCATTACTTTTCCCATCCTCGTAACTAACAACTAACATTAGGCAAAATGAAAATTTCTTACTGATTTTCTAATTTCTTACAATTTTTAGAACAATTTCGAACTTTCAAATTTCGTATCCAACCATTAACTGACCTCCAAACAGACGGCATGCCATATTTTAACTTTAATACTCATTATGATAGCTGTTGGCCGTATTTTAAACGACAGATTGTGTATAACCATTTTTAAATATTTATTTGAAATACTTCGCGAAAACTCTATATTAAGGTATTGAATTTCAATGGTAGAATCTAAAAATTTGTTCCATTGCTTTTTAAAAATGTTAACCCCTGCCGAGTCGTATCCGAATTTTCCAGTTATGACGAAAGAAAAGTAATTGCCTCAATAACAATTCGGTAGCCACAACTAAAAAAATTCGGTTGCTGAAATTGAATCCGTCGATTGGCAACCAGGGTTGGCAGGCAATACCGCTAAAATACCGTTATCGATTCAAAACCCTTTCAACTGACTGCCGTTACCCCTAAAATACCGTTACCGAAATAACCGAAATACCCTTATCCTTTAAATACCGTTACCGAAATAATCAAAATACCGTTGTCATTAAAATACCGTTACCGAAATAACTAAAAACCGTTATCCTTAAAATACCTATGCCGAAATAAATGAAATAGCTTTACCCTTAAAATTCCGTTACCGAAATAATCTAAAATAGCGTTACCCTTACCTTACCGATAACCGCATCGTTTCGGTTACCATCCATGATTTTATCGTTTAAAACCCATTTTTTGTGAAAGCCATTTTTTTTTTATTAATAAATCGATTTTAACCAAATTTGGTACAAATATGGCTTGACCTTATATCAATTCACGTGCTAAATTTTTTCAGGTTTTATAATAATTTGTCCTTGGCCCGATATTTCCAACAATTTAAATTTTTTTTTTTTATATTTAGTTAGAATATTCTTCTACCTCAAGTCCAAATTCTAATATGATATTGTCATATTAGATTTTATTTGTTGTTTCAAAAAGGGTTGATCATTTACATGATAGACAATACAATTGTTTCGTAGACATCACTCTACTCTTCAGTTGTCCGCAATAAGAAAATGATAACTTTCTTACTTTGCGGCCCCTCATTCATTTTAAAACAATAAAAATAAAATAATTTTAAACAAAATTAAAAAAAAAAATTTAATTAAATTAAAAAAAATTTAAGTCAGAATTTAAAAATATACATAATACAGAAAACAGAAATAACAAAATAAACGTCCAATGGGGCCTCAAAAACATTACACCGATCAACAAATATCGACTTTTTTGCACCGACTTCCTCCAAAACTTTTTGAAGTTTTTTCGCCTCTTACATACGAATATTAAGTAAAAAATTTCTTCTTCTTTATTTAAATCTTAAGCCTGGGAAAAATACTTTTTGGCTCAATATGACGTAGAAGTATTTATTTTTTATGATTTTGAGTTCAAAAAGAAAACCTTTCATTTTACGAAAAATGTTCAAGGCTGTACTACGGACCTCGTAAGGATCTCTAAAATCTACTTTTCAGAATTGTCCTTGAAACACTTAAATTTGGTAAAGCAGTTAGATCAAAATAATTAGTAAATTTTTCTGCTATTTTTTCAGGTTTATTATTTGAAAGTGACTTTGCAGAAATTTTTTTGCCGATTTTTTCTAAATATTAGTAAGATTAGAACTGTTAAATAAAACGTTAAATATAATTATCATTTATCCAAAAATGATTTTGACCAAATAGTTTTCCGAATCAAAGGATTTTCAACAAAATGGCATCGATTTGTTGTTGCATATTTTTGCACATTTTGCTTTTAAGTGCGTATTTTTGCATATTTTATGATTTTTAGAAGTAAAAACATCAAGTTGTCATCTACTTAGACATCTATAGTCGGCTAACTTATCTAAAAGAATGCTTATTTTAACACTATTCAGAGTTATCTTGAGGAGAATTTTATTCTTGGTAGTTAAATCGGTCTTTAACCTTAGACACGTATAAAATTTGCATTAACATGACTCTCGATAGTCTAAAATTGAGCGCACTTTTTAAGTTAGCCGACCTATATTGGATTTAATTTTTAACCAAACGCTCTCCAGTAATAAATATGATTTTTGAAAATCGATGAATTTTTTGGGTTTAAGAGTTTATTTTTGCATTTTTAATGCATATTTTTTGGTTTTCACTGCGTATTTCCATTTAAGTGCATATTTTAAAATTTTTTACTGCATATTTTAAGCGCATATTTTCGATTTTTTTTAAGTGCAAGAAAGTCGCTGCACTGATAATAATAGGCATCCTGCTAAAATCAACACAAATATGTATATGATGAAAAATAGTAGACTACTGATTAAACAAAAATAGATTTTTATCCTCTTAACCCTTTTAGGACCATACATTTTCTGCCGTAGCGATTTTAAAATTTTTGGGATTTTCATGATCTCTGACCTAATAATAGTTATGCCAAGAAAAATTGGCTCCTTATAACCCCTCCTTACCCCTCATTTCGCTTGCCAAAAATGTTTGCCATTTGATAACCCTGCCGTTCCGGACGAAGCGATTTTTATTATTATTTTATTTTCGTGATCTGCAACTAAATTATAGACACTTTTTAAAAACTTGTCATCATAGACCCCTTACTTGCCCTTCATTTTGCTTGTCAAAATTTGTACTTTTTACCCCTTAAATGAAGAATTCTAGTTAACCAACTTCGAGGGCTCGCAAGGGGAAAGAGGGACCAGGTAGAGATTTACCTCCTTCTACATTTTTGTTGCCCCAACCCTCATCTACAAATCATCTTTTGATATATTTACTCTATCTTTTGTCTGGGCAATTATAAGTGCGAAAAACCCTTGGGCAAGCATACTTGCCTATGGTCGTCATAGGTTTAAAGCAATTAAAAATTTGTATGTGTTTTTTATTCTACTAATTTTCAGCAAAATTTGTTACTGGTTTTAGCAGAGTAAATTTTTATTTCAATTAACTAAAATTTAGCTCAAATACAACTAAAATTCTGTATATTTAACAGCTTTATTTTTGCTATTCTTATCTTACTAATATTTAGCAAAGAAAATCTGTTTATTTCAGCAGTTTTTTAAGCAATGTAATTTTTAACTAAGTTTTAGCAGCTTTAGCACACCTTTTTACATGATGTTTTCTATTAGTGTACTTAATCTGACCAACCATCCCACTTTTGACAGGATTATACCGCTTTTTAAAGGCTTGTGCCGCCTTGAATTTTTATCCTGCTTTTACAGCAAATAATTCCGCCTTCCCATGTGAAAATTGAGATATATATGAACATACATGATCATACATTGACTTGTATATGATCATGCATGGACAAACGTGATCATATATGACTATGCATAGTTTAATGTATGACCATACATGATCTCATATATTTCCATATATCTTTGGATCCGAAATTTGAGGATATATGACAATACATGTTCATATATGACCATATATGATCACATATGAGTCATGTATACTCATATATGATCATATATGGACATATATATCCATACACCCTCAAATTTCGGATCCAAAGATATATGGAAATATATGAGATCATGTATAGTCATACATTGAACTATGCATAAGCATATATGATCACGTACGTCCATGTATGATCATATACAAGTCAATGTATGATCATGTATGTTCATATATATTTCGATTTTCACATGGGTTATCCCATTTTTTTAATATGATATAAAATTTTTGAATAAAGTTTACATAATTTATTTTTTCTACAGTTCCCAGCCAGCAAACGAGACCAAAAATGAATCCGAAAAGTGCTCAAAATATAAATATTATTAAACTTTCATTTGTATGAAAGTGGTGCATCAAAAAGGGTGCGTCTTTTGTTTGAATAATTTTTGACTTACTGAATAAGAACCATCATAAAACATTTGATCAAAATTCCATAAAGTAAATTTAAAAATATTTAAAAATTTGGCGAAAACGTTAAATTAAATTTTTAAAGTGTAATTCGGCAAAGTTGTTTGACTTCAGATTCGTATTAAGGAGAGAACATTTTTTTAAAAACATTTATTGAGTCTGTACCTATATTTTTAAATATATTTTAATCAAAAATTGTAAAAAGTCATAAAAATATAAAGTATTTTGATGTACTTCTCTGCAGTTTGGACTTATAAAGTATCTCCCTGGGTAAAGAGATACAAAAAAGACCCACAACTCAATCCGGGCTTAGGAAACGAAAATACTCAAAAAAAAAAATGTTTTATCAGAAGGCTGTACAAAAAATTAATTTTTGTCGAGTAATGTATTAATGGGTGCGGCCCTCAGTAAGATTGTGAAATCCCAAATTTGGCCCTTCAAGCTATTTATGTGCTTACCATACCTGTTATATGGGATCAAATCACTGTGCCTGGATTGGAAACAAATTCGGTTGTCAGCACGAATATGTTCTCTCAGTGCATTTGAATAATATATGTCGGACATTAAATTTTAAAGTCGGTATTAATTTTTTAACAAAAACACCTTGCTTGACAATATAAAATTAACTACAGCTTCCAACTTATTATTCAACAAACTATACAGTTAGAGAATTATTTTTTTTATAGGGCTGAATTTTTAAATAAAACAATTTAAGTATAAATTGTAATTCAGTCAAAGAAACTTTTTATTAAATTTAAATTTTTCACAAAAAATTGTATATAATTTCAAAAATATAATCAAAGCTTTTCATTAATATTAAGAAATTGTACGTTCACTTTGTCAAGAAGAGTTCGGCTATTATTTCAACAAAAAAAATTAAAATAATATTGAAATTCCACTGAAGAGCTCATAATAAATTCAAGTTTCTTTACTCTTTCGAAAAATTAATACAGTTTCATTAATTTACTGAAGAGTTTCATTAATTTCATTGACCGAAAATTCTATGTGTAAAAATAGTTATCAAGAGCAAAGTGTAGAAAAATTATTTTATTAATATTTTGTCGCTAATAGTTATTAGTTTTTTATTTCTTTTACACATGTTGCTGTTATCGTTGTTATGGAAAACGTTGTACAAGAAAAGTTGTGGAATAAACAACAGTAACAACAACCTATAACAATAACCCACCACTTCGACATCAACATCAACATCATGTATACATTTCATAAATATGTATGTTGATTTATCTATGTTTTCTACCAGAGCTTTGAAGAATTAATTCTTTAATTTAATTTTTGTATTCTAAATTATAAATTTAATGAATAAATTCACAAAAGAATTTCTTGAAAGGAATTAATTCACATTTGTGTTCGTTTGATTTCTTTTGTTATGAATTTATTTATTTGCTATAGATCTTTTTATTAAATCAATGGTAAATTAATTCACCAAGGAATTAATTTACATTAATTTGGTTTATAAAATTGGACGCGTTTACCAGTGAATTAATTCATTTGATTTAATAAAAATAACTGCAGCAATTGAATTAAATCTTTGAATTTCTTTGTTGTGGAACGCGTTCAGTGAATTACTTAAGAAAAGAATTCATTCAATTCTCAAAAAAAAATTTAATTCGATTGGTAGAGAATTCATTGAAAAACTAATTAATTGTTCAAAGCTCTGGTACGATATATTCGTAACTGGAGAAAAGCTGATCTTTCTTCATGTGTGATTTTCTTTAAGCAGGTGTTATTATTGTTATTTCATAAAAACTTTATACTTTTTCGAATCTGTGTGTGTGTGTTTGTATTTGTTTTTTAGTTATGGATTTACATTGTTAACGGCTTATTTCCACTGTATCAAAAATATTTTTGCTTAGAACCGGTAAGCAAGTTTTGTTGGAACGGAAATTGAAAAATTAGAAAGCATGACAGTTGTTAAGAAAGATTCTATTTTTAGGGTTTTTAATTTGGTAATTTTAATTGTTAATTAAATTAATAACAGTTTAAAATGTAGCAAAATAAAAACATTTAACCGCTTGTTATATCCATTTAATTTTATTACTTTTCCACCAAATTAATAACGATAAATTAACAAGGTTGCTTGTTACAATATATTGCTTAATCTGGCTTTAGATCCAGAAAATAGTGACTATATCAATAGGCTTGTATAAATAGAGTTCTAGTAAAATAAGTAAAAGAGAAAAAAATTTAAAAAGTTGTCAAAATATTAAAAAGTACTCGAAAGAAATGAAATTTTAAAATGAGTAAAAAGTCGGACATGCCGACTATATGATACCCTACAGCAGACTGGTTAAAAGCCAATTAATGTTCGGATGCGAAATCCGAATTGGTTGAAATGACTTGTGGCAAAATTTGTCTATAAAATGATAAAAAAAAAAATAGAATAACGGTAAGAAATTTTGATTTTACCTAACGTTGAGAGAAAATCGGAAATATAGTCCATATGGGCGATAGGTCCAAATATAGGCGATATTAGCTAGAATCAAAAAACTTTGTCGTTGGGTTCATATAAGTCAGCGTACCAAATTTCATTCGAATATCTTCGTATTTGTTACCTGTAGCGTGCGAAAAAGAAATTTTGGCACTAGGTCCAAACATGGACCGCTAAAAATCAAAATCATTAGGCCTCGTTCTTGGATCCATATAAGTCGGTGTATCAAATTTCATCAAAATATCTTAATATATGCGATCTGTAGCGTGCGAAAATTCCTATTTTGGAGGGACCTTTATACCTTTGGGGGACTATAATAACACCCTATACCAGTCAGTTAGATCAAAAGCCCAATTAATTTTTGAAATGAGTTGAAATGAAATTGTGTCAAAATTGTCTATAAAACTATAATCATATAATGCTCTTTCCATAAAAAAGAACCCGCATCCAGATCAATTCCTCCAGGTTACTTTTTTAACAACGCTTTGAAGGCGGAAACGTTCAGAAAACTATGAAAATGTTATTGATCTTTCGTGTTTTTTTCATTCTTTGGTATAAAGTTTTGGATGAATCGTAATAAAACATCGCATAAATTTGGAAAGTACAATAGAACTCGAGGAATAACCGGTTAACCAAATTTTTGTTACCTAATAAGTTTGATGTCTGAAGTTTCAAGACCCCCAACAAACTGAAAAATTTAGTTTTTTCATTATAGTATAAGACCTAAAACTATAATATAAGACCTAATAGACAGTATATAATCCGGAATTATCTGCATAATATTAATGAATTTTTGCATTAAATCAATGAAGTTTCACTGGAATTCGATCAATGTGTGTGAAGATACATTCGAATTTAACTAGCAAAGACGCAAACCACATTATTTAGCCAAGATCCGTTTAAGGGTTAACAGAGTATAGGAAACAACAGAAAAACACTATTATGGACATTTAGAGATAGATTGGTTCACCAAACCAAATAAAATATTTATCATCAAGGCTTTGACTTTCATATTCCACAGTGTCTTACTTCAAATGATTTCCAGAATTCCATAATTTTTGAAATTAAGATTCGAGTATATCTGGTCACTGTGGACATTTGGAGAAAGATGGGCCCACAGAACCAAATACATTATACTTCCACAAGGGTCTAGTTTTCATATTCTATAGTGGCTTAGCCCAAATGATTTTCAGAATTCGTCAATTTTTGATTTTTTATTATAAGTATGTGACGAAATCCTGTCGGGGATTTTTGGCCACTGTGGACATTTGGAGAAAGATGGGCCCACAGAACCAAATACATTATACTTCCACAAGGGTCTAGTTTTCATATTCTATAGTGGCTTAGCCCAAATGATTTTCAGAATTCGTCAATTTTTGATTTTTTATTATAAGTTGTGACGAAATCCTGTCGGGGATTTTTGGCCACTGTGGACATTTGGAGAAAGATGGGCCCACAGAACCAAATACATTATACTTCCACAAGGGTCTAGTTTTCATATTCTATAGTGGCTTAGCCCAAATGATTTTCAGAATTCGTCAATTTTTGATTTTTTATTATAAGTATGTGACGAAATCCTGTCGGGGATTTTTGGCCACTGTGGACATTTGGAGAAAGATGGGCCCACAGAACCAAATACATTATACTTCCACAAGGGTCTAGTTTTCATATTCTATAGTGGCTTAGCCCAAATGATTTTCAGAATTCGTCAATTTTTGATTTTTTATTATAAGTTGTGACGAAATCCTGTCGGGGATTTTTGGCCACTGTGGACATTTGGAGAAAGATGGGCCCACAGAACCAAATACATTATACTTCCACAAGGGTCTAGTTTTCATATTCTATAGTGGCTTAGCCCAAATGATTTTCAGAATTCGTCAATTTTTGATTTTTTATTATAAGTATGTGACGAAATCCTGTCGGGGATTTTTGGCCACTGTGGACATTTGGAGAAAGATGGGCCCACAGAAGTATAATGTATTTGGTTCTGTGGGCCCATCTTTCTCCAAATGTCCACAGTGGCCAAAAATCCCCGACAGGATTTCGTCACATACTTATAATAAAAAATCAAAAATTGACGAATTCTGAAAATCATTTGGGCTAAGCCACTATAGAATATGAAAACTAGACCCTTGTGGAAGTATAATGTATTTGGTTCTGTGGGCCCATCTTTCTCCAAATGTCCACAGTGACCAGATATACTCGAATCTTAATTTCAAAAATTATGGAATTCTGGAAATCATTTGAAGTAAGACACTGTGGAATATGAAAGTCAAAGCCTTGATGATAAATATTTTATTTGGTTTGGTGAACCAATCTATCTCCAAATGTCCATAATAGTGTTTTTCTGTTGTTTCCTATACTCTGTTAACCCTTAAACGGATCTTGGCTAAATAATGTGGTTTGCGTCTTTGCTAGTTAAATTCGAATGTATCTTCACACACATATTCGATCAGTGAAATTTTTCATTAAATCAATGCAGTTTTTCATAAAATGTTATGAAAAAATTTCATTTAATTTATCAAAAACTTAATACAGCCAGTGAAAAGTATCATTAAAAATAGTTTAGTAAAAATTATGAAGCTTTTTCATAATATCTAAGAAATTTTTCATTCACTTTGTGAAGAAAACTTCAATGGTTTAGTGAAAAATTTCATTAAAACTCGCCCAATAAAATTCACACTTTGGGTCGACATTTAAGCTGCCTTTAATAATCATTTTAATTTTTGCATTAAAAAGCGCAAAAAATTATTTTTCTGACTTTTTATATTCTAATAATAATTTCAAATCAAGTGCAATTAGGAAGGCAGTGATTCGGACTAGAATTGATGTCCAGATCATAAATTGGTTAATGGAGATGTTGGCAAATATAGACATTAGAGCGTACCACCTTACAGAAAAAAAAAAGTTCGCCGTACACCCTCCAATATGAAGTATTTTTGCAACGAGGTTTCAAAAAAATTTTTTTTCCCAAAGTAGGGGTCGCCATTTTACATTTTTCGTTATATCTTTGGCATTTACAGTCTGGTTCTCTCGAGGAGACCAGTGTTTTTCTCTCGAGGGCCATTGACCTCAAGTATCCCGTTCTAGTAGTTAGCCACCAGATTTCAGCTGCTACCACCCTAATGTACCACCCTAATGTCAGAAAATTAAAGCTCGCAAAAAATCATTAAACTTTTGCTAATGAAGTTTTTCGATAAACCCAGTAGAATTTTGTTTTATATATTTGTTGCCGAACGTAGGGGTCGCCTTTTTAAATTTTTTTTCATTGGATTTTTCCTTTATAGCAAAACACTGGTCTCCTCGAGGCAAAAAAATCGATATATCACACTTTAAAATCCGATTTTAAATGCCGAAGCTATAACGGAAAATTGAAAAAGGCGACGGTCTAATAGACACATCTTCCGGGGTAGGAAACACAATGCAATAACACAATAAAAAGTCTGCTAGACCAGACAGAGAAACATTTCGCAGACTGTCCAGGTCGTCAAAAAACCTGCTTCCCTCATATCTGAGTCGCCGCTCCTTCCGTCCCTGCCAGTCGCAAAGCGGATGCTGCACTATCTCCTCTTCCTGCTCATCCTCACAGCCCCAACAGTAGTCCGCACGTGAGTAACTCCAGCGCGCAGCCATCCGGGCCGTAGGGACTTCTACAAGTATACCAATCGTCCGCTTGCCAAAACCAAGAATAAGTTTCGTTCTCCCTGTATCAGGCAGCGGCCATAGGGTTCGAGATATCCTACAATTGGTCAGGGTCGCCACCTTGCCCTCGTCTCCCTGTCCGGTATATCCCCTATCAAACCGAACAGCTCCACCAGAGGAACCAAGACCAAGCCGTTTCTCGCACACCCTTCAGCCGCCTCGTTCCCCGCGACACCAGCGTGTCCCCGGATCCATCGAGTGCCGATGAATGCGGTAGAGCGATTTAATACAGTGGTCCACACACCCTGATCTTATAGTATCGGATTCCAAGTACTTCAAGGCAGTAAGACTGTCGAAAAAGATGCTAATGGATGATGGATTCATATCCTGTTTCATTAACATCCGTGCGGCTAAGTCAATTGCCTGGAAAACGCTACAATCGTCCGGGAGTCGCGCTGAGATTCGAATGTCCAGTTCGCGGGAATAAACTCCCGACCATGTCCGTCCCGACCGGCCCAGTCTCCTCTGGTCGGTACAATCACATCAAAAGTCCCCAGGAAATTCGTGATCGGTAAAATGTCCGTTCTACAGTCCAGTTGTGCACTACCAAACTTATGCAGAATGCTACTGTGCCCCCAGGCACATTCCCTCAGTTCCTGCATCTCTCCCAGTTTGCCTTGGCCGCCATGGCCCTGGTATAATTATCCAGTAGTGGGATGCCAAGCAACACCTTCAAACTTGCCTGGGGTGTCGAACGGGCAGCCCCCGTGACATCCAGGCACACGAGTCGTTGCACCTTTGCGATGCAGTTTTGTCTTCGGCCGGGGTACGACTCAGTTTGTCCAGGTCCGTCAAAAGTCTGCCTCCTTTGCAATAAAACAACGATCGTTTCTTTTGTTCAATTTAACTGTACGATCCAGTATTGCACACAGTTTTATTTCCCAAGATTTTAAACTACTTAAATTACTTAATCGAATGACTCTTATTCCTTAAACGACTTGAACAATTCGGTGCACAGAATGATCTTCGGCAACTCTGGCAGTGGTTGCAGTACCTGCAAACGTCGATAGTACTGTCACTGGTTCGATACGATTAGGTTGAGAACTACGGCCAGTAAATATTTCTAAGTAACTCACGAGAATAGTAGGCAGGTGAGTCGGATTATTCCGGGGAAACGAGGAAATGTTGTAAATATGATTAGTAAATATGTCTAAGTAACTTACGAGAACAGTAAGCAAGTGAGTTATTTCGGGGAAACGAGGAAAAGATTGAGAATCCGATTAGTAAATAATTCTAAGTAACTGACGGGAATAGTAAACAGATGAGTCGGGTTATTTCGGGGAAAAGGTTGCGAATACGATTAGCAAATATTTCTAAGTAACTCGCGAGAATAGTAAGCAGGTGAGTCCGGTTATTTTGGCAACTCGGACCTTGCCGACTTATTCATGTATTCTTCGCCGAAGAAGGAAGTAATTATAGTAAAACTCCAACAGGGATCGTGTTAACTCGGGAATACGGGAATAGTTAACTAAATATGATTAGTGACGCACGAGAATAATAGGCAGGTGAGTCGGGTTAATTCGGGAACCTTAATCGGGCTGGCTTAGAGAATAAGCACAAAACAAACGGAAAAGGAATCTTAAATCGTGACGGAAAAAAACGAACAAAATAGCAATGGAAACGGAAACTTAAATTTTCAACAGAGAACACATAGAAAGTCAAGTTGGTTATATTTTATATTTTTCTTCTTGCCACATTCCAAAATATTGTTGTTGTTTGACATTAGTTGCAATAAAAGGCTGTGAAAGTGTTATTGTGTTAATGCTGTTTTTATATATTTTATAAATGTAAAGGGTTTTTCAACAGGGACGCTACAAAAGTAGAAGGACAGGGATAGCAAACGACGTCATATTTCTTGCCGCTCTTTTGACATTTCTCTTCAGTAAGGTTTGCCATTTCATGATGGAAAGATATACGAGCCAACAACGAGTCGAAATTATTAAAATTTACTACCGAAAATCGGAGTCAGTGTCAGTCATAATCGTCCTAGCAGATCAACAATTGAGCGTCTAGTGGAAAAATTTGAATCCACAGGCACAGTACAAAATGTTCCCGTGCTAGTGAGATAAAGAAGTGCCCGTAGTGTCGAGAATATTGCTGCCGCTGAGGCTTCAGTTGAAGAAAGCCCAAATGTGTCTCTCACACGTCGTTCTCAAGCGTTGGGCATCTCTGTGACGTCGTTGTGGCGAATTTTGCGAAAAGATCTTGGCCTACATCCTTACAAGATCAAATTGACGCAAGAACTGAAGCCGCTTGACCACCAGAAGCGTCGTATGTTCGTGAATTGGGCTGAGCAACAACTTGAAAATGATTCGGATTTTCATCGAAAAATCATCTTCAGCGATGAGGCTCATTTCTGGCTGAATGGCTTCTTCAATAAACAACATATGCGTTATTGGTAGACAGCAATCTACCCGTACTCCATGAGTCATCATTGCATCCCGAAAAAATTACGGTTTGGTGCGGTTTATGAGCCCTTTTCACAAATATTGACACATTGACGTATGGTTTGTACGTACAAGTGCAGGCAATTTGTGTATATTGGAGACGGACAGCCAACAGGCTCAATTTCAATTAAAAGTTTAATTGAATTTACAAATTATATGGAAATTGTATACTTCACTATATTTATTGCACCGTTAATTCAAATTCGCTTTCAAGAATATCCTCTTGATGATATATAACCAAAATCCAAATCATGTAGGGTTTCATGTAGTCGGTATTGCAGACTGTAATTTTTTTTTATTTATTTTCTTCTGTAAATCTTGTTGACTTGTTGAGCATGCGCAACTTAACATATGAGTAGTTTATAGAGTAACGAAGTACAACAATAAGTCTATAGTCAATAGTTCGAGTACGATGTTGATTTTGATTATTTATGCTACCATTTCCAAGTAACACCTGAAGTTAAGTTGCTGCAACAAAGCAAGCAACCATCTAGCGAACTCCACTTTACCATACGAATATAGCTACACTGAGAGAATTATCATCACTTCAGTAATGAATTTCTTCATAGTTTCAATGAAAATTGTCACTGGAACTCGTCCATTGAAACTTTTCATAGAATCTATTAAACAGGTTTCATTAAATTCGATGTTTATGAAAAGTTCATAAAATTAATGAAACTCTTCATAAAATGAATAGACCACTCCTCCAATGAATAAATCATTCAGCCAAAGAAGAGCTTTATAAAATCTCTGAAACAATTTTATTTATTACTATTTATTATAGTTGGTTGTTGTCGTTGCTAAGCTGGAGTGGATAAATAAAAAGTATTTAGCAAATGCAAAAAGCGTTATAAAATTGTAGCATATTTTACGGATGTACAAAATATATCTAATGAAAGAATTCATTAAATTAAAAAGTTTCATAAAATTTTATAATAAGCTTAATTCAATTAATAAAATTCCTTATTAATGTTTCAAAAAAATTAATATGATTTATAAAAAAATTTCATAGTCCAAAATTAATAATAAAAAAATAATAAAAGTTATAAATAATAATTCTCTCAGTATGGAAATCAATGCACATCACTAAAACTCGGCCTTATGGTTACATAAAACTATTGTATTTGAGAACTAAATGTTTAAAATAAAATTCTAATTGTAGGAAAATTTTTAAAAATCAATGAAATGACGATATTTTATAAAAAAAATTAAATAAAAAAAAATGCTATTAACAATTTCATACATACAAAGAATATTTTCATTAAATTTATGAAGATCTAATTTATGAAATTCAATGAATTTTTCTAATGAAATTTTATGAAAAATTTCATAATATTAATTAAATATTATATACATAATTAAATTCTTCATTGATTCTACGAAAAAAATTCTATGAAAAATTATATCATTTATATCATGAAGGATAATTCTTTCAGTGTATCAATATTGCAAATAAAAATTCTTTTATATGAACAGAAACACAACAACAACAAAGAAAAAAAATACTCAATACACTTGTTCGTGCCTGAGTATGAATATGATCATGATTTTATGCCATTCATCATATTTTATTGAAAAAGAGCTCAGCAGTAGCAGCATCAACATTTATAAGAAAAATCTCTACGAGTAGTCAGTCGATCGGTAATATAGTGGCTGTTGCTTTAACTATGTTGCTATTGTGAAATTTCCATAGTTTTTCTTAATTTTTTGTTGTTCTTCTTCTTGTGGTCTTGATAAACAGCCGTTTGTGTTTTTTTCAGTTTTTTTTTTACTTCATGCCATTGATCTACTGATCCATATTTTAAAACAAAACGTATGTTCGTATGTTTTTTTTTGTTGCTGTTGCTTTTGTGCTCTTTAAGCTAATTATCAATTTTTCCACATCAAATGTGAAACAAAATAAACTTCAACTATAAGTAGTTGTATGCAGCAGTTTGTTATACCCAATAAACAAAAATATATTCCAAATAATACACTCAAAAATATAAGTTAGTAGAAAAATTAGTAAAACGTTTGTATATCAAGTTTACTAGTTTTCAGCAAATCTTTTTGCTGAAATTCCGTTTTCAGCAAAAGATTTAGTTATATTTTTTTACCACTAAACTAATTTTGAACTAATGTTTTACTGATTTATTTTGCTACAAAAATTGTGCTGATAGCTGCAATTATAAGAGGACAATGGAAATGATAATTAAAAAAACAACTCTACACAATTTCCATATTTAAATTTTCAGCAAATAAATTAACTAAAGTAAAATTTCTCTACAAATTTTGTGAGTTTTTTTCAGTCTACTAATATTTAGCAAAAAGTTTAGTGATTTTAGCAAGGATTTTTTTCACTAAACTTTTTGCTAAATATTAGTAGACTGAAAAAAACTCAAAAAATTTTATAGAGAAATTTTACTTTAGTTAATTTATTTGCTGAAAATTTAAATATAGAAATTGTGTAGAGTTGTTTTTCTTTTTTATCATTTCCGTTGTCTGTACTACATCCACACAAGCTGCGACATCTACATTTGTTTATCTTGGTTGTCGTCCACGCTATAATTGCGGTTATCAGCTCAATTTTTGTAGTAAAATAAATTAGTAAAATATTAGTTCAAAATTAGTTTAGTGCTGAAAAAATATAACTAAATCTTAAAAAAAAAAACTGCTGACAACTAGTAAACTTGATATACAAGACGTTTTACTAATTTTTCCACTAACTTATTTTTTTGAGTGTAGTTAAGAATTCTTCTTTTTGTAATATTATATATTTTTTAATTTGTTTTGAAATATTTTCGAGGTAAAAAGCTATTTTGCAAAAATCTAAAGATTCTGAAAGCTTCCTTTTTTATATTTTCTTATTTATTATCAGACTTTTTTTTAAAGAGCCTAAGCCCAATCCTAATGTTGGCAGTGCCAGTAAACCGTGGCAGTTTCATCAAACTTTTTTTTTTCTTGAATTTCTTAACGAGTTTTTATGGTGAGAAAATTGGGACTATCAAAAAAGAATGCAGAAATATTAGTTTCGGGTTTCATACATTTCTGCCAATTAAATTTTTTCTCAAAAAAAATTTTATTTTTTATACCCTACACCACTATGTGGTCAGGGTATTATAAGTTTGTGCTGATGTTTGTAACACCAAGAAATATTGGTCCTAGACCCACCTTATAGTATACCGATCGGCTCAGAATTTTTTTTTATTTCGATTTAACGATGTCCGTCTGTCCGCCGTCCGTCCGTCTGTCCGCCGTCCGTCCGTCTGTCTGTCCATGCATTCTTGTGCGCACTCTACAGGTCGCAAATATTAAGATATTTTGATGAAACGTGGTACACCGACTTATGTCGGCCCAAGGACGACGCCTATTGATTTTGGTGAACATCGGTCCATGTTTAGACCTAGTGCCCATATAAGGGTCCTACCATAATTATATTGTTTATACGCTGCAGGTCGTAAATATCAAGATATTTTGATGAAATTTGGTACACAGACCTATGTTAGCCCAGTAACGCAGCCTATTGATTTTGGTGAACATTGGTCCATGTTTAGACCTAGTGCCCATATAAGGGTCCTACCAAAATTATACTGTTTATACGCTGCAGGTCGCAAATATTAAGATATTATGATGAAAATTGGTACACAGATCTCTACTGGCCCAATAACACAGCCTATTGATTTTGGTGAACATCGGTCCATGTTTAGACCTAGTGCCCATATAAGGGTCCCCCCAAAATTATATTGTTTATACGCTGCAGGTCGCAAATATTAAGATATTTTGATGAAATTTGGTACACAGACCTATGTTGGCCCAAGGACGAAGCCTATTGATTTTGGTGAACATCGGTCCATGTTTAGACCTAGTGCCCATATAAGGGTCCCCCCAAAATTATATTGTTTATACGCTGCAGGTCGCAAATATTAAGATATTTTGATGAAATTTTGTACACAGACCTATTTTGGCCTAAGGACGAAGCCTATTGATTTTGGTGAACATCGGTCCATGTTTAGACCTAGTGCCCATATAAGGATCCCCGCAAAATTGGCTTGGTTACAAACTGCAGGTCGCAAATATTAAGATATTTTGATGAAATTTGGTATACCGACCTATATCAGCCCAAAGGACGAAGCCTATTGATTTTGGTTAACACCGGTAGACGTTTAGACCTAGTGCCAATATAAGAGTCCCCCCAAAATTGGCTTGGTTACAAACTGCAGATCGCAAATATTAAGATATTTTAATGAAATTTGGTGCGCTGACTCACATTATAGAAAATTTTGACACAAGCCCCATTTTAACCCATTCGAATTTAACCTTTTTACTCGTTTATTTTTAAAATTGTTTTTATTGCTCTTATTGTCGTCACCAAGATCGCAAATCTAGCTCTCTACGATTGAGCTATTAGGTATGTTTCTTTACTTTTTGGGTAAAGTTCGGTAAAATGAGAGTTAACAAGAAATACTCGCACGAAATGACAAAAATGCACAAAAGTAAACGAACGCGAAAAACCATATTTGAAACCCGAAAAACAAACGTTAATAGATTTGTGCATTATAGTTCGTTTTGGTGAGCGCTCTTTCTAGTTCTTGTTCAATTTGTTGTAAAAATCTAGATAGCTTTTCTAGTTAAACCCCTTTTTAAATCAAAAATTTAATAAAAATTTCCTTTTTAGGCATTTCTTTTTACAAAAAGGAATACATAGTTTATTAAATTTGGAAAAGATTTTAATATTAAACAAAAGCTTCGATTTATTTACATATTTATCTCTTTAACACCCAAGCGTCTTCAAAAAATTGTTGGTAATTTTATGGAGTTGTAAAACCACCGGTAGGCTTTTGCAACTCTTATACTAATTTTTGTAAATGATACAACATATTTTCTGAATGAATGAAATGAGCGATTGCACTAAAAGAGCTATTAGTTGTGAACTAGGTCTTTGGTTTAAATTAGTGAATAGTTCAATTGAACTAGCTGCACCCAAATGATGATATAACAGCTGATAAAAACAATTTACCCAAATTTACACGAAAAAAAGTCTGGGCTTTTTCGTGCAAGAAGAACAAGAATATTTCTCTCTAATGACAGCTCTCATTTACCCAATTGTGTAGTAAGAAAACGCTTTTTGGTAAAAAAACACCACTTTGTCATTGCGAGATATTGTTTTTTACTTTGTTCAATAAAAGTACTTTTTAGTCAAGTGCAAAAGCTGCACTGCAATTCATTAATTTTTTCGATACTATTATGACAGTTGCATAAATAAAAAGCAATTTTTCATCATTTTAATTTTATTTTATATATTTTTTAAAATATTTTTTTATAAAAAATATTGAATTTAAACAAATTAACTGTAAATATTTAACTAAAAAAAATAAAAATAAAAAAAATTCAAAAAAATCAAAAAGAAATCATCAGTTTCGAAATTAAACTGTATCAAAATTACTTTTTAGATGCAATACTTAAGTAGTTTTTTGGATGTTGTTCAGGACTAATTCTAAAAAAGCTGTAAAACTATACTAATAGATACTTTGGTAGCAATAAAAAAGTGATTTCTTTGACGTTGTTCAGAATTACTTCTAAAAAAGCAGTAAAAATACACTAACGAATACTTTTGAAGCATTGACTTCCAATTTTGACTTCCAATAACTTTGTGCTAATGTTTGTTACTACCAAAAGTTTTGATAGAGATCCACATTTAATTATACATTTCGCTATATTTACAGTGCTGTCAGCCGTGGCGATTTTATGTCACTTTGACGATTTTAATGAAAATTGAAATCGATTGACTATTTTTTTGTACAAATGCATATATTTTGACAATTTCCTAAAATTACAAATTTTTTAAGGAATTTTCAGCAGAAAAGAATATAAAAAATGTTATCTTGGAGAAAATTTAGCACACATAGAAAACAGACTTGTGCCGACAACCGCATTCGTAGCTAGTAGAATTCTTATGTTTTAGTGACCGACTTTTCTGGTTGTGACAAAAAGAAAACAATTTAAACAAGAGTAATTTGAATACGACAACAAAATTGCGGATGCTGAATAAAAATTCAGTAGTCGCAACTAAAATATTCGGCTTCTGAAACTAAACCATTCGATTGGCAACAAATTCGGCTGTCAGAGCGGATCTGTTTTATGGGTGAAACAAACAAAATTTAATTCGGTTATATGATAAAGATCTAAAAAATTATATTTTTAGGTTTATAATTAGTATAATGCAATTGTGTGTGAAACAAAAAATAAAATTGGATTTATATTAAATTTTAACGTCAAAAGAAGGGAGCAGGTAGACCCGTAGGAGTATAACGGTTTATCTTCTGAACATCACAGACTCATTTCCGGACAGTCGTCTTAGTTCAGAGTTTGGGTGTAGTTATCATAATTTAAACCACATAACCCTTGTTGAGATATATTATCTGTTACTAATCGTAACTTAAATACAACAAATTTATAAACGAAATAACATAACATAATAGTTCACTCAATGAAAATTTTAAATTACAAAAGATCTGAATAATGCTAAAATCAGTAACATTGGCAGGCAGTTAAAATTAATTATTGCCCCAGTTTCTCTGAAACATTCTTGAATCAAAAATTATTAGAATCTAGTGTTTTATAATAAATGTGTTTGTTTACATGCTATTTTTTACTAACTTTACTATTATTTAAAAATCCGTTCGAGTACACAAAAAAAAAAAATGTGTAAAAATTTTAAGGGGAAACATTACCAGTTTTTACACGAAAAATTTATTCCCGCAAAACCTACACTCACAATAACTTGACCGTAAAAGTTCAACAGTTGTTTAAAAAGTAAATCAGTAAAATTGTTTTAATTGAATAAGTAGTTAAATTGCAAAGAAATATATTTTTTAACTTTTTCTACCAGTCATTCAATAAATAAAATACACAAAATACGGACTTTCGGTAGAAGTTAAAATATTCAATCAATATTTTCTGTTAAAAACAATCAGTTGTTAGTATACAATTAATTTTAAAATAAACGATAAATCTATTATTTTTATCGGTTTTGCCAGTTATATAAATAACAATTAAAAATAAACGACAAAATATAATTGTTTTAAATGAAAAGTGGGTAGTCCTTTTTATACCCTACACCACTATGTGGTCAGGGTATTATAAGTTTGTGCTGATGTTTGTAACACCAAAAAATATTGGTCGTAGACCCACCTTATAGTATACCGATCGGTTCAGAATTTTTTTTTATTTCGATTTAACGATGTCCGTCTGTCCGTCCGTCCGTCTGTCTGTCCATGCAATCTTGTGCGCAATCTACAAGTCGCAAATATTAAGATATTTTGATGAAATTTGGTACACAGACCTATATTGGCCCAAGGACGAACAAGTTTGATTTTGGTGAACATCGGTCCATGTTTAGACCTAGTGCCCATATAAGGGTCCCACCAAAATTATATTGTTTATACGCTGCAGGTCGTAAATATTAAGATATTTTGATGAAATTTGGTACACAGACCTATATTGGCCCAATAACGCAGCCTATTAATTTTGGTGAACATCAGTCCATGTTTAGACCTAGTGCGCATATAAGGGTCCTACCAAAATTATACTGTTTATACGCTGCAGGTCGCAAATATTAAGATATTTTTATGAAATTTGGTACACAGACCTATATTGGCCCAATAACGCAGCCTATTGATTTTGGTGAACATCGGTCCATGTTTAGACCTAGTGCCCATATAAGGGTCCTACCAAAATTATACTGTTTATACGCTGCGGGTCGCAAATATTAAGATATTTTGATGAAATTTGGTACATAGACCTATGTTGGCCCAAGGACGAAGCCTATTGATTTTGTTGAACATCGGTCTATGTTTAGAACTAGTGCCCATATAAGGGTCCCCCCAAAATTGGCTTGGTTACAAACTGCAGGTCGCAAATATTAAGATATTTTAATGAAATTTGGTGCGCTGACTCACATTATAGAAAATTTTGACACAAGCCCCATTTTAACCCATTCGAATTTCGGATCCAAACAATACACCAGACTGGTGTAGGGTATTGTATAGTCGGCATGCCCGACTTTAACCTTTTTACTCGTTTTAACTTATTTTCGATTGTTTTAATGTATATATTCGGTTGATTTTAAGGAAAAAATATTGTGAGTGTACCCACATATTCCATTAACAAAAATTTAACTCAAATAAAAATAAAATTCTGTATATTTAACAGTTTTATTTTTGCTGTTCCTATATTACTAATATAATATGTAATTTTAGCAATTTTTTCTGCAGCATCATTTTTAACTAATTTCCTTGAATTTTGAACGGTTTGCTACCTATGGACCTGAACAGGGGAAAAAAAACGTAAAACAAATCGAATTTTTTAAAGTTATTTGCGATTTTAATCTTGAAGATGAAGTTTTTTGATTTTATATGTTCAAAAGTTTTGTTCTTTATGACAAGAGCTACAACTTTGCCTCAGAGACTAAATCAAAATTCCGAACGGTTAGCAAGATATGAGCCTCAGAAAATGATCGCATTTTTGCAAAAATGACACCGATAAAAAAAGTGAATGACTTGCGGCTAAACTGGGAGACACGGGTCTTTTTTGTTTTGGTCTTTTATCACGTAGTGGTGTCCGTATATGGTTATATTTCCATGACTTAAAAAATTACACACAGTGTAATTAAATCACATAAATACATATTTTCACATATATTTTGTATTTTTATTTACTTACTCTTATGCTTTAGTTGTAAGCAAAAATATTTTAATTTTTTTTTTTCAAAATTTATTCTTATTAAAATTTCAGCCTTAATTAGGTCGAAGGACATTCTATTCCTTTCTTGTGAGTACAGATTTATTAAATTACTAAAAGTTCTTTCACAAAAAGCATTGCTAATTGGTATGGAAAAACAAATTAGATAAATTTATATAGATTTTGTACGTTGTTTTTATTGCATTTGTGAAAAAAAAAACAGTTCTATACCCTGCAAAAAGTGCACTCACAATATTTTATCCTTAAAAACAACCTAAAATACATATTAAATTAATTGAAAACACAATTAAAAAAAGGACTACTGATTTTTCATTATATTCAAATCATTTTGCTATTTATTTTCAAACATTGTTTAAACAATCCATAAAAGAAATAAAAATAATTAAAAAGTCTATTAAAACAATCATCAATTTTTAATTGACAAAACGTAAAAATAACTTAGTAGGTTTGAGGTTAAGAAGAAGAAGAATAAACCTTCCTCAAAAGTTATAAACACATTAAATTTGCAAATCAGACTAGATCTAGTTTCTGCCTTTTTATGGACAGGCTTCATCAGTGATCTTCCATTAAATTGTATTATTGTTTATATTTTTATTGTTAGATTGTCTCTATATGAATAATTTCAGAAGTGATCAAACACATATAAAGGGTTTTTCAATAAGAGCGCTACAAAAGTAAAAAAGTTTATATAAAACAAAATCGGTTTTGGATACCAATGAAATTCTTTATTCTTGTGAAAGTACGTTCGATGCCATTATGTATGGAAATCGATCTCTTTTGCATGGCCACCATGGCCATGCTTGCAGAAGTCCAGACGCTGAACCCAATTTTCGACGGTTTTGAAGCACAAATCGGCCGATACTGCTGCAATTTCACGTTCGATATTCGTACGAAGTTCATCAATCGTCGCTGGCTTGTTGGCATAGACCATAGATTTGACGTAGCCCCACGCTCAATTGTTGATTCTGCTAGGACGATTATGACGACCATAAATTGGACGTAGCGCTCTTAACGTTGAGGCCACTGACTCCGAATTTCGGTAGTAAATTTTAATAATTTCGACTCGTTGTTGGCTCGTATATTTTTCCATCATGAAATGGCAAACCTTACTGAAGAGAAATGTCAAATGAGCGGCAAGAAATATGGCGTCGTTTGCTGTCCCTGTCTTTCTACTTTTGTAGCGTCCCTGTTGAACAACCCTTTACAAACATTCTACTTCAGATTTTCTCTGTTTATCTTCTTATTTCCTCCGTGTCACCTTTTCACAAATATTGCCACATTGACGTATGGTTTGTACGTACAAGCAGGCAATTTGTGTATATTGGAGACGTACAGCCAACAGGGCATTTTTATTTTTTATAGTATAGTGTTATTTTTTCAAACGCGTCATATAGACCAAATAACGATTTTATGGTTTGGTTTTTCATATTTGAAAGTTTTTTTTTTGTTTGGATTTTCAAAACACTACACCATACACAACACACACGTTCATATTTTTATTGGCTATGTTTGTGTGTATGAGTAAAGAATTTCTTGTATTTGATTTGAAATAATTTTGTATAGAAACAAACTATTTTAACAAAAAAGAAAACCGAAAATATTTGAATTTTTTGTTTTAAAACAGAAAACAACGAAATATTTTAAATTATTTTTTTCTAAAAATAGAAATTTAAAAATAGAATATTTGACTGAAAATAACAACTCCTAGAGATGATACATATTTTTTCTAGTTTGTTTTTTTATCGATTAATAAAAAAGTTAAACAATATGTTTCAATGTATTTTAATTGATTCTTCAATTGAAAACAAACTTTACCTATTACTTTTTAAATATACCTCAATCGGTTATGGAAAATATGTTGTGAGTGTAGACATGATTTTAGAAGCACTGCAGTACTAGAAGCACGATTTAAAGCGCTAAAACGAAGGCAGAGTTTTTGATTTTGTTGTTGTATTTTTATTGTAATTTACTGCTTCTAAGTGGGACATCGCGAACAAAAATCATGCCATATACCCGCAATAAAAGAAGCTGCTTCCAAAAATGCAGTAAAAAGTAGCACTGCGTTCAACAACAACATCAAAAACTATACCTTCTTTTAGTGCACTTTTGGAATGGAGAGAAGAGAGTAGCGCTAAAATATGCGCTTCTTGTTCTGCATTGCTTCTAAATTCGTGTCTATTTTTTGCTTGGTAATAGTACAGGAATCACTTACTAGGCCTAATGCTGCTGAATATTAATTTAATTAATAAAAAATATAATTAATAAAATAATTGTTTTTCAAAATTAAAGAAATTCTTTTTTAACTGGACAAATTGTATTTTAGCTGGTAACTGGAGAAGACCCAAAATAACTGGACAAGACTCAAAATAACTGGACAATCCAGGCCATTCCAGGCTATCTGGCAACCCTAGGTTACGATGACGGTTAAATAGTGTTCTAAACCACGGCTTCAATTCTAACCGAAACGAAAATAGTGTTACCCTTACCCGGTAAGGGTAACACTATTTTAGATTATTTCGGTAACGATATTTTAAGGGTAACGATATTTCATTTATTTCGGTATCGGTATTTTAAGGGTAACGGTATTTTAGTTATTTCGGTAATGGTATTTGAAGGGTAAGGATAGTCAGTTAATTCGATACATACCGGAATTTTTTTACAAAAACAAATGAAAATCAAAGCAAAAAAATTACCAAGTTAACCCATTTTTCGCCGACTGGTGATTATAATCACCAGCACTTCTACTATTCACAACTTACTAATGAAATGTTTTTTTTTTTATTATTTAATTTATTTTTTGTATCAATTACACTATGCGATAGTCAAAATCGGGATGGGATGAAACCAACGGGAAATGTTGTATCGGTCAAAAACAAGTTATACGTGTCCCGGCGTTTCGCTGGGTCACCCCTAGGAATCGAGATATATCTTTTTTTTGACATAACTCGAGAACCACTAGTCCGATTTTGCTCAAACAATTTTAAAAAAATTAAAAATTACAATTCCTTTAATCTGTTCATATAATGTTTTTCTATATACTCAACAGTTTTGCCGGTAAAAATAAATGTTTGTTACCGCTACCATAGAAATCAATAACCTTTTGTTTATTACTTTTTTTTAATATTTTAGGCAAAAAATATTTTTTTCTTCATACATTTATTTTTACCGGCAAAACTGTTGAGTATATAGAAAAACGTTATATGAACAGATTAAAAGAATTGTAATTTTTAATTTTTTTTAAATTGTTTGAGCAAAATCGGACTAGTGGTTCTCGAGTTATGTCAAAAAAAAGACCACCAAAGGTCAAATCGATATATCTCGATTCCTAGGGGTGACCGAGCGAAACGCCGGGACACGTATAACTTCTTTTTTACCGATATAACTTTCCCCGGTAGTTTGAACCCTTCCCGATCACTGACCCCTACCATTTGTCTCACAGTGTTATTTTGGGTTCTGTTTCTTTTATGATATACTAAGTATAAAAACGCTTTTTATTTGCACTTCAAAAATCTCAGCCGTGTATGCATATTCCGCCAATGGTGATTACAATTTTCGGAAAATTGGAACTTAAAAATTTAGAATTTTCTTAATTAGGCTCAGAATAGCGTTGATATAAATTTGTATTAAAACCTGTCGACGGGAACTGGTAGCGGTAGAAGTGGGTTAAAATACTTAATAACAATGTGCAATTACCAAAAGCAAAGAATTTAAAATAACGATATTTTAAGGACAACTTTAAGGATAACGATATTTCATTTATTTCGGTAACAGTATTGTAAGGGTATCGATATTTGATTTGTTTCGGTATTGGTATTTTAAGGTATCGGTTATTTCAGTTATTCGGTATCGATTATTTCAGTATTTTCGGTAACGGTATTTTAGGGGTAACGGTTGTCAGTTGAAAGGGTTTTGAATCGATAACGGTATTTTTGCGGTATTGCCTGCCAACCCTGGTTCTAATTAAAAGTTTGCACTCCGCAAACGTTTTTTCGGTTTTTGTAAATTTCATTGTGTGTTTACTTTTTTACATTTTTTTATTTTATATTTTGACAACTTTTTAATTTTTTTTTTTTACTTTTTACTAGAAATTTTTTTAAACACCCTAATATTTTACTGATGACGATTTTTTTAAGAATTTTCATAAAATTGTTGACTATTTTTGACCAAGAAGGTATGACCTCAATATATATTTATTGCACAGTTAATTGAAATTCCCTTAGCGGTATTTGATCCGTTTTCTGAAATATAACCAAAATCATGAAGTGATGTAGGGTATCATATAGTCGGCATACCTCTTATTATTTTTTTAGTTGTTATACCCTACACCACTATGTGGTCAGGGTATTATAAGTTTGTGCTGATGTTTGTAACACCAAAAAATATTGGTCGTAGACCCACCTTATAGTATACCGATCGGTTCAGAATTTTTTTTTATTTCGATTTAACGATGTCCGTCTGTCCGTCCGTCCGTCCGTCCGTCTGTCTGTCTGTCCATGCAATCTTGTGCGCACTCTACAGGTCGCAGCTATTAAGATATTTTGATGAAATTTGGTACGCAGACCTATGTTGGCCCAAGGACGAACAAGTTTGATTTTTTTGAACATCGGTCCATGTTTAGACCTAGTGCCCACATAAGGGTCCTACCAAAATTATATTGTTTATACGCTGCAGGTCGTAAATATTAAGATATTTTGACGAAATTTGGTACACAGACCTATGTTAGCCCAATAACGCAGCCTATTGATTTTGGTGAACATCGGTCCATGTTTAGACCTAGTGCCCATATAAGGGTCCCCCCAAAATTATATTGTTTATACGCTGCAGGTCGCAAATATTAAGATATTTTGATGAAATTTGGTACATAGACCTATGTTTGCCCAAGGACGAAGCCTATTGATTTTGGTGAACATCGGTCCATGTTTAGAACTAGTGCCCATATAAGGGTCCTACCAAAATTATACTGTTTATACGCTGCAGGTCGTAAATATTAAGATATTTTGATGAAATTTGGTACACAGACCTATGTTGGCCCAATAACGCAGCCTATTGATTTTGGTGAACATCGGTCCATGTTTAAACCTAGTGCCCATATAAGGGTCCCCCCAAAATTATATTGTTTATACGCTGCAGGTCGCAAATATTAAGATATTTTGATGAAATTTGGTACATAGACCTATGTTGGCCCAAGGACGAAGCCTATTGATTTTGGTGAACATCGGTCCATGTTTAGAACTAGTGCCCATATAAGGGTCCCCCCAAAATTGGCTTGGTTACAAACTGCAGGTCGCAAATATTAAGATATTTTAATGAAATTTGGTGCGCTGACTCACATTATAGAAAATTTTGACACAAGCCCCATTTTAACCCATTCGAATTTCGGATCCAAACAATACACCAGACTGGTGTAGGGTATTGTATAGTCGGCATGCCCGACTTTAACCTTTTTACTCGTTTATATTTTAACTTCACCTGAAAATATTATTTTCCCTATAGAAAAACACAAAATTTTTGAGACAAACTAACGCTCATGCGCAATTTTTTACGTGCCGATTCTTTGATCTTGGCAATAAATAATGGTGTTCAAAATTTTGTTTCCTTTAGTTATGACATGAGGGAGAATATTCAAGTTCAAGATCTATCCCTTGTCAATTCGCCAATTTAATCAAATTATAAGTAGAGGCAATTAGCACAATTAAGTTTTTTTTTATTTAAATGTGGTAAAATTACTTATTGGGTAATTTTTAGATTCAGTTGTATTAGTTTTTGTTTACGGTAATTTTTTTCTTGGTTTAACGTTACTTTCTTACATTTTTTTGCCATTTTTTCTAATATGCACTGTTGAATTTTGGCGTCCCGCCAAAATGTAATAATTTATATCATTTATTAATGCCTTATTCACATGCTTCTTACTTAAAAATACTTAATTAAAAAAAATAAAAAAATATTTTTTGATAGAAAAAATGTGTCTTATTTAAAATTAAATGTTGCTTAAAAATTTGCTTGTTAATTTACTAAAATTCAGTTAGATTTTTTCATTAGATTTATGCTCTTGTTCATGCCGCTGTTTATTGTTTAATTAATAACAAAACAAAAACAATATAAAAATCATTATTAAAAAATATCATTTATTTCTGATTTTCCCTTTTCCATTAGTTAACAAACATAAAAATCAGTGCTTAAATTGTTGGTCAAAAATTTAATTGGTTCCAGTGTAAACATTCGGATTATATCAAATTGTTTTACATCTTTACTTTTCCCCTCTTTCTTGTGTGGTAAGTGAAAATTATTTATATATAAATTGCACTGTTTTTATAGCGTATAAATATTTTTAATTGTTTTTGTCTTATCTTTAATTTTTAATGTTTTTTACCTGTTGATTTGACTAACTGCTATAAAATACTTTACACATTTCACTTTGCCCTGCAAAAGTTTTCACACATCAAATAATTTAATATGTTTTGATATAATAACTTTTAGTTATTCTAAATTGAATTTTGTCGAACAGTACTGTAAGAACTATATCTTCACAGTATGTTATTAATACCCCATTCACATGAACGATGTTTCAGTTATCTTGAACATTTTTGCATTACCTCATGTATTATCTTGAGATTTTCCCTACAAATATTCGGTTAATAATCACTTCAACTTGATGAGATAATTTATAAACCCCCTCAGTTATCCCTTCAAAGTCAGGGTTCGAAACAATTTTTCTTGTATTCAGAGTTGATTTTTCTATTTTTGTGTGCAGTGAACATAATCTATAATGGGGAAAATGTAAACAACAAAAAAATCCAAATAGTATTATATTTTAATTTCTAATAAAAATCAAGAAAACTTAAATATATGTATTTAATACAATTGTGCTAAATTTAATGTAATTATTACTCCCGGCGGAGAAATTTTATGCAAACAGATCTTCAGAAGCTGCAGTCTTGCTAACACAAAAAAAATTAAAATTTCATCTTTAAACTGTTCTCCCTATTCAAAAAGGTTTTCCACATCAATAATACTGTTGTATGTTAGCAAAACCAACGAGCATAGAAACTCAAGAGGATGCATGTGTCTCTTTCAATGTTAACTGGCTCTGGCCGACATTTGAAGAAATTTTATTAGAAGGTGATAGGTTCAGTTTTATTGTCAAATTTTAATAAGTATTAAAAATTGTTTTAATAAATATGCATAACATGAAAAAATGTAATAAAAAAACTAAACCCGTTAGCTGCAATTTAACTTCTTGAAACCTCAGCCAGAGCCACCCTACGGGAAATGAAGGGTCGATTGATCCAAAGTGACAAATCTGTGACATGTGCATAGGGGACAGGTTACAAAACTGATGTAAACCCAAATTTCGGTGTATCAAAAAGTGGTAATTGCAGCAAAATATTCAACATCGTGACTATTGAAATGGAGGCCAAACATTAACTAGTTCATTTTGGATATATCCTATAACTGGAGAAAAAGTATCATAACATCAAATTGGCAAAAGTAACTAGTACCTTTGCAGTTGAAGTAGTGATATAACACAGAACAGGTGCAGTATAATTAGATGTGTATGAAAAAATGGAGATCGGTACCGTAAAACCCTATCCCGTGACTGTTACAAAGTTTACATAATACTTAACTTTGTGGCCACGGAAATGATGACATAATAATAAACTACGAGTAGTTCAAAAATATTGTTCGGATACGAGTATGCATAATAGATTGTCAATGACTAGCAAAACAAACTGTTCAGTGACTGACTGAAAGGCTGTACAACCCTTTTGGATTTATTCACAAACACTGGGGATCCAAAAAGTCAGAATTTTTTATTGGATATTTTGATTACCGGTTCTTTTCTCTAATCGTTAGTGAAAATCTTTTATAATACCGATATTACCATTATGAAATAGAGGAAAGTATTCCAAAAAAAATCACTAGGGAAGCTTAAATCACTAAGGGGTCGAAATGACCCATTGGACTAAAATAGGTACATCACATCTGTATTTTAATTAAAGAGAAGATTAAATTTATGTTAATAACTAAAAACTAGCTCAAAAAGCCCAAATTGACCCGAAAACCAGTTTAGTGTTGAATTCAGGAATGGTCTTTGTAAATTGCGCACATAGTTTTTTATATGTAAACTTAACAGGGTTTTACTTAAAATATGTGCCCAGATTCTATAATACGATAGACGATTATCGCACACTTTTCGAAGTTTAATAACTATTATATTACATAAAATTTTTAATTGACTTATTGGCATAGACAAGCAACTTGATGGCACCTCACAAGAACAAGTCTAAAGCGGTCAAACCGCACGATTTCGGTGACTAGTTCAAGTCGCTGCTGTGTGGGATAACCATGCCCTCAAATCGGTCGAGCAGAATGGCCAGGTCGCTTCAGCTATGTGGCACGTAGCGCCGCCTGTTAGAGCCACATGTCGTTCACATCCATATCATCCAATTTTGGCCAAAGAAATCATCATAATGTGATAATTACATGTGAAAAGGAAATAACGATAGAAATTTTCTTCCGATTACAAAACATTCATTGTGTAGGTTATGATTGACAAGACTTCAATATGCCACACTCATCGATGTGTCGACCATGGTGTGTCTCGTTAAGAGATGATGCTATGGGTCGTAGCCTGTGTAGAGGGTTGGTCGTTTGATTCCCGGTCATGGAATACACAAAAAGTTTTTTATATAGAGGCAATTTAACGATAAAAAATATTTTGATCAATTCACACATAAACTTCTTTTTGTAAATGAATTTTAAAAAATTGTATTTCATATTCGAAACGTATATAAAATTGTTCAGAATTTATGCAGAAATCCTGAAAAGAAACTTGAAATTTTTAGGGACCTATAAACGTCATTCCATTTTGCCGAAATTTGGTCCGTATGTATATACGAGTTGTTGCGTGCACACAAGGGTACATGGACAGTAGAGCGTACCACCTTACAGGCAAAAAAAAAGTGCGCCGTACACCCTCCAATATGAAGTATTTTTGCAAGAAGGTTTCAAAAAAAAATTTTTTTTTTTTTTTGCCGAACGTAGGGGTCGCCATTTACATTTTGTTATATCTTAGGCATTTACAGTCGGATCTTAAAGTATGATACATCGATGTTTTTCTCTCGAGGAGACCAGTATTTTGCTCTAAGGGCATTTTGACCTCAAGTTTCCCGTTATAGTAGTTACCCACCAGATCTCAGTTGCTACAACCCTAATGTTAGAAATTTAAAGCTCGCAAAAATCATTCAACTTTTGCTAAGGAAGTTTTTCGCTAAACCCAGTAGAAATTTTTTTTATATATTGGTTGCCGAACGTAGGGGTCGCCTTTTTAAAATTTTTTAATTGGATTTCTACTATATAGCAAAACACTGGTCTACTCGAGGCAAAAAAATCGATATATCACACTTTTAAATCCGATTTTAAATGCCAAAGATATAACAAAAAATTAAAAAAGGCGACCCCTACGTTAGGCAAAAAAAAAATTTTTTTTTTGAAATCGCCTTCCAAAAATACTTCGTATTGGAGGGTGTACGGAAAAATTTTTTTTTTGAGGTACGGTCTAATGGACAGATAGATAGACTGACGGACGAACATCGCCAAATCGACTCAAAACGCGATTCTGAGTAAATCGGTACACTAATAGGTTGGTCTAGGTCCAATATTTTTTGGTGTTACAAATAGCAGTATAAACTTATTTTACCCTGTCGAAGTTGTGGTGTATGGTGTAACTAGTATTTCTTAACTTACGTTAAAATTTATATGTATACTTTCATATATGTATTTGTTAGAATATTGTTCTACCTCAAGTCAAAATTCGAATATGACATTTTGAAGCAACAAATAATTTCTAATATTACAATATTATCGTATTCGAATTTGGACTTGAGGTAGAACAATATTCTAAGTAAATGTATGAAAATCTATTTAGAAAGTCCGAAAAAACTATTTTTGAATTTTTAGTGCAAAAATTAAAATAATTTATATGTATAGCTTATATTGAATTGTAATCATGAGTTAATAGGGGTTTTCATATAAATGCGTATTATACTTGTAAACAGTGTAAAGTTGGTATGTTTATGAGTTTAATATCAATCTCCATACATGAAAAATATGTTTATATTTATACAAGATTTACATGGAATTTACGAGTTTATATGAAAACCCCTAATATTTATGTTTTTGGAATTTGGAATAAACTGTTTTTTTTTTTAAATAATTTTTTGTGACTTTGTGATGTTTTAAAAACAGATTCGGTGACTTGTCGTTTTACGTAAGTTCAGTGACTGGATCCTTCTGGGTTCTTCCAGCACCCATACTTATTATGACACATGGTGAATAATAAGTGACATGTTACACGTCAATTAGTTTCAGTTAGTCCTGTGACTTGTTAACTTAGAGCAGTATAGTGATATGTCACGAAACTATTATTTTGTACTAGTTCAGCAACAACACACATATTGACTAATGTGTGACTAGTTTTTTAACAAATATTTTTCTTTAGTTCTTTGATAGGTGCGCTTAAACCAGTCACCTGATATTTTATTTCTCACTAGTTTCGGTACATATCACATAATGTCTAACATGAGGCTACTTCCGTATTAGATAATTTTAACTTGTTATGATGCATACTCTCTTAAACCAGTAGTGTGATATGTTATAAAGGACAAGCTTTGCGACAAGTTACAAGTAGCTCAAAATGAGGAAATTGCCACCTCCTATGACAAGCCCATGTTAAAGTTGCCGGTTACTTTCATATAAAAAAACCGAATCGAGGACCGGTGACTCCCACAAAGTTCCAGTCACGTGACCAACTCTGTGACTGATCCATTTCCCGTAGGGCAGTGAGAGAGCGGTTAACAGTACTTGAGCATCTTGCATAGAGCCTGGCACAACTTAATAAATATTGCGTTCCGCCCATAAAGAATATATATTTTTGGAATAATTTGTTAAATTTTTGGTTAGTGTTTGCTTTTTTTGTTTTCAAGATAATGAAAACCCTTCACAGATTAATCACAACTGGGTCGACAACGACAACGAGAATTGGTTTTTCATATATTTTGTATGGGAAGCAAAATGTCGCCATGTCGCCCTGCGATTTGTCATCATAATAGAATCTATTATATTTTCATGACGACACACTGTGGGCCAGCATCGCCGTTTTTTGGCCAAAAGTACAATTCAGGTAAAGGGAAAATATGTCTATATATTCAAAATCTAGGATTGTTGAATATTTTGTGAGTGAATTATTGTATCATTGAGATACAATAAAAAAATCATAAATAAACAATAATATGTTCCAAAAACAATCTCAAATTATAAAACTGAAATTAGTTCTCAAAAAAAAAAAAATAGAAACCTGTTAAGTGTTTACGAAAACAGTAACAATTAATTTTACCTGAAAAATGTGGGTTTTTTTGAAAATCCTAAATTTTCAAAAAAAAAAGCTCCAAAATGTTCCAAGAGATATTTGAAAAAATTGAACGCCAATGTTTTCCATAAGATGTCTTCTACCTAGGTTTTTGCGACCGTTTGCGACCGTTCAAATTCTTTCGAGATTTTGCCCTTTAACTGAAAAAGTACCTTCAGATCTCGCTGATTTCCAGCATTCCAGAGTTTTAGTAAAAACTAAAAAATAGCACTAAAACTTACCTTAACTGAAGGTTCTGGTTTTCTCACACAGATTATCCCCCTTAAGTCCAGGTTTGTGGGACATTTGAGTGCCAATTCTGAATCAGTTCGAAATTAACCCTTAAACACATTTTAAGATTTTATTTATTTCTGGCATTGACGTTAAATTTTCAACTTTGATGTCTCCAGAGACTTATAGTAGAATTTTATGACAAATATTTTTGCGGAACATTTTAACCCTCTAACTCTTCAAGTAACGGGTCTTTTTCGACACTTTTCAAAAAGGGCCAAAAGAGGGTTCCACAAGAATGTCCCTCGTAGTGTTTTACATAAGTTCACTGAACATATTCTATACCTAAAATGGAAGATTCACATGATTTCCTATGCCGATTCACAATAAACATTTTCAAAAGAGGGGAAATTTTAAGCCCCCCAAAAACAGACGAAAACTTTTAAAACGCCGATACACTTATATTTTTTTTTTGGTCCCTCTGCCAGAATTAGTTGTCATCAGAACCTTTTTTTTTGTACAGTGTAATTTATTTTCCAAGAACATACCAATTTTAAATTTATGGCCGCCATATTGGATCCGCCATGTTGAATTTTTAAATTTTGATTTCAGATTCGTAATCTGCTACCCAAAAACTTCCCCTGGTGGAAATTTGAAGTAAATCAGGCGACATAAGAAATTTAATGAAAAATTGTTTATCGCCATATTGGATCCGCCATTTTGAATTTCACAATTTTAATTTCGGATTTTTAATCAGCGGTTACTAGACCTATATAATTGATTATTTTAAGTCCAATATAAGAAAAACTAAAAGTTAATGGCCGCCATCTTGGATCCGCCATTTTGAATTTTATATTTTTTATTTCAGATTCGTGATCAGCAACAACCAAATCCCCCTTTGTGATATCTGTTAGTCTCATACACTCAATATTCTAGTTTTGGCCAAAATTCGGTGATGCCTGCCCACAGTGCGACACACTAACACACACTCAAAATGTTTGGCAAATTGTTGCCATATTTTTAACTAATTAATGGTTGCCATCAGAACAGAGTTGTAGAAATTCCTATTACAGTTGCAAAAATTCGTACTTTGTTTACAAAAAATTTATTTTTTTGACAGCAAAAATATAATTGAAAATAAAAATACATAATTTACCCAAAACAGCCAAATTAAATACAATAAAATGTAAAACAACAGTAATTAATGCAAAACTAATTGAATTGATGAAGAATTGTGGCAAACAAATACAACCATATTCTTGTTTTGATTTCCTTTTTTTCTAAACGTCAACAAATGACGACGGTCGATTGTCGCTGAATTTAAATTAATCGCGACGACTTTTGCTGTCGTCGGTCGACAATCGACCCAGTTGTGATTAAACTCTCTGTCCAGTTACCAACTAAATACAATTTATCCAGTTAAAAAAGAATTTCTTTAATTTTGGAAAATAATTATTTTATTAATTATATTTTTTTTTTATTAATTATATTTTTTTTTATTAATTATATTAACATTTTGTACAGAAAAAAATTGTATACTAAATATGAAGAAAAAATATTTTGTGTACTTATTAGGGTTATCAAATTACTTGGGTTTGACTTTGGTCGAGTAACTCGATTACTCGAGTAACTCGATTGATCGCGTAAAGTTCAAAATTACTCGAGTAACAAATTTATTTCAATATTTTTTCGAAAAATTCCCATTTTCTGTACGTTTTATAGTTTATTAGTGACAAAACACAACAAATTAACAACAATTAAAATTAATCCATAAGTAGAAGTTAAAAAAAAAATGTTAAGAAAATTCATTTATGTAAACTTTGAAATCTTAATGTAGAGATACAACCTTGCGGTTTGTTCTGCGTTTATTTTTTTTTATATGGAGTTTTGACAGTTAAAAACGCACTGCGGATCCTTTCTAAATTAAAACTTAATTTAATTTCTCTGCATTTTCTCTCATACCCGCAAATTTTATTTAAAATAAAAATCTACAAAATTTTTGCTATTTTTAAGCTAAATTTAGTTGAATGCAAATAGCAGTCTATTCTGCTAAAATCAGCAGAAATATTTGCTAAAAAATTGTAAACTGTCGTTTTCAAAAGGCTCGATTTTTATTTGCATTTAAAAAATATCGAAAAAAACTTCGAAAATTTCTAACTCAAATATAGCTAAACAGTTTAACAGTTTTATTTTTGCTGTTCCTATATTACTAATATATAGCAACAATAATCTGTTAATTTAGCAGTTTTTTTCTGCAGCTAATTTTTAGTAGTTTTAACTAAATTTTGTACGGACTTTTTTGTATTAGTGTATAAAAATGTATAAAAAATGTAAAATTGAAGAGATCATGCATTTAGGGGTTACGAAAACTAAAAAAAAAAAAATTACTCAAAATATAAAAAATGCTTCGTTATTTTATCAAAACTTTTACTTTTTGTAAATATTTCAATTCAAAAGCCTACAAAAAAACCTTTTATATAGACCAACAAAAATATATTGCAACCACAAAAAACTTTTACTTTTTATTAACGTGACCTATTCACAATAAAATTCTAAAGATTTATAAAATTTACAGTTACAATTAATAAAGTTAATTCAACAAAGAAATTTCATTTGGAGAATTTTAATACATATTAATAAAATTTCTATGTCAAATAGTATGTACGAGTACAATCTTGTTCCATCTTCCACTTTTATGATTATTATATTATAAATGTTACAAACATTCAGGCTATAACATACATAATCAAAATAGATGCTGTTAATGCTCTACTACAACAAGATAAAGTCGGTGATAAGTTGAACAAAAGTCGCATTTCTAAACGAAGTGTCACACAGTTAAAATACAATTCCATTCATTCAAACATTTATATGAAGCTTTCTATACCAATTGCACCACTACAGGAAAAAGTGTCATAGATTATTGACAAACTTATGGAATTTTTTTGCCTATATGAATGATACAAATAAAACATGGAACGCGTTTCTTAATGTTTCTAAAAAAAGGCTAAGCAGGCGTGGTTAAATATTGCAATTTCTGCCATACGTTATTTATTACAATTTAATGGCATTTGAGAAATTCTGGAAAAATGACCATGTCAGTAGAGTTTTACATGGGCAATTGAAGAGAATAAAATAAATAAATAAAAAAACCTCTTTAAAGTTCAGAAATTGTTCTAAATTTTTAGTGTAACTTAATTTTTTTAAAAATCTGACGGAATTTTTTTGTTTCTAAAAAAAGTTTAGATATTTTTCCATCGATTCAAAAAGTTTCAGCACGCTACTTGGCTTCGTTTTAGAAAAAATATTCGTTGAATATTGTACATCGCAAATATTCAGTAATATCTTTGTTCCATATACTGCGGATATCTAAACGTATAATTAATTTAATGATATGTATGCGTGCAGATGTTCTAACTGATAGTAGAACAAATATTTTAATTTTTATTAAATAGTTCCTCAAAGCGAAGTCAAATAACACGCTGGAGTTTTCTGAGTTTATCAAAAATAGCTGAACTTTTTTAAGATATAAAAAAAAAATAGAATTTTTATTATAACAAAAATTTTCAAAAGTTTGTCAAATTGCCCGTGTAAAACTCTATTGACATGGTCAAATTTCATATAATTGTCCGAAGGAAAAAGCAGGCATTTTCTAAACTTATGCCGCATATTTTTATGGGCTGGCCTTATGCTTCGTTTATTGTCATGGCAAATGCTGGACGTACTTTAAACACAGACCCGCGCCGTACGGTCGTCGCTACCGAAACATTTGCGGCTAGCGACCGGTTAAAAAAACCAGGCGTTTTTCGCGAGCCGACAAAATGTTTGCTGACTTTCGCTTAACATCCAGCTTACAGCCGCCGCGATTAATTTGATCGGCGCAGCACAATGCTTTGTCTCATACACAAAAATCAAAAAAAAAATTGTGTCTCCGATTTCGACGAAAATATTTTTTTTGTATATACACTAAAATTACTTAATATTGTAAATATAGGGTTGTTCAACAGGGACGCTACAAAAGTAGAAAGACAGGGACAGCAAACGACGCCATATTTCTTGCCGCTCTTTTGACATTTCTCTTCAGTAAGGTTTGCAATTTCATGATGGAAAGATATACGAGCCAACAACGAGTCGAAATTATTAAAATTTACTACCGAAATTCGGAGTCAATGGCCTCAACGTTAAGAGCGCTACGTCAAATTTATGGTCATCATAATCGTCCTAGTAGATCAACAATTGAGCGTGGGGCTACGTCAAATCTATGGTCTATGGCAACAAGCCAGCGACGATTGATGAACTTCGTACGAATATCGAACGTGAAATTGCAGCAGTATCGGCCGATTTATGCTTGAAAACCGTCGAAAATTGGGTTCAGCGTCTGGCTTCTGCAAGCGTGCCCGTTGTGGCCATGCAAAAGAGATCGATTTCTATATATAATGGCATCGAACGTACTTTCACAGGAATAAAGAATTTCATTGATATCCAAAACCGTTTTTGTTTTATTTAATTTTTTTTACTTTTGTAGCGCTTTTATTGAAAAACCCTTTATTATCCTTTCGGGTATAACTCATTCTGGTTACACTAGAGGTCGTTAAGTCGCTAAATTTTTAACATAGAATGTAACAAAAAAAATTATTTTTTTGGATTTTACAAAAAAAGTTGGTAAAAATTAAATTTTAAAAATATTTTTTTTTAAATAAAAAAAAATTAAAGAAACCTCTACAAATATTTTTTTTTAAATAAAAAAAAATTAAAGAAACCTCTACAAATATTTTTATTTTAAAACAAAAGTAGCATCGTTCACCAGATTAAGGTAATCATAAATCGCTACATATCAATTGTAGCAGTAGTGGGTTTCTCTTGTAAAACTGCCCCATTTATTTCTGCGAACCATAGCTGCCAGATTTGCCGATTTATAGTCATTTTGACGATTTTTCACCAAAAATTTGTCAAATGACGATTTGACAATTTTAGGCCCCGAAATGACGATTTTTTAATAAAATAAAAAATAAGCAAATTTTGAATTTTTACAAAATATAAAATTTTAGATAAAGTAGTCGAATATAAAGAACTTTATTCAAATAATTCTAGGTTTCATTGAATTTGTTTAAATAATTGTAAAAGTAGTAAATAAGCATTCGAAATTTTTACACCTTTCAATGGGCTAAACCTTCAGAAATCATGCTATTTTACTATGATAGCACGTTAACACGTTTTTCCTAATTTAATGAAAACTTTTTACGAACTAAATTAAATGTTATTTCAAAAAGAAAATTTTTAAAAATTTAACAATTAATATCACCGATACTGGATAGTAGCAGATATGGGCAAAAAGAAATGGTAAAACCGAAGTTTCGATTTTTTTTAACAATTTTTTTGAACTGATTTGACGATTTTTTCAATAAATACTGACAAATTGACGATTTTTTGACCAATTCATCTGACAGCCCTGCAGGGAAAACATATTTTGAATTTCTGGTTTCTAGCCAAAGGATTTTGGGAAGGCCGTCCTTATAAAATCCTATATATCCTTAAAAGAAAGTAGTTACCTATTTATTTTAAAGGTTGAGGCTTCAGTCATAACTTGTGTTTATTATAAATGCTGATTAACACGCTTTCCATCCCATCCATATCTACTATTTCCCAGTATTGAGAATACGAAATGTCATTTTCAAATGAAATGTCTCCTCGCTTGTAAACCTACTACAGATGAAAAATTTTTTCATGAAAAATTTAGGTAAAATTAAGTTTTCTATTGGAATAACTTAATTTCGAACTACTAAATACTCATTTGATGTATTTCTTGTCAATTTCTTATACCCGGGCTTGCCGGTTAGAGCTTTATTTATAATAGTGTTGTTAAACTCATTTAGTACCTACTGCTGCAAAATATATTCTAAAATTCTGTCATTAAACTTCGAAAAACAAAAAATCCATACACAATAATAAAAACGCCTTTGATTTTCAAACTCAGGGTTGTTCTTAATTGGTGTGCTAAGAAATTATTAGAAGAAACTCTATTGTAACAAGCTGATACGCCTAAAATCATCATCATCTCTTAGTGCTACAGCCCGGAGGGGGCCTTCTCCATTCGGAACTGTTGATGTTGACTGTTTACAATACATTCTAGTTATTAACTCGTTGTGGAGCTACACTCTCAGAACAATTCCGTTGTGGCAACGGAATTTTTTGCCAACCGAATTGATTCGGTTGTTGCAACCTCGTAATTCGGTTGCAGCAACTGAATTCAGTTGTGGCAACCGAATGCGATTTCAATTCGGTTGCCACAACCGAATTATCGGTTGCCACAACTAAATTCGGTTGGGGCAACCGAATTACGAGGTTGCAGAAACTGACCCAATTCGGTTGTGGAAAAAATTCGGTTGTCACAACGGAATTGTTTTGGGAGTGTACTAACTTTTCGTTATGAAAATAGGGGAGCAGACCAGCAACACCGTGGTTGGCAAGAGAAGCTTACTCCAATTGCCTTCTTAGATGTTTCTTCACATGGCCCAATATGTTCTTCGTTATGGTCGATGACCACCTCTTTTTGCCCGAGCAAATAAAAGCACTTTAGGTTATGATTTTAATTTATACTTCTATTTCACAAAATATTTCACTTTGGTTTTATTTTTTAGTATTTTATATTGGTTACGAAAACTTGAACAAAATTAATTTTATTAAATGAATTAAATGTGCTAAAACCCCAAAACTCATTTGGCAAATTGCGAAAAATAATCTGTTGAAAGCATTTTCCTATCCGGATTTCATTCTTTCCTAAGGAAATCGTCAGGGGACGACGTTTTAGATATTCTAGAAATATTTATTATGTTAAATTACAAACACAATGAGAATTTCTTGTTCTCGTCTAGGAGCGTCATTTAAGATTTAAAATATCAATTTTAGTTTATTCTTTATTTTTTTGTAATTAACTTTTGGCAACTTATTAGTTAGTGGATTAGAGAACAAGAAAAACTGACATAATTGCCTAATGCAATGAACTCACCACACTAACCAACAGTGCTGCCAGATGAGTTCGGTACAAGACGGTGGGGACTCACAGCACAAGCGCGAATAACATGTTGTGTAGACCAGCGCTTTTACTGCATAAACAAAAGGTGTAAGTTTAAAATTGATGCGATATATATCTCTTTAGCTGGACATTTGCTCTGGAATGCCCCATCTAATGAAATAAAACCGTTAACTCTTTTCGAATTATAATTCCAGCTTTGAGAAAACAAACAAACTTAACTAATGTGACAAAGAAACAAAATAATAATGATTGTAAAATTATAAAAAATAGAAATAAATTAGTTTCAACAACTTTATTCAAAGCATATGTAAATGAAGTTTAAAAGCATATGAGTACGAGTATAGTAGAAAAAATCGAAAAAATTCATTCATCAGTTATATTGGCATATAAAAACAATACGTTTACTAACTTCTTAACCTGTAGGTTTAATAGTTTCTTTTAGTTTTGTTTCATCTTCGCCTTTCAGTTTGTGAATGTATCTTTAACCTACTAAACTTAACCTTAAAAAATATGAGCTATTACTTTGAAGTTGCTGTTGTTGTTCGTCATCTTTTCATCTTTCATGATGATGGATGTTTAGTTTGTATTTTTAAAATATTGTGAGAATATTTACTAATTCGTTATTAATTCATATTTTGCAGGGCAAATCAAGTTCTTAGTTATGGTATGAAAATGTATCGTACTGTGGAGTATTTTCTGGTCTTTTTTTATTTTCCCACAATTATATTTTGTAAGGAGTTTTTTTTTTACAAATTTGATTTTCATATTTTATTTATCGATATAAATAAATTATTGTTGTAAGTATTACAGTTTTTATTTTATTTGAATACTTTCGGGCTTGAAACTGGTTTCTGGACAAAATTTTTTTAATAATATTTTAAAAGATGCCAAAAGATCTGGGCCCAAATTTCACAGGATGATTATCGTCTGGCGATATCGTTTTGTCGGTTGTGTTCAGTGTTGCCATTTCAGTGCTTTTCGGGTATTTTTTGGTGCTTTTTTCCTTCCCATACCCGGTAATTTTTTAAAAATACCCGTTTAAAAAAAGCGGGTATTTACAGTGCCTTTTCAGATTTTTGGCAGTGCTTTTAGTGCTTTTTGTACAGTTTATTTTTTTTTGGTATTTGTTCTCGTTTTTTTAAATTTTTCTTCAATTTTCTGTCAAAGTTGAAAAAATTATACGAACTATACAAAGAATACATTTTTTCACAATGTTTGTAGTACAATTTTAAATAGCAACTTTGTTATATTTAAACTTGAAAATTTTGAAATATTAATTTGGTGCTTTTTTACCCCTTTTTGGTTATTTTTTGAACCCTTTTTACACAATTTTACAAAGCTTAAATGTGTTTTTAAATTCTTGACTTAAATTTTTCAAAAAATTAATATCGTGCGTCTTTACCCCATTTTTGGTAAATTTTTACCCTTTTTACCCGTTTTCACAATGCTCACGGTGCTTTCCTGCCTTCAAGAGTTGGCAACACTGGTTGTGTTGCTTCACGTAGCGGAAATTCTTGTATTCGTTTTTTCGAAATCGTTTTTTGACAGCTAATTTGGTTTCCATAAGCACAAAATCATCCAAACGCTATCGTCAAAACGATTGAAAAATTCACGATAGCAAAATAGCAATCGTTTTGAATATTTTCTTTTTTAAAAGAAATTGCTTGATTTCGACACCAAATTATCAAATTTAATTTTTTAATTTTCGTTTACATTTCATGCTATTCTACCAGCCAATTGGTAAATTTGGAGTTAAAAGCCATTCCTAAGCCCAAAGTAATTACTTCGAAGTACTTGCCAAGTTTTATTCATATGACCCATTTTCTTTTAATAGTTAAGTTAAACTTAACCAATCAGTATGTCAATTTAATTAACACAATTTTATAAAACCAATCAGCAGCGAAAAGCATTTTCCTCACAAAACGTAAATAAAACGTCAAATATTATCAGCACTGCAACCAATTTATCATTTTTCTCGTCGCATTTAGCGACATGAAACATGATTTAGCTATTATCGGCTATTTTCTAGCGATTTTTTAGTTTGATTTAGCAATAGTTTTAGGAAAAATTTGGCAATAGTGCCCATCAGCTGTTGTCGATAGTGGTGAGCAAAAAGAAAACTGTCGTAAAACGATATCGACCAATCGAACCATTTGGATGATCATCATTTTCAAGATTAAGGAATTGATTTGATGCACTCGAAAATACATGCATAACTTGTTGAAAAATATTTAGGCTAAAAATAGATTTGCAAAAAATTTACAAAAAATGTAGAAAATTATTTTATATTGGTAATAATAAGAAAAATAAGCCATTAATTATTGGTAAGGCATTATTTTTTGTTTTGAAACAAAATAAAACGTACAATTGGAGTCCGAAAAGACTCATAAAAGAGCCATTGGACCTTCTGAAATCATAGCTAAATTATGATGGTTTTCTTTACCGATGAAGCCTCTTTCTAAAAGACTCATAAATATGAGCATTATTGAAAATTTTATGAGTCATTTATAAATCAGTTTTGAGTCAGTTATGGGTATAGAAAAAATTTTAAATAATTTTCAAATAGGCTCATAAATAAAAGTCAATTATGTTTCATTTCTCAATTGTAGGGTATTTACTTATCATAGAGATCACTACTATTGAATCTCTCTTAACATGAGTAAAGCTTTATAAAAAGCTTTTGCCCTTAAATGAACACCTGCAATGCAATATTGTATGTATCCTTTTCTTAACAACAAAAACAACAAAGGGATTACTGGAAACCTTTTGCTGTCTCCTTATTATTATTACTTTTTATCTTTAAGCTCATTCCCTTTTTGTACAGCAAAGAAATTGCAAGTTAGAATTAATAAAATTTATACATTAAATAATTTCAATTAAAATAAACTCTAATTGTTTCATTTAATAAAGGCTGAGTTTATTACATCAATCTAAAATTAGTGTGCACTAAAATTTATAATATTTTAGAGTCTTTTATAAGTCATAATTTCTGAGCATTTAGAAAAATGTTGGCTGAGTAGTTAATAGTAACTCATTATTATATGTTTTAAAATAATGCAGAAGCCGGTGTCATTACTGATAGTCCAAAAAATAATGATATGTCATTACCGTTCCTAAACTGGGATCCAAAGACTCGTCCGTGGTTACTTTATGTGGTATGTGCGGTAGCCACAACTGAATTCGGTGTGAAAACATTCAGTTGTCACAATGGAATTGTTAAGGGGGTGTAACCACTAAACACCTGATTAAAATTGAAAACCATTACCGATTAAAATAGTGCAAGCAAAAAAAAAGAATAAATTTATACAACTACTAAAGCCGCAATATATACAACTAGCGGGCACAGCCCGCTACGTTGTTAGCGTGCCTTAAAGTTTAGGGGGGTGGGGGCTGCGCCCCCCCGACAATTTTTTTTAAATTCGCTTTTTATTTAAAGTACAGTTTTTATATAGTAAAAGCCTTCATCCAGTCACCACAAATAAATAATTCTGCACAACAATGGGTTTAAAATAAATAAATAAATATTTGATCACTTTTTCTCATGGAAGTGGATTGTTAGTAATGAATCCATAATAAATTGCAATATACGTGTGTATGTTAAGATAATTTGGTAAAGTGCGAACTTAGGTAGATAGACCCGTACTAGTTTTGTTCATTTGTGTTTTGAATGAAAATAAATAACGTAAAGCAGGGTTGTTAGCGTGCCTTAAAGTTTTTTTTTTAAATTCCAGTTTATGTAAAGGTAGACCTGGCAATTCAAGTAAATTCACAAATTCAGTTGGAAAATTTACTGCGTCGGTTTCTTCCACCGGTGCTTCGTTACATGAAGTTTAAATATCGGAATATATAAGTTCCATTCCTTTTCTAAGGTTTTTTCTCTTTTAGAAAATTTGTTTAACTTTTTTGAGAGTATGTTTCAATGCTACATAAGTTTCATATTTCGTGGATAGTGTTTGAACAGGTAATTCCCTCTCCCAATCCATTTGCATTGTCTATAATTTCAATTCCACTCGTTCAACGTTTATATCCATTTCATTCCACTTGTGTAGTGTTTCAATTCCACTCGTTTCCTATTTAGTTTCTTAATTTTAGTGTTCCATATACACTTGTTCTTTAAGTTTTAGGTTTCTAGCTAAAGACGCCGGCGTTAAGAGGGGGGGCAAGTTTCCCCTTTTGAACCACCATTTTTACCACGTTCCTGTCCAAAGTCCTAGAGATGCCTTGTCGATAAGTTAGCCCATACTCCAAGGAAAACATGTTATATATTACAGGTTTCTAGCCGAAGGGTTCGTTTAGGCCATCGAGGGGGAGAATTATTCCGTTTTTACCCCTCCCGGTAGGAATTTCCAAAAATTCCGTCTTAGAGGATGTCTGCGTTGGAGGAGGAACCTACTACATACATAATTTTAGGTCTCTATATCCAGCAGTTTGGCCAGGCTATCAAGGGGGAAGTTTTTGCCTTTTTACCCCTCCCGGTATGAATTTCCAAAAATACAGTCTTAGGGGACGTCTACGTTGGAGAAGGAACCCAAATACCGAATTTAAGCTCCCTAGATCCAGCAGTTTGGCCAGGCCGTTAAGGGGGAGACTTTCCTGTTTTTGACCCTACCTGTGGAAATTTCCAAAAATCTCATCTTAGCGGATGTCTACAATAGAGGAGGAACTTTAATACCAAATTTCAACTTCCTACCTCCAGCGGTTTGGGCAGGCCTTTAAGCGGCACTTTTCGCTTCATTAATCCCCATTTTTGCAATGTCCCTGTCCAAAAAGCACCTTCCCGGTAAGTGAGCCCATACTCCAAGTAACATATGTTTTACATTTCAGGTATCTAGCCAACTTTTACTATTTGTGCCTCTCTCGGTAGGAATTTCCGAAAATCCATCGACAGGGAATTTCAGCTTCCTAGTTCCAGCAGTTTGAGCCGGCCGTCAAGTGGGACTCTTTTTCTTTTTTTGTCCCTCCCGGTTGGAATTAGGCTGGAAGAGGAACCTAAGTACCGAATTTCAGCTTCCTAGTTCCAGCAGTTTGGACAGGTCGTTAAGGGGCCACTTTCCCTTTTTGAGCCCCCATTTTATAACGACCCTGTCCAAAATTCAAAAAAGTATCTTTCTAATAAATTAGTCCTTACCCCAGGGAGCCACATTTTAAGTTTCAGGTTTCTAGCCGAAGGGGCACCCAAGGTGAGGCTTTTCTTCTTTTTGCCCCTCCCTTTAGGAATTTGCAAAAATTCCATCTTCGCGGCTATCTGCGATGGATGAGGAACATTCATACCAAATTTCAACTGCATTGCCTAAGCGGTTTGGGCAGGCCGTTAGTGGGGACATTTTTCCCTTTCAACCACCATTTTTACTATGTTCCTGTTCCAAAATAGAAAAATTACGTTACCGGGGAGTTAGTCCTACTCCAAGGAATACATATTTAAAATTTTAGGTTGGCCAAAAGGGATTGGGCAGGCCGTCAAGGAGGAGACTTTTCCCTTTATTTCCCCTCCCGATAGGAATTTCAAAAATTCCGTCTAAGCGGACGCCTACACAGAAGGAAGAACTCACATTCCGAATTTTCTTTTGGGATATCCTATAGGGAATTAGTCGATGTCTACTACAGTGGAGGAACCTTTATACCAAATTTCAACTTCTTACCTCCAGGGGTTTGGGCAGGCACTTTTCCAATTTGTGAGACTGTTTATTGGGAGACTTTTCCCCTTTTTCCCCGTTCCGGTAGGAATTTCCAAAAATCCCGTCTTAGCGCACGTCTATGCCGAATATCAAGAAACCTTGTTTTAGTGGAGATATCCGTGGGGGGAGGAAAAAAAGTAGTTTTTTTGAAATTATACATATATTATTTTAAATGGTACTTTTTGGAAAAACGAAATTTTTTTGAAAAAGATACTTTGTTTTTACAAAGAGCTTTATTTGTACTTTTTTTAGAAAAGGTATTTTTTTTAAAAAGGTATTTTTTTTGGAAAAATGTATTTTTTTGGAAAAATGTATGTTTTTTGGAAAAAGTTACTTTTTTTGGAAAAGGTACTTCTTTTGGAAAAAGAAAATTTTTTTAGAAAAAGGTACTTTTTTTGGGAAAAGGTACTTTTTTTTTGGAAAGGTGCTTTTTTTGAAAAAGGTATTTTTTGGAAAAATGTATGTTTTTTGGGAAAAGTTACTTTTTTCGGAAAAGGTACTTTTTTTTGGGAAAAGGTACATTTTTTTAGAAAAAGGTAGGTACATTTTTTGGAAAAGGTACTTTTTTTGGAAAAAGGTACTTTTTTTGGAAAAACGTACTTTTTTTTGGAAAAAGGTACTTTTTTTGGAAAAAGGTACTTTTATTGGAAAAAGGTACTTTTTTTGGAAAAACGTACTTTTTTTGGAAAAAGGTACTTTTTTTGGAAAAAGGTACTTTTTTCGGGAAAAGGTCCTTTTTGGAAAAAGGTACTTTTTTTGGAAAAAGGTAATTTTTTTTGGAAAAAGGTACTTTTTTTGGAAAAATGAATTTTTTTTTGTAAAAAGTACTTTTTTTGGAAAAAGGTACTTTTTTGGAAAAAGGTACTTTTTTTGGAAAAAGTTACTTTTTTTGGAAAAAGGTACTTTTTTTTGGAAAAAGGTACTTTTTTTGGAAAAAGGTACTTTTTTTGGAAAAAGGAATTTTTTTTGGAAAAAGGTACTTTTTTGGAAAAAGGTACTTTTTTTTGGAAAAAGGTACTTTTTTTGGAAAAAGGTACTTTTTTTGGAAAAAGGTACTTTATTTTTTGGAAAAGGGTACTTTTTTGGAAAAAGGTACTTTTTTGGAAAAAGGTACTTTTTTTGGAAAAAGGTACTTATTTTTGGAAAAAGGTACTTTTTTTGGAAAAAGGTACTTTTTTTGGAAAAAGGTACTTTTTTGGAAAAAGGTACTTTTTTGGAAAAAGGTACTTTTTTTGTCCCCTTTTAGCCCCTCCCGATAAGAATTTCCAAAAATGCCGTCTCAACGGACGTCTACACCGGTCGAGGAATCTACATACCAAATTTCAACTTCATAGCTCCAGCAGTTTGAGCAGGCCGTCAAGGGGGAGACTTTTTCCTCTTTTTGCCCGTCCCTGTAAAAATTTCCAAAACTCCCGTCTTGGTAGATGTCTACGATAGTGGAGGAACCTTTATACCAAATTTCAACTTCCTACCTCCAGCGGTTTGGGCAGGCCGTCAAGGGGGGCCTTTTTCCCCTTTTTAACCCCCATTTTTACAACGTCCCTGTCCAAAATTCCAGAAAGTACTTTCCAGAAAAGTTAGCCTATACTCCAAGGAACACATATCTTAAATTTCAGCTTTCTAGCCAAAGGGGTTTTGGCAGGCCGCCAAGGGGGAGACTTTTCCCCTTTTTGCCCGTTCCGGTAGGAATTTCCAAAAATTCCGTCTTAGCGGACGTCTACGCCGAAAGAGGAACCTACATACCAAATTTCAACTTCCTAGCTTCAGCGGTTTGGGCTGGGCGATGTTGAGTCAGTCAGTCAGTCATTCAGTCAGTCAGTCACGTTATTCTTTTATATATAGAGATTAAATCGCAATCGTAACCGAAAAAATACCAATTCAAATAGAAATCCGTTAACGATTGAAATACCGTAACCGTTACTAAAAAAATCCTTAACCGTAACCGAAACAAAGAACAAAACTTTAATCGAATGAAATTCACATTATCGGTTTGTGCGAAAACTAAAAAACGAAGGCATTTTGAAAATTTCGTTTTATCCAGAGACACGTAATATAGAGATGCAACATCGATAATTTTGTAAACAAACTGTAGATGTCGCTAGCATGTTGGAAATTTTGTCAAAGGAGGATTTTATTTTGGGAAATTTTCTCAAGGGAGCTTTTTTTTGTGTCAAATGAGGTTTTTCCGAGTTGTCAGGTAAGGAAATTTGGGCCCAAATTAGGGATTTCGACTTCGTTTTGGGGACAGATTAAAAAATTTGTAAATTTTAAAAGATTTAGTTTTAGGCCCAAAATAAGAAGAATTTTGGTATAAATTATATGCAAATTATTTCAAATTAAAGCCGATCAAATTAGGTCAAATTTCAAAATTTCTAAAAAATATTTGTATTATTGAAGAAATGTTCTCCAAATATTTATAAATCTTGAAATAACTAAAAGCAACCAAGCTCAATAATTTATCAAAAAATTTTCTATTTTCCAAGTACATGCAAAGGACTCAGAAAAAATAAATTTTGTGTAAGCTCAAAAAGTTCCAGGGGTTTTCATATAACCTCTTATGTACCTTCTGAATCGTGTAAACTCGATTTATGCAAATTTAATGTTCAAAAGAGTTTACGAGCCCTAGAACTTGCACCTTACTAGATTTACAAATTTTAGAAAACAGACTTTTCACCATAATGAACTTCGTGTGAAAATTGTGTAGAATTTTTTCTCTCGAAAATTTAATATACGACCTTTATTTTGAAAAGGTGACATTTCAGCTTAATTGTGATATTTCTTTCGTATAATAAAATTTTTTTAGTTTCACAATTTTAACAAAGATTTGATGCCTTTAAAGTTCGAGTGAAAACGTAAATATTTCTTCGTAAAATATTAAATTTAATTTAATTTGGTCACTCATTTCTTAATAATTTTCTGAACTTAAGAGCGATGCTAATTTAGCTCCTTTTTTTTGAGTTTTTGTTAAAATTAAAATGAACTGGTTATAACATTGGGGATTTAAACATTTAAAATGGGAATAAGCTAAAATTTTTTGGGTAACACTGCTCCCCAATAAAATGAAACAGTATTGCCAGAAAAAACAAAACAGCAGTCAGCGCCATCGGTTGCATTAAAAACCGGTGTTGCCATTCATCAGGACCATGGGAGGCCCCTGGTTTTATCTGTATATTTCAAAAACTCCGTCCAGTTGACGAAATCCGTCATGGGGTCACCCAAAGTTGGAATATTACCACCAAATAAGCGGTTACCCTAATCATTGCAAAGGCCTAATCATTGGAACAACAGCTTGCACCAAATGATGTACAACATCTACCAGGAAACGATTTTGGCTGGAACATTAAACTAAATTTGTAAAAACCTTTTTCCCTTTTAAGGCGGCAGGATCAGATGCTTTGATTCATACAAGAAGCATACTTAAAAAGATGTTTACTACGGTTATAGACCATTTGATCTACATATTTCTGTCCCAGCAAAAAAAGAGATGCCGAAGCAGTAGAAAAAGCACTACAATTGATGACGTACTTCTTTTTTAATATAAACACTAATGATTTTAACATTGAGTTGTCATAGGAGAGGAGTACTGCCACTTCAACATTTGTTCAGTACTTTTTGAACGAGTGCAAAGAAAGCTCTTTTTCACCAATTAAAAGTTAAAAAAAAATTATTCAGAAAAAAAATTATATTTTTTTTTATAAATTTATGTTTTTTTTTTAGTTTGACTATAGATCATAACATAAATTAATATCACTTTCTTTTTATATTATTTTTTTCAAATTAAAGAAAGATGATACAATTTTCACAAGTAAATAACAAAGAGTGGCCTGTCTTGCTGTCCTTATCGAATTCTTTCAAAATTTTTATTCTTTGTAATTTACTTGTGAATATTGTATCATCTTTCTTTAATTTGAAAAAAATAATTTAAACAGAAAGTGATATTAATTTATGTTATGATCTATAGTCAAACTAAAAAAAAAACATTCATTTACCAAAATAAGAGATCAACTAAACATTCCCCTCATTTATATTTTTTTTTATTTTACAAAAGTTTTTTAATGCCGCCACCGGGTATCGAACTTCCGACCTCAAGATTGCTAGTCTAGAACTCTACCGCTCAGCTATTATTTGATATGAAAGTTGACTGGCATAAAAATACCACTTTGTTAATGCGAGATATTGTTCCTAATTCTCTTCAATAAAAGTACTTATTAAACAAGTGTAAAAGGTGCACTCCAATTCAATATTGTTTTCAGTACTATTTTTACAGGTGCATAAAAAGCATTTTCTCATCATTTTCTTTAGTTATATATATGTATATATAAATTTTTAAAAACTTAAAAATTAAAAAAATATTGACTGGGTGTTTTTGTAAAAAGAATCGGACGAATTCGTTAACAAATTTGTGTGAAAAACACTAATTTAAAAACGTTTTTCTTTTGCACAAATTTGTTAGGACTTCTATGTAGAACAAATGCGGCAAAAAATTTTTAAAGAAAAATCTTTTCAAGTTTGTGTTTTTCACACAAATACTTTAACGAAGTCGTATGATTCTTTTTATACAAACAGGTAGTGAATTTAAAAAATTATAAATTTTAAAAAAAAAGAATAAAATAAAAAAAAAAAAATTTAAATAAAAAAAAATATTGGTCCCACCGGGAATCGATATCGCGACCTTCTGTTTGGAAATGCCAAGTGATACAAAAATCACTTTTCAGGATCACTTTTAGAGCAATTACTCTTTAGAAGCAATACTTAAGTGTTTTTTGGATGTTGTTCAGAAGTAATTCCATTTTTTTCTGTTGCTAGGAAGTGAATAAAAATAAAATAAAAAAAAAATCAAATCTACCCTACCTATAACCACAAATTGTTTGAAAAGGAATCGAAGATGTATTTCTCAAAGTATTAGCGAATTGTTTTTGAATTTTTCCAATTTCTTTTTTTTTAAGGAGCTAAGCTAAGATTTGTGAATAACGGATAAAAACTTGAAAAGTTAGAACAGTTTAAACACAGTGTTCAAATCGAAAATTCTTCTTCCTTCATAGATAAATATATTTTACTATTTAAGTGAGCACAAATTAAATTTTGTCAACACTTTAAGACAAACATTTCGGCTAATTTTTATGTAGGTACATAGTTTTTTTATAATAAAAAAATTTTTTTAAATGCTGCAACAGGTTTTAATGATTTTTTTTTCGCTTCGCATGACGAAAAAAAGAAAATTCTTCTTCTTTTTTTCTTGCTTACAAATATCTGGCTTAATTCTGTGGTAAAATTCTTCATCGTCATCAGCATGATCTTCTTCACGATCACATCGTAATGATCATAAAAAGTAGAATATATAATCAGTTTATTTTTTCAATATAAATAGTTTGAAATGGCTTTAATACCATTTTCTTGATGCCTTACATTTTTTTTTCATATGATTAATGTGTGTTTTTGTGTTAATTATTTTACAATTCTTTCTTGTTGTTAAACTTTTAAAATAAATACGGAACAGTAGAAGAAAATTAACTGTTCATTAATGCCATAATTTTCAATTAAAGATTATGGTTTAACAAACACTCGCAGCAACACTGGCATTACAACATTTGAAATTTATGTGACTATATCGCTTTATGACTATTTAGTACAAGTATTAACAATAATAAAAACGTCATATGCTAGAAGAATCTTGGCTATTGCTATTTGTGGTAAAAGAAATTAAATTCTATTGAAATCCATATAATAGTTTTTTATAGAAAATTTTTAAAATTCAATGAAATTTTTACTATAGTCAAGCTCAAAAATATTTGAATAGTTTATTTTGAATATGGCGTAGGTCCACACGCGATGTTCACAAACGCTATAACTATTAAAAACAAAAGTTTACATATAAGTATTTCGAGGAAGTATACAATTCGAAATATTTTGCTGAAAAACTACGAAAGTCTGTCATAGAAGAGCATTTCTGAGATCAGATTCAGATTAAACGCACCGTTTTCTTTTAGAAAAGTACTGTATAGTTCGCGTGTCCGATACTTTCCTGCCTAAAATTATAAGTTTTCTCAAGTAGTAATAAGTACTCATTGTATATGCTGTCAGTTAGGTCAGATATTTTAGTTTCCGAATTGGTACGTTTCGTTAATATCGGCTCGACAGTTTCCGAGCTATATTCACAATGTAGATCCATAAATTTTTTTTTTATTTTTTATTGAACGACAACAAACCGCTTATTTAAAAAAAAAATTATTTAAAATTTTTTTATAAATTTAAATCTCTAGTGGGATCCCGGAAAATCAAAATAAATTTCCCGCTATCCCGGGAAACCAAAAAGTGCAGCATTCTGCATTCCTTACCGACAAGGCTCATTTTTAATTGAAAACGAGTAAAAAGGTTAAAGTCGGGCATGCCGACTATACAATACCCTACACCAGTCTGGTTAAAAGCCAACTAATGTTTGGATCCGAAATTCGAATGGGTTAAAGTGGGACTTGTGTCAAAATTTTCTATAGTATGAGTCAGCGAACCAAATTTCATTAAAATATCTTAATATTTGCGACTTGCAGTTTGTAACCAAGCCAATTTTGGGGGGACCCTTATATGGGCACTAGGTCTAAACATAGACCGATGTTCGCTAAAATCAATAGACTTCGTCCTTGGGCCAACATAGGTCTGTGTACCAAATTTCATCAAAATACCTTAATATTTGCGACCTGCTGCGTATAAACAATATAATTTTGGGGGGACCCTTATATGGGCACTAGGTCTAAACATGGACCGATGTTCACCAAAATCAATAGGCTTCGTCCTTGGGCCGACGTAAGTAAGTAAGTAAGTACCAAGTTTCATCAAAATATCTTAATATTTGCGACCTGTAGAGTGCGCACAAGAATGCATGGACAGACAGACAGACGGACGGACATCGTTAAATCGAAAATTGTAAGCCGATCGGTATACTATAATGTGGGTCTAGGACCAATATTTTTTGGTGTTACAAACATCAGCACAAACTTATAATACCCTGACCACATAGTGCTGTAGGGTAAAATTATCCAATAATACCAATCACTTTTTTCTGTGAAGGTGAAGGTCTACCTTTAGAAGTTAGAATTTTAATCTGAAATTCAGAAAATATCAAATGAAGTTAAAATTTTTTCTTTGTAATTCAGAAAATATCAATTCAGATTTTGTATTTAAAATTAAGAATATATAATTGCAAATTCAGAAAATATTAATTGAAATTCAGAAAATACAGCCAGAGAAAAAGTTTTAACATTTAAAATATTAATTCAAATTCGGAAAACAATAACTAAAATTCAGAATATAGCATTTATAATTCAAAGAAACTCATCTAATACTCAGAAAACTTTATTTGAAATTCAGAAGATGTCAGTTGAAAATAAGAACGTATCAAATGATATTCAGAAAATACCAAATGAACTTCCTATGGAGTTTTCTGTTTTTTAAATGATGTTTTGTCAATTATAATTAATTTATTTAGAATTTTGATTATTATTTTCCAAATTTATTATTTCTCAATTTCACCCAGCAAAAAAAGAGATGCCGAAGCAGTGGAAAAAGCACTACAATTGATGATAAGATGTACTTCTTTTTTAACATAAACACTAATGATTTTAACACTGAGTTGTCATACACCCAAAAAAAAAAGTCAGTAAAGTCAGCAAAAAATGTTGCTGTGTCAGCAAATTTTTAGTCAGGAGCGTGCTTGCAAAAAAGTTGGTAATTCCAGCAAAAAGGTTAGTAATTTTTAGCAAAAGTTTTGCTAACAGTTAGTCGATTGCAAATGAAAAAAATCCTTGCTAAAATCACTAAACTTTTTGCTAAATATTAGTAGACTGAAAAAAACTCAAAAAACTTGTAGCGAAATTTTACTTTAGTTATTTTATTTGCTGAAAATTTAAATATAGAAATTGTGTAGAGTTGTTTTTCTTTTTTTTTTCATTTCCGTTGTCTGTACTACATCCAGACAAGCTGCGACATCTACATCTTGTCTATCTGGGTGTCGTCCACGCTATAAATGCGGTTGTCAGCACAATTTTTGTAGCAAAATAAATTAGTAAAACATTAGTTCAAAATTAGTTTAGTGCTAAAAAAATAGAACTAAAAATTTTGCAAAAAACGGAATTTCAACAAAAAAAAAATGCTGAAAACTAGTACACTTGATATACAAGACGTTTTACCAACTTTTGTACTAACTTATTTTTTTGAGTGTAAGAGAGGAGTACTCCCAGTTCAACATTTTCTCAGTACTTTTTCAACGAAGTGCAAAGGAAGCTCTTTATCACAAATTAAAAGTAAACAAAAAAATTATTCGCAAAAAAAATTTAATCTTTTTATTTTACAAAAGTTTTTTATTGCCGCCACCGGGTATCGAACTTGCGACCTCACGATTGTTAGTCTAGCACTCTACCGCTGAGCTATTCTTTGATATGAAAGTTGATTGGCATAAAAACACCACTTTGTTACTGCGAGATATTGTTCATTATTCTCTTCAATAAAAGTAGTTATTAAACAAGTGTAAAAGGTGCACTCCAATTCAATATTGTTTTCAATACGATTTTTAATACATATTTTTATATACATATTATTAAAAATTGAAAAATGAATAAAATAAAAATAAAATTTAAAAAAAACATATAAAAAATATTGGTCCCGCCGGGAATCGAAACCGCGACCCTCTGTTTGGAAATGCCAAATAATACCAAAATCACTTTTTAGCATCACTTTTAGAGCAATTACTTAAGTGATTTTTTTGGATGTTGTTCAGAAGTAATTCCAAAAAAGCTGTAAAAAATAAACTAACGGATACTTCGGAAGCAATAATAGAGGTGATTTTTTGAAGTTGTTCAGAATAACTTCTAAAACAGCGGTAAAAATACACGAATGGATATTTGTGAAGCAGTGAAAAAAGTAGTTTGTAAAGCATTACTTCCAATTTTTTTTTTTTGCTGAGCAATTGATAGTTTCTGAATTTTAGTTGATATTTTTCAAATTCCAATTGATATTTTCTGACTAACGATTGATATTTTCTAAATTACAAATGATATTTTCTTAATTTCAAATGAACCCTTTGGATTTTTAAATGGAAAATCTGAATTTCAATTGATGCTTTCTCAGCTTCAATATAAAATTCTGAATTTAAATTGATTTTTTTTTTAATTGAAATGTATTTAATGGAGTTTACTTCTCGAAACGTTTTTCACTTTGGAGTTAACGTAAATTCAAAAAACCAAAATCTACGTTATGACCTAGAGAGAACGCCATAAAGACAATCTGATGTTAGTGCTTGGTAGCACTTGAAAATGCATTAATTGTCATAAATGCATTAATTTTTTCAGAAGTTTTTTCTCTATTTGTTGTAAAATAAATTGTGAATTCTATTTGAAATTTTTCATATTAAAATCGAACAACACTTATTGAAACAATTTTCAGACCAACTAAAATCTACGGTAAAATAATTCTAAAAAAATATCAATTGTAATTTATGAAAATGGAAAATTAAATTTGTTTGATTTCTTAATTTTAAAAAGAAATTCTGCATTTCAGTTGATATATTCTAAATTATCATTGATATTTTCTCAGTTACATTTGCAAAAAGTGTAGTTTTAAAACGTTTTTAGATGTCGTCTAGTAACCGTATCAGTCTCAATTGTTTCAAAGATTAATTTCAAAGAAAGTTAGTTAGTAATTGGTCAACTTTTCAACATTGTTGTTAAAAAATTAAAATAAGCATATAACAAATAACTGGTCCAACAATTTTAATCTCTTTATTTAACTATCATCTGAAACCAAAAATTTAAATTAAATCATAACCGTATTTAGCTAACTGTAAATCTCAAATGAAAGTGAAAATTTAACTCTTTTTGCACTTCAAACAACAAATTTTGTGTTATTTCAGTTTTATTACCAAGTATTTTTTGTTGTACGAATGTATGACTAAACTACTACGCTACATTTATGAGTAATTTAACAAAACAAAATTGTTACACATAAATAGTTGAAAGAAGTTGAAAAAAAAAAATAATAACAAAAAACTGGTTGATTCCACAGAAATGGTAACGCCTAAGTTGAAACCGTCTTTCAATTGTTGTTAAACATCAGTTTATTAAATTTTCTTCTTTTATTATTTTTGAATTGCTGTTAAATACAATATTTTTATTAACCAAAAATAAAAATCAATCTTGTGGGCATTGATTGAGTTTGGAAAGTAGCATTGATTTGGTTATTTTTAAGTTTTGATTTTTTGTAATTTTATAAATTATATTGTTTTTCGTTTGGAGTCCGATTGTACGTACGTATGTCATGGTTAATTTCAAGTTTGTGGTCTATTAATTGAACATAAGCCTTAGAAAAATAACTGCAAACTGTATAGGAGTTGTGCAAAAAAGTGAAATTAAAACTAAACAGGCTTTTAAAAGCGAAATAAAGTTTTTGCAAATTATTGGCAAAAGAAAAACTGTGACAAATTTTGTGGGAATTTTATTTAAAATATTTGATAAAAATTGTTAGAGAATTATTATGAATAATAATTCTTAACATGTTTATTATTTTTCATAAATTGTATACGTATGCTTAATATTGTTTTTAATAAATCCATATTACTTATACGCACAAAAACGGTACAGAAATCCTTAATAAATTACCCAAACCAGGGGCAGAATCTTTAAGCTTTTGAACTGAATATTTTTTACAGAAAAATCTACCGGGTTGAACATGGAGCAGAGTGCTCACAATGATTTAAGCACCCCGTAGTGATATCGAAATTTTAGAATTAGACGTATAGGTTTCGCAAAAACAAAATTTTTTTAACCAAATTTGCACATTTTTCGACACACAATATCTAATAATCGGTTTTCGTGTTCCCAAAACCATTTTGTTTTACTTTAGTAGGTTTGAGGTTAAGAAGAAGAATAAACATTTTCTTCAAAAGTTATAAACACATTAAATTTGCAAATCAGACTAGATCCAGTTTCTGCCTTTTTTATGGACAGGCTTCATCAGTGATTTTCCATTAAATTGTATTATTGTTTATATTTTTATTATCAGATTGTCTCTATATGAATACTTTGAGAAGTGATCAAACAGACATATACAAACATTCTACTTTATATTTCCTGTTTATCTTCTTATTTCCTCCGTGTCACCTTTTCGCAAATGCTGCCACACTGACGTATGGTTTTTACGTACAAGTGCAGGCAATTTGTGTATATTTGAGACGGACAGCCAACAGGGCATTTTTATTTTTTAATTAAGTGTTGTTTTCTCAAACGCGTCTATTCGATTGCAATCAATTCCCCTGAAATCACAACTATAGTGAAAGTCCAACGAAATAATATATACTTGGAAGCTACACTCAAAAAAATAAGTTGGTAGAAAAGTTAGTAAAACGTCTTGTATATCAAGCGTACTAGTTTTAAGCAATTTTTTTTGCTGAAATTCCGTTTTCAGCTAAATTTTTAGTTATATTTTTTTAACACTAAACTAATTTTGAACTAATGTTTTACTAATTTATTTTCCTACAAAAATTGTTCTGAAACCCGCATTTATAGCATGGACAGCAACCAGATAGACAAGATGTAGATGTCGCAGCTTGTCTGGATGTAGTACAGACAACGGAAATGATAAAAAAAGAAAAACAACTCTACACAATTTCTATATTTAAAATTTCAGCAAATAAATTAACTAAAGTAAAATTTCGCTACAAGTTTTTTGAGTTTTTTGTCAGTCTACTAATATTTAGAAAAAGTTTAGCAAGGATAATTCTAAAAAAACTAATATGCAAGTGCTTGTGCAAATTTAAATGTTACTGACACTTTAGAAAACATTATTTTCTATTGTTGTTTCTACATGGATGGATGTCACTACATTGCTAGATCTGTCAAAACAACAGAGTAGTACATTGGAAGATGACAAAACAAATTGTGGTAAATTTTCTGTTGTTGTTTTTGTTTTTTCTTTGATATTTTAAATGTTTAATAACGCTCCTAGACGAGAACAAGAAATTCTCATTGAGTTTGTAATTTAACTTAACAAATATTTGCAGAAATTCTAAAAACGTCGCACAGTGCAAATCGGCAAAATTAGAGGAGTTATCGTAGAAGAATGAAATTCGGTTCAGCTGGTTCAGAACATGTAAATTAAGAAAAATTCGAAGTTTCAGCAAAATCGGTGCAAGGATATGTTACTGCTGGTTCAAATGTTAAATTGGTTACTGCTGGTTAAATTGTGTCCCTTAACTCAGTGGTTAATTTTGTTTCATTCGGTGTAAGGACATGGCTACCTCCCATATATCCTTTTTCTAAAAAAACTATATTTTGGCTACATTTATGATCAGAATGCACTAGAAACTTACAATAGTTTAGAAAATTATACTTTTTATCTCTGTGGAAAATTTTGTTTTATTCGGTGCAAGGATATGACTATCTCCCATATATCCTTTTTCTCATTCATTATCAATTTTAAGGGCGCCACAGGCGAGCAATATTATTGCTCAATTTTTACAAGTTTTTGATGGTGCAATCTTATTTTATTTTAGCAAAACCTTCAGTATGACACACACATGGTCAAAAATATTGGTAACTTGCTAAAATTTAGTGAAAACAATTTTTGACAAAATAATCAATTTTCATAAAATGTCCTGGAAAGGAGTCGCTCCCCACACAAAACACGAATTATCATTTTTTCTAGTAGTGTTGTTTTTTCAAACGCGTCGTATAGACCAAATACAATTAATATTGTCATTAATATGTATTTTTATTAATTCTAATTTAGTAGGTTTGAGGTTAAGAAGAAGAATAAACCTTCCTCAAAAGTTAGAAACACATTAAATTTGCAAATCAGACTAGATCTAGTTTCTGCCTTTTTATGGACAGGCTTCATCAGTGATCTTCCATTAAATTGTATTATTGTTTCCATTTTTATTGAGGAAGGTTTATTCTTCTTCTTAACCTCAACCCTACTAAATTAGAATTAATAAAAATACATATTAATGACAATATTAATTGTGTTTGGTCTATACGACGCGTTTGAAAAAACAACACTACTGTAAAAAATAAAAATGCCCTGTTGGCTGTCCGTCTCCAATATACACAAATTGCCTGCACTTGTACGTACAAACCATACGTCAATTTGGCAATATTTGTGAAAAGGCGACACGGAGGAAATAAGAAGATAAACAGAAAATCTGAAGTAGAATGTTTGTATATGTCTGTTTGATCACTTCTGAAATTATTCATATAGGGACAATCTGACAATAAAAATATAAACAATAATACAATTTAATGGAAGATCACTGATGAAGCCTGTCCATTAAAAGGAAGAAACTAGATCTAGTCTGATTTGCAAATTTAATGTGTTTATAACTTTTGAGGAAGGTTTATTCTTCTTCTTAACCTCAAACCTACTATATCATTTTTTCAATTTATTATTTTTCTTCAATAATAACTATTATATTACAAAAATAGCTTTTGACATTTCCAAATTGTGTATTTTAAAAAAAAAATTTGCAAATAAATAAAAAAAATCCGTTTTTGCATTTCTATTAAATTTATGGGCATTTCGGTTCTAAGTTAAAGTGGGTTAATGGTATCCAGCGAAACCAAAATTCCGTATCTGAATAATTTTAAGTATATTTAATGAACAAGTTAAATAAAAAACTAGTGTTTGCAAAAAATTCCAATTTTGTGAATTTTTAATTGACATGCTATTTTCTTTTTCAAAAATGAGTTTTCTTAAAAAAAATTAAATTCTTCAATTTTGAACCTACTAGATGAAAACTTGGCTGTGTAATGAATGAAAATCGAGAAATCGTATTTTAAGGGACAGCATATACATACATCTACATACATACATATATATATACATCTACATAAAATTGAAAAATTGGGATATGTTGAAAAAGTTAAAAATTTTAAATTTGCGGTTCGAAGTTTTAATTTTTTTTTTTTACAGAAAATTATACATCCTAATGGACTATCTAAATCGTAAAAAAATAGACGTTATTTTTTATATTTTTTTTTAAATTTCACTAAACTTTATAAAATTTTAGGTTTTCCGCAAAAAAAAAGTGTTATTACTTAAATTTTTTTTTTAAGTTTCTTGAATTTTTTTTCTTTTATTTTTACACCATATTAAAACAAAGCTTCTGTTTCAATTTTCAAGTTCTTTTAAAAAAAAAAAAACCATTATTTTAATTTTTGGGGGTACCTTAAAATTTAGCTCTTTCTAACTTTGTTAAAACTCAGGTAAAAGGGTTTGGAAAATGTATAAAATTTTTAAATTTTCGGTTAAAAAAAAACAATTTTTTTTTCAAATTCTATTAAAGAGCTTCAAGATGTCCTAAAATCATAAATAAAAGAAGACGTTATTCCATATTTTTTTTTTTTACTCTACCAAACTTAAGCAACTTTGACATTTCCAGTCAAAAAATGTCTTAAGTTTTCGATACCACCAAATATTATTCTATAAAAAGTTTTCACTTAAAATAATTTTTGCTTATTGTGAATATAGTGAATAATAAAACCACCGTGTTTCAAAGAATTATCTTTAAAGATAAGTTTTTGCCAATTTTTTTTTTGTAAAGCAGTTAAAATTAGATTTTTGTTTAACTATTTTAGCTCAAAATATTTTTGACTTTAGCGCACTCTGTTGTTAACAAAAAGAGGAGATACTGAATTCCTCTTTCATATTTATTTATGGTATTATGCCACCTCTTCAAAAATGCATAAGTCACTAACGTTCCGCATACATTTTTTTTTTTTTTTAATTTTGCCTATGGGACAAATTACTGTGCATCGTCCCCTGACGATTTCCTTAGGCAAGAATTAAATCCGTTTAGGGACATGCCTACAACGGATTATTTTTCACAATTTGTTAAATACGTTTGGGATTTTAGCATATCTAATTCCTTTAATGCAATTAATGTAATTCCCGATAAAATAAAATTAAAAAAAAGGATTTTTTTCATATGTAGTCGATTAAGTGTTAGCAAAACTTTTGCTGAAGGTTACTATTTTTTTGGTAGAAATCAGCTCGCTGATTTTTAGCAAACCTTTTGCTGAAATTACCAACTTTTTTGCAAGCACGCTCCTGACTAAAAATTTGCGGACACAGCAACATTTTTTGCTGAATTTACTGAATTTTTTTTTAGTGTAGAGGTTTTCACTAGAATCTGGTGGAAACCTCAAAATTTTTGGTAGAAACCACCAGCTAGCTTTTAGTGGAAACCACTAAATTTTTGGTGAAAATCAACAGATTTTGATTCTAATTTTATTTTCATTGATTAATATCCCAGCAAAAAAAAGAGATGCCAAAGCAGTAGAAAAAAGCACTACAATTGATGATCAAGGTGTACTTCTTTTTTAACAGAAACACTAATGATTTTAACATTGAGTTGTCATAGGAGATGAGTACTCCCACTTCAACATTTGAACGAGTGCAAAGGAAGCTCTGAGTGTTGCCAAAGTGTTGGTTTTTAATTTTTATTTAAAAAATAAAAATTGTTTTTTCGACCTTTTTAATTGATTAATTAGAAATTTAGTAATTCAGTTCGAGGCCAATTTTTTTTTTCATTCCTGAAAATGTAGAGGTTTTTGAAAGCAAAAACTCTGTGAACTATGTATTTGTCAGGAGAGTATCCTGATGAAGAAAAATAGCAGTTTTTAAAAAAAATACTTATTATCCCAGCCAGCAATTTCGGAGCGCTCATAAATAAGATTCTTAAATGGCTCACAGAAATGATTATTGAGCAATTCCATATGAAAGCGATCACCTTTTGGACGACCCCTCTCCGATTCTAAAATAAATAGTCTCAATCGATTGCCCAGCAAAAAATAATGTACCTACATATTTTTTTTTTTTTATAGTGACTGGTTTAGTGGTGGTGTACACCACTGTCATGTGACAAAATTGAAGAATTCTTCATAAGGGACCTCATTGAAAGTTGTTTAAAAAAAAAACTACTAAAGCGATCGCAACGAGTGATAGCTCGTTGGAAAGGTATTGAATCAGGCTTTAATTGAAAAATAAAATTTTCCTAATTTTTCTCAGAAATTTACCTTTTTTCCCATGAAAATTAAATTTTCCCATGAAAATTAAATTTTCCGATTTTCCACAGAAGCTCCTAAATTTTCCGGCTAATTTTTTTTTTTTTGGATTCCTCATAATTTTTGCTTTAAGAATCAGCAATAAAAAAATGGACCCCGACTCCTTGTTTGGACAGGAGAGGAGCATTTAAGAGACCACCTTGATCGCATTGTTTTTATATTTTTTATAATTGAATTATTTGTAATTATTTAACATTGTTTTATTTTATTATTAAAAATACATTTTAAAAATTATTTTACAGTTAAAAATACATTTATGAAGAAAAAATCTTTCTTATTTTGCTGCTTATACTTAATTACAGTATTTATTAAAAATTTCAATTGTCTTGGCATCATTATAAAATTAAAGTAACTTTAAATTTAGCACGTCGGCAGACGAAGAGTACCGCTTTACATTAATTGACATATCAGAAATATTTGGTATGAAGCAATGAAACTTTTGCGTTCCAGTTATAGTTTTGACATTATTATATCTGTTTTGAATTCGTCGCTCCATGGCATCGTGTTCTTTTTGAGTGCATAAAACTGTGTTAATGGCAATTTCCTTGCTTTGAATCCACGAAAACAAATGTTGTACATTTAAGATCTGGTCAGTATATGGCCTTTGCAAACTTGCCTTAGTCGCCATGCGTTTAATGGTTCCCCCTAACGCATCGCATGGGCCCTTACCGTGGGACGTAGCAAAAAAGTGCCACTCGACCTTGCAGTTTTGTTCTTCTTCAATTATGCAAAGATTGTAAAAATTTTTTTATTCTTGTACTGAGAAGCGGCGCGTCTGAGAAAAACGTTACTTTGTCGATTGCATCAAATTTTGATCTTAAGAATTCAAACAGTTTCATTTGAAATAAATAAACGGACACATAATTATGAGCTAAACTCTCCGCGACATCAACAAGGCTTACGGTCTGTAGTTCGTTATCTTCGTTTTTGAAATAAATGCAAAAAGGATGCACCGTGCACTGGTCGTTTGCCCAGTGATAAGCCTGAATTTCATCCTGAACGAGAAAAGTGTAATTCTCGGCAAAGTCGCTTATCACAATGAATTCATTTTGGGCTAATTTCTCCTTACTTTCCTTTAGAAATTTCGATTGCATCTCGGATATGAAATGGTGCGCCTTCAGTTCATTCAACTTGAATCCGAATTCCTCGATGAATTCCGGAATCTGCTTTACCACGGTCTCAAGGGAACATCTGCCGCTGCTAATTATCCACTGTTTGAAATGCACCTCCTGAATTAACAGCTGTTCAAACTTTTCCGCCAAATATTGCTCTAGCTCGTCAATCTTCGGACAATTGTCGCATTTGGACAGATGACAATTTTCCGTGGGGTATGCGCACAACGACTTCGACAGGAGGTCCCTATATGTTTCAATTTCACCGTGAAATACTTTCAATTTCTTGCATGGAAAGAACATTAATTTGATGTTTTGATGAAACATGCAAACGCAGACTGAATGCGTTCCGTGCCTGTCTAATGCCAGCACGCATTCTTTTGGTCGTAGGATGGCAAACTTAGAAAATCCCACTTTTTCTGCTGGGTATTTCTCTTTGAACTGATGGTATGCTTCGGATAGATTACATAATAATAATCTGCGCTGCTTGTGTACTTTTTCTCCATCTTCACGTGTGATAACATAGTCACGTGTACCTGGACAGGCGCGGCTGTTGTCATCATTGCAGTAAAAATCTTGAATCAATTTCACCGTTGCTTCGCTGAGGGTCCTTGAGCCAAATTTCTTGGTGGGAGTCGCCAATATGCCCTTCTGTCGAACTAATTCTTTGCTTCTTCTCGCGATGTAAAAAGATGTTTGAAACTGTTCAGAAATCTTGCGTATAGACCATGATTGAGGCAGCACAGATAAAATGAGATATTTCTCCGGAAAAGTGGTCGCTAAATTGAATTTTCTTTTCAACTGCTCAATTATTTGTTTGCCGTCATCAACGTCATCTGCTTGACTGCATTCGTTATCAGAGCCTTCATCAAATATTGTCGCGATTGCACTCATAACCTTGCCTTTTTTCTCTTTCCTGTATTTTTCACTTCGCAACTTTCTTTTTGTAATAGGCGATTCACCTAAAGTGGTAATAGCCTCATTCAAAGGACTCAAAGACATATTGACCATCGGAATGTCTGCCTCACTATCAGATGAAACATTTTGTTCAATTGTCATTTCACTCTCGGATTGTGGTTGCATTTGTTTCAATGCATTTGCTTGTTGAGACAAATCGATTTTACACTTGGGGCAAATGAATTCTGCTTCTTCACCGTATTGTATATTTAATTCATTCATGTATCGCTTCGAAACACCAGTTAATTTTAATACTTTTATCTTTTTCGAACGATGTCCACTCTTGTTAAACGGATTGCAGCAAAATTTATTCATTTTACTTTAAATTGTCTTTACAGCTTCACTCTTTACTTTACAAAAAAAAAACACTTTAACACTTTCACGTTTAGTATTCAACTAAAATTTTACTCAGAGTGTGTGAAGTATTTATATTTATTTTTTGGTAAAAAATAGGTAAAAAAAAATAAGCGATATTTGCTTTTCTTTAATAGGAAAATTTGCGTGAACTACTGGTCATAAAATGTTTTTTAAAGAGGGACTTAATTGGTTACTGCCAATAAGCCGACCACAGGTCATAAAATGTTTTGTAAATTTTTTAAATTACCAGGTAATAAATATTTCGCCATATTTATGGAAAATCCGTGTTTTATGACTTGTTTCTGCACGTGTCATTTTAGGCGAAATATTTATTACCTGGTAATTTAAAAAATTTACAAAACATTTTATGACCTGTAGCCTCAGTCGGGTTTGGTGTGCCATTACATGCCACTGCTGCTATTATCCATGGATTTATGGCCGATCTTGTGAAGGCAGGCAGACCATATTCACTACACACTCAACTTGGGGCTCTTAAAAAAAATTGGTTTTTTCTTCATAAATGTATTTTTAACTGTAAAATAATTTTTAAAATATATTTTTAATAATAAAATAAAACAATGTTAAATAATTACAAATAATTCAATTATAAAAAATATAAAAACAATGATAACAAGGTGGTCTCTTAAATGCTCCTCTCATGTCCAAACAAGGAGTCGGGGCCCATTTTTTTATTGCTGATTCTTAAAGCAAAAATTATGAGGAATCCAAAAAAAAAAATTAGCCGGAAAATTTAGGAGCTTCTGTGGAAAATCGGAAAATTTAATTTTCATGGGAAAATTTAATTTTCATGGGAAAAAAGGTAAATTTCTGAGAAAAATTAGGAAAATTTTATTTTTCAATTAAAGCCTGATTCAATACCTTTCCAACGAGCTATCACTCGTTGCGATCGCTTTAGTAGTTTTTTTTTAAAACAACTTTCAATGAGGTCCCTTATGAAGAATTCTTCAATTTTGTCACATGACAGTGGTGTACACCACCACTAAACCAGTCACTATAAAAAAAAAAAAAATATGTAGGTACATTATTTTTTGCTGGGCAATCGATTGAGACTATTTATTTTAAAATCGGAGAGGGGTCGTCCAAAAATTTGCCAATTTTGATCGTTTTCATATGGAATTGCTCTATTGTTTTTTTGAAAACACTCTTTTTTTGGTAAAAAATATGAACCCTCAGAAAACAACCCAAAAAGTTGTCTCTACAATAAAAAAAACTGTCTCAAAATGAGGGTTCATTTTTCGGACTCAAAAAAGATTAAAAATTATTTAAATTTATGAGGAAAATTTCGATTTTATACGTTCTTTTTTCTGAGTCATTTCTGAGTACACACGGAGCTCTTTTGGACGGACCACTTTCATAGGAAAAAGTGGAAAAATGTTTATGTTTTTGGAGCTCATTTGTGAGTCATTAATGATCATCTTTGTTTGCTGGGATATTAATTGATAATAAGGAAATTTGCCTCGAACTGAATTAATAAATTTCTAATTTTTTTTTATTTTTCAAAAGTTTTTTTATTGCCGCCACCGGGTATCGAACTTGCGGCCTCACGATTGCTAGTCTATCGCTCTACCGCTGAGCTATTCTTTGATATGAAAGTTGACTGGCATAAAAACACCACTGAGTTACTGCGAGATATTGTTCCTTATTCTCTTCAATAAAAGTACTTATTAAACAAGTGTAAAAGGTGCACTTCAATTCAATATTGTTTTCAGTACTATTTTTACAGGTGCATAAAAAGCAATTTCTTATAATTTTTTTTTATTCATAAAGGGTTCTTCAATAAGAGCGCTACAAAAGTTTTTTTAAATAAAACAAAAACGGTTTTGGATATCAATGAAATTCTTTATTCCTGTGAAAGTACGTTCGATGCCATTATGTATGGAAATCGATCTCTTTTGCATGGCCACCACGGGCACGCTTGCAAAAGTCCAGACGCTGAACCCAATTTTCGACGGTTTTCAAGCATAAATCGGCCGATATTCGTACGAAGTTCATCAATCGTCGCTGGCTTGTTGGCATAGACATAGATTTGACGTAGCTCCACAGGAAATAGTCTAACGGCGTCAAATCGCACGACCGAGGCGGCCAATCGACTTGACCATTTCGTGAGATAACACGTTCACCAAACTGGGTTTGCAATAAATTGATTGTGACATTCGCTGTGTGGCTTGTGGCGCCGTCCTGTTGGAACCACATGTCCTCCAAGTCCATATCATCCAATTGGGGCCAAAAATATTCAGATATCATTGAACGTTAGCGATTCCCATTCACAGTAACGTACCGGTCTTGATCATCACGGAAGAAGTACGGCCCAATGACGCCGCCGGCCCATAAACCGCACCAAACCGTAATTTTTTCGGGATGCAATGATGACTCATGGAGTACGTGTGGATTGCTGTCTGACCAATAACGCATATTTTGTTTATTGACGAAGCCATTCATTATGACGACCATAAATTTGACGTAGCGCTCTTAACGTTGAGGCCACTGACTCCGAATGTCGGTAGTAAATTTTAATAATTTCGACTCGTTGTTGGCTCGTATATCTTTCCATCATGAAATGACAAACCTTACTGAAGAGAAATGTCAAAAGAGCGTCAAGAAATATGGCGTCGTTTGCTGTCCCTGTCTTTCTACTTTTGTAGCGTCCCTGTTGAAGAACCCTTTACATATTTTTAAAAATTGAAAAATTAAAAAAATATTGAATTTAAACAATTTAATAATAAATATTAAAAAAAAATATATATAAAAATTGGTCATGTCGGGAATCGACCCCGCGACCCTCTGTTTGGAAATGCCAAATGATACCAAAATCAGTTTTTAGGATCACTTTTAGAGCAATTATTCTTTAGAAGCAATAATTAAGTTATTTTTTGGAAAAAGCTGTAAAAATAAACTAACGGATACTTTGGAAGCAATGAAAGAAGTGATTTTTTGAAGTTGTTCAGAATAACTTCGAAAAAAGCGATTTCAAAAAATTGATTCAATCATTTTTATCGTATTGATTTCATGACTTCAAATTGAAATCATAAAATAAATTTACGAATTTGAATGCAATAAAAAAAATTGCAATCATTAACGCGAAATTATGGGATTACAATTAAATCGACTGCAGCGTTTACCACCACTTTATAGGTACATAGCTTAAAAGCCCGATACTGCGCTACCGGTACACTCATATAAAAAAGTTTGTAAAAAAATTTGTAAACAGTTTCCAATCGCACTATACTATTTTTATACTGATTATTAGTACAATTTTTATTTTTAGTAATCATTTTTGCTATTCTCTTATTACAAATTAGGGATTTTTTTACTAATTTTCGCTGCTGATTTCAGAAACACATTTTACTAATTTTTCAAATCCGAGTGCTAAATTTAGCAGAAAAATATACTAATTTAAAAATATATATTTTTTTTTGATTTTTTACAATTCTTGTTTAGTTTATATTTGTTACTATTGATATATTCTTAGTTTAGAAATAACACCCAGAAAATTTTATTGCATCTCCAATGCATAAAACGGCAATAACTGGAGAACCGTTTGCAATTTTGACTCCAAATTTCAAGTACGATGAAGAAATTATACGCTTGTTACAATCGAAAGAAAAATTTTTTTAGATTTTACAGTTTTTTTTATTTTTTAGTACAATTTTTTGCTAATTTCAGCAGATTGATTTTAAATTACAGTTTGCAGCAATTTACTGAAATTTAGTAGCTGCAACTAATTATTTATACTAATTTCATTGTACTAAAATTATGATATTTAGTAAGTTTTTTAACTGATTTTAGCAAATCGATTTTGAATTGCATTTTACATAAATTTTACTAAAATTTAGTAGCGGCTACTAATTTTTTCTACTAATTTTATTGTACTACAGATCAGCAGACATGTATTGCTAAAATTAGCAAAAAATACCGCTGGCCTCAAAACAGTTAAATTTCCCGTAATAACAGCAAAAGTTTCAGTAGCCATTACAGACTTTTTTGGTTGAGTGTAGTTTTAAATATCGGAATATATTGTATTTAGAAGAAAATTTAATTCCTTTTGTAAGGTTTTTTTCTCTTTTTATAAATCTACTAAATTTTAGATTTCTGTCTAAACGGTTTGCAGGGATAATTAAAGATAATGTTCAATTCCATTTCGTTCCCATTATGTTGTGCTACAATTATACTCGTTCGTCGTTCCATTCTTTTGTGTTTCACTTATCTACCATTACAATCCACTTGTTCCCCGTTTCATTCCATTTCGTTCCCCTATTTTAGTGTAACCATTTAATTTCGTTCCACTCGCTCCGTTCAATTCTGTTTTTTAATTTTAGTATTGCAGTTCCATTCGTTTCCCATTTCATACCATTTCGTTGCTTATTGCATTCGATTTCATTTCGTTTAGTGTTTCTTCCACTCGTTCCCCGTTCCATTACAAATCGTTCCACTTCTCTCGAGTTTCAATTCCACTCGTTTCCAAATTTGAGTGTTTCAATTACAGTCGTTCTTTAAATTTCAGGTTTTAGTAAAATAGATTTGGGCAGGCCATCAAGGAATAGAGTTTTTGTCTTTGTGCCCCTCCTCGTAGGAATTTCCAAAACTCTAGACTTAGTAGGTGTCTTGATAGATGAGGAAAATTAATACACAACTCCAGTGGTTTGGACAATTTTCCCAATTAAACCCCCATTGCTACCACGTTCCTGTTCGAAATTCGAAAAAGTGCTTTGTCGGTGAATTAGAGCATACTCCAGGGAACGCATATTTTAAATTTCGGGATTCCAGCCAAAGGAGTTTTGCCGCGCCGTCCCCTTTTTGTCCTTCGCGGTAGGAATTTTCAAAACTTCTATCTCAGCAGGTCTTTACGCGGGAGGAGGAACCTACATACCAAGATTCAGCTTTCTAGTTCCTGCAGTTCGGGTACGAATTTCCAAAAATCCTTTCTTAGCAGATATATACGATAGAGCAGGAACCTTCATACCACATTTCTAGCTCAGGTGGCAGTTTTTCCTTTTTAAATCTCAATTCCACCACGTTCCTGTACAAAATATCAAAAAATACTTTTCGGTAAGCTCCAAGCTCCCAGAAACACATATTTTAAGTTTCAAGTTTCTAGCCAAAGGGTTTGGGGCAGGGCGTCAGGCGGGAAGCTTTTTCCCTTTTTGTCCCTTCCTGTGTAAATTCCAAAAAACTCGGCCTAGTGAATGTCCACGCCGGAAGAGGAAACTTCATATCGAAATTCAGCGTCCTAATTCCAGCAGTTTGGGCCGGCCGTTAATGGGGAGAATTTTCCCATATTTTTCTCCAACATTTGCTAATCTCATCAAAATCTAAGTGTTTAGCTTTCCATATAAGTTTTGCGATTAATGTTCTCCTTTTGAATTACAATTCGAAATTGATGTCAATAAAAAGCGGTATGCATTAAAGGTACGTTTTTCATTTAATTTCCCATAAACATAAATATTTCTATACTTAAAAGAACAAATATCGTTAAAGAAACAATTTTGTCTACTAAAATTTAACTCCTCTAGTTACTGTTTAAAATTACCGCAATTTTATTGCTCTGTAACACTTTAATCTAAGATAAAATACGATTTTTTTTCAAAGAACACATCACATAAAAAAATAATTATAGCAAATACTACTTTTATAGTAACATATTATCCATAGTCGGGAAGTAATCAATATTTGTGCATTGATTACACCAAAATGTACAAGTAATTATAATGTGCTGGTATTTAAAGGTCTTCTTCATTAATAGAGAATGCGATTTTAAGTCGATTCACACACTCTGTAATCTGTAAAAATAGCAGAAAAAGTTACAAAAAATTAGTTAAAAATGCAAAAAAGCTGCAGAAAAAACTGCTAAAATTAGCAGATTTTTTTTATTGAATACTAGCGAAATAAGAACTGCAAAATTAAAACTGTTAATTTTACAAAATTTTAGTTATATTTAGGCTAACTTATAGTTAATTGAATATAGCAAATTGTACTGTAAAATCTGCAGAAAATTTTGCTAAATATTTGTAGACTAAAAATAGAAAAAATAAACTGTTATATCCACAAAACTTTTGCTATTTTTAAGCTAAATTTAGTTGAATGCAAATAGCAGTCTATTCTGCTAAAATCAGCAGAAATATTTGCTAAAAACTTGTAAACTGCTGTTTTAAAAGGCTCGATTCTTATTTGCATTTAAAAAAATCGAAAAAAAAAATTCGAAAATTTTAAATTTTTTGCCCAAGTAAAAAAAAATGATATGGAGCCATATGAAGTTATATTTAAATATACCCGTGTAAAAAAGTTTAGATCTGACCAGATCTTTTTGGTTCTCAATAGATATGATTCAATCTAATTAGATCCTGTACCAGATCACATCAAATATGACCAGATATGGCATATGTGATAATACCTTATGGCAAGATCTGATAAGATCTAGTGCCAAATTTGTTCAAATCTAAAGTGATCTGGACAAATGCGCAAGATATGCCTAGATCTGATCAGATCTAATTAGATCTCAAATTTGTCCCCAATTTTGAGATCTGATTAGATCTGGTAAGATCTAAGAAGATCTGGCCAGATATGCCTAGATCTGATCAGATCTAATTAGATCTCAAATTTGTCCCCAATTTTGAGATCTAATTAGATCTGGTAAGATGTGCTGAGATCTGGCCAGATCTGATCTTTTTTACACGGGTATATAATCTTTTATGTAATTAGATATAATTATATCCGAAAAATGAGAACGTCTTATTGTATCATATTGTATCGAATTGTATACAATTGTATACAATTTGGTACAATTTGATACAATTTTATGCAATTCGATACAATTGTATCCGAATTTTGTCCTCATCCAATTACATCAAATTATATCTTTTTGTATAAAATTATATAAAATGTTATAAAAGTGGACATAGTTTGATACAATTATATCTAAATATTAACCTTACACTTTACATAGGACCATTAGGGATATAACTTTTTGCAATTTTTTGCAAATATCAAAATGGCCCTAGCATAGTCGAACAGGCCATTGAAAATTATATAAAAAAATGCTATTACTTTTTCGCAGTTGTCAAAAAAGTTCACCCACCAAACGCGGTAAAGTTTTTAAATGATTTTTTTTTTTTATTTATTCACCTAAAAGGCGCAAAAAAGTTTTTTTTATCAATATATCAACCTGCATTTAACATTTGTGTAAATACTTACGAAGCTGAATGTATGTCATTGAAAATTACGTTATGTACTTTAATTGTTTTTATTATTCAAAGAAAATTATTAATGTGTTTCAAATATTCCGAGTTTGTGTTTAATACTTAAAAACAATGGATTTTAAAAGAAGTCGTGGGTGAGGTTTTTTATCCGAAATGACCCCAAAATTATTTTTTCGTAAATAACACAACCTTCGCCATCGCGTGGTGCTAGGGCCAAAAATTGGTTATACCCCTAAGGACCATATCTAACAATATACATACAAAAATAATTTTTTTAAATAAAAAAAAATTTTCAATTGCTTGTAATTGTAATTGTTCTTTTTTGAATTGCAATTACAAATAATCGGCCTGATTACAAGTGTCGAATTTGTAGTCGAAATTTTCGACTCCATATAAAATGATTTTGTATATAATGGAAATTATAAAGAAATGAAACTCTGATGCTGGATTTTTTTAAATCTGAGTGCTATGGTAAATCCAATTGAAAAATTGTTCAAAAGTTGCGTTTTTAGTGAATTTTCAGCAAATTCGACTTAGTTTCGACTACGACTACGAACCTCGTAATAAGGCCGAATATGTAATTATAGATGAGTTTTTTTTTCAATTACAATTACATGTAATTGTGTAATTGCATGGTGTAATTAATTACAAAATGTAATGATTAACCTCAGGCCTGCTGGAGATCTTATAATTTCGATAAATCTTCCATTACTTTTATCCAGATTTATCATGACAGCGCAATAAACATGAAAAAAAATTTCTTTTAATTTAGTAATTTTAAAATAAAGTTAACAACACTGAAATTTTAAAGTTAATAGGATTATGATATACAACCAAGATATAAGAAATCAGTCAAGTGTACGTTATAGTATAGAGAATTTCATATTAAAGGCAATTTTTACTCATGCTCAAAAAAAAAAACCAAAAAAAAAAACAAATTACTCACGCACGAGCATTTCGTTTTTTACAGTAAAAATTACTAAAAACATATGATGCAAAAAATAAACTCACACACGAATCAATCACGGGTTATTCTTACTCACGCTCACGCACGAATCACTTAAGTATAGTAATTATTACTCACGATCACGTGTGAATAACGTGACTCACGAACATTTCGTGTCACGCGCCAATCCCTAGTAATTACTAAATCTAAAACTAGTTCAAAATCATTGATAACATGGAACCAAATATAATACAATACGGTTTTATATGGACCTTATATATTTTTATATAAAATCACTTTGAAAAAATTGGATGATATATCATTATAGATGATTTTATAAAGAATGTTATAAGTTATATATGGGTTCATATTCGTCAATATATAATCATAACTAACACAAATTATAAAAGATTTCTTATATGGATCCACATAGTTTTATATTATTATGTATATACCCACCCAAGTAAAAAAAAATGATATGGAGCCATATAAAGTTATATTTAATTATATATAATCTTCTATGTAATTAGATATAATTATATCCGAAAAATGAGAACGTCTTATTGTATCATATTGTATCGAATTGTACACAATTGTATACAATTTGGTACAATTTGATACAATTCGATACAATATGATACAATTGTATCCGAATTTTGTCCTCATCCAATTACATAAAATTATATCTTTTTGTATAAAATTATATAAAATGTTATAAAAGTGGACATAGTTTGATACAATTACACCTAAATATTAACCCTATATTTTTACCATAATATATATGACCATATCTAACAATATACAAAATTATATTTTTAAATAAAAAAAGGTATACAATATCTGGAGATCAGACCTGAGGGATTTCAATTACAATTACTTGTAATTTGTAATTGAAATTACAAGTAATTGTAATTGAAAATTTTCAATTACAAATTACTAGTAATTGTAATTGAAAGTGATTTCAATTACAAATTTCAATTACATTTAGAATTAAAGTGTTTTTTGTTAAAATTTTGTAGAAAAATCTGACTGGGATAGGTTGCATAGGCATGGATGCGTATAAAAAGAATACGTCATGTTGGGATTACCCCTAACTTGTGCTTTTTGTCATTATTTATTTTCCCAAAAAATGTAATTGACATTTTTCAAATTACAAATTACTTGTAATTGTTCTTTTTTGAATTACAATTACAAATAATTTGTAATTGTAATTGAGTTTTTTTCAATTACAATTACATGTAATTGTGTAAATGAATGTGTAATTAATTACAAAATGTAATGATTAACCCCCAGGTCTACTGGATATCCTATAATTTCGATAAATCTTCCATTACTTTTATCCAGATTTACCATGACAGTGCATTAAACACGAACAAATTTTTCTTTGTTTTTAGTAATTTTAAAATAAGGTTAACAACACAGAAATTTTTAACTTAATAGGATTGTGATATACAACCAAGATATAAGAGATCAGTCAAGTGTGCGTTATAGTATAGAGAATTCCATATTAAAGCTTCAGTATTGTTAATTTTATGGGCGCGTTAGCCATTTTGACTCACGCTCCTAAACAAAATCAAATTACTCACGCACGAGCATTTCGTGTCTTACTCACGCAGACATGAGTATATTAAAAACTTACTAACAATCAGAAATTTTTCACGCAAAACAGTAAAAATTACTAAAAACATATGATGCAAAAAATAAACTCATACACGAATCATGCACGGGTTATTTATTCTTACTCACGCTCACGTACGAATTATATATTCTCACGCTCACGGGCGAATTACTTTGGTATAGTAATTATTACTCACGATCACTTGTGAATAACTTCACTCACGATCGTTTTATGCGCCAATCCCTAGTAATTACAAAATATAAAACTAGTTCAAAATCATTTTTAATATGGAACCACATTTAATACAATACGGTTTTAAAAGGACCTTATACATACATATATTTTTATATAAAATCACTTTGAAAAAATTGCTAATGTGGGATGATATATAATTATAGATGATTTTATAAAGAACGTTATATCGTTATATATAAAATAAATCATGAAATATTGTAGATATGAAACCATACTAAGTTATATATGGGTTCATCATCATCATATATAACACCTATTATATAATATTTCTTAAATGGATCCATATATAGTTTTATATTATTATGTATAGTGTCATACTAAATTATATATAAACGTATATGTAATTATATCTTTTATATATTACTTTGTGTACTTATATATAGCACATACACTTATATGTAGGCCAGTATGTAATAATATAAAATCACATATGTCTCAATATTAAAACCTTTGAGGAAAAAATATTTAATATATGACTATATAAAAGTCTATATGCTTCAATTTAAAAGCATATGTGGCCATATCTAACTATAAGTTACTATATGTAATTACATAAAATAATATATGATTATATCAAAACTTTTTTACTCGGGTGGTTATTTTTTAAGCTACTAATTATTTAGCAAAATTTTTTGCTGATTTCAGCAGTTTAATTTGCTATTCTCCATTTACAAAAATTTAGCTCAAATATAACTAAAATTCTGTATATTTAACAGTTTTATTTTTGCTATTCCTATATTACTAATATATAGCAAAAATAATCTGCTAATTGAGCAGTTTTTTTCTGCAGTATATGTGCATTTCATTGCATATTTTTACACACGCTCAAAAACAAACTGACAGTTATTACAAGACGTTGTTTGTGTAGTAATCAGTAGTTTTTGTTTTTAATTGTAATAATAGTCGTCTTGCTATGGGAAAATATAAAACAACTAACACGACAGTTATTTAAGAAAACAGCTAATGGAAGTACTAGACTTTGGTAACAGTTGTTTAAATTGGTTATATTTAATATCAAAATAAACAACTACCAAAACAGTACAATCACCATAACTTTGCCGTAAAAGTTCAATAGTTATTTAAAATGGAAATCAGTATAGTTGTTTCAATTGAATAAGTAGTTAAATTGCAAAGAAATATATTTTTTACCTTTTTCTATCAATCATTCCATAAACAAACTACGAAATATTCGGACAAAATTTTCTATTAAAAACAATCAGTTCTTATTATAATTAATTCTAAAACAAACGATAAATCTATTCTTTTTACCGACAGTTAATTATTTAACAATTAAAAATAACCGACAAAATATAATTGTTTTAAACGAAAACTAGGTAGTACTTTTTTTTCACTTATTTTCAGTTGTTTTAATGTACATATTCAGCAGATTTTAAGGAAAAACTATTGTGAGTGTATTTTTACAGTGAGCAGTTATTTTTGTTAGTTATTTATAAAAGGAAAAATATCGTTGATATTTTTTTTTTAATTCTCGTTTAGTATATGTTTGTTATTATTGAAATATTCTTCGTGTTTAGATAAAAATCAGAAAGTTATATGGATTTCTACATTTATTTTAACTTTCAATTTTTACTTTAACTTTCAAGTACGACACTATTTTTTATAATCGAAAGCAACAATTTTTATCAAATATAATAAAAATTTCCAAGTCAGTAAATTTTCAAAGTTTTTTTTTTTAAAAAGTTTTAAGTCAATTTTAAGTATTTAATCAGATTTAAGTGCCGAATAATACCTAGAAATTACATATATTGGAGAAGAAACAAAAGAATTCGTTTCAAAACTTGTGTAAAAAGATCTCATTAAGAGATATTTCTTGATGAATACGTCTGGAATCCTCTTTTTAACTAATTCGTCAAGAAATTTTTATAAAAAAAACTTCTTAAATTATTATTTGTCGTACTCATTTTAGACGAAGTCTAATCCCAGCTAAAAAAATTGAAGTTATGTTCTACAAACCACTTTTTTCAATGCTTCAAAAGAATCCGTTAGTCTATTTATAATGCTTTTTCTAAGTAATTCTGAATAACTTCAAAAGCGTCACTTCTTTCATTGCTTCCAATGTACCCTTTAGTATATTTTTACCCCTTTTTTAGAAGTAATTCTGAACAACATACAAAAAATCACTTAAGTTTGCTTCTAAAGAGTAATTGCTCTAAAAGTGATCCGGGAAAGTGATTTTGGTACAGCTTATTTCCAAATAGATGATCACGGTTTCGATTTCTGGCGGTATAAATATTAAAAAAAAATTTTTTTTGTTAATTGGGTGTACCAAATTTCATCAAAATATCTTAATATTTGCGACCTGCAGCGTATAAACAGTATAATTTTGGTAAGACCCTTATATGGGCACTAGGTCTAAACATGAACCGATGTTCACCAAAATCAATAGGCTGCGTTATTGGGCCAATATAGGTCTGTGTACCAAATTTCATCAAAATATCTTAATATTTACGACCTGCAGCGTATAAACAGTATAATTTTGGTAGGACCCTTATATGGGCACTAGGTCTAAACATGGACCGATGTTCACCAAAATCAAAGTTGTTCGTCCTTGGGCCAGCAGAGGTCTGCGTACCAAATTTCATCAAAATATCTTAATATTTGCGACCTGTAGAGTGCGCACAAGATTGCATGGACAGACAGACAGACAGACAGACGGACGGACGGACAGACGGACATCGTTAAATCGAAATAAAAAAAAATTCGGAACCGATCGGTATACTATAAGGTGGGTCTACGACCAATATTTTTTGGTGTTACAAACATCAGCACAAACTTATAATACCCTGACCACATAGTGGCGTAGGGTATAAAAATCGGGAAGTAAAGAAACAGCGCCATCTTTAAAACTTTGGATACATTGGGGTAATCCGGTTAATAACAGAAATATATTTTAACAATAAAATGTGTAAAATTTAACGAATGGATTCTTAAAAATTAGTTATAAATAATTTTGAAAATTAACCCTCTAATGCCCGAGTCCGCCAAAGGCGGTCTTCAGATTTTAAATAGTTTTTGGCTAAATAACAATATTTTATTAAACAAATTGTATTATATCCATCGAAGACTTAATTACCCACTTTTTTGCCTTCAAACTTTTTTTGTAACAGGAATGGTTTTCAAGCGAGAAGCATGCAAAGTGAAAATTTAGTAGATTTGGAAAAATTAACTTTTTAAATAAGAAAAATTATTTGAAACATTGCCAAAAATATATTTACGATCTGGCGTACATTATCGATAATAACAAAACTAGTTTAGAGTCTCTAATTGTAAATTCAGTTAACATTTTTTCTCCAGGACTCACAGTATAACCGCAGGATACGTCTTACGAATATCTCTCTAACTCTAAAAGTAGCCAACAGAAATTAAACACAGAGTATATACTCAGAGGTAGTAGTAAGCAAAACTAATTTCGTCAAAATCTATTGATGTTCAGTGCCAAATTCGCTAAATTTCGTAATTTTCAAAAAGCGAAAATCGCCATAACTTTTAAACGTTTGGAAGTTATTACCTTTATAAAAATTTTTCTGATTTTTATTTCCCAACTAAGAATATATCAATAATAAAAAATATAAATTAAACACGAATTATAAAAAAATCAATAACATTTTTGATTTTTTAAATAATTAACCAAAAATAACTGTTTAACTGTAAAAATACTATTTTGGTAATTGTTTATTATGGCATTAAAAAAACTGCTTTACACGACTATTACGAAATTACAGTACTCTACGTTAGTTGTATTCTTAAATGACTGTTAAAACAGTTGTTTTGCATTTTTCCATAGAAACCCCACTGTAATTGCAGTTAAAAACAATAACTACTGATTACTACACAAACAACTCTCATATGATATAGCGTATGATTTTTAAAAATCGCTCAATTTAAATTCCATTTTCTTTTTAGTGCATATTTCCATTTAAGTTCATAGTGTAGTGCATATTTTGCACATTTTCCATTTTTATGTGCATAAAAGTCGCTGTCCTAATAATGATTAATGAGCAATAAAACAACGGAGGCTCTTCTTTGAAACTGAATAAAAAAAATTTAAACAAACATTAATTTTACCCATTAACTTTTACACATTTGTTAACATTTACAGAATGTTAACTAAAGTTGGTGATTAAGTTTGTTAAACATTAATGAAAGTTTATGTTAAAAAAACATTCCTTTAAATAACGAACGCAACATGTTGCAAAATATAACTTTCTTAATGGCATCTAGTTTCGGTGAGAATATAAGGTGGGTTCTAATAAATAGTTCAAGTTTTTAATAAGCATTAAAACGTGATGTAAATTAAAACATTAATCCTCACTGTATTTTTTTTTTTTTTTTTTTTGCTTTTCAATTAACTAATAAAAATTTCAATCGCTTTATTTAATCCAAAAACACGCGAAATTCCCACCAAACAACATGCGTTATAAAAAGAGAAAAACGCCCACTTTTCGCATAGAAAATTTTTCAATAAACAGAACAAAACAAAATGTGCATGTGACAATAAATCAATAGATTAATAAAAAAAATGCATTTCAAATAGGCCGCCAAACATGCAACAAAAATATTTTTACACATATAACCAAACACTCAAAAAAGTTTGTAGGCAGAATCTACTGAAAATGACAGTTAAAACAAAGGTTGCAGTTAAAAAAGCGACAAAGTTCAAATAACTAAAAGCGTTGTTATTTTTAACTGTTGAAAAATAACTAAAAAAAAAGCATTTAAAATAACTAAAAATGTCGTAAAGTTATTTGACAAATTTTTACTACAACAATTTTGAAACAACTGACAAAATTGATAAAAACTACTGTTTTCTTAATTAATTAATTTTTTTAGTATTATAAAAGTCAATTTTAACCATGCATTTGTTGCATGTATACAACAACATTTTTTGAGAGTACATTTCTCATTTCCAACGGTAAAATTAGCAAAACAAATTATTACAAAAATATTTTAGAAACCTTTACTTTCGCTTTCTTCTTTAACATTAGAAAAAAGCCTCGTTCGATCCAGTCAATCGATTTTTCTGGAGTAAATTTTGTGAATAAATAAAAGCCTCAAAAATTGTGTGATGAATAAAATCCAAAAAATATAAAATTAAAATTGAAAAAAATCCTAATCCGCTCGTGGCCGGCAGCATGTCAATGTTTGCAGTTTAATTCCAAATATCTCCGCTAGGGCGTACTGCAAAGATCTACATTCCCACGAAGTTTGTTCGGAAAATTCACAGCCATTAAAATTGGTGCAGGAAAGGGTTAATAAAGAAAAACAATTTTTTTCCTTTCGATTTCAAAAATATGTGTAATTACTTCCGCCTATTTAAAATTTAAATTAAAAATTCCTATAGGTTCTTATTTATATTTTCAACTTTAATCATATCAATAATAACAAATTTAAACTAAACAAGAATTTTTAAAATTCAACGAAATTTTTTATTTTTTAAATAGCTAACAAAAATAACTGTTTACTGCAAACATACTGTTTTGGTAGTTGTTTACGATGATTAAAAATAAAAATACCTGTTGCGAAATTACAGTATGTAATTTTTTTTTTATTTTTTATTTTTTTTTTTATTTTTTTTTAATTTTATTTTATCGGGATATACATTAATTGCATTAAAGGAATTAAATATGCTAAAATCCCAAACGTATTTAACAAATTGTGAAGAATAATCCGTTGTAGGCATGTCCCTATCCGGATTTCATTCTTGCCTAAGGAAATTTTCATTAATTGGTTTCTTAAATAACTTTTATACACTTAAAATATTTTATCATTAAAAACCATCTAAAATACATATTAAATTAATTAAAAACACAATTAAAAAAAGGACTACTGATTTTGCATTATATTAAAACCATTTTGATATTTATTTTCAAACATTGTTTAAACATAAAAGAAATAAAAATAATTAAGGAGTCTGTTAAAACAATTATCAATTTTTAACTGACAAAACGTAAAAAAACGATTTTGTGGTTTGTTTTTTCATATTTGAAAGTTTTTTTTTTTTGTTTAGATTTTCAAAACGCTACACACACAACACACACTTTCATATTTTTATTGGCTACCCAGCAAAATATTGGTAATGACACCTCATTACTATCTGCATTACCAAAAATGATATATCATTACCTTCTGCATTATTTTATAATATAAAATAATGACTTCCTAATAACGGCCTATTGTATTCATTGTTTCTAAATATAAAGTAATGACTTACTCGTAATAGTTTAAATAAGTACTTTTTACACAGTTTAATTTTATACATTTTTATTTATTATATGGAAATATGTTTTATGTTTAAATTTTTATGACGAGTCCTAAAATTACACACTAGAGAAAACTTAAATTTTTCTAAATGTATATCCTTAAGCTAATAGTATTTGCTTAACTCCTTATTTTTATGAATCAAGTAAGCAATCGGATAACCACTTATAATTCAACTTTTTGTAAGTATGTGTGTAACCACTTATTATTTAAAATCTCATAACTACTTATTTCTCATTTTTTCGTAAGCGAGCGGGTATGCGGACTACTTATAAAAACGACCACGCCAAACAAAAATAATGAGTTTAGACACCAAAAAATAAGTTGTGCGGAGCTATGAATTTCTATTATATAACCACTTATTTGGTAATGAAAGATTTTGCTGGGTATGTTTGTGTGTATGAGTAAAGAATTTCTTATAAATTGAATGGAAATAATTTTGTATATAAACAAACTATTTTAACAAAAAAGAAAACCGAAAATATTTGATTTTTTTGTTTTTTGTCCAAAGTCATGGAAAATCTTATGCAGCATCAAATTAATGAGTTTTTAAAAGAGCGTAATCTTCTAACTTCAAAACAGTCTGGTTTTAGAAAGGGACGAAGCTGCATTACAGTGCTAATCGAAGTAGTTGAGGAACTAAGATCCAAATTGGATAATGATATGGTATCTTTTCTTGTACTACTGGATCACAGCAAAGCTTTCGATACAGTTGATCACTCAATACTTCTAACAAAACTGCAAAAGCTTTTCCATTTTTCTAATTCTGCAATTAAACTTATTTCATCATATCTTTTAAACCGCAAACAAGTTGTCTCCTTGAATGGCTTAACTTCCAATGCTGTTGATGTTGTTAGAGGGGTCCCACAGGGCTCTATTCTTGGTCCACTCCTTTTCTGTATATACATTAATGATCTTCCTAATGCTCTTAATCACTGTGACATTCAAATGTATGCAGATGATGTACAGCTGTACTTAAGCACCAAAATGGAAGATTTGAGTCATTGCATTGAATGCATTAACTATGATTTGAATAAAATTCATAATTGGGCGACTGCAAATGGTTTGTGTATAAACCCAACAAAATCAAAATGTATATTCTTATCAAAAAATAATAGGAAAAGACTTGCAAATGATGATCTGTTGATGATAAATGACAATAAAATCGAACTTGTTCCATCATCAAAAAATCTGGGAATAACGTTTAATACTGAACTTTCTTGGAAAAATCATATTAACATTTCGGCTGGGAAAGTTCATGGAATGTTGAGAAACCTGTGGGCTGTTAAAGCCTCGACGCCCTTTGAAATACGGATGCTTCTGGCTAAAACATATTTAATACCTGTTCTACTATATGGGTGTGAAATATTTGCCAATTGTGACTGTATTGACTATTATCGACTTGAGGTCACGTACAACAACATAGCCAGATATGTATTTAATCGTGGTAGAAGGGATAGTATTTCATCATTTTCGTATCAGTTAAATAATATGTGTTTCAAAGATTTGTTAAAATATAAAAGTCTCATGATGATGCATAAGTTAATTTATATAAAGGAACCTGAATTTCTCTACAGAAAACTTACTTTTGCCAAATCTCCACGTGGAAGAAACCTGATTTCCCAAAAATATAAATATCTTTTGTCTACAAGACAATTTTTCAATTATACAATCGGTCTTTGGAATGATTTACCCTCATATGTTCAATTGCTTAGCAACACATTATGTTTTAAAAAGGAACTTTTAAATTTGTTTAAAATTAATTAAATATATTTATTTTATTATGTTTTATGTTTATTTTGAATTTATATTTAACTATGTTTACTTTTAAATTTTAATTTAATTATAAATACTATTGAATGACTAATATTAATATGAAAATTTGATTTGCTATCACTGTAATTTATAAGATTTATTCTTGTTGTGATAGCTATTGAAACAATAAATAAATAAACTAAAACTAAAACTAAACTAAACTAAAACAGAAAATTAGTTAAATCAGTTTTTCTAAAAATAGAAAACTAAAAATAGAACATTTGACTGAAGGTATCAACTCCTACAGATGATACATATTTTTCTGTGGTTTGTTTTTTTATGGACTGATAAAAAAAGTTAAACAATATATTTCAATGTATTTTAATTGATTCTTCAATTGAAAACAAACTTTACCTTTTACTTTTCAAATAAACCTCAATCGGTTATAGAAAATATATTGTGAGTGTAGTAATTGTTTTATATTTTTCCTTAGAAAAATCACTCCAATTACAGTTAAAAACAACAACTACTGTTTACTACACAAACCACTGTCATGTAGTAACTGTAAAATTTTTTTTGAGTGAATTAACACGCATGTACGTTAATATAAATTGCTTGTTTGTTGGTTCAACAAGAAAATTTAGTAAAATGTATTTCAGTTTTTTTTTTGGGTTAGAGCTATAAATAAATTTTTTTTACCCCATACTAATTCAATGCATTGTGCTGATATCAGGAAACTAGTTTATGGCAAAGGGGTGTTTCTGAACGTATGACTTAAATTTTTATAAATTGTAAGTATCAGGAAAGATATCTGCGAGGAGTTTCCCAGCAAAAAAAGTGAGGAAAAAGAAGTAGTTAAAGCACTGTAACTGTTGAATAGATATTTGTTCTTTTTCGGGTTTTTCACCGTCGAATTTAACATTGGCTTGTCTTAGGAAGGAAGTTGTTCTTTTTAAAAACAAATTATGTATATTTGCTATTATGTATAATACTATATTTAATTCTTTTCGGTAAATTATATACTCAATAAATTTTGTAATTGTAACAAATTATAAAAAACAACAAATAATTTTAAATAACAGCAAAAAAAAATGTGAACCAAAATTTTTCGTTTTAAATACTTCAGAATCAAAATTTTCCTATTCCTCAGCTTCAGACATTTTGTTGCGTATGGTACTGTATTAAAAAGTTTTAATATTTCAGCAGATGGATTGAATTTTTGACAATTGAATAACATATAAAGTATATATTTAATTTAGAATTATCAGGGTTAAATTCATTAAAATATAAAAAGGCAATAATATGTTATCCCCCAAAAATCAAATAAAATTTCGCGTCATCCCCAATAAAAAGGCGATTATGATCGGCCACTGGTGGCTATGGGTGCCGACCATTGACTTAGAGACATTTTTAACTACTTTTTTTGAAACATAAAAAACCATGAACCATAAAAATACTTTCAAAAAATTTAAGGGGATAAAAGGTTTGAAAAAAATTCATTCTAAAATTGCAGTTGCATTTAAAGTTCAGTTGCTAATTAAAAATATTTTCTATAAAAATTTTTTCAAACAAGGGCAAAAGTACCATTTATATACCATATAAATTAATGAGATGCTTATAAGCAGTCCAAAATATATGCCGCTCCAAAATTGTGTAAAGTATGTACAATAGAAAAATTTATTAAACATCGATGATTTCAATGATATTTACTAATTATTGTTTTTAAGAGAAGTAACACCCAGGAAATTCTTCATATTAATTAACGTCTAGCTTTCTTTGGAAAGGAGATAGAGAAGATATGAAAGGTGGTGAAAAATGAAGGGCTTCAAATATGGCAACACTATAATTGCGCGAGATGCTGAATCTTAGAACAATTGTACATATTTTGTTAAAAATTTTAAGTATATAGCCCTGTTATATAGGGACACCCAAGAAGCACGGTCGATATATGTATATGAGGGATAGAAAATTCATATATATTATTTTTTTAAATTGATGTTGCCATCAGTGGGGACACAACACCCACAATTCATTTCAATGGTAAAGGGTGTTTTATAGAGGTACCATTTTCCAATAAAGATTATATGATCACAAATTGGTCAGATCTGGCAACGCAATTTTAAATTTTGCTCAGTTTGGTTTGACATTTCATCATAAACAGACTAACGTCAGAAAAAGGTTTTCATGTTGTTCATATTTATTTCGAAAATCATTGGTCAACTCGGGAATTTTACTGTGCGCTACGGTCGACATAATCATCCATCTGAGCGACTCGACTAATCATGGATCGTTTCCGTACCACGTATACTCTAAATGATAATACGAATCCGCGGAGATGAAGTACAGTGCACACTAGACCGTACCTCAAAAAAAGTTCGCCGTACACCCTCCGAACGTAGGGGTCGCTTTTTCCAATTTTTCGTTATAGCTTCACCACTTAAAGTCGGATTTTAAAGTGTGATATATCGATTTTTTTGCCTCGAGGAGACCAGTGTGTTGCTATAAAGGAAAACCCAAATGAAAAAAAAATTAAAAAAGCGACCCCTACGTTCGGCAACCAATATATAAAAAAATTTCTACTGGCATTATCGAAAAACTTCCTTAGCAAAAGTTTACTTTGGAAGGGAAAACATTTGTCATTAATTCTCACTTAGTCATTGAACGAATAGTGTAGTCAACAAAGTTTTTTTCTTTTACATCGAAAATGTCGAATTTTGTGCAAACAAAGCATCAATTGCGGCAAGTTGTGCTTTAGTTCTTCAATTTGAAGAAAAAGTGCAGCTGAAGCACATCGAGAGATTTCAACGTGCGAGAGATAGTTTGTGTGGTTCAGAAGTTATGATTTTGACAAGGAAGACAAAGACCACCCATGTCAGCCAAAAAAGTTTGAAGATAATGAATTGAAGAACTTGCTAAAGAATTGGGAGTCATTCAAGCAGCAATTACAAAACGTTTGCAAGCAGCAAGATTCATTCAAAAGCAAGGAAATTGGGTACCACACTAGTCGAAGCCGAGAAACGTTAGAAGACAATTTTTAAAGTCCAAAATGCTGCTTGAACGCCATAAAAAGAAGTAATTTTTGCATCGAATCATTACTGGCCATTACGACAACCCGAAGCACAAGAAATCGTACACTTAAAATATTTTGTTAGTAAAGCCCGCTGCAAATTTAAAACAAATGAAATTTCACTTGAAAACAGTCCTAACATTTCATTAAATTCAACTTACATTTTCTTTTGTTTTCGACTGTTAATAAAATAAACCACAAATTAATCAAAACAACTAACAGAATTTACTTACATACATTTTATTTGGTTTATTTTTTTAAAAACAAAACGACTGCATAAAATGAATTCTGACTGCAGAAGTTCCCTGAGTGTATTTGAAGCCCGGTCAACCAGCCAAATCAACGCCAAAGCAATGCTCTGTATTTGGTGGGACCAGAAGGGTCCCATCTATTATGAGCTGCTGAAATTGGGCCAGACGATCACAGGGGACCTGTACCGTACACAATTGATTCTTTTGAAGCGAGCATTGGACGAAAAACGCCCGTAGTATGCGAACAGACATGATGCCGTAATATTCCATCGGCCACATGTTGCAAGACAGGTTAAAAACTATTTAGAAAATAGTGGTTGGGAAATGCTGCCTCACCCGCCTTATAGTCGAGACCTCGCCCCGTCCGACTACCATTTGTTTATATCGATGCAGAACGCTCTCACTGAAATACGCTTCACTTCAGAACAGGGTATCCGGAATTGGATTCATTCATTCTTGGCCTCAACAAATGAGCAGTTGAAGTCAACCCACTGTTTGGCTCAATAGGCATGCCAATAAGCAGAATTACCGCATTTGAAGTGAAGAGAATCTACGAGAGATTCATGAGGCACCGTTACATCCACAAAAATTCACTGCTTGCTGCGCTTTTTGGGCCGGTGGAATCGTTAGTCCTTACTTCTTTAAAAATGAGAACGGTGAGAACATTATCGTCAACGGCGAGCGCTATAGAGGTATGATTACCGGTTGTTTCGTGCCCCAATTGAACGGAATATTGACTGAAGACAATTTTTGCAATAGGATGGCGCCACACGCGTCTAAAAATCGACGTATTTAAGGAAGCATTTGGTGAATACCTTATTTCTCAAAATGGTCCAATCGATTGGCCACTGAGATTGTGCGATTCAGCGCCTCTAGATTGTTTTCTGTGGCTTATGCGAACAAACTGGAAACTTTTAACGCTTTGCAATAAAATATTGTGCGAATCATTGCCCATATACAGTACTCATTGCATGAAAAAGTGGTCAAAGATTGGACCTTCGAATTACGGCATTTACGCGCCAGCTGCGGCGGTCACATGCCCCACATAATATTCAAGCACCTGGGGAATTTCAATTACAATTAATTGGAATTACAGTTACAAATAAATGTAATTGAAATAAAAAAAACTCAATTACATTTACATGTAACTGTAATTGAAAATTTCCAATGTAGTTATAATTAAAAATAAATGTAATTAGAAATTTTAATTAGATTTAGAATTCGAAAATGTTGGCTGTTAAAATTAAAAAAAAATGGTTGGTATAGGCGGAATAGGCGTGGCCAAGCATGAAAAGAATACATATCATGTTGAGATGATCCCTTACTCGTGCTTTTTGTCATTATTTCTTTTCCATATAAAAAGTAATTTTAATTAACATTTTTTCAATTACAATTACACACTGAAAATTTTCAATCAGACATCACTACACACAGAAAACAGATTCGGTATTGGCAAATGAATTTTTCAATTTATTCTTGATACAATTGAAAATCCGTTGTCACAGTCAAATTAGTCCTGTCTTATTTGGTTTGCTGTGCTCAAAACTGATAGGCTCGGCTACCATAACCGAACCATTCGATTGGCTACAAATGCGGTTGTCAGCACACAGAATCTGTTGGGTGGCAAAATTGTTTATTTTGGGCAATACCAAATTTGGAAGGGTATAATTTGTTCAAATATGTCATCCGTTCTTCAAATATATCATCTGTTCTTGATTAAGATCTTTCAGAAGATTGTGAGAACTTTTAAAATTAAAAACACTATTCGTTGTGACAACCGAATTTCTTGCCAACTGAATAATTTGGTTGTATTAACCGAATATTTCGGTGGCTCCAACTCAGAGCTTGGAAGAATTAATTCTTTAATTCAGTTTTTTAATTCTGAATTTAAAATTCAATGAATTAATTCACAAAAATTTTGTCACGAATTAATTCAATCAAGTGAATTAATTCACTAGTAAACGCGTTTAATTTTATAAATCTAACGGATAAGAAGTGAATTAATTCCTTTCTGAATTAATTCACCACTGAATTTGTTCAATATAATTTTTCATTCATTGAATTAAAAAGAAAAAATTACGTTCAGTGAATTAAAAAAGTTACGTTCACTGAATTGAAAAACAAAAATATATGTTCACTGAATTCAAAAGCGGTTTTCTGCCCTTCAGTACACAGTGGAGTGTTTTCAAAATATTTTGGAAATAAAATCAGCCGTTATTGGTTGGCCGGTATAAGATGACACTTCACACGCTCTTAGCAAGACTCTTTTGTCTCCAGATTAAAAGTTTCTTTAAGAACACATACTTCTTTTAGATGGGCCTAATTGGAAAAAACATTCTCAACTTGAAAATTTTTCTTCCCCCAGATCATTCCAAATTCTAGTAAAACATTCCATTTTTTGAAAATTTTCACAGTGTTTTAGGAGTTGTGGGATTTTTTCATCTTATCTCAATTTTTTTCTATTTTTATGTCAAGAATAGTATATAATAAGAAATGGCTGAATTATTGCCAAAATATTTTGAAAACACTCCACTGTGTACTGAACGACAGAAATCCGCTTTTACACTCAGTGAATGTAATTTTTTGTTTTTCAATTCAGTGAACGTAATTTATTATTTTTTAATTCAGTGAATGTATTTTTTTTTTTTAATTCACTGAACGTGTTTGTTTTTTAATTCACTGAACGTAATTTTTTTTTCAATTCACTGAATGAAAAATGTAATTGAAATTGAACGAATTCAGTTGTGAATTAATTCAGTAAGGAATTAATTCACTTGATTTAATAAAAAGAATTATACACAGAGAGAATTTTGCTGGACGAGTTTTAATAAAAATTTTCAGTAAACTAATGAAGTATTTTTCACAAAGTGAATAAAAAATTTCCTAAGTTTCATGAAAAAGCTTCATATATTTTATGAATATAGTTTTAATAAAACTTTTTCATTGAGTGTATGAAACTTTTAATAAATTAAATGAAATTTTTCCTAAAATTTTATGAAAAATTCCATTAATTCAATGAAAAGTTTCAATGGACGAGTATCAGAGAAACTTCATTGGTTTAATGCAAACATTCATTACTATCATGCAGATAATACTCTCACTGTAGCAATTGAATTAATTGTTTCAATTTGTTTTTTCTTGAACGCGTTAAGTTGAACGAATTCAGTGAATTACTTAAGAAAATGAATCCATTCAATTCTAAAGAAAATTGCATTCGATTGGTAGTTAATTCATTCAAAAACGAATTAATTCTTCAAAGCACTGCTCCAACTAAACCATTCGGTTGTCACAATGAATCTGTTTTCTTTTTGTATAGACTTTCTTAAAAAATTTTTTGATCTTTGTGATCCCTTTTATAGAAATAATATCTGATTTTATGTGTGTCAACCTAAGATATCTAAATGAGCTTTGTAGATTTTTGCCTAAAATTTTTTTGACAATATCTACACCATTTATTTGCAGAAAGCTGTAACATCAATTAACTATACATATATGTATGTATATAATTTTAAAAAATTTAGAAAGTTTTATTAACTTTATGGCAAATTAGTTAATAGCTAATTACTTTATTAATTTGAAAAATATTTCAAGATTTATGATACCCCCAATAAATGATTTTAATACGTACTCACCACAAACGAATAAAAAAAAAAATAAAATATAGGTATATAAACAATTTCAAATATCTGAACAAATAATTGACATCATTTTTAACAGAGGATTTCACAAATTAATGTCATTGAACTTGAAAGAGTAAAAATAAAAAGACACAACTTACCTCAAATTTAATTGAAAGCTTTTTTTTTCAATCATTACAAAAGATGATGAACCTGCAAACAAGTAAGAGAAATTTTTAGTACGAGTACAACAATTCATAAAATTCTATTTTAAAGTAAGAAACACAAATATTTAAAAAATTAAAAGTAAACAACAGATAATAAACAAGGAATTATTTTTGATCAACAAACAGACAAAAATAAATATGTATTTTTTTATGTAGCTCAAAAGATCACTTCAATAAAGATAATAATGGCAGTAAGACAGGCGGACAGACAATGATGTACGTATGCGCGCATCATCATTATTATCATTCACATCATACATAAAGTGATTTTTGACAACAACAACAACAGTAAAATTGTGTTCCTAAATTGAAAAGAATTATATGGTTTTGTTTGTTAACTTGATATCAAAAATGAAAAATTTCACTTAATTATGTTTTGTTTAAAAACTCAGTTATGCATTGTTAAACGTTTATTAGGTTTATTGTTTTTGTGCCTGCGAGTGTGTGTGTGTGTTTGTGAGTGAAGCGCCGCAAAAAGGCATCAAATTTAAGCACAAGTGATTTTTATAACCGTTATATTGAATTAAATAATAACAGGTTTCACAGAAGTCATATTATAACGGTTATTTGTTTTCCTTTATTTAAGTGATAAAGAAATAAAATCGAAATTAATATTTCACTTGTCTGTATATCAAGTAGGATGGACCAAATTTGTTGTTGATAATCATCGGCATCAGTTTTCTAAGCACAGTGGAATCGCAATTATTCAGGCAACTCTTTACAAACTTTTGTTGAAAATAAAATATTGGTTAAGGGGATCGATGGAGGATTAAAATACCTTCAATTTAAGGTACACTCATAAAAATAAATCTGTAAAATAGTAGAAAAAGTTTAAAAAAATTTGCTAAAAATGATGCTGCGGAAAAAACTGCTGAAACTAGCAGATTTTTTTGCTAAATACTAGTATAATAAGATCAGCAAAATTAAAACTGTTAACTTTACAGAATTTTAGTTATATTTTAGTTACATTTTAGTAAATTGAAAATAACAAATTGTCCTGTAGAATCTACAGAAAATTTTGCTAAATATTCGTAGACTAAAAATAGAAAAAATAAACTGTTATATCTACAAAATTTTTACTATTTTCAAGCTAAATTTAGTTGAATGCAAATAGCAGTCTATCCTGCTAAATTCAGCAGAAAAATTTGCTAAAAAATTGTAAACTGCTGTTTTCGAAAAGCTCGATTTTCATTTGCATTTAAAAAAAAAATCCAGAGAAAACTTCGAAAATTTCAAATTTTGTAGTGATTCTTTAGACTACAAATTATTTATGAAAATTTTTTGCTGATTTTAGCAGCTTAATTTGCTATTTTCCATTAACAAAAATTTAACTCAAATATAACTAAAATTCTGTATATTTAACAGTTTTAATTGTGCTGTTATTATTTTACTAGTATTTAGCAAAAAACTCTGCTAATTTCAGCAGTTTTTTCTGCAGCATCATTTTTACTAATTTTTACTAACTTGTTCTGCTATTTTTACAGATTTATTTCTATTAGTGTAATACACAACTAACTTGGCAGCCTTTTTATAGTTATATTTTCGTGGTTTTAGAACTTACTAAAAAAATTCTAATGGTACTAATAAGACCACTTGACATTATACTTGAATATAGGGCTGGCAGATTGACGGGTTTAGTAAATCCCGTTTCTCGGGATAGTTTTCTTCTAAAATTTCATAATTTTCTATACTAGACTAATCCAATTTCGTAACAATATTAAAGAACGTTTTTTGTTTGCCTGTAGGGGGAGCTACACAAACCTAAAATTAACGACTTTTGTCCTTTTTTCAATATTGATATTCCGTATAAATTTGAAGAACCCTTATGTGTACTAAACGTATGAGTTGTTAAATTTATTATCCCCTACACCACTACGTGGAGAGGGTATAATAAGTTTGCGCTGATGTTTGTTACACCAAAAGATATTGGCCCCAGACCCACCTTTTAGTATACCAATCGACTTAGAATCACTTTTTGTTTTTATTTAGCGATGTCCGTCCGTCTGTCTGTCTGTCGATACATTCTTGTACGCACTCAACAGGTCGCAAATATTAAGATATTTTGATGAAATTTGGTACACAGGCCTATGCCGACCCAAGGACGAAGCCCATTGATTTTGGTTAAAATCGGGCTCCCGCTGCAGGTCGCAAATACGAAGATATTTCAATGAAATTTTGGTTCGCTCACATGGTCCCAAGGACAAAACCTATTGATTCTAGATAGAATCGGTTCATATTTGGACCTATCGCCTATATAGGCTATATTTTCGATTTTCTCTTCTTTTATCATTTTCTAGAAAATTTTGACACAAGTCCCATTTTAACCCATTCGAATTTCGGATCCAAACATTAGTTGACTTTTAACCAGACTGGTGTAGGGTATTATAAAGTCGGCGTGCCCGACTTTACCTTTTTTACTCGTTTTTCTATAAAAATATTATCTGCTCTACAAATTCTATCAAGTAATCTTGTTGGTTTTATTCACCACTTCTTCTTTTTTCCAACAACTTCTTTGACTCGTGTTTCAACTATTTTGTCTACCTTCCTTAAAGATGTTTTTAGTGCTTGGCCAGCCAACCAACCATTAGTTGGATTGCTATAACTAACAATCCACTACATAACTAATAATATGGCATATCTTGGTATATCCATCGTCATTGTGGCTTATAAATACAGATTGATTGTAATTGATATTGTTTGATGTTTAGTAAATTGTTTGCTGTTGTTGCTCTGTATGTCGGGTGTATGTTACAAATAGCTCTTGGCTGAGTGAGTGTGGGTGGGTGGGTGGCAATAAGGTATTTTGTTGTTGTTATTGTTGTTGATGCTGTTGTTGTTAATTTTATAGTTATTGAAGCTGTAGGTGGTAGTGTTGCTGGATTATTTACCAAACAACATACGACAAGTTTAAGTTATTTACAAAGTTGTTCTAGTTGTTGTTTATAGTTAAAGACATTGATAAAACGATAGTATTTTATAAACCAATTTTAGAAGTTGTTATCGCAAAGAAAGGATATCAATTGCATGAAATTGTTATTTACAAAATAAATTGATATTAGTTGGTTAAACTGATGAAATGCACTTTAAGTTTAGATATGAAATTTGTCTAAAAAAACAAATAGTCATAAAATGCAGCAATGGAAAAAATTTAAGAAAACTATTTAAAAAAAATCTTTGAAAGTATATTATCTCTTTGATGGCCACAGACCGAGGGTTTTGGCTACTAAATTGTTCTGGAAAAATAAAAAGTAAATATTTCGAAAAATGATTAGTAGAGGAAAGTTGTGTCAAGAAAAATATTGTGAACGATAAATCTCTAACTGGTCTGATTTACAGCTTAGCAGCCCTTAAAGTTTGTCAATTAGTATTCTTTTATTGAGGAGACAAAAAGTGATTTATTTAGTAAATGAAATGAGGATTAAGGATGGAATCAATTAAATATGTACAATAGCGGATACAAAATGGCAGCCGTAAATTTAAAAATTTTTATATTTTAAATCTAAAAGACACATTTGTGAATGACTTTGGCTCACTGAACACAAATTTGAAACCAAAAATTCAAAATACAAAATAGCACATCCTGTATGGCGGTGCACATTTTGCATTAAATTGTAAATGTTCACCAACATATTGGATCTGCCATTTTGTATTCCAAATTTTTTGGTTTCCGATTCGTGTTTTACAAATGTGTTTTCAGAGCAGAAATGTGAACTTTTTAAAATACGCGGTCGCCATTTTGGATCCTGCATTTTGATTCTTGAATTCTGATCCCAGATTTGTGATGAACAGCCTCTAAAACTTCGGATAGGATATTTTTTTAATATCAGCCTCAATCGATCCTCCAACTATTGTTGTTCTTTTTCCTATGGGCTCGTTTCACTGTGCGATAACTTGAAAGATTGATATATTAAGATCGGTAATTGATATAACAGAGAAGTAGAAAATAGAGAAGTAGAAAAATTATAATATTATTTCAGAGTTGCCACATTCAAAAACCCTATTATCGGAATCTATGCTTAAAAAACACGAATAAAATATTTAAAAAAAAAAATTATTTTGAAGTTTTTTAAAATATCTTGATAATGTGGATGTACATTAGAATTAACCGAAAAATTAAAAAAAAATTAACATTTAATTTTGAAAAAAATCTGTACCCATTGAAGAATTCGAGCTGATCAATGTTTCGACTTTGTGAGCGCCAGGACAATAAAAAAATTCAGAAAAATATTATTTGGGTGCAAGTGTTAGTCAATTTCAGGATAAAGTGGGTTAAGTTAAAATCAATAAAATAAAAACGCAATAAAAATCATTTCAGCCGAAACTACATGATCGTTTTGGCTATTAATTTTTGCCAGGCAGACTGAGTGGCAGGGAGTTGGTATATCATTACACTCATAGAAATAAATCTATAAAAATAGCTGAAAAAACAACTAAAAACACGTTAAAAATGACGTTGCAAAAAAAAAGGAACAGAACAGAAAAGCAGAACATCAAAAACAAAACTGTAAAATTTACAGAATTCTAGTTATACATAAATTAACTTTTAGTTAATTTAAAATGACAAATTGTACTATAAAATCTGCAGAAAATTTTGCTAAATATTAGTAGACTAAAAATAGCAAAAACAAACTCTTATATTTACAAAATGCTTATTATTTTTAAGCTAAATATACATAGTTGAATACAAATAGCAGACTATCCTGCTAAAATCAGCAGAAATATTTGGTAAAAAAAAAATTTAAACTGCTGTTTTCAAAAGGCTTGATTTTTATTTGTATTTAAATAAGAAATTGGAAAAAACTACGAAAAGTTTAAATTTTTTTTGTGATTTTTTGAGCCACTAATCATTTAGCAAAATTTTTTGCTGATTTTAGCAGGTTAATTTGTTATTTTTTTTAACAAAAATTTTTAAGATGAATGAGGGGAATGTTTAAATTTAAATTTAACAGTTCGTTGTAATTCAAAAATCTGTGGTTATCATACACAGAGTTGAATAGAATCAGCTGAGATACCTTAAGAATTAAGGTTCAAAGCAAAAAAGATTAATAATAAAAAAGGATAAAAATAGCATTGTTAGATTTCGTTGATATTAGTCTAAGTTCAGTTGTTAACATATTCGATTTGCTTTCAACTGTAACTTAAGTAGACAATTATCAATTATTAACCCATTCAAGGTGAATGGCTTTTTAGCGAAAGCCAAAAATACGTATTCTGTCTTGCTGGCCTTATCAAATTCTTTCAAAATTTTTTATTCTTTCTAATTTACCCAATGTAGAAACGGTAATGACATATCATTATTTTTTGGAGTACCAGTAATGACACCCACTTACCTTCTGCATTATTTTAAAACATATAATAATGAGTTACTGATAATGGCTTATTTTTATCATTATTTCATATAGAAAATAATTTTTTAGATTTTTTTGAAAATTTTTTGAAATCTATTTTTAGACTCAATATTTTTTAAAAACTGGTAAGGATATATGTAACCACATATTTTTTGATTTTTTGTATGTTGGCGAGTAAGCTTACTTGTGTGCAGCAGGTCAATTATGTTTTTATCTATTAAATATTACATGTCGATATAGCTCAGATGGTAGAGCTATTGACTGGCAATCTGTAGACCCAGGTTCGATTCCCGCACCAGCAAATTTTATTAAAAAAAAAAAAAACACAATAAAAAATATTTTTTTTTATATAATTAATTTTTTTGAAAATCTATTTTTAGACTCATTATTTTTGTCAGTACTGGTAAGCATATAGGTAACGACATATTTTTTGATTTTTCGTAAGCTGGTGTGTAACGACAACTCATTATTTTTCGCGACATCGCCATATAAAGGTAATAAGAAATGTAATAACAAAAGTAAGTAGTTACCATTACCAATTATGTACTTACATAACCACATATCTGGTAATGATTTTCTACACTGGGTACTTGTGAAAATTGTATCATCTTTCTTTAATTTGAAAATAATTTAAACAGAAAGTGATATTAATTTATGATCTATAGTCAAACTAAGGAATATTCATTTACAAAAATTTAACTAAAATAAAACTAAAATTCTGTACATTTAATAGATTTATTTTTGCTGTTCCTATCTTGCTAATATATAGCAAAAATAATCTGCTAATTTTTGCAGGTTTTTCTGCAACATAATTTTTAACTAACAAGGAAAGTATCTCATGTGACAGTCTCCGATCTTAATGAAATTCGGATATTTTGTAAAAGAAAAAAAATTCTAAGGTTGGGGTGTCTGAGATTATCGGCCATCTCGGGCATAATAATGACCCATTATTACCAGTGTAGTATCTACTAAGTATGATGCATTAGGTCGCCGATTACTAAAATTAAAAGAAAAGGCAAATCGCTCCGGTAAAATATGGTTGGTCGCAAAAAATTAATGCACTAATATTTGTTAGTGATTAAATGTAACTATATGTTTGGGGCATTCTTTATCAACGACACTTCTGTCCCAAAATGGTGTAGGTTCAAATTAAATGTTATAATTTTTAAAATCATTTAAAAATATTTTTTTCAGAGACCCAAAATAACTGTTATATTTCTAAAAAAGTCACAACCCAAATTTATTTAATTATAATATTTCAATAATGCACTATATTTTATAAATCATATTGCACAAAAAAATCAAAAAGTTTGGCAAAGATTTTAATTTTTTCAATTTATATATTTTACTCTATAAATTTCTGTTGTTTTTTGATTTTTATTTTAAAACTTTTTATAAAAGTTACAGAATGAAAAAAATCACAAAATAACTTTTATTATTTTTGAAAAAATAAAAATCGTGTTTGGATTGTTTTTGTTGGAATTAAAAATAAAAATCAAACAGAGAAAATAAACAGAAAATTAAAAATACTCAATTGCGAGTGGCGTTTTCTGAAATTAAATATCGCGAATGCAATAGCACACAATTTTTAAAAGGGATCCGATTTTCTTGAAATTTTCCACTCACAGATTTTTGGGGTGGATAAAAGAAGACACGGAGGAAATTGGAAGATAAACAAAAATCTAAAAATTAAATGTTTGTATGTGTCTGTGTTTAATCACTTCTGAGTAACAGGCAATAACAAAAAGCTGAATAGAAAGAAAACAATGAAAAAGTTACATTGCATTCAAGGCCTTACTTGGGTGAGATGGCTAAACTTTCGTCGTCGCACTTCAGGGTAGTTACGTTTGTAATGTGGGGACATGTTTTCGAATCCCACAGCCGTCGGGCTTTTGAAAAAATTATCATAAAGAGACAATCTGCCAATTAACATGTAAACAATTAACAATTTAATAGAAAATCACTGATGAAGCCTGTCCATTAGACCGTACCATCTTACAGGCAAAAAAAAAGTTCGCGGTACACTTTCAAATATAAAGTATTTTTGCAAGGCAATTCCAAAAGAAAAATTTTCTTTACCGAACGTAGGGGTCGCCTTTTTTAATTTTTCGTTATAGCTTCGGCATTTAAAGTCGGATTTTAAAGTGTGATATATCGATTTTTGCCTCGAGGAGACCAGTGTTTACCTATAAAGAAAAAATTCAATGAAAAAAAATTTAATAAGGCGACCCCTACGTTCGGCAACAAAAAAAAAATTCTACTGGGTTTATCGAAAAACTTCCTTAGCAAAAGTTTAATGATTTTTTGCGAGCTTTAATTTTCTGACATTAGGGTTGTACATTTGGGTTGTAGCAACTGAGATCTGATGGGCAACTACTAGAAGGGGATACTTGAGGTCAATGGCCCTTAGAGCAAAATATTGGTCCCCTCGAGAGAAAAACATCGATGTATCATACTTCAAGATCCGAATGTAAATGCCAAAGATATAATGAAAAATGTAAAATGGCGACCCATACGTTCGGCAAAAAAAAAATTTTTTTTGAAGCTTTCTTGGAAAAATAATTTAGATTGGAGGGTGTTCGGCGAACTTTTTTTTTTTGAGGTACGGTCTACTGTCCATAGAAAGAAAGGCAGAAACTAGATCTATTTAGTCTGATTTAAAAATTAATGTTTTTAATTTTTAGAGAAAAATGCTTATTCTTCTTCTTAACCTCAAATTAGGAACCTGAAGTAGGTTTTTTAAAATTCAAAACGGCAGATCCAAAAAAGGGTTTTTTTAATTTTTAATATATTCGATTCGCTATTTTGAATTTTGAAAATCTAACTTCAGATTGCTGTTAACAAACTTCAGGAGACTGTGTGTATTTCAAGCGAATTCATTCACTTTTAAACTCAGACCGACTTACGACCGCCTTGGAACCAGAACTCCATTCGGAGAAAGCTGGCTTTTGACCACGAAAATCCTGTGTGGACCAAGTAAACACCCTAAGAGTAATCTTTGAACAGGCTGTGGAGTGGAGATTTCCCTTATATCTCGTATTTATAGACTTCGAAAAAGCATTTGATAAGCTCGCTCATGACACCATCTGGAAGATACTTGAATGTAAAGGCACCCCACCAAAACTTATCTCGCTTATTAGAGGTCTATACAATGGCTTTACTTGTAGAGTACTCCACGAAAATGATCTTGGCAATAGAATAAATGTAAATACCGGGGTACGACAGGGATGCTTTATGTCACCTCTACTGTTTAACAGTGTTGTTGATGTAGTGTTGAAGACCGCAACATAATAAATACTCCACCGGAATTCAATGGGGCCTATACAAGCAGTTAGCTGACTTTAACTACGCCGATGATATTTGCCTCATGGCATACACGTTTAGCGACATGTCTCAAAAATTAAGACTCCTGGAAGCAGCGACAGCGAAAGCAGGACACACATTTCCCAAATGGGTTATTATGATAGCTTACAACTAATTTCATACCAACCCTAAGGTCAAATGAAACCCATTTAAATATTTTCATACAACCATATTGCCGCTTGTCTTAATTATCTGGTATGACAACTTTATTATAACAAAATACCGGCGAAAATTGACATAAAAGCTTTTAACATATTTCATACAAGCCAAAAGGAAAGAAAAAAAAACTGTTAAATCAAACATTTTAAGAAACGGTAAAAAAGAGGCGCTCTTTTCTTTATATGCTATTCTCTTTGAAAGTAAAATTTCCCGCCTTTTACGTAAAATTTCATGCCAATTTAAATTAGTTCTTAAACGATCACACACAAAAAAAACTTCATATTTGAACTTTTTTAAGCAACAGTGATGCTAAAGAGTTCTGGTATTCTGTGGTGAATTGTGTAAGTATGTAAAAGGAATAGTGTTTAAGTCGGCTGTAACGAAAGTTGTAACCATTTACATCGTCATATGGATTCTTACAAGATAACAGTTTTCAGGAAAATTGTTTTTTTTACCAAATAATGTATAAAGTATGTATGGACCCAAAGGGTTATATTCATTACTTAACACCAATTCGGTAAATTTTATAAAATTTAATGTTAAAATATAATATATTCATATTTCTGTTATTACCCGGTAGATGCCGTCACTAGTGTATCCGAAGTTTTAAAGACGGCATTATTTCTTTCCCTCCCGATTTTTTTTAATGTCCCATATCTCGAAATCTATGAGTGATAGAGCAAAATTGACGAAAATTCCGACTACTTTTTTTACTAATTTTAGATTTGTTAAATGTAACAAAAAAATGTTTTAAAATCAACAAATTTTTTTAAGTCAAAAAATAGAAATACACTAGAAATAAATCTGCTAAAATTAACCGATTTTTTTGCTAAATACTAGTAAAATAAGAACAGCAAAATTAAAACTGTTAAATTAACATAATTTTAGATATATTTAAGATAACTTTCAGTTAATTGCAAATAACAAATTGTACTGTAAAATCTGCAGAAAATTCTGCTAAATATTAGTAGACTAAAAATAGCAAAAATTGTTAAGCTAAAATTAGTTGAATGTAAATAGCAGTCTATTTTGTTAAATTAACAGAAATATTTTAAATAACATTAAAAAAACATCGGAAAAAAAACATCGAACAATTTTAATTTTTTCGTGATTATTTAGGCTACTAATTATTTATCAAAATTTTTTGCTGATGTTAGCAGGTTAACTTGCTATTTTACATTTATAAAAATTTAACTCAAATATAACTAAAATTCTGTATATTTAACAGTTTTATTTTAACTGTTCCTATCTTACTAATATATAGCAATGGCAGAGTGGCAACATTTGCGATAAATGTGACAAGGAGGAGATAAGAAGATAAACAAAAATCTAAAGTAGAATGTTTGTATGTGTCTGTTTGATTACTTTTGAGAGAACAAACAATAAAAGCTGAATAGGAAAGAAAAACTGTGAATTAGCCACACTATAAGCAAGGCCTTACGTGGGTTACATGGCTAAGCTATCGAACTCTAGTATAGTTACGTTTGTAATGTGGATGGGTTCGATTCCTACAGACGACAGGTTGTTGAAAAAATTATCATATAGAGACAATCTGACAACAAAATATAAACAATAATATAACTTTAGAAAAAATATTTATTCTTCTTCTTAACCCCAAACCTACACTAATAGAAATAAATCTGTAAAAATAGCAGAAAAAGTTACTAAAAATTAGTTAAAAATGATGCTGCAGAAAAAACTGTTAAAATTAGCAGATTTTTTTTACTAAATATTACTAAAATGAGAACAGCAAAATTAAAACTGTTAAATTTACAAAATTTTAGTTATATTTAGGCTAACTTTTAGTTAATTGAAAATGACAAATTGTGCTGTAGAATCTGCAGAAAATTTTGCTAAATATTCGTTTACTAAAAATAGCAAAAATAAACTGCTATATCTACAAAATTTTTGCTATTTTTAAGCTATATTTAGTTAAATGCAAATAGCGGTTTATTCTGCTAAAATCAGCAGCAATATTTGCTAAAAAATTGTAAACTGCTGTTTTTCAAATGCTCGATTTTTATTTGCATTTAAAAAAAACCAAAACAAAAAACTTCGAAAATTTTAAATTTTTTGATGATTTTTTAGGCTACTAAATATGTAGCAAAATTTTTCGCGGATTTTAGCAGGTTAATTTGCTTTTACAAAAATTTAGCTGAAATATGACTCAAATTCTGTATATTTAACAGTTTTATTTTTGCTGTTCCTATATTACTATTATATAGCAAAAATAATCTGCTAATTTAGCATTTTTTTCTGCAGCACCATTTTTAACTAATTTTTAGTACTTTTAACTAAATTTTTTACGGACTTTTTTCTATTAGTGTACTAGTGTATTAGGGTAAGCAGAACTGATAGCCAACATTTAGGCGTCTGACTCGGCTAAGAAGACAAAAAAAGAAACGAAAAAGTTGAAAAAATCACTATTGCCATTTTGGAATTCGGTTGGAAAAACTTCGATTTTTATAGCGGGATTGTATTTAGAGTGTAGGCTTCAAAAATAAATCATGAGAAAATCGCACAGATTTCGAGGAGTTTTTCTATAGGAAAATTCAGCGATTTTGAGAACTTTTTCTAAAGAAAAACTAGACTCTAAGCACATTTTAATAAAGAAAAAACTGTGGATTCTTAATAACTTTTCTGTAGCCAACCCCCTGATTTCGAAAACTTTCTCCTATAGAAAATCCTTAGATTCCGAGGAATTCCTCGCATAGAAAATCGTTCAGTTTCTAAGGACTTTTTCATACAGAAAAAAGTTATCAAAAATATGAGACATTACGAAAGGAGAAAATTTCTCTAAATCTGATGTTTTTCTATGGGAAAAAGAACACAGAACCTGAAGGCTCACCGAACTTTAATTACCCGACTAAAAAAGATGTTATATAATCATATATTACCATATATAAACCAATATATACGTCCATATCTAATTTGATCCGAATATTGGAATATATAATTATATCAAGCGAGATAAGCATGTTATCTCACCTGATACAATTTGATCCGAAAAATGGGTCTATCTAACTGCATCAAATTATATATAAATACATATAATTTGATGAAGATTTTCAAAGAAAATTATAGTAAATATTATTGAGATCACTTATTTCATTCATATTAAATCTAATGCTTAATGTTTAGAACAATTTTTGCTAATAAACTTGGAAATAGGTGTCAAAATAAAACATTACAAAAATTTGTCGGAACAACTTTTTCTAGGTTAGAGTTTTTATCTTTCTTATAAAATAACTGAATTAACTAATTAGAAATTTATTAATTCAGTTCGAGGCCAATTTCCTTATTATGAATTAATACAATAAGTACTTTTTTTCAAAAATGCTATTTTTCTTCATCAGGATACTCTCCTGACAAATACTTCACAGAGTTTTTGCTTTCAAAAAACCTTTACACTTTCAAGAATGAAAAGACGATCATTTCGGGGATTACGCCACCACTTTCTAAAGAAAACTGATGAATGGGACTTGGAAAATCCCCGAAACGATCCTCTTTTCATTCCTGAAAGTGGAGAGATTTTTTAAAAGCAAAAACTCTGTGAAGTATTTGTCAGGAGAGTATCCTGATGAAGAGAAAAAAAAAACAGTTTTTGAAAAAAGTACTTATTATGTTAATTCATAATAACGAAATAGTCTTCGAACTGAATTAATAAATTTCTAATTAATGAATTAAAAAGGTCGAAAAAAACAAATTTTATTTTTTAAAATAAAAATTAAAAATCAACATGATAAAAAATTAACTTTCACAATTATTTTTTTTTACGGAAAAATAAATGAACTTAAACCATATTTATTTCAACATATGTTTGTCTGTTTAAATTTAAAAGTAAAAATAATTATTTCGACCTTTAATTCCACAATAAAAAAAATTTCCTTTATTTATTTCTTTAAAATAATTTTGAGTTTAATAAAGAGTATTTCGCTAACTATTTGGAAAATATATGTTAAATTTAATTATAAACATTTATTTATATGTCAAAGTGCAAAATTCAAAACCAGATCCACAATTTCGGAGTTTTTTTTTTAATTTTTATAGTGCAATTAAACTTTATAAAATTTTGTATAATTAGATATCATGTCAGATAAATTTATACATAAAATTATTACAATTTTGTATTAAATTTGTTATATATTTTGATATAAGATTGTTTAGAGAAGCTTATACGCCATTATATATAATTATGTATAAACTATATTTGCAGATCTCTTAATATATGCCTGGAGACAAAATCGCATATGATTATATATAACGTCATATCAAAAATATTTATAAAACCAAAGTGTTAATATAAATGTATATGGTCATATAAAGCCACACATATAAACATTTATAATTATATCAAATCATATAAGATTATATGAAAACTTTTTTAGTCGGGTGGAGTTAGAGTGTGCGATTCTAATTAATTTTTATTTAAATATACCCAACTTATAATAGGAAACTGTTCTCCTATTATGAAGTATCAGATGTATCGGTTAAAGTTCCAGTTAGCAGCTAACGGGACATGGTGAAATTGAAGCTAAGAACAGAAAACTTTGCATAAATATTTATATAGAATTGTTTTTATATCCAAAATGTAGACTGTTTATAGAAATGCAGACCTCTATCGGTTACCAATATAGTGAAAGAACATAAGTATGCCCTCTTAAATTGCATGGCCTACCATAGGTATCTTGCATGTAATGGTCAACTCCTTCTGTGAATTTTATCACAACCTTTATTTAAACAACAAATAAATTTTGTAAAAACAATTTTTTTTTGGTACGTTTATTATATTTTGGCCCAAAGCTTACATCGTCCAAATTGGTTCGTCATAATAATTACTTTACGATCACTCTGATCATTGATCGCACTCACAGCAATGTAAAAAATTGTGTGTTTTTTCCTGTGTATCTGTTAGCTGAAATATAATGGTACAAGTTCAAGTTTTTATATTGATCTCTATTGTTCTCATTGTAGCTGCTGCAGCAACTGCATTCAATTACATAAGAACCTCGAGAAACGGCTTATGAGAGACTACATAGTGGTATGACCCACATATTTTAATGAAACTTGTACACATATTGGAGGACAATAAATTGATAGACACGTGTTTTTTGTCGACGCTCAAACTTAGCTAACCATACACTACGCAATATTATTGTCATTTTTTTTGCCCTACACCATACAATAAGAGGTACAATACCCTTGCACTAGATATGGCACCACTGTTTTATTCTATATAAAAATGGAACAATATGACATGCACATTACAAAATATTTTTCACTTTTCATGGTTGTGCAATAAGAATCAAATCCGTTTTGATTTTTTCCAATGTCTTGTACAAGAAATATTGCATAGTGTATGGCAAGCTTAAAGGGCGGATTATGGGACCGCAAACGTAAATGTGATGTAAAAAGTACACTTTTAGAATACCGTAAACGACATTACTATTTAGCATCTTTTTCATGTGGTTTTTTATTTTATTCTAAATTTTTCAATTTATTTGTTAATTTTTATTTCTTATTTTTTGTTTGAATCTATTTTCTTTATTCATTTTATATATTTTCCGACTAAAATCATTCAGATGGTTCGATGACGGATAGAAAATTCTGATTTCAACAGAATGATCCGGCAAATACGTTCACATTTACGCTTTAGTAACCATTTGTATACACTTGTTCTTGTGGTTTCGAAACAGCTGATTCGTTACAGTTACGTTTACGGTAACTCAGCCTTAAGAGTCAATATTTGCTGTCGGAAATGGCACCGATTTTGTATTAATCAGTGTGTTCGTTTACTCGAAATTCTTACTACTTTTACTACAATTGGAAAGTTTTGTTTACTTTTTGTATTGAATTTTTCCAGCTGTAGTAAAAGTCGTAACTTGTAGTAGGTAAACGAACACGCCTAATATCTAAAATTTTCGAAATTTAAAATAACTTTTTACTTCAATTCAAAATACTCTATAAAAAGATTAGATACTTCCAGCAAAAACAGAGAAGCCAAAACAGTAGAAAAAGCACGTGATCTAGATGTACTTCTTACAGTAATGTTCTTAACATTGAATTGTCATAGAAGAGAATTAACATACTCCCACTTCAACATTTTTTCAGTACTTTTTGAACGACTGCAAAGGAAAAACCTTTTCCTTAATTGAAAGTTAAAAAAAAAATTTTCACAAAAATAAATACATTTTTTTTTATTTATTTTTTTGCCGCAACCGGGAATCGAACTTGCGACCTCAAACATGCTAATCTAGCTCTCAACCAAATTCGACACTAAATGACGAATAGTGTTGTCAGATGGTGCTTCTTGGCCACGATATTTTCGACAATATTTCGAAATTGTACTGAATTGACGTTTCAAAAACATGTGTTCTTAAGTCAAATGGCGCACCCTGTATATTTATAAAAATTAAAAACATATTGAATTTAAATATACTTATTATAAATATTAAAAAAAATAAATAAAAAAAATATTGGTCCCGCCAGAAATCGAAATTAATCACAACCGAAGCATTCGATTGGCAATAAATTCGGTTGTAAGCACGAAACTGTTTTCTGGGTGTATAAATATTAAAAAAAATAAATAAAAAAATATTAGTCCCGAATCATCTGTTCGGAAATAAAATGTATCAAAATCACTTTTTAGAATCACTTTCATAGCAACAATGCTTTAGAAGCAATACTAAAGTGACTTTTTGGATGTTGTTCGGAATTACTTCTAAAGAAGTTTAAAAATATACAAACGGATAATTTGGAAGTAATGGAAGAAGTGATTTTTTTGAAGTTGTTTTTTTTTAAGTTCTTTTTTGAAGTTGTTATTATTAAAACAGCAGTAACAATACACTAACGGATACTTTCGAAGCAATGAAAGAAGTGGTTGGTAGAGCATGATTTGTAATCTGACCAGGTCTGATTGTATCAGATCTAATTAGATCGCAAAATTTTGGACAAATTTAGGATCTAATTAGACCTGACCAAATCTGAAAAATATAAGCTCTGACCAGATCTCTCTGTTTTAGGTGCTTTTGTAAAATATTTTCAACAAAAAACAATAATAAATTAATTCACAGTCGAATAGCTAAAGTGCAATCGGCGTAAATTAGTAACATTTTTAAGGTTTGAAACTTTTTTTTGAATAACAAAACAAATTGTACTTTAGACCGTACCACCTTGCAGGCAAAAAAAATGGGCCGTACACCCTCCAATATGAAGTATTTTTGCAAGGCAATTTAAAAAAAAAAAAAATTTTTTTGCCATTTTACATTTTTCGTTATAACTTTGGCATTTACAGTCGGATCATAAAGTATGATACATCGATGTTTTTCTCTCGAGGGGACAAATATTTTGCTCTAAGGGCCATTGACCTCAAGTGTCCCGTTCTAGTAGTTACCCACCAGATCTCAGTTGCTCCGACCCAAATGTACACCCTAATGTCAGAAAATAAATATCGCGAAAAATCATTAAACTTTTGCTAAGGAAGTTTTTCGATAAACCCAACAGAAATTTTTTTAATTATTTTGGTTGCCGAACGTAGGGGTCGCCTTTTGAAATTTTTGTTCATTGGATTTTACTTATATATGGGTGAAATGATACATTTTTGGGCCAAATTTGTGAGAAGTAAAAAGTGTTAATATTTCGGTTTTTTCTTAATGGAATCAGTGGGTTTAGTCATTATAAACCTAATTGCAAAAAATCTCTTCTACAAGTTGTCGCAATAACTTTTTTTGCACAATTTTAATTTTTTTTGTGGTAACGGAGTTTACATTTCTGCAAGCAAAAGATATAACAAAAAAAATTACGTAAGAATTTTCTTCAATTTATTAGTTTTTCGTATTTGAGTTTTCAACTTGCTTTCCAATGATATATAATTTGTGTTTATCAAATTGGCGGTTTCGCGAATAAAAATCCAATTCATTCCGCGAAAAATTTTTTTTTTTTTAATTTTGTATTTTTGATCCTTTTAAATGCTTTTCAAAAATATAAAATTTTTGAAAATCCAAACAGCGGTTGCGCAGTTAAAAAATAATATATTAAAAACATAATTTCGCGATCAAAAAATTCTTAAATTGTGTGAAACAAATTTAATTTGTCAAACTAATGTCAGTAATGACCCGAAATATCGATTCAAAACCAATGAAATGCAAAATCAATCGTTTTTCGCTCCAGCAGCTTAGGGTAAAAAACTGATAACTTTTTGACGCAAAATTATTAGTTGAATCGTCTTATGACGCATAAATATTAGTTGAATCGCCTCTGTTTATGGTTATTTTAAAATATTTTAAACATTTATCTACATTTATTTGAATGAAATCTGATGCAAACAATTGTGGTTACGGAGTTTACAGATACGGAGTTTACATTTGGTTACTTTTTTCGTTTTCTTTCAGAAACGCTTTGCCAGAATTTTTTTTCCGAAACAAAATCACATGATGCCTACAAGGTGAATCCTAATATGACATTGTTTTTCTTACTCGTTAAATAGTTTGGTGTAAAAATTAGGAACGGAGTTTACAACATTTTTTCAAATCTTATTAAAGACATCTTTTTTCATCTCGAGAATGTTACATGCTGCAGAAAAGCTTCAAGTCTGTTATACTGGATGATTACTTACAGTCCAACGATCATTTGAGTATAAATAACATTATACTTTTCGCAATATAAATAATAGATAACTCCAAAATTCTGGTGTATGCATTTTTATCAAAAATTATGACGAAAAATCGTTAAAGAGTTGAAGTCGTGATAGCTAAGATATACGAAAAAGTTTGTAAAATGTATTAATTTTTATTAAAAACGGCACTTTTCCTCTTCATAAAAATTCTTACAGTTAGTGTTTAGCTTAGTTGGTTATTAAAATATAAGCTATTAAAGGTAAAAAACCTTATTAGTTACTTGTTACGGAGTTTACATTTGGCCTATAAAATTGGTCACAAATTTTATGTATTAACCAGAAATTGGTCAGATTGTTATAAATTTTGTAAAATAGGTGACAATGCGCTGATATATATTGAAATATATAACTTAAATGTAATCCATGCATTAGAAATTAGGTGGTTACACGGTTTTTAAAACACCCATATATATAGCAAAACACTGGTCTCCTCGAGGCAAAAACATTGATATATCACACTTTAAAATTTGACTTTATATGCCGAAGCTTTAGCGAAAAATTAAAAAAAGCGAACCCTACGTTGGGGAAATTTTTTTTTTTTTTAATTGCCTTGCAAAAATATATCATATGGGAGGGTTTACGGCGAACTTTTTTTTGAGGTACGGTCTAGAGTACATGCTTGGGCATGTTTTAGGCACGGTAGAATATCTAGAAATATTAATTATATTAAATTACAAACCCAAATAGAATTTCCCTCTAAAAGCGTTATACAAATATCAAATGGGGCCCATGTTGGCCCTGTACACTGCAATTACATTTAAATGTAACTGATATTTCGGTTATTTTAACTACAATCGCTATTAAAAATAACTGCAATTGTAGTTGATTCAAATGCAATTGCAGTGTACAATTTTTTAACTCCCACTACAAGTAATTTTGCCGACATAATTCCCTGAGTGTAGACGCATCAAATTTTCATTAAGATCAGCGTGCTATGCCTCTATGTAGTTTCCTTGTTAACCAAAAATCTCTTCAAGCAACATCTTCGTACCAACATATACAAACCAGACATGTGAGAACAGGCCGTTTAAAGAGGATCGAGTGTTTATTATCGGTAGTATTTCGCAGTATTCACAAATGTTTTGCTGAACAAATTGTTATTACTGTTTTTCGTTTTTTTTTTTTCTCCTTATAATAATGTTTTCATGCCACAGTTTGTTTCAAAATTTTGCTGCATTTTTAACTGTTTATTGCTCACGATTTTGTAAACAGTTTTTATGATTTGGTATTGTTTTATTTTTTTTAACATTGGATAACCTTTAGTTATTTTAAAGCCAAATAATTCATTTTAACGTATGTTAGCTGGGATGGGTGTGTCGAAATAATACATGTATGACCACAATTTAGTAAAAGATCATGTTTTCAATGATCTTTTAATGTCTGGTATTTAGTGGCTAATAAACTAAAATAAACGCTTAAGTAATTTTTCAAAAAAAAAAAGGCAAAACGTGTTAAATTTAGCAAATATGGGTTAATATTATTGGAACAGTTATTTGCTCAATTATAAAGCTGCCTACACACTAGGGAACATACTTAAAAAAAGAGAGCATTTTTTGTGAATGTGTGAGTGCTTTTGTGTGTGTGTGCGTGTTGAGAGCGTGCATTTCGTGTTTACAAAATTTTTTGATATTTTTTGTTCCCTCAACCATGTTCCCTAGTGTGTAGGCAGCTTAAGATATTTGTGTTAATTCATTAATTCATTTTTGCAAATTTCGATGTTTACAGCATCTCTAGTTGTTTAAGTTTTTAATGGCAATTGTATTTAAATGTACGAGGTGCATTTTTGGCCCCGTTTTTAAAGGGACAAAAAGACCAGTAAGCTGAAGAATTACAGGATTAAAATGTTCCAGAGAAATGTTCCTCAATGTGTTTTACATGTTTTACATTACGGTTTCCTCCTAAAATCCAGGTTTGTGGGTATTTCGGTGCCAATTCTGTACACTCAAAAAAAAGTATAACTTTTTATTAAAGACAAAATGTCTTTAAATTAAGGATACGGAATTTTCCTTAACTTAAGAAAAATTTCTTTAAAATAAAGAAAAAATCCTTAGTATAAAGAAAAATTTACTATTTCTAAGTACAACGTAAAATCCTCCTTTCTTAAAATAAAGAAATTTTTTTCCTTATTTTGACACTCATGATTTGTCTTTAATTTTTGTAAGAAATTCCTTTGCATGTGTACGAAATTATTAAATTTAATGATCAATTTCTTATTATAAAGATTTTCTATACTTAAACCAAGCAAGCAAATAATGTTGTCGAAAAAATGGTTTTAAAGACATAAAAAGACATAACTTCTTTAATTTATGTCCATAATTTTGGATTTACTTAAATTAAGTATAGAGTTTTATTTAAATCAGTTACATTTTTTTGCACAAGATAAGGAAACATATACTCGTATTAACTCAAGAATATAATTTTATATTTTTTAATGCTATAAAAGATATAATTTTAAAGATAGTTTCTTTAAATTACAACTTAAAAATTTGAGCAGAGTCTCAGAAATTATTTCCTCAAACTAAAGAAAAATATAATTGGTTTAATGAATGTTAGCATTGAGTTAAGGCAATTTTTCCTTAAATGTACATTCAAAAAAAGGGATAACTTTTTACTGAAGACAAAATATCTTTAAATTAAAGATACGGAATTTTCCTTAATTTAAGAAAGATTTCTTTAAAATAAAGAAAAAAATCTTTAATATAAAGAAAAATTTACTTTTTATTGAAGACAAAATGTCTTTAAATTAAGGATACGGACTTTTCCTCAATTTATGAAAGATTTCTTTAAAATAAAGAAAAAAATCTTTAATATAAAGAAAAATTTACTATATCTGAGTACAACGTAAAATCCTTTTTTATTAAAATAGGGAAATTTTTTCCTTATTTGAACCCTTTTGATTCGTTTTTAAATTGTGTAAGAAATTCCTTTGCATGTGTACGAAATTATTAAATTTAAAGAAAAATTTCTTATTGTAATGATTTTATATACTTAAACCAAGCAAGCAAAAAATGTTGTCGAAAAAATAGTATTAAAGACATAACTTCTTTAATTTATGTCCATAATTTTGGATTTACTTTAATTAAGTAGAGAGTTTTATTTTAATCAGTTACATTTTTTACACAAGATAAGAAAACATATACTCGTATTAACTCAAGAATATAATTTTATATTTTTTAATGCTATAAAAGATATAATTTTAAGGATAGTTTCTTTAAATTACAACTTGAAAATTTAAGCAGAGTCTCAGAAATTACTTCCTCAAACTAAAGAAAAATATAATTGCATTAATGAATGTTAGCATTGAGTTAAGGCAATTTTTCCTTAAATGTTCACTCAAAAAAAAAACATAACTTTTGATTGAAGACAAAATTTCTTTAAATTAAGAATATGAAATTTTCCTTAATTTAAGGAAAATTTCTATAAAATAAAGAAAAGATCTTTAATATAAAGAAAAATTTACTATTTTTAAGTACAAGGTAAAATTATCTTTTTTTAAAATAGGTAAACTTTTTCCTTTTTATTGAAGACAAAATGTCTTTAAATTAAGTATACACCATTTTCCCTAATTTAAGAAAAATTCCTTAAAAATAAAGAAAAAATCTTTACTAGGTATAAAGAAAAATTTACTATTTCCAAGTACAAGGTAAAATTCCTTGATTCGTTGATTTTAGTAAATACATATATATTTATAACCTGGTGTCTTCAAATGCGATAAATTATATGATATGAAATGTCAAAACCATTGCAGAGAAACATCAAGATGATATCAATTGCAAAGTGATGGAAAACACTTGACTATTTCATTGCTAAGAATATCGTACATTTTTCTTCGAAAAACACAACATTTTTCAACCACTAATTTTTATCTACAAATAATAAATTTCTTTTTATCAAATTTTCTGTTATTTTTTATTATAAAATTAAAAGGAAAAGTGACATATGATGGCAGGTATTATTGGCAGAGCCGCTTGCATGTCAGCGATATCATGACAGTGGAATAAAATTGGAATTGAGTGTCTACACTTGAGATGAAATCATTTTGACAATTGCTTGCTATAATTTTATTGCATTTCAAGACACCAGGAAGTATATTCCATTAACCTAGTGTCTTATCAAAATTTTTTAGCGGCCCATACATTAGGGAAAATTCGTGAAAAAATTCCCATTTTTTTGTGAATGTGTGTGTTTGTGTGCGTGTTGACATCGTGAAATTCGTGTTTACAAAATTTTTTGATATTTTTTGTTCCCTACTCAATGTTCCTTAATGTATGGGCAGCTTTAGATATTTTTTGTTTCCAAACTCAATGTTCCTTCGGGTATACTCTGCTTAATTTTCGAATTTCATTACACATTTTATTGCATTTGTAGACACTAGGTGAAAGAAAACAACCCCAAAATGGTTGTGTGACGAATGTTCTCTTCCATGAACTGTTATTTTCGCTCTTTAATTTAAGTATTTCTTTGAGTAACACTGTTGCCAATTTAGCTATTTTCTTGTCTAACCTAGCGATATTTCAACACATTTTGCGGAATTAAAAATGACTTAACTATTAGTGGGAAAACTAGCGTTTGTTTAAAGTCAATCTTGACGTTTTCTTTGCGCTTTTTATACAATTATTTCCTTATCAGAATTGTTGATATATATATTATTATTTAGCGATTTATCGCTAAATTTTTAAGCAACACTTGAAAAGTTTGAAAAATTTGACGATTTATTTTTTAAGAAACATTTAAATTGTATTTATCGCTACATTTTTGAAGTTGAAAGAATAATATTTTATTATGGATTAATGAATGTTACCATTCAGTTAAGGCAATTTCTCCTTAACGGTAGTCAGAATATTATAAAATAATTTTAAATATTTTATTAAAATTTCACATAAAATTAATGATGAAAAAACAACCTAAGTTATTTCTGTTAAGGCAATATTTTCATTAAAACATACTTATGTTAACGGCAAAGTAACATGTTAATAGCAATATCACTGATTCTAGTAAATGCATATGTTCATAAATTACATCAGGGATGAAAAATTAGATTGTTGAAATGGTACTGAAGCTTAACCAGAATAGTACTTTTCCAAAACCGACAGTACCTTTTTAAATAAAGCTTCAGCGCCAAACCAAAATCAATAAAAAAGAATTATCAAAAACTAAAGGCTTTTTAAAAATAATTGTGATTTTCTACATTTCTCGTAGAGTTTGCGTTAAATTTGTCATCTCTAATATTGTTGGCACTAATTTTTATCATCAAAGTACTATCTCTAGTTGTCAAGAATTTGTTTTTATTAAAATTTTTGTATTTCAAAGAATAATTTTTTCTCTAAATAACAAAAAGTGCAACTGAAATGTTCAATAATGTTACAAGACATTTTAAAAATTGTTACTAATTAAAAAAACTTGTGTATGACAGCAATGGTTAATGGTCTAGAGATTACATTTCGTAGACTTATACAGAGCTGCATTTTCATAAAATCTCGAGACTTTTCTATCCCGTGTAGATTTGCCTTTAAATTCTGAATGTAGAAAATCACAATTTTCGCATATGTTTTTGTCATGCTTAGAAAATTTAATAACTGCTAGGGATATCTTAATTGGCACAACATTGTTCGTTAACCGTTGCAATTTAAGAACTAGGAAAAAAACACACAATGGTTTTTAAATACATTTTGGAAAAAACAAACTACTTTCAGATTAAGTAATTCGCACCGAAAGACCTACAAAAAAATCCAATTAATTTCGGTAATAATGCAGAAAGTAAGACGACGAACCATTCTAGAATATATTATTCAAAAAAATTAAAACTAAAATTAATAGATACTTTTTTAGCTGCCTACACACTAGGGAACATTCCATTCCAGATGGCCACTTTTTTACGAATGTTGAAATGTGTATAGCATTGTGTCATGTTGACCTTCGTGTTTACAAAATTTTTTGATATTTTTTGTTTTCAAACTCAATTTTTCATCGTGTGTATCGATGTTACTGTTTTTGCTGTATATAGGTCATTGATAGCAGTCTCGCTATCAGGAGCTTTTGTAATTACGCACTTGAGAAAATGAAAATGACGACAATGGGTGCGTTCGTCAGATACAATTTAATAGTTTACAGTTCTACAACAGTTATACAACTATCTGCTGAACGACCTGATCACTAACCGCTCAGTCTGAGCGCTCAGGTTGCGCTCTCATATTTTGGTAGCGTAACAAATATTTGCTACTTTTGATCAATAAGTGATACATTTGTTGTTGTTCATTTACAATAAAAATTGTTTTGTAAGAATGACAAATAAAAACAAACAAACAAACAAATATAATTCGAAAACAAAAATTTAACAAAAATAAAAGGAAACTATAGAAAAAGTATATTAAAAACAAAACAAAGAAAACGTCGTTCAGCAGAGTAAGTAATCACAAATCGCTACAAGTCACCGGTATCAGTTTAAGGTTTCTCTGTCGAATGCTACCAATTATAAATAATGAAAACTGGTATAATTTTATAAATGAATATATTTGCGAAAATTATGGGACATAAAATGTGATAACTAAAAAAATAAAACTAAAAAAAACAGCAGCATATGGAAAACTAACAATTAACAAATTAATTAATTTGATTTTCTTCCGCCCATATTTCATGTGATCAGTTCTACAAACAAACAAAATTGATATTTCGCTTGAGATTTTGTTGTCGTGTGTGCATCGTCTGTATCAAAAAATTAAAAAAAGTAGAAACACATGTTCCGTCACGCATGTTCCCTAGTGTGTGGGCAGCTTTTGAGAGCAAACCTGTTCCCAACTGACCTCATGCTCCCCTTTATAATTGTTTATTAAAAAAGAGATTGCAATGAATTTTACCGTTGAAATATTATATTCCTACGATTCTTTGATTAATAAATTATTAATTATTCCCATTCAAAAATTAAAAAAAATTTTTTAATATTTCAGATTTGCTTTTTCTCATTAAAAAAGTACTAAAGTACAGCATTTTCCATCCCTGAGCTATATTATAAAAAACAACCCTATATTGTTCGTATAACGAATGTGCTCGTCAATGAACAGTTATTTCTACTCTTCTATTTTAGTATTTCTCTGACCAGTAATGCCAACAATTTCTCAAATCATTTCTAGACCAGAACCAAAAAATCGCTACCAAATTATTAGATTTATAAATAATGCAAAAATTAATATCATCGAAAAGTAGTACAAAAACTTATGTATTTTTTCTCACATATTGAATATGTTCATACAAATTTTACGATTTACCTTCAAATTATCAATATCGACTTTCATTAAATTATTAATATGGTCAAAATACTCAATAAAGACCGTTGTACGTTGGAAAAATACATGATCATTTCTAATGAAAATATGGATTTTTAGACAATTTATATTTTTTATAAAAAAAAAACAAATTTATAAAAAAAAAAAATATCAATATGTTAAGCTATAATATTTTAAAACAAATAACAAAACACATTAAAGTTTAGCGCTAAATCACAAAAAACATTTAATTAGCGATTTTAACATACTTTTTCTATGTTAAAGTCGTTAATTTTTTTCAGTAAAATACTAACTTTTTATATTTTAAGGCTTGTATTCACAAAAATGTTTTGAATTATTTTACAGTTTAATAAAACAAATCAACATGTAAAACAATAACAAAAATTCTTCAATAAGCCCCTAAGAAGACAAAAAGTTTTTTTTTATTAATAAGCATGTAAAGATATAAAAAAGATATACGGTGAATAACAAAGAAATAAGAGCTGTGAGAATAACAGCAATCAAAGAGCAAAGCTAAGCAGCGTTGCCACAAGCGAAATTAGCAATTACCCAGAAGTGTAGACAAACTTTCCCAAATTTATAAATTTACCCAACTTCAATAGATTTTTTTTACAATTAGAACTCCTAAGATAGTGGTAAATAACCAAAACATCATATGGAAACTTATCAATATATGGGTATTCGCTATTACAATCTGAATTAAATTATTTGATTTAAATTGAGCGAAAATAAATATAAATTCCACTCAATGAAGTTTAAAGTTTGAGTGCTAATGTGCTTTCGTTGTAATATAGCATAATTTTTGAAGTTTAACCCAAAGAAAGTTGTCAAATTTACGATAAATGGTCTTTTGTGAATTAATTTACTGAATTTTTAATTCAGAATAATTAAATTAAGGAACTAATTCTTGAAATTTTTATTTTGTTTTCCAAGAAAAAATACTTTTTTGAAAACTCCTAAATCTAAGAGAATTTTCAAATAGTTTAGGGGAATTCTAAAAAATTACATGGCATCACTCATCACTAACCATTCTAAAGTTGGTGCAGTGGTGCCAGACTTTTTTGGCAAAAAATCGTCAAAAATGCAAAACAAAAGTCGTCAAGAATTTTGTAACAAATCATCAAAAAATCGACAGCGGTAATATATCATAAAAACAGAAGTTATACTTATTTTTCAATCAAAATTGTTTTATAAAACTGAAGTAACAATTAATTTTACCTGCTTTCCAAAATTAGTATTGAATTTAGACTGATCAGAAACTACCTAGTTTTTGTTCGTTTTTTATGTATGCGTTTTGACAAGTAAAAACTAGCAACGCCCAAAAACTAGGTAGTTTTCGTACAAAACTAGTTTTTGCTTATTTTTTATATATACGTTATGACAATTAAAAACTAGCAAGACCCAAAAACTGGGTGGTTTTTCCTCAGTCTAAATGCAGTATAAGATTCCTAAAAAGTTTTCTAATTCTGAATATTTGTTGACTGCACCTCTGATATAAATTAATTTGAAAAAAAAAATGTTTACCTACATCAGACCCAATAATCGCTAGAAAGTCTCCAGATTTATAAACAGTGCAAAAAATTAACGATTGTATTGGTAGATTATCAAAAATTGTTCTTCTAGCCAGTAATAAGGGTTATTTGTTCTAAAAAGTATAATAAATATGTTCATGAATATAGTTGTAGTCAACTTAAAATTACAGTAACAAATTACGATTTAACTTCAAATAATCAATATCGATTTGAAATGAATTAATACCAGAGTTTAAAAAACTCAATAGGGCGTTGTATGTTAAAAGCAATTCATACCCATTTATTATCGAAATGTGGATTTTTAGAAAGTTTTTATGAAAATCGTTTTAGAAGTTCTTTTATAATAAAAAAGAATATCAATAATATGTCCCTTTGTTTACATGCTAGTTTTTACTATTTTTATTAATTTTTTTTATCTCAATATCGTTTTCAAAGAGATATTTGCAAATTTTTTAATTCAGTTGTTTCGATTTACTACTTTTGTTATAATTTTCTTGCGTTCCATATGATGACCAATTCCTTTTTGGCAATTAGTACTTTCGTAGTTTACTATTTTTACTAGAATTGTAAATTGATTTGAAAAATTTGGTGATTTTCATGACTGGTACAAAAAATGTAGTACAAACAAATTTTGTTTGAAGAATTTCTCGGTAAGAAGATCAAAATTTAGGCATAAGTTCTTTTATTCTAGTTTAAAGTCAAAATAAAATTGGATCTGATTGTATTTGGTGCGCCAGATCCAACATTTGTCCACTTATATTGATTCAATTTTGATTCTATGGAATTATTTTTTTAAAGGATGTGATGCGCAAAATATAAATCAAGGCAGGTATTTTTAATTAAATTGATTTGTAGAAAGTGTGATTTGCTGTTTGATACTGTGAAAAACGCCACAAAATTCAAATTGCACCTTTGAATAAGTTATTGATTGATTTAAGTAGAAAATAATTCAATCAATGAAACGAGTTATGTGAATTTATTCGTTTAAAATTTGATCAGATTTCAAAATAGAGATAAACTACGTTCTCACTGCGGAAATTTTTCAGTTTTCGTTAATTGAAAATATTTTGAAACTCACCTGTTCTCACTACAATTGTTGATAGTTATTGTATTTTGGGAAGTTATTTGGCAAATATGAATGCAATGAAAATGGCGAAAAAATCATGGAACACTTCAACAATGTAAAAAAGAGTTTAAATATTTATTTGTCCTTAATTGTTTAACAACATAAATATATTTAATAAAAATTTAAAATAAAATGAAATTATTATTGTTTTTGACATTCCTTCATTTTCTTTTAATATTTTCAATCAGAGATGTAAAAAACTTTAAAACCATTGTTTTTACTACAACTTGCTAGGAAATTTTGTTATTTTATTTTTATTTATTGAAAAATTTAGTATATCACATACAACAAGATAAAAATCTTTTTAATTACAGTATGTGATCTTATAATGTTTATATTATTTTGTAACAAATGATTTTTAACTAAAATTAAATGATAAAATTTCACATTAATAATATTAGGTGCAATAAAATTAAATACATATAGTGACATTGAAATACATTAAATTTGATTTAAAAATAGGGAACAAACGATTACAAGTTTAATACGTACTGATTATTTAAAAACTTGAAGAGTATTTTTTTAAATCGTACATCGTTGCCTATTAATTGTATACTAAGGGGTAGAGAGTTCCAAAGATGTTCAACATTTATCACAAAGTGCCAATCAGAATTTAAAGTGCGACGAAAAGTGAAAATTATTGTCCTGGTTCTTCCGGATAAAGCAAAATGAAGATATCTATAAAGTTTATTTGGTTCTTTTGTATATATAATTTTATGCAGGAGAATTAATGGTTTAATCTTATAGCGAATTAATCACTATTTTCGATGGAAATCTAACAAAAATTTGGGATTTCAAACAGATTTCCCATAGGAAATGAAATCCCAATTTAATTTGGATTTCAGAAAAATCTCATCGCTATCCAAATTGAAATCCAATTTTTCTCCCATATTTACAGAAAAGTAGGGAAGTTTGCACAAAAAACGGCAACATTTAGAAGGTGTTTATGTCATAAAAAATTAAATAATAAATTTTAGTAACTTAAAAAACTTAAAGAATAACATACTAAAATCTGTTATTTTTAATTGAAAGAAATATTTAAAATTGAAAACGGCTATTTTTTGTATCCGAAGAAGAGAAACTATGAAAAATCATTTGATGGTGCCGGCTAGACCACTGACAAAACATTGAATATTTCAGCTTTCAACTAATCATCCCTATACTAAAACACATTTTTTAGCAAATATAACATTGTATCTTTCATAATATAAATGATTTTTAAGTTCCGCCATTTAATAAAGTGGTTTTTAGAAAATCTTTTAATTTTGGTTATTTTGTAAGGTTAGTTTGATTGTTTACAAAAAAATTGTTGTTGGATAATCGAAATCCCATTCATCTGTCAAATATTCGAATGTAAACGATATAGATTTCGAATTGGATTTCAAATAAAATCTAGTGAACATTTTAACAATATAAATTCAATATTAAGCAAAGCGTCAAAACTAATACCATGCAAGGACTTTGAATAAGAAGAGGTTCTATCATATCTATTTATCGCATAGACATACCGCATTATCCCTCAGATTTGTATTTTAAATGCAGGAGTATTCAAAAATTCTTTCGCCGAAAACACATTACTATCGAGTTTTAGTTTTAAAAAGAGAACGCGTTTTCATGCTCACACTATAGGCTTTAAGTTATTGATAAAAATGCAATGTCAAAAAGTTCTTATTTAATATGCGAAAACGTGTATTTTTAAATGCTTTGGAACGCAAACTCATTAAACGAGTTTTCGTCTTCAGTATGAATAATGAATTAAGGAGAGTTTTCAAAGAGAGAGTTCAAAAGGTTATAAAATTATTTCTTTCAGTGTTTTGCTTTAAATTTGTTAAACAAATCTGTAATTTTCAGAAATCGTCAAAATTAATTAAAATTTTAGCAAAAAATTTTCATTCTTCATTTAATAATTTTTCACCAAATAAATCGTCCAAATGACGTAAAACCGTCACATCTGGCACCGCTGAGTTGGCGTTGCAAAATGCAGATCTGAAAGCTTTTAGTTTTCGTTTATCACTTGACGAACTTGGTTGTGTCTCTCGGTAAGTACTATTTATATTTAGTTAATAAATAAAAGTGTTAAAATAAGTGTTAAAATATAAGTGATAAAAAAAGTTATAATTAAAAAAATTTTAAATAACACACAAAGCAACAGCAAGGAAAACAATCTTGTTTTTACTTTGTCTGTAATTTGCAAATTTAATGCCATTTTTTTTTATTGCATTTGAAGCAGAGGTCCAATCTGCGCTATTATTTGTGATTTCGAGCCGCCTCCGATTTTAGCGGCTGATTTCGGCTAATATTTGTTAGCCGTCTTATCAATTGTACCTTTTAATAAAAAGGTACATTTTATAATAAATACCTTTTATAAAAAATAGCTTTAATAAAAAAGTGTTTTTATGAAAAAGTACCTTTTATAAAAAAGTACGTTTTATAAAAAATTACGTTTTATGAAAAAGTACCTTTTATAAAAAGTACCTTTTATAAAAAAGTGCCTTATAAAAAAGTACGTTTTATAAAAAAGTACCTTTTATAAAAAAGTACCTTTTATAAAAAAGTACCTTTTATAAAAAGTATATTTTATTAAAAAAAATACCTTTTATAAAAAACAACCTTTTACAAAAAAGTACAATTTATAAAAAAGTACCTTTTATAAAAAAGCACCTTTTATAAAAAAGTACCTTTTATAAAAAAGTACCTTTTATAAAAAAGCACCTTTTATAAAAAAGTACCTTTTATAAAAAAGTACCTTTTATAAAAAAGTACCTTTTAAAAAAAGTACCTTCTATAAAAAAGTACCTTTTATAAAAAAGTACCTTTTATAAAAAAGTACCTTTTATAAAAAAGTACCTTTTATAAAAAAGTACGTTTTATAAAAAAGTACGTTTTATAAAAAGTACCTTTTATAAAAAAATGCTTTTTATAAAAAAAGTACCTTTTATAAAAAAGTACCCTTTTATAAAAAGCGCATTATTAAAAAGTAATTTCTATAAAAAAGTACCTTTTATAAAAAAGTATGTTTAATAAAAAAGTACATTATATAAAATAGTACCTTTTATAAAAAGGTACCTTTTATAAAAAAGTACCTTTTATAAAAAAGTACCTTTTATAAAATAGTACCCTTTATAAAAAAGTACGTTTTATAAAAAAGTGCTTTTTATAAAAAAAAGTACCTTTTATAAAAAAGTACCCTTTTATAAAAAGCGCATTTTTAAAAAGTAATTTTTATAAAAAAGTACCTTTTATAAAAAAGTATGTTTAATAAAAAAGTAAGTTTTATAAAATAGTACCTTTTATAAAAAGTACCTTTTATAAAAAGTACCTTTTATAAAAAGTACCTTTTATAAAAAGTACCTTTTATAAAAAAGTACCTTTTAAAAAAAGTACCTTCTATAAAAAAGTACCTTTTATAAAAAAGTACCTTTTATAAAATAGTACCTTTTATAAAAAAGTACCTTTTATAAAAAAGTACCTTTTATAAAAAAGTACCTTTTATAAAAAAGTACGTTTTATAAAAAAGTACCTTTTATAAAAAAGTACCTTTTAAAAAAAGTACCTTCTATAAAAAGTACCTTTTATAAAAAAGTATTTTTTATAAAAAAGTACCTTTTATAAAAAAGTACCTTTTATAAAAAAGTACGTTTTATAAAAAAGTACTTTTTATAAAAAAGTACGTTTTATAAAAAGTACCTTTTATAAAAAAATGCTTTTTATAAAAAAAGTACCCTTTATAAAAAAGTACCTTTTATAAAAAAGTACCTTTTATAAAAAAGTACCTTTTTATAACATGCGCATTTTTAAAAAATAATTTTTATAAAAAATACTTTTATTAAAAGTACATTTTATAAAAAAATACCTTTTATAAAAAAATAACCTTTATAAAAAGTAGCTTAAAAGTACCTTTTATAAAAAGTACCTTTTATAAAAAGTACCTTTTCTAAAAAGTACCTTTTCTAAAAAGTACCTTTTCTAAAAAGTACATTTTATAAAAAGTACCTTTTATAAAAAAGTACCTTTTATAAAAAAGTACCTTTTATAAAAAAGTACCTTCTATAAAAAAGTGACTTTTATAGAAAAAGTACCTTATAAAAAAGTACCTTTTATAAAATAGGACATTTTATAAAAAGTAATTTTTATAAAAAGTACCTTTTATAAAAAGTACCTTTTATAAAAAGTACTTTTTATAAAAAGTACCTTTTTATAAAAAGTACCTTTTTCTAAAAAGCGCATTTTTAAAAAGTAATTTTTATAAAAAATACTTTTATTAAAAGTACATTTTATAAAAAATACCTTTTATAAAAAGTTGCTTAAAAGTACCTTTATAAAAAAGTGCATTTTATAAAAAAGTGCCTTTTATAAAAAAGTACCTTTTATAAAAAAGTACCTTTTATAAAAAGGACCTTTTCTCAAAAGTACATTTTATAAAAAGGACCTTTTATAAAAAAGTACCTTTTATAAAAAGTACCTTTTATAAAAAGTACCTTTTATAAAAAGCGCATTTTTAAAAAGTAATTTTTATAAAAAATACTTTTATTAAAAATACATTTTATAAAAAATACCTTTTATAAAAAAAAACTTTTATAAAAAGTAGCTTAAAAGTACCTTTATAAAAAAGTGCCTTTTATAAAAAAGTACCTTTTATAAAAAAGTACCTTTTATAAAAAAGTACCTTCTATAAAAAAGTGCATTTTATAGAAAAAGCACCTTATAAAAAAGGACATTTTATAAAAAGTAATTTTTATAAAAAGTACCTTTTTTAAAAAAGTACCTTTTATAAAAAAGTACCTTTTATAAAAAAGTACCTTTTATAAAAAACTACCTTTTATAAAAAACTACCTTTTATAAAAAGGTACATTTTTCTAAAAAGCGCATTTTTAAAAAGTAATTTTCATAAAAAGTACTTTTTATAAAAAGTACCTTTTTATAAAAAGTACCTTTTTCTAAAAAGCGCATTTTTAAAAAGTAATTTTTATAAAAAATACTTTTATTAAAAGTACATTTTATAAAAAATACCTTTTATAAAAAGTTGCTTAAAAGTACCTTTATAAAAAAGTGCCTTTTATAAAAAAGTACCTTTTATAAAAAAGTACCTTTTATAAAAAGGACCTTTTCTCAAAAGTACATTTTATAAAAAGGACCTTTTATAAAAAAGTACCTTTTATAAAAAGTACCTTTATAAAAAGTACCTTTTATAAAAAGTACCTTTTATAAAAAGTACCTTTTATAAAAAGCGCATTTTTAAAAAGTAATTTTTATAAAAAATACTTTTATTAAAAGTACATTTTATAAAAAATACCTTTTATAAAAAAAAACTTTTATAAAAAGTAGCTTAAAAGTACCTTTATAAAAAAGTGCCTTTTATAAAAAAGTACCTTTTATAAAAAAGTACCTTTTATAAAAAAGTACCTTCTATAAAAAAGTGCATTTTATAGAAAAAGCACCTTATAAAAAAGGACATTTTATAAAAAGTAATTTTTATAAAAAGTACCTTTTATAAAAAAGTACCTTTTATAAAAAAGTACCTTTTATAAAAAACTACCTTTTATAAAAAACTACCTTTTATAAAAAACTACCTTTTATAAAAAACTACCTTTTATAAAAAGGTACCTTTTTCTAAAAAGCGCATTTTTAAAAAGTAATTTTTATAAAAAAAAACTGTTATTGAAAGTACATTTTATAAAAAATACCTTTTATAAAAAAAAACTTTTATAAAAAGTTGCTTAAAAGTACCTTTATAAAAAAGTGCCTTTTATAAAAAGTATATTTTATAAAAAAGTACCTTTTTTCAAAAGTACCTTTTCTCAAAAGTACATTTTATAAAAAGTACCTTTTATAAAAAAGTACCTTTTATAAAAAAGTACCTTTTATAAAAAAGTACCTTTTATAAAAAAGTACCTTTTATAAAAAAGTACCTTTTATAAAAAAGTACCTTTTATAAAAAAGTACCTTTTATAAAAAGGTACCTTTTTCTAAAAAGCGCATTTTTAAAAAGTAATTTTTATAAATAAAACTTTTATTAAAAGTACATTTTATAAAAAATACCTTTTATAAAAAAAAACTTATAAAAAGTAGCTTAAAAGTACCTTTATAAAAAAGTACCTTTTATAAAAAGTACCTTTTATAAAAAAGTACCTTTTATAAAATGTACCTTTTATAAAAAAGCACCTTTTATAAAAAAGTACCTTTTATAAAAAAGTACCTTTTATAAAAAAGTACCTTTTATAAAAAAGTACCTTTTATAGAAAGTACGTTTTCTAAAAAAGTACCTTTTCTAAAAAAGTACCTTTTATAAAAAAGTACCTTTTATAAAAAAGTACCTTCTATAAAAATGTGCATTTTATAGAAAAACTACCTTATAAAAAAGTACCTTTTATAAAAAAGGACATTTTATAAAAAGTAATTTTTATAAAAAGTACCTTTTATAAAAAGTACCTTTTATAAAAAGTACCTTTTATAAAAAGTACCTTTTATTAAAAGTACCTTTTATAAAAAGTACCTTTTATAAAAAGTACCTTTTATAAATATGTACCTTTTATAAAAAAGTACCTTCTATAAAAAAGTACCTTTTTCTTAAAAGCGCATTTTTAAAAAGTAATTTTTATATAAAACACTTTTATTAAAAGTACATTTTATAAAAAATACCTTTTATAAAAAAAAAAACTTTTATAAAAAGTAGCTTAAAAGAACCTTTATAAAAAAGTGGCTTTTATAAAAAGTACCTTTTATAAAAAAGTACCTTTTATAAAAAGTACCTTTTCTCAAAAGTACATTTAAAAAAAAGTACCTTTTATAAAAAAGTACCTTTTATAAAAAAGTACCTTTTATAAAAAAGTACCTTTTATATAAAAGTACCTTTTATAGAAAAGTACCTTTTATAAAAAGTACCTTTTCTAAAAAAGTACTTTTTATAAAAAAGTACCTTTTATAAAAAAGTACCTTTTATAAAAAAGTACCTTTTATAAAAAAGTACCTTTTATAAAAAAGTACCTTTTATAAAAAAGTACCTTTTATAAAAAAGTACCTTTTATAAAAAAGTACCTTTTATAAAAAAGTACCTTTTATAAAAAAGTACCTTTTATAAAAAAGTACCTTTTATAAAGAAGTACCTTTTATAAAAAAGTACCTTCTATAAAAAAGTGCCTTTTATAGAAAAAGTTCCTTATAAAAAAGTACCTTTTATAAAATAGGACATTTTATAAAAAGTAATTTTTATAAAAAGTACCTTTTATAAAAAGTACCTTTTATAAAAAGTACTTTTTATAAAAAGTACCTTTTTCTAAAAAGCGCATTTTTAAAAAGAATTTTTATAAAAAATACTTTTATTAAAAGTACATTTTATAAAAAATACCTTTTATAAAAAGTTGCTTAAAAGTACCTTTATAAAAAAGTGCCTTTTATAAAGAAGTGCCTTTTATAAAAAAGTACCTTTTATAAAAAAGTACCTTTTATAAAAAGGACCTTTTCTCAAAAGTACATTTTATAAAAAGGACCTTTTATAAAAAAGTACCTTTTATAAAAAGTACCTTTTATAAAAAGGTACTTTTATAAAAAGGTACCTTTTATAAAAAGGCACCTTTTATAAAAAAGTACCTTTTTCTAAAAAGCGCATTTTTAAAAAGTAATTTTTATAAAAAATACTTTTATTAAAAGTACCTTTTATAAAAAACTACTTTTATAAAAAAATACCTTTTATAAAAAAATACCTTTTATAAAAAAAACTTTTATAAAAAGTAGCTTAAAAGTACCTTTATAAAAAAGTGCCTTTTATAAAAAGTATATTTTATAAAAAAGTACCTTTTTTTCAAAAGTACCTTTTTTCAAAAGTACCTTTTCTCAAAAGTACATTTTATAAAAAGTACCTTTTATAAAAAAGTACCTTTTATAAAAAAGTACCTTTTATAAAAAAGTACCTTTTATAAAAAAGTACCTTTTATAAAAAAGTACCTTTTATAAAAAAGTACCTTTTATAAAAAGGTACCTCTTTCTAAAAAGCGCATTTTTAAAAAGTAATTTTTATAAATAAAACTTTTATTAAAAGTACATTTTATAAAAAATACCTTTTATAAAAAAAACTTTTATAAAAAGTAGCTTAAAAGTACCTTTATAAAAAAGTGCCTTTTATAAAAAGTACCTTTTATAAAAAAGTACCTTTTATAAAATGTACCTTTTCTCAAAAGTACATTTTATAAAAAGTACCTTTTATAAAAAAGTACCTTTTATAAAAAAGTACCTTTTATAAAAAAGTACCTTTTATAAAAAAGTTCCTTTTATGAAAAAGTACCGTGTATAAAAACGCAACAGTTATGAATTTACACGACATTTTTTTTATAACATATGCTTCTAAATTTTTTAAATATATATAAATTTTTAAATATTCTAAAATTTTCGTAATATATAATCAGTGTTAGTTCAAATTATTGCCAAAAATTTGAAAAAATAAAAAACATCGAGTTTTATATTTAATATTTGAACATTTTAAATGTATTTTATCATATCTAATTATATTAGTAATTTTTTTTAATTTACACAAGTTTAAGAAATATAATTGTTGAGCATCAGCACAATAAGTTGTTTGTTCTTATAATTGGTTCAATTTGCTATAATTTTCAGTAATTTATATTCGGCCATTGAGTTTTCGGTTAGTCCAGCTAGCGGTTCAAAGAAACATTCGCGGCAATAACCATGGCTAGCCCTGAATCTTGCATGAGCATGCGTGGATTCAGCATTCATTTCTGCAGAATGTTTTTATCCGCCAAGTTGACTTTTGACACAAAATTATTTCTTAAGTCAGTTTTTTTTAAATAAGTCGAAAGTTCAGCCTGGCGTGTAAAAGAATTCTTTAAGACCTAATGTAATCTGCCCATGTCAATGAGCCAAGGTCACAAATGTGACTGGTAAATATATGGCAGCGTTTAATTGACCAAAATAAGACTGGATTTTATCCCAACTTATTGAGTTGTAGGGAAACCTAACGTACATCGTTTTAATTTTTAAACTTGTAGAAAATTGAGCAAACAAAACAATACTTTAAAAAGTTTAGATTTTTAGCAGATTTATAAAAACGTACTCATTAAATTTATAAACTAAAAGTTAGGCATGTGCTTGGATAGGATAACATTCGTTAGTAAGTTTATATTGTGTTTCTTTATATTTAATATTTGAACATTTTTAAATGTATTTTATAATATCTAAATATATTCTCAAATTTTTTTAATTTACGCAAGTTTAAGAAATATAATTGTTGAGCATCAGCGCAATAAGTTGTTTGTTCTTATAATTGGTTCAATTTGCTATAATTTTCAGTAATTTATATTCGGCCATTGAGTTTTCGGTTAGTCCAGCTAGCGGTTCAAAGAAACATTCGCGGCAATAACCATGGCTAGCCCTGAATCTTGCATGAGCATGTGTGGATTCAGCATTCATTTCTGCAGAATGTTTTTATCCGCCAAGTTGACTTTTGACACAAAATTATTTCTTAAGTCAGTTTTTTTTTAAATAAGTCGAAAGTTCAGCCTGGCGTGTGAAAGAATTCTTTAAGACCTAATGTAATCTGCCCATGTCAATGAGCCAAGGTCACAAATGTGACTGGTAAATATATGGCAGCGTTTAATTGACCAAAATAAGACTGGATTTTATCCCAACTTATTGAGTTGTAGGGAAACCTAACGTACATCGTTTTAATTTTTAAACTTGTAGAAAATTGAGCAAACAAAACAATACTTTAAAAAGTTTAGATTTTTAGCAGATTTATAAAAACGTACTCATTAAATTTATAAACTAAAAGTTAGGCATGTGCTTGGATAGGATAACATTCGTTAGTAAGTTTATATTGTGTTTCTTTATATTTAATATTTGAACATTTTTAAATGTATTTTATCATATCTAAATATATTCTCAAATTTTTTTAATTTACGCAAGTTTAAGAAATATAATTGTTGAGCATCAGCGCAATAAGTTGTTTGTTCTTATAATTGGTTCAATTTGCTATAATTTTCAGTAATTTATATTCGGCCATTGAGTTTTCGGTTAGTCCAGCTAGCGGTTCAAAGAAACATTCGCGGCAATAACCATGGCTAGCCCTGAATCTTGCATGAGCATGTGTGGATTCAGCATTCATTTCTGCAGAATGTTTTTATCCGCCAAGTTGACTTTTGACACAAAATTATTTCTTAAGTCAGTTTTTTTTAAATAAGTCAAAAGTTCAGCCTGGCGTGTGAAAGAATTCTTTAAGACCTAATGTAATCTGCCCATGTCAATGAGCCAAGGTCACAAATGTGACTGGTAAATATATGGCAGCGTTTAATTGACCAAAATAAGACTGGATTTTATCCCAACTTATTGAGTTGTAGGGAAACCTAACGTACATCGTTTTAATTTTTAAACTTGTAGAAAATTGAGCAAACAAAACAATACTTTAAAAAGTTTCGATTTTTAGCAGATTTATAAAAACGTACTCATTAAATTTATAAACTAAAAGTTAGGCATGTGCTTGGATAGGATAACATTCGTTAGTAAGTTTATATTGTGTTTCTTTATATTTAATATTTGAACATTTTTAAATGTATTTTATCATATCTAAATATATTCTCAAATTTTTTTAATTTACGCAAGTTTAAGAAATATAATTGTTGAGCATCAGCGCAATAAGTTGTTTGTTCTTATAATTGGTTCAATTTGCTATAATTTTCAGTAATTTATATTCGGCCATTGAGTTTTCGGTTAGTCCAGCTAGCGGTTCAAAGAAACATTCGCGGCAATAACCATGGCTAGCCCTGAATCTTGCATGAGCATGTGTGGATTCAGCATTCATTTCTGCAGAATGTTTTTATCCGCCAAGTTGACTTTTGACACAAAATTATTTCTTAAGTCAGTTTTTTTTAAATAAGTCGAAAGTTCAGCCTGGCGTGTGAAGGAATTCTTTAAGACCTAATGTAATCTGCCCATGTCAATGAGCCAAGGTCACAAATGTGACTGGTAAATATATGGCAGCGTTTAATTGACCAAAATAAGACTGGATTTTATCCCAACTTATTGAGTTGTAGGGAAACCTAACGTACATCGTTTTAATTTTTAAACTTGTAGAAAATTGAGCAAACAAAACAATACTTTAAAAAGTTTAGATTTTTAGCAGATTTATAAAAACGTACTCATTAAATTTATAAACTAAAAGTTAGGCATGTGCTTGGATAGGATAACATTCGTTAGTAAGTTTATATTGTGTTTCTTTATATTTAATATTTGAACATTTTTAAATGTATTTTATCATATCTAAATATATTCTCAAATTTTTTTAATTTACGCAAGTTTAAGAAATATAATTGTTGAGCATCAGCGCAATAAGTTGTTTGTTCTTATAATTGGTTCAATTTGCTATAATTTTCAGTAATTTATATTCGGCCATTGAGTTTTCGGTTAGTCCAGCTAGCGGTTCAAAGAAACATTCGCGGCAATAACCATGGCTAGCCCTGAATCTTGCATGAGCATGTGTGGATTCAGCATTCATTTCTGCAGAATGTTTTTATCCGCCAAGTTGACTTTTGACACAAAATTATTTCTTAAGTCAGTTTTTTTTAAATAAGTCGAAAGTTCAGCCTGGCGTGTGAAGGAATTCTTTAAGACCTAATGTAATCTGCCCATGTCAATGAGCCAAGGTCACAAATGTGACTGGTAAATATATGGCAGCGTTTAATTGACCAAAATAAGACTGGATTTTATCCCAACTTATTGAGTTGTAGGGAAACCTAACGTACATCGTTTTAATTTTTAAACTTGTAGAAAATTGAGCAAACAAAACAATACTTTAAAAGTTTAGATTTTTAGCAGATTTATAAAAACGTACTCATTAAATTTATAAACTAAAAGTTAGGCATGTGCTTGGATAGGATAACATTCGTTAGTAAGTTTATATTGTGTTTCTTTATATTTAATATTTGAACATTTTTAAATGTATTTTATCATATCTAAATATATTCTCAAATTTTTTTAATTTACGCAAGTTTAAGAAATATAATTGTTGAGCATCAGCGCAATAAGTTGTTTGTTCTTATAATTGGTTCAATTTGCTATAATTTTCAGTAATTTATATTCGGCCATTGAGTTTTCGGTTAGTCCAGCTAGCGGTTCAAAGAAACATTCGCGGCAATAACCATGGCTAGCCCTGAATCTTGCATGAGCATGTGTGGATTCAGCATTCATTTCTGCAGAATGTTTTTATCCGCCAAGTTGACTTTTGACACAAAATTATTTCTTAAGTCAGTTTTTTTTAAATAAGTCAAAAGTTCAGCCTGGCGTGTGAAAGAATTCTTTAAGACCTAATGTAATCTGCCCATGTCAATGAGCCAAGGTCACAAATGTGACTGGTAAATATATGGCAGCGTTTAATTGACCAAAATAAGACTGGATTTTATCCCAACTTATTGAGTTGTAGGGAAACCTAACGTACATCGTTTTAATTTTTAAACTTGTAGAAAATTGAGCAAACAAAACAATACTTTAAAAAGTTTCGATTTTTAGCAGATTTATAAAAACGTACTCATTAAATTTATAAACTAAAAGTTAGGCATGTGCTTGGATAGGATAACATTCGTTAGTAAGTTTATATTGTGTTTTTTTATATTTAATATTTGAACATTTTTAAATGTATTTTATCATATCTAAATATATTCTCAAATTTTTTTAATTTACGCAAGTTTAAGAAATATAATTGTTGAGCATCAGCGCAATAAGTTGTTTGTTCTTATAATTGGTTCAATTTGCTATAATTTTCAGTAATTTATATTCGGCCATTGAGTTTTCGGTTAGTCCAGCTAGCGGTTCAAAGAAACATTCGCGGCAATAACCATGGCTAGCCCTGAATCTTGCATGAGCATGTGTGGATTCAGCATTCATTTCTGCAGAATGTTTTTATCCGCCAAGTTGACTTTTGACACAAAATTATTTCTTAAGTCAGTTTTTTTTAAATAAGTCGAAAGTTCAGCCTGGCGTGTGAAAGAATTCTTTAAGACCTAATGTAATCTGCCCATGTCAATGAGCCAAGGTCACAAATGTGACTGGTAAATATATGGCAGCGTTTAATTGACCAAAATAAGACTGGATTTTATCCCAACTTATTGAGTTGTAGGGAAACCTAACGTACATCGTTTTAATTTTTAAACTTGTAGAAAATTGAGCAAACAAAACAATACTTTAAAAAGTTTAGAGTTTTAGCAGATTTATAAAAACGTACTCATTAAATTTATAAACTAAAAGTTAGGCATGTGCTTGGATAGGATAACATTCGTTAGTAAGTTTATATTGTGTTTTTTTATATTTAATATTTGAATATTTTTAAATGTATTTTATCATATCTAAATATATTCTCAAATTTTTTTAATTTACGCAAGTTTAAGAAATATAATTGTTGAGCATCAGCGCAATAAGTTGTTTGTTCTTATAATTGGTTCAATTTGCTATAATTTTCAGTAATTTATATTCGGCCATTGAGTTTTCGGTTAGTCCAGCTAGCGGTTCAAAGAAACATTCGCGGCAATAACCATGGCTAGCCCTGAATCTTGCATGAGCATGTGTGGATTCAGCATTCATTTCTGCAGAATGTTTTTATCCGCCAAGTTGACTTTTGACACAAAATTATTTCTTAAGTCAGTTTTTTTTAAATAAGTCGAAAGTTCAGCCTGGCGTGTGAAGGAATTCTTTAAGACCTAATGTAATCTGCCCATGTCAATGAGCCAAGGTCACAAATGTGACTGGTAAATATATGGCAGCGTTTAATTGACCAAAATAAGACTGGATTTTATCCCAACTTATTGAGTTGTAGGGAAACCTAACGTACATCGTTTTAATTTTTAAACTTGTAGAAAATTGAGCAAACAAAACAATACTTTAAAAAGTTTAGATTTTTAGCAGATTTATAAAAACGTACTCATTAAATTTATAAACTAAAAGTTAGGCATGTGCTTGGATAGGATAACATTCGTTAGTAAGTTTATATTGTGTTTCTTTATATTTAATATTTGAACATTTTTAAATGTATTTTATCATATCTAAATATATTCTCAAATTTTTTTAATTTACGCAAGTTTAAGAAATATAATTGTTGAGCATCAGCGCAATAAGTTGTTTGTTCTTATAATTGGTTCAATTTGCTATAATTTTCAGTAATTTATATTCGGCCATTGAGTTTTCGGTTAGTCCAGCTAGCGGTTCAAAGAAACATTCGCGGCAATAACCATGGCTAGCCCTGAATCTCGCATGAGCATGTGTGGATTCAGCATTCATTTCTGCAGAATGTTTTTATCCGCCAAGTTGACTTTTGACACAAAATTATTTCTTAAGTCAGTTTTTTTTAAATAAGTCGAAAGTTCAGCCTGGCGTGTAAAAGAATTCTTTAAGACCTAATGTAATCTGCCCATGTCAATGAGCCAAGGTCACAAATGTGACTGGTAAATATATGGCAGCGTTTAATTGACCAAAATAAGACTGGATTTTATCCCAACTTATTGAGTTGTAGGGAAACCTAACGTACATCGTTTTAATTTTTAAACTTGTAGAAAATTGAGCAAACAAAACAATACTTTAAAAAGTTTCGATTTTTAGCAGATTTATAAAAACGTACTCATTAAATTTATAAACTAAAAGTTAGGCATGTGCTTGGATAGGATAACATTCGTTAGTAAGTTTATATTGTGTTTTTTTATATTTAATATTTGAACATTTTTAAATGTATTTTATCATATCTAAATATATTCTCAAATTTTTTTAATTTACGCAAGTTTAAGAAATATAATTGTTGAGCATCAGCGCAATAAGTTGTTTGTTCTTATAATTGGTTCAATTTGCTATAATTTTCAGTAATTTATATTCGGCCATTGAGTTTTCGGTTAGTCCAGCTAGCGGTTCAAAGAAACATTCGCGGCAATAACCATGGCTAGCCCTGAATCTCGCATGAGCATGTGTGGATTCAGCATTCATTTCTGCAGAATGTTTTTATCCGCCAAGTTGACTTTTGACACAAAATTATTTCTTAAGTCAGTTTTTTTTAAATAAGTCGAAAGTTCAGCCTGGCGTGTAAAAGAATTCTTTAAGACCTAATATAATCTGCCCATGTCAATGAGCCAAGGTCACAAATGTGACTGGTAAATATATGGCAGCGTTTAATTGACCAAAATAAGACTGGATTTTATCCCAACTTATTGAGTTGTAGGGAAACCTAACGTACATCGTTTTAATTTTTAAACTTGTAGAAAATTGAGCAAACAAAACAATACTTTAAAAAGTTTCGATTTTTAGCAGATTTATAAAAACGTACTCATTAAATTTATAAACTAAAAGTTAGGCATGTGCTTGGATAGGATAACATTCGTTAGTAAGTTTATATTGTGTTTTTTTATATTTAATATTTGAACATTTTTAACTGTATTTTATCATATCTAAATATATTCGCAAATTTTTTTAATTTACACAAGTTTAAGAAATATAATTGTTGAGCATCAGCGCAATAAGTTGTTTGTTCTTATGATTGGTTCAATTTGCTAATTTATATTCATAAACTTCTGCTTCAACTCGCCGTAAATACGGACTCAGAATTATGTTATTGTACTTAGCTTAAAAACGTTGGTTCATTAGTTGAGCAAAATTTCGAATTTCTCATTAACCAAAATAAGATTGGATTTTATCCCAACTTATTGAGTTGTAGGGGAACCTAACGTACATCGTTTTAATTTTTAAACTTGTACATAATTGAGCAAAAAAAAAATACTTTAAATGGTAGAATTATGAAAACATACTCATTAAATTTATAAACTAAAAGTTAGGTAATTGCTTGGTCAGGATAACATTCGTTAGTAAGTTTATATTGTGTTTTATATTTAATATTTGAACATTTTTAAATGTATTTTGTCATATTTAAATATATTAGTAAATTTTTTTAATTTACACAAGTTTAAGAAATATAATTGTTGAGCATCGGCGCAATAAGTTGTTTATTCTTATAATTGGTTCAATTTGATAATTTATATTCATAAACTTTTGCTTCAATTCGCCGTAAATACGGACTCAGAATTATGTTATTGTACTAGGTGACTTTTTTTTATTGTGAACACTATATGTACTTTCTCAAGGATTTTTGTTTGATTTTTTTCAATTATTTTTGTATCTTATAATATATTTGAAAAACAACTGTTAAATGCATTTATTTCATTTAAATTTTATAGTTTTTTTTTTAACAATTTAAGTCATACTCAAAATATTTTAGTGGTAATCATAGTTATATTTGTGCGAGCATCAGCACACAATAAACTGTTTTATTAATATATAAGGTTTTTATTAAATATAAGGTTATTTATTGAACTATTTTAAAAACTGTGTTTTCTGATGCCTATTTATCTTTTTTATGTATTATGACGCACATGTATGGGTCCCGAGAACTTTTACGTTTAAATTGCAACATTGGCAGGTAAAGAGCAAAATTATTTTTATTATAGATAAATACATACATACTTAAGTTAACAAAATATTTACAGGATTCAATCTTTGCCGCTTATTCCCTTCTTGGGCAGCTGTGATTTTGTCAGGTTTCAGTGGGTCGTTTGAATTGTTTTAAAGATGTAAGTTTATACATATTTCAAAAATAATTTTTCATTAAAACTCAATTTAATTATTTTATCTTTCAGAGCCACATAGTATTGTAATGCGATAAAAGCAACATTTTTTATTCATATATTTATTTTTATCTATATTATATTATTTAGAAACCCGATACATAAAATTTTTTAAGAAAACTGAAGTAAATATTATTAATAAAACATAAAATAGAAAAAAATCTAAAAAAATTCCGTAATCTTTATTTTTATATATTTATATTTATTTCAAAATTTTCTAATGTTATAACAGGGCAGCGACTTTCATACACTTAAAAATCGAAAATTTGCGCTCAAAATATGCAGTAAAAACCCAAAAATATGCACTTAAAATCCAAAAATAAACGCTTAAAACCAAAAAAATACACTCTAAATTTATCGATTTTTAAAATCATATTTTTTATTCGAGCATTTAATTAAAAATTAAATCCAATATAAATGTCGTAAGTAGATGACAACTTGATCTTTTCCTTCTAGTTAAGTGCTGCGTTAAGGTTTTTAAATTCTTCTTTTTCTTTATTTTTCACTAAATCTTATTTTTTTTATTTATTTATTTTTATTTTATTCACCCTTAGTTAAAAAAAAAAAATATATGAAGAAAATATGCAATTTAATGAATAACATGCAAAAATACGCAATAATAATCATAAAATATGCCAAAAATATGCACTTAAAAGTAAAATATGCAAAAATATTCATTTATAACAAAATATGCAAAAATATGCAATAACAAATCGATGCCATTTTGTTGCAAATTCTTTGATTCGGAAAAGTATTTGGTTTAAATCACTTTTGTATTAATGACTACAAACATGCACGTGCATGAAAGTCGTTGCCCTGGTTATTAAATAAAGTTTTTAGCTTTTTAAAATTTGAGTAAATTGCTATACTTATGGTAAGTAAATTATGAGTTTATTTTTTATAGGTGTCCTGCAACTAAAGAAAGTAATGATTGAAATAAGTATATTTTTTGTTTTACATGGCTTTATTATGGTAAATATATTTTCTTAAAATACATACATATGTGTATAAGTATTAAGGATCCAGCCTGAATTAGACTGATTTTTTCATAAATCGATAGCACTTCTCTACAATAATATAATACTAAATTTGCAAAAAGAAGTTCTAAATATTTCCAGGGTTAAAGCCTATTGAACTTAAAAACTTCAGTCACATTGTATTTGTTTCTTAAACTTCAATTAAATTTTTCTGAAATCTTTTGTTTTTGAAAAATTGTATTCAAATAAATAAGAAAACAAAAATTTCTTATTCTCCATAAAATTTTCTTCTAGAAGGAATAAAGAAATCTGTAAAGACTTTAATTTTAATATATTTTTTTAATAACAAACAATATTTTAATAGAAAATTTTTGAATTTTCAAATTTAATGTCTCATAAAAAATATATGGAAATAGTTTTTTTGAAATGAATTTTATGAAAAATAATTCTTTAGTTGGATTAAAAATGCGCTCTGTACGGTGTGAGCAGTGAAAAAACTTTTTTTAGTTCAAAATTTTAATAAAAAATTAACTGAAGTTAAAGAAACATACATAGATGCGACTGAAGATTATGATTTCAATAGGCTGTAACTTCGGAAATACTGAAATGTTAGTATGGTACTTTTGTGGAGAAATAGAATTGATTTATGAAAAAAAAAATATTTAAAGCGTCTAAATTAGACTGTCCTTTTAATACTTATATACATATTTAAAGTAAATATATTTACCAAAATAAAGCCATTTTCAACAAAAATATACTTATTTTAATCACAGATTTCTTTACATACAGCACACTTTTATAAAAAATAAAGACATAATTTACTCAACATAAGTAAAACAATTTACTCAAGTTGAGGATAACATCTTAAAATTCTTGATATTTCATACTCAATTTAAGTAAAACATTTACTTACGCTGAGGAAATCGTTTACTTTAATATAGAAAAAATATACAAAATTTGATTATATCATTTCCTTATACCTAGGAAACATTTCCATATTTATAGGAAATTTTGTACTCTTATATAGTAAAAATATACTCAGCTTAAGTATATTATTTTCTTAAAACTAGGCGAAATTTACATGCTTAGAGGAAATATTTTACTGTTATTTAGTAAAAATATACAAAATTTGGGTATATTATTTCCTTAAAACTAGTAAACGTTTGCGTATTTTAAGAAAGCTATTTACTCTTGCGTAGTAAAAATATACAAAATTTGAGTATAATATTTCCTTAATCCTAGGAAACATTTTCATATTTATAGGAAATTTTATACTCTCATATAGTAAAAATATACTCAGCTGAAGTATATTATTTTCTTAAAACTAGGCCTAATTTACATGCTTAGAGGAAATATTTTACTGTTATTTAGTAAAAATATACAAAATTTGGGTATATTATTTCCTTAAAACTAGTAAACGTTTGCATATTTTAAGGAAGTTATTTACTCCTTTGTAGTAAAAATATACTACATTTGAGTATACTATTTCCTTAAACCTAGGAAACATTTTCATATTTATAGGAAATTTTTAACTTTTATATAGTAAAAATATACTAAGTTTAAGAATATTATTTTCTTAAAATGAAGCCAATTTTACTATAATTTAGCAAAAATATACCAAATTTGAGTATATTACTTCCTTGAAACTAGTAAATGTTTGCATATTTTAAGAAAGTTATTTACTCTTGCGTAGTAAAAATATTCTCAATTTGAGTATATTATTTACTTAAAACTGGGAAGCACTTACCTATCTACAAGAAGTTTTTTATTCTTATATAGTAAAACTAGGCTCAATTATATAATTTTTTTAAAGGAATTTTCTTTAATTTGAGGTAAAAACTAATAAGTTTAAGGAAATAAATATGAGCTTTGTGTTTAAAATAAGTAAATTTTTATTTACTTCACGTTCAAAAAGTTTTCAATTTAAGGAAATATTCCTTAAATAGGGGAAAGTTTTTACAAGATTCTAAAATATATTAAAGACAAGTTTACTTAACTTAACGAAATAAGAAATTTCGTTTTCCTGACATATTTACTAATCCAAAGTATATTTGTACTTATTTTTAATATAAATAAAAAAAATTGTATTTCCTAAATTTAAGGAAAAATTTATACTTCTGCTGTGTAAATTTTTTCTTGGAGCTTAAACATTCCCTTATTTTACTTAGTTTAAGGAAATTTTCTTTAATCCGAAGTAAATTTTTTTTTGAGTGTATAAGTATGAAATTAACCCTTAAACACATTTTAAGTTTTAGCTTATTTCTGGTATTGAACTTAAATGTTCAGCTTTGGTGTCTTCAGAGACTTACAGTAGAATTTCATGGCAAATATTTTTGTGGAAGACTCTAACCCTCAATTAAAGCGACTTTTTGCCCCTTTTCAAATGTGACACATACGACGCGTAAGTTGAAGAGTTAGAGGGTAAAAATGTTCCGCAGAAATATTTGTCATAAAATTCTACTATAAGTCTCTAAAGACATCAAGTTTAAAATTTAGGTTCAATGCCAGAAATAAGTCAGAACTTAAAATATGTTTAAGAGTTAATTTCGTGGTTATTCATATTGGCGCCCAATAGAGCACCCATATGTGCAAAATTGATATCTTTTCACTTCCCCACGCACTTTCTGGTAGATTGGGCGTAAAACTAATAAGTGTGTTTATTTACATGCTATGTTTTACTAACTTTACCAGTTTTACTCAAAAATCCGTTGGAGTACAAAAAAAAAATAGAAAGAACTAGTAAAAAATTTAAGGGGAAATTTTACTAGTTTTTACTTGAAAAATTTCTTGCAGAAAAAACTAGTACATAATATGTTTTTTTGTTTAACAGACGATAAAATTGAACATATTCTTATGTGAATCGTTATTAAATTAATTAACTCTTATGATTCGCATTAAAGTTTGCAGTCCGCGGACGTTTTTATGCGATTTTTGTTAATTTTTTTTTTGTTACACTAATAGAAAAAAGTCCGTAAAAAAACTACTAAAAATTAGTTAAAAATGATGCTGCAGAAAAAAACTGCTAAATTAGCAGATTATTTTTGTTATATATTAGTAATATAGGAACAGCAAAAATAAAACTGTTAAATATACAGAATTTTAGTTATATTTGAGCTAAATTTCTTTAATGGAAAATAGCAAATTAATGGGCTAAAATCAGCAAAAAATTTTGCTTATTAATTAGTAGCCTAAAAAATCCCCAAAAAATTTTAAGTTTTCTAAGTTTTTTTTTAGATTTTTTTTAAATGAAAATAAAAATCAAGCCTTTTGAAAACAGTTTTTAGCAAATATTTCTGCTGATTAAAAGCAGAAATTTTATTTTTGCTATTTTTAGTCTACTAATATTTAGCAAAATTTTCTGCAGATTTTACAGTACAATTTGCTATTTTCAATTAACTAAAAGTTTACGTAAATGTAACTAAAATAAATATAACTCAAATTCTGTAAATTTAACAGTTTTAATTTTGCTGTTCTTATTTTACTAATATTTAGTAAAAACATCTGCTAATTTTAGCAGTTTTTTCTGCAGCATAATTTTTAACTAATTTTTAGTAACTTTTTCTGCTATTTTTACAGATTTATTTCTATGAGTGTAGTTTACTATTCTTACATTTTTTTTGTTCGATTACTTTTAAATATTTTGACAACTTTTTCAAATTTTTTCTTTTTACTAATTTTACTAAAAATGTAATCGTCCAAATGTTTTCCCATGTTTTTCTCCTCTATCAAATATTCGAATCTCCCTAAGATCGGATGGAACCCATATACCTTCCTTGTCAGTTCAAAAAACTTGAGAAATAAAAGGCATCTAAAGTCAGTTGAACGCGTTGATCAGTTGATATGCGATTAATCGAATAATCAAAATTCCTGATTAATAAAATTCCTGATTAATCAATTAATCGATTATTCAACAATTTTGATAAATCAAAAATATGATTAGTCGATTAATCAGTTATTTCGATTATTCAAATTAATGATTAACATGAAATTTAAGAATGGACATTGGTCAAGTCTGACCAGTGAGCAAACAATCTGTCTTATTTTCTTTATGTAGAGCTTTATAAAGCAGCGCAACAAAACCAAGATAAAACTGCGTACTTTTTATATTTTTAAACATTTTTTCAATATTAATTAAAACTATTTAGGTTTTAATTAATCAAAATTCAAATTAATCGACTAATCATAATTTTGATTATTTATATTTTTAGTTATTCAATTAATTGATTAATCAAAGTTCTGATTTATCATACTGTTTGATTAATCGCACATCCCTACACATTAGGGTGGGTCGATTTAGCAATCGATATTGTGCCATCGATTTTTCGATAGCTTTTGGCATCAGGAAAAAAAAGTTCCACTACGACATATCAAAGAAATCATTTTCGAGGCGCCCAAATTTCAATTTTTTGATTTTTTCTTAACTTTTATTTTTAAAGTTTTTTTAGTAGGTAATAAAAAAAAATCGGCTGATTTAATTTTTTTTTAAATATTACCTTTCCAAGGTGAAATTGTACGCTAAAAACGATGCCGATAGCAGTTTTACCAAAAAAATGTTTTTCTTGAAGTTTTGGACGAGTTTTTGTCGAAAAATCGATTTTTTTACGCGTTAATTTCACGGTGCTACAAAATAGAAAAAATTTAATAAACTTGTAAAATGACCTAGTATAGGTTGTAGGCCTGGTTGAGTAAATCACTTTTCAATTTTCAGAATTTTGAATATACCCTCAAAATCTGAAGTTATCGGCAAAAAACGTTTTTTCAAAACTTCACGGACCAAAATATTTTTAACTAAATCACTTTTGAACCGATTTTCAATTTTCGAACTGTTTCAAATAGATGAATAGTTACCCTTTCCAAATATATATACATGTTTATACTTTTAACAAACCCATGTGAAAGTATTATCCAAAACATTTCAAATTTTAAATTTTTCTTTAATTTTTTCAACTTTGGCGCCTTTATTTTCTAATACTTTATTTGAAAACCTATTTTTTTTCTTATTTTTATTTGAAAGCACGTTTACTAATGAGTAAATCGAGTCCTTGTTTGTTAGAATCGGTTGAAAATTGTTCAGGTTGCGTTTTTTTCTTTTAAATAAAATTTTAATTTTCCCATACATACCTACTACTTTAGACGCAAAAATTAAAATTTTTTCTTAAAAAAAATTGTAACTTTAACAATTTTCAACCGATTCTAACAAACCAGGACTTGTTTTACTCAATAATAAACGCACTTTCTAATAAAAATAATAAAAAATATGTTTTCAAACAAAGTATTAGAAAATAAAAGCGCCAAAATTGAAAAAATTAAAAAAAAAATTTTTTAATTTTAAATGTTTTCGATAATACTTTCACATGGGTTTGTTAAAAGTAAAAACGTGTATATATATTTGGAATGGCTAACTATTCCTCTTTCTGAAACGGTTCGAAAATTGAAAATCGGTTCAAAAGTGATTTAGTTAAAAATATTTTGGTCCTTGAAGTTTTGAAAAAACGTTTTTTTGACGATAACTTCAGATTTTGAGGGTATATTCAAAATTCTGAATATTGAAAAGTGATTTACTCAACCAGGCCTACAAACTATACTAGGTAATTTTACAAGTTTCTTTTCACTGTTGCACCGTGTTTTTAAGGTTTTTTTGTAGGTATGTTAAAAACAAATTCGCCGATTTCAAATTTTTTAAATATATCCTATCCAAGGTAAAAGTGTACCCTTAAAACGATGGCGATATAATTTTTTCGAAAAAAAATGTTTTTTTAGTTTTTAGCCGAGTTTTTGACGAAATTTGGGCGCCTCGAAAATGATTTTTTTGATATGTCGTAGTGGAACTTTTTTCTCCTCATGCCAAAATTTGTCGATGGCACAATATCGGAAAATTTTTGTCCGTACAAATCGGCCCACTCTACTACACATATCCCTTTTTTTAACTTAGTAGAGACGGAGTTTTAAATCTGAAAATTTTAGAGAAAAGTGTGATTTTGGTCAATAATTAGATAATAGTATTCATTTTTGTGTTTTTAGCTAGTTGTAACAAAATTATTTCCGATTGTTTTTAATTCTGATACAAGACAATGTTTTCCGAAAATTTTGTAAAACTCCGACAACGTTAACCCTTTCTTTACCAAGGTCAAAGGAAAGTATATCAAAACCTTGTGTTCTTTCTTGCGGAATTTGGCGAAAGTTGTCCAAATAACTCAGTTAACATTAAATTTAAATATAGTAATAAAAGATTAGAAATTAATCCTTATTGGAATATGGAGCCAAATTGATCCCAAATTTTTAAAATGTAATAAAGTGCCATTTGACATGAAAATCGATTTAAAAACCTTCAAGTAAGCATTTTCTAGAAAAAAAATTAAAAACCAACCTTTTTGAGAGCATGATGTCGAAATGATCCAATTTTTTTTAATATTAAATAACGCTGGTTGCACCAAAAATTTAAGTAGAAAACATACGATTTTACTTTTGTTTCTTATTTGTTTGACTACTTAGAAATATGTTTAGTACAAACAATTCTTTAATTCTTTATTATTTCTTTTTTTTATTTATAGATTTGTCATCATAAGATACCGCTCCAGGATGTGGAGCCCACAAAAAGGTCCTACACGACTGTGGGACCTTAGTTTTAGTGTTTTATTTATTTTACAATTAATGGTAAGTCTAACTTAAAGTTTCATTACAAAAACTTGTCTTACGATATTTTGAAAAGAATTAAAATTTTTCACCAACAGGTTTAATAGTGAGTTCATGTATCTGAAAAAAAAAATAAAAATTACAAAATATTAGATAATAAATTACAATTCACAGTACCTGAACATGAGGTGGTGTCTGTAAACAATAGACTACAGCATCTGCTATATCAGAAGGTTCTAAAAATGGAAAATCTTTCATAATCTCTGAAGACTTTTCGTTAAAAATTTCAGTACGAACAACACCGGGACTAATGCTCTGGAACAAAAACTTCATTACAAATTTTGCAACAAATAAATTTTTTAAATAGAGGAAATTTTTATGAAATTTCAAACAATGAAAGTTTTTATTAAATTAATAAAATTTTTCTTCCCTAAATGTAGGACATTTTTTATGATAATTTCGTTAATTCATAAAAACTTTAATTTGCTGAATTCCAACAAAACATCATCGATTTGATAAAAACAATTCACTAGTACGATATCATACAGACCTTTAAAAACATAATTCCTTAATTGGATTATTAAATCTGATTAAATTTTGTGTGAATCGATTCGCAATACTCATTTTATTGATTGAATTATTGCCTAAGTACTTTATTCAATCAATATCCTATTCAAAGAATCAATTTGATTTTTGTTGATTTCTTTCATAGTATCAAACGAATTGATTTATTTCATTTCAACTAAAAATGTTTCATTTGATTCAGACTGAAAAAAAAATAACTGAATCAACAGTAATAATTCAATTTATAAAAGAGAATAAAGATATTTAAGATAACATAATTTTAAATACAAAATTAGATTTTCTGCTAATAAATGAATGTATTAAATTGAAATAAAGTCCTTCAAATAAATTAAAAAATTATCATCAATTTGCAAATCAAAATATATAAAAATAATTCGTATGTATTATTTTAAATTTTTTTATTCACGAATTTATATTGTAAAAATAATTATTTCTGAATTAATGCTCCAAAGCTCTGATTTGATTTTTATACTTCGCGAATTATTTCATAAAACAAATTATTCAATCGAATCAAAATTGAATAAATATGAATTAGACAAAATCATTATTTCACTTTATTCAATATCAAATCATTGATTTGAAGTTATTATAAACTATTCACTGATTCATGAAATGAATAAATTTTTATGCGAATTGATTCAAAAAAGAATTATCTTTTTTAAGCTCTCATCGTAACGATATTTCTCGCAGTGTACATTAGACCGTACCTTAAAAAAAAAGTTCGCCGTACACCCTCCAATATGAAGTATTTTTGCAAGGCAATTTCAAAAAAATTTTGTTTTTGCCGAACGTAGGGGTCGCCTTTTTCCATTTTTCGTTATAGCTTCGGCATTTAAAGTCAGATTTTAAAGTGTGATATATCAATTTTTTTGCCTCGAGGAGACCAAAAAATTGCTATAAAGGAAGAATCCAATGAAAAAAAATTTAAAAAGGCGACCCCTACATTCTACAACCAATATACAAAAAAAATTTTACTGGGTTTATCGAAAAACTTCCTTAGCAAAAGTTTAATGATTTTTTCCGAGCTTTAATTTTCTGACATTAGGGTAGTACTTTAGAGTGGTAGCAACTGAGATCTGGTGGGTAACTACTAGAACGGGATACTTGAGATCAATGGCCCTTAGAGCAAAACACTGGCCTCCTCGAGAGAAAAACATCGATGTATCATACTTTAAGATCCGACTGTAAATGCCAAAGATATAACGAAAAATGTTAAATGGCGACCCCTACGTTCGGCAAAAAAAAAACAAAAAAATCTCTACTTCATATTGGAGGGTGTACGGCGCAATTTTTTTTTTTTTGTTGTCTGTAAGGTGGTACGCTCTAGTGTATACTATAAACTTACTGTAACTTTAATTTTAGTTTTATGCATTAAAAATTCATTACGATAAACTTCTGTCATAGCAGTTATGGCATGTTTTGAAGCTGGATACATGTTCGTGGACATACCCTCGAAATGCAATACTTTATGTCCGGCCACACTATTTATTATAATAACATGACCCATGTTATCAACATTTTTTGACATTGTCTTAAATGCTTCTCTAGTACAGTAGGCCACACCCATAACATTCGTTTCGATAACATCACGTATATCTTCTGTATTATTTTCCCTAACCAATTCTGTATCACGTACTATGCCGGCATTATTTATTAACACCGCTATGGAACCATAATCTTGGACAATCTTTTCAAACACATATACAATTTCTAATTCATTGCGTACATCACATTTAAGGGCATGCAAACGTTTTTGTTTTTCTTCATCACCCGGCCATAAATCACGTAATTGTTCTATACGTTCTTGGCATCTGGCCAGACCTACAACAATCATACCATTTTCAATTAATGCTTTACAACAGGCCGCTCCAATACCCGCACTTGCCCCAGTTACAACGGCAATTTTATTATGCCACTTTTCCATTGCTTATGTGGGAGCTTTTACTGTTTTGATATACAAGTAGACAAACGAGTATAAAAGGGATTGTTTATGAATTTTAATACGTATTTACGACTGTTAAATTTATGTTGTGTTCGCTATGAACTTGTAAAGTGGACTACGAGTACTGTTATGTGGAAATTTTAAATAAGAAGTGTCTAGTGTCTTGACATGCAATAAAATGATAGCAAGCAATTGTCAAAATGATTTCATCTCAAGTCAAGACACTCAATTTCAATTTTATTGCAATATCATGATATATCTGACATGCAAGCGGCTCTTGCAATGATGCCTGCCATTAAATGTCACTTTTCGGTTTAATTTTAATTTTGTAATAAAAAAACAACAGGACATTTGCTAAAAAAGAATGGGAAAGTGATTAATTTTTTATTATTTGTAGATAAAAATTAATGTTTGATAAAATTTTGTGTTTTTCGAAGAAAACTCTATGATATTTCTCAGCCATGAAATGGTCAAGTGTTCTCCACCACTTTGTAATTGATCTCATTTTAACATTTCTCTGCAATGATTTTGACATTTCATATTATATAATTTATTTCATTTGAAGACACCGGGTTAAATGAGAATGATATTCTCTTTAGTGTAAATGATTTCTTAAAGAGAAAATCTGCAGCGTAAACTATAAGCGCTTTTAAAATAGTATGTGTCGGCCCAGAATGACACCGTAGCGGCAATGGTCTGCCACTCTTAAAAAAAAAACGCTTACAAAATAACGATGGAGACTCAGTAAAACCTTTATAATGACTGGTCATTACTGCATACATTACTTAGATCTTAACCCCACACATTACTATTTCATTATCAAATTTATAGTTCATTACCCTCAAAATTACATCTAAGCAGTATATAATTTCAACAAATTTACGCTAAACTCGATACCATTTTTTTTTACAGATTTTCAACGTTAATTTAAATATTTTGTGTGGAATTAACTTACGCATCATGTGTGTAATTTTTTTTTTTCATTTACGCACTGGAAGTAAATATACCAGTCCAGTTTCCTCATATAAGATGGTTAAATTTAAACAGAGATTAATTAGAGTGTAGTACTACGGTATTATTTTGAATCAAATGTTATCGAAAAAATACGATCTTATCAATTTTTCCATCCAACGGAAGAGATAAGGAGAGAGAGCGAGCGAGCGAGCGCGAACTAACTTAACAACAATTTAGTTTTCGATTTGGTCATTAAACAATCACTACACCAAGGCGGAAGAATACAAATAATATAAAAAAATGGATCGCTGGCAAAATAAAATCGCTGTTGTTACTGGTGCCAGCGCCGGCATTGGAGCAGCCACCTGTAAAGCTTTGGTGGAAAAAGGCATGATTGTTGTTGGTTTGGCCAGACGTGTAGAAAAAATGGAAAATCAAACTAAACCCACTATAGCGGCGGATAAACAACAAAATTTCCGTTGTTACAAATGTGATGTTGCCGATGAGGAAAGTGTTAAAGAAGCATTTAATTGGATTGAACAAAAATTTGGTGGCGTTGATGTTTTAGTCAACAATGCTGGTGTTGTTAAACAGGCAGCTATAGTAGCTGAAAATAATTCTGACATTATTAAGAGCACTATTAACACTAATGTGTTGGGCGTTGTTTGGTGTACACGTGCCGCATTCCAAAATATGAAAAAACGTAATTTTGATGGTCATGTGGTTATAATCAATAGTGTTGTGGGTCATGGTGTGCCAATTTTACCCGGTTGTAGTTTAAATATTTATCCTCCCTCGAAACATGTTATCACTGCTATGACAGAAGTTTTAAGACAAGAATTTTTAACGAATGAAACTAAAATTAAGATAACTGTAAGTTAATAATGGGGTTTGAATTTTAAGAATATATGCCCTACCCTGTTTATTCGAAAACTGGTTCTCCTAAAAGCAATTCCACGACCAAGAACTAGTGGTTACAGGACTACTTATAGAAGAACCAGTGCTACTTTCAAGTAAAAGAACCGATTGTTTTTGAAAAAAATATAAACAAATATCATAGGTGATAGAACCGATAGTAGAAGAGGTGCTACACTCAAAACAATTTCTTAGAAAAAGTAATTCCTTAGAAAAAAGGAAAAAACTAGCTGGAGAATAGATAAAGGGTTTATATAAAAAATATCACATCGGTAGCTTTGGAGGCTGCTAATCGCGGATCTGAGTTCGGAATTTAAAAATTCAAAATGGCGACCGTGAATTTTGAAGAGTTTATATTTTGGATCTAAAAGACATATTTGTAAATGACTTTTGAAATTTAGAATACAAAATGACAGATCCAATATTCTTTTGCAATTGTAATTCAGAACATATCAATTGAAATTCAGAAAATACCTACTGATATAGAGAATTCCAATTTTAAATTCAGAAAACATTAATTGAAATTCAAAATGTCCATTTGGAATTCAGTAATCGTCAACTGAAATTAGGAAATATCAATGGAAATTCAGAAATCTTCAACTGAAATTCCGAAAATATGAATTGAAATTCAGAAAATATGAATTAAAATCCATGTTGTGTTGTCTGAATTTCAATTGGTATTTTCTGAATTTCAGTTGACGATTTCAGAATTTCCATTGATATATTCTGAATTTCAATTGATTAAAATTCTAAATTTCTATTGATGTTTTTTGAATTTCAAATGGAAGTTCTGCATTAAGATATATAAATTTATTAAATTATATTTAACAAAAACGGTTTGTAAATTATTAAAAGCGTTGCAATTTTGGACTAATTAATTAAAATCCCAGTATTTGGGACTAATATTTAATAAATATTATCCCGGAATTTCGGGATGTGTCTCCCTAATCCTCCAGCTATTTGCGTGGTTTTTTTTTTTGACTGTTCGTTGCAGCAGACATTGTTGCTGGAACGCTAAAATATGCTTTTGATTTAATAATATTTTTCTTTAATTGTGGTTGTATTTATTTCTTTTTGTTAATTTAGAGCGTTAGTCCGGGAACTGTGCGCACTGAAATTATGGGTGAAGGTATTGAATTCCCTAAAGAAATTCCTACTTTAAATAGTGAAGATGTTGCTGATGCTGTGGTTTATTGTATTCAAACACCTTCTCATGTTCAAATTCATGAATTGACTATTAAACCTGTTGGTGAAATGTTTTAAATATTTTAGTTAATAAGTGCAAATAAAATAAATAATTTATTTAACGAATTTGATTATATGAATCATTAATTTTAAAAGTGATATGAGTCCATTTAAAAAAAATAACTGAGTTATGCATGGAATTAGGTACAACACATATAAAAACGAGTAAAAAGGTTAAAGTCGGGCATGCCGACTATACAATACCCTACACCAGTCTGGTGTATTGTTTGGATCCGAAATTCGAATGAGTTAAAATGGGGCTTATGTCAAAATTTTCTATAATGTGAGTCAGCGCACCAAATTTCATTAAAATATCTTAATATTTGCGACCTGCAGTTTGTAACCAAGCCAATTTTGGGGGGACCCTTATATGGGCACTAGTTCTAAACATGGACCGATGTTCACCAAAATCAATAGGCTTCGTCCTTGGGCCAATGTAGGTCTGTGTACCAAATTTCATCAAAATATCTTAATATTTACGACCTGCAGCGTATAAACAGTATAATTTTGATAGGACCCTTATACGGGCACTAGGTCTAAACATGGACCGATGTTCACCAAAATCAATAGGCTGCATTATTGGGCCAATATAGGTCTGTGTACCAAATTTCATCAAAATATCTTAATATTTACGACCTGCAGCGTATAAACAGTATAATTTTGATAGGACCCTTATATGGGCACTAGTTCTAAACATGGACCGATGTTCACCAAAATCAACAGGCTTCGTCCTTGGGCCAACATAGGTCTATGTACCAAATTTCATCAAAATAGCTTAATATTTGCGACCTGCAGCGTATAAACAATATAATTTTGGGGGGACCCTTATAAAGGCACTAGTTCTAAACATGGACCGATGTTCACCAAAATCAATAGGCTTCGTCCTTGGGCCAACATAGGTCTATGTACCATATTTTATCAAAATATCTTAATATTTGCGACCTGCAGCGTATAAACAGTATAATTTTGGTAGGACCCTTATATGGGCACTAGGTCTAAACATAGACCGATGTTCACCAAAATCAATAGGCTGCGTTATTGGGGCAATATAGGTCTGTGTATCAAATTTCATCAAAATATCTTAATATTTGCGACCTGCAGCGTATAAATATTATAATTTTGGTAGGACCCTTATATGGGCACTAGGTCTAAACATGGACCGATGTTCACCAAAATCAATAGGCTGCGTTACTGGGCCAATATAGGTCTGTGTACCAAATTTCGTCAAAATATCTTAATATTTACGACCTGCAGCGTATAAACAGTAGGACCCTTATATGGGCACTAGGTCTAAACATGGACCGATGTTCACCAAAATCAATAGGCTGCATTATTGGGCCAATATAGGTCTGTGTACCAAATTTCATCAAAATATCTTAATATTTACGACCTGCAGCATATAAACAGTATAATTTTGGTAGGACCCTTATATGGGCACTAGGTCTAAACATGGACCGATGTTCAAAAAAATCAAACTTGTTCGTCCTTGGGCCAACATAGGTCTGCGTACCAAATTTCATCAAAATATCTTAATAGTTGCGACCTGTAGAGTGCGCACAAAATCGGTATACTATAAGGTGGGTCTACGACCAATATTTTTTGGTGTTACAAACATCAGCACAAACTTATAATACCCTGACCACATAGTGGTATAGGGTATAAATATAACAGTTAATTTATGATCTAGAGTCAAACTAAAAATAACATTCATTTACTTAAAAATAAGAGATCAACTAAATATTCCCCCATTCACAGTTAAAAAATTTCAAAATCTACTGAGATGTTGATGAGAGAATTTTTACTAGTTAATGATTTAGTAAAATTTTTTTACAACCCCACAGTCCAATTTTTTTTCCAATATTTCTTTTGCAATATTTTTTTTGCAAAATGCTTTTAAGGTTTTATGGTGTTGGAAAACTTATTTTGAGCTCCAAATAATTTTTTTTGTTTTTTCATATTAAAAGATTTTATGAAAATGCTTACTTTGAAAGTGGTATGAGTCCCATTTTTTATGGATTAGAAAAAACTTAAAAATAATTGATAGAACGAAGGTATTGATATTATTTTTTACGAGAAAGTTAAAAATACTATTAGAAAAAATTGTATTGGCACTAAATATTGGGAGATATATCTCCCAATATTTTGTGAAGCAATTTTTGTTCAAAGCGATTGATTTTTCGCACGATTTTTTTTTTCAAAATGGTTTTAAATTTTTTGCAGTGGTTACCTCATTATTGCAAAACCTAATTTTGAGCTCTTCGTGAAATATTTTTTACATAATTTTGGCTCAAAATTATCAAATAATTTTTTAACAAAAATGTTTCTTTTGAAAGTGGTGAGTCGCATTTTTTTTTTTTTTTTTAATATTAAAAAACGTAAAAATAATTGACTGAATGAGGGTATTGATATTATTTTTTTACGGAAAAGTTAAAAATACGAATTTCAATTCTGAAAAAAATTTTTTAGTCTCTCAAAAAATTAGTAGAGTCGTGATTTGGAGTGAATTCTCTTTGTAATAAAGCAATAAAAACTTTAATCGGTTAAAAAACAGCCGAGTTATTACAATTTTCCCAGGCAACTGCACTGAGAGAATGATCATCACTTCAGTAATGAATTTCTTCATAGTTTCAATGAAAATTGTCACTGGAACTCGTCCATTGAAACTTTTCATAGAATCTATGAAACAGGTTTCATTAAAGTCAATGTTTATGAAAAGTTCATAAAATGAATGAAACTCTTTATAAAATTAATACGCCACTCGTCCAATGAATAAATCATTCAGCCAATGAAGAGCTTCATAAAATCTGTGAAGCAATTTCATTTACTATTATTTATCATAGTTGGTTGTTGTCGTTGCTAAGCTGGAGTGGATAAATAAAAGTACTTAGCAAATGCAAAAGGCGTAATAAAATCGTAGCATATTTTACGGATGTACAAAATATATCTAAAGAAAGAATTCATTAAATTAAAAAGTTTCATAAAAAAAGTTTAGATAAAATTAATGATTTATAAAAAAATTTCATAGTCCAATATTAATCATAAAAAATTAATTAAAAAAAAAAAAATTATAAAATATTATTCTCTCAGGAAATGACGATATTTTATAAAAAATAAAAAAAGGGAATACTGTTGAACAATTTCATATATATAAAGAACATTTTCATTAAATTTATGGAGATCCAATTTATGAAATTTAATGATTTATTTTAATGAAATTATGAAATTTTATAAAATAAAAATTATGAAAAATTTTATAAAATTAATTAAATATAATATACATAATGAAATTCTTCATTGGTTCTACGAAAAAATTTCTATCAAATTATATCATTAATATCATGAAGGATAATTCTCTCAGTGTGATGTGTCGAAGACCACTCAATCAAGAAATTCGGGTCGAGGCCAATTTCCTTATTATGAATTAACATAATAAGTACTTTTTTCAAAAACTGGATATTCTCCTGACAAATACTTCACACAGCTTTTGCTTTCAAAAACCTCTACACCTTCAGGAATGAAAATACGATCGTTTCGGGAAATTTTCCAGGTCCCCTTCAACAGTTTTCTTTGGAAAGTGGTGGCATTAGTGCAATACGAATTAAAGCATTAAAATGTCATATTAAATGTAGTCTGCTACATCAACAAAAAGCGATTTAAGCATACAATAAAATATGTTTTCGAAGTCTTCGGCAAAGTAAAACCAACAATAGAAATATTATGAAAGTTTTTTGTTAAAAATAAATAAAATACAAAAGCAAAAAACTTTCATAATATTTCTATTGTTGGTTTTACTTTGCCAAAGACTTCGAAAAAATATTTTATTTTTAAAAACGCCTTAAAAATGTTGAAATTTTGACTTTCAGCAATTATATTTACAAAAGTTATTGAGATATTGATACACACTTAAGACTAAAAAATAGGGCATGGAATTGAGCTTTTGTAAAAAGTTTTCTTTTTGGAGCTATAGTTACTAATTTATAAATTTTTTATTGAAATAATGTGTTGAAAAATAGAAAAAAGTAATATCGCGAATTGTGCAAAATCTAGAACCAATTTGAATAAACTGATTGCAGATTCGAAATCAGCACACCCGTATTATTTTAAATCCACTTTAAAGTTGTGCGACTTATAAATATTTTCTTATTTTGTAGAGCTGTGTTATATTTTAAGTACACTCAAAATAATAAGTCTGTTGGCTGAACAGAAAAAGTTGTTACTTTAACAAAATTTATTCCTGTTTTTTGGCTTAAAATAAAATTTGTTGATTTTAAGACATTTTTTTTTGTTAAATCTAACAAAGCTTAATTTAAGTAAGAAATTAGTAAAATTACAGTTTTATTTGTAATTATACAGAGTCATAAAATTTGTTCAAATTGAGGTCTCGGGACCCTCCCCGGGCCTAGTCCATACCATCTGATGTTATGTAAGGGCATTTCAAAGGAGCAAACATTTTGTTTTTTTTTGTCTATATCGCTTAGTTTTCGAGATATGGGCCATTTTGTGAAGTGGAAAATTTTTATAAGAAATTCCCAATAGTCCAAGGCCCCACCATGATCCATTTTTAGATAGAGATAACTCCTTTCGCTGGGGTATTGCGCGGTTAGGGGTAGTCGAAATTTTCATCAATTTTGCTCTATCTCTCTCTTAGTTTTCGAGATATGGGCCATTTTAAAAAATCGGGAGGTAAAGAAATAGCGCCATCTTTAAAACTTCGGATACACTGGTCGTGCCATCTACCGGGTAATGACAGAAACATGAAAATATTATATTTTAACAATAAATTTTGTAAAATTTAACGAACGGAAAAATCGAAATCGAAAAAAAATTAGTTATAAATAGTTTTGAAAATTAACACACAAAACTACCCAGCAAAAAACGTGGAAGTGATCTTAAGGAATCAATTTTTCATTGATTCCAAAGTATCATTAAGTTCTGATTTTCCGCTTCTAAAGCAGTTCTTTTTCACAACTTTCGAAAATGTGATTTTGAAGGAAATTAAGTCTTTCCAAATCTTTCTAACTACAGATATTTCCATATAAATTTAACATTTATAACTGTGGTTAAGCACTTAAGTTTAATTATTTTGAGACAAGTTGTCAGGTCCAAGTGATTTGCTTAAATTTTTTACGAACAAAAATTAATTCTTTTTCACCAATTAAAAAGAACATCATAAGGATCATAAAAGAAAACTTCCACCCTATGACAACCCTATGTAAAATTCATTGGTTCCGATCCAAATTTTCACAATATCAAATCCAAATCACTGCTTCTTTTTCTCTTCTTTTGACGATTTTTTTTTGCTGGGTAGTTAAAGTATATGAGGATTTTTAGTATAGTGTTAAATTAAGATAACTAAAATCTTTAGTTAAATCAGTGCTTCAAATAAAAATTTGTTAAAAATTAGGCAAATCGATTTGAAACCCGTTTGACAGATTTTTCTACGGACGTATTATTTTAAGTGTATTCTTTGAATTATTCTGAACAAACACTTTATAAACTATACAGTGGACTTAATAAAAAAACAAAACAATAAATTTATTTTGCATAAAACGATGAATCGAATAATCGCAAAATTGTTCGATTAACCGACTCGAATAATCGCCAAATTGTTCGACTAACCGCCTCGAATAACCGATTAATCAATTTAAGTGAATTTTCGAATAATGCTGCCTTAACCAGGTCAGGGACAGAAACGGATAAATTTTTTTTGTAAAAATTTTTCGCGTGCCACCTTGTTGTTTTTCAAAAGTCCTTTTTTAAAAATTTTTAAAATTTGGAAAATTTCTCTTAAAAATATCATTGCAGATGTACGTATTTATAAGCGCTACTGATAACCCCAGGAAATAACCCCCAAAGGGAAAAATTAAATAACATCCAAAAAATGACATAAAAATGTTTGACGGTTATTTAATTTTTGGTGGTTTATTTAAACTTTAAATATTGAGATGATTTTATTATGAAAAAATCCCCAATTAAATAAAATTAAAACAGTTTGAACATTATTGCCTTTTCATTTTTTGGGGGGTTATTCCATTTTTGGTGGTTATTTCATTTTGTTAGAAATAGTTAAATTATTTGGGCGCCATTATTAAGTACGTAAGAAAAATAGTTGAAAAATATGCTTCGGGCAAAAATTTGATTTTGCTAAAGTAAATCGCGCGGTTTTTGTCATAATCATTATGAATAAAAAGCGAATATTATGGATTTGAACAGAGAACTTTCTATTTCAGATAAAATGGCTCTGCAAAACACGATCAAAACCCAATTTCAAAATCCAACAAAGGGGGTTAAACTTATGTTCAGTATTTCATTGAGGGTTATTTCGTAGCAGCTATTTTGCCTTTAAAAAAAACTTAATTTTTTAGATCCAATTTTAATGCAAGTTGTTTTCCATTTTTGTAGAGTTGGGCTTAATCGTTCTTTTTGGTGACTCGGTCTTATCGTTCAATAAAAGTCATTGAACTAGTTCGTTCAATCGTTCTTTTTTTGTCATGAGCTAGAGTTGTGAAATTTCGGTATTTTTTGAGTACTCAATACTACTCAATACTTTTCAATTGAGTACTCGATACTACTCAATACTTTTAACGGTTTTTTTAATTTAAAAATAAAAATGTTATGAATTCGTATTTATTAGGAAAAATTATCAAAATTCACATACACGTGTTAAATAACTATTGTTATTTACATTTTAATTAATTTAAAACATTTTAAATAAATTAATTAAATAATTTTTCCCAAAAATTCGTTACAAATTTCTTTGCTTCACAAATAGAGTTGTATTTTCAGAGCTGTATTTTTAGAGTACTATTTTTAGAGTTGTATTTTTATACGAAAAATGCACATTTCTACGGAAAATTGCATCTTTAAAAGTATTGAATAGTACCGTTTTAGTATTGAGTACTCAAAAAAACAGTCAGTATTGAGTACTCAGTGCCGGAATACTCAATACTTTTACAACTCTATCATGAGCTGTGTCTGAACAGTGTTTCGTGAACGGTGTCGTTCGTTCGAAAATTTATTTGCGCACCACATGTTACATGTTTATATTAATTATATTAGGCATAGACTAATAGTGTCAGAAAATTACAATTTTATTAAAAATTTTAAATTATTAAGAAAAACATTTAATTCTGTAATAAAATTAATAAGGGATACAAATTTTCTATGACTAAAAAAAAGAACAAAATGAACGATTGAACGAAAAGAACGAATAATGGTGAACGATGTCATATCATTCAATGAACTGAACCGTTCAAATGAACTAGTTCGTTCATGAACGACACAACTCTACATTTTTGTGCAATTTTCTGGTACTCCGATTATGAGGCTCTATGAAAAATTTCACCATTATGGAGTTAAATCACACATTTTTGTAGCGAAATTTTTTAACATTTAACTGAATTTTTTTTGCTGATTTAACTGAATTTTTTTGCTGATGAAAATTTTCATTATAACTCGTCCAGTAAAAACCCCTCTGTGTAGGAGCGGCCCATATTTGAACCAATCGCCCATATGGACTTCTTGAAAGTCAAAAGTCGAAATATTTGCCCTATTGACAAACCAAATGGAACCAGTTTGTTTTATTTGTATCAACTTGGTCAATGGACATATTGTCAACTGTGTTCATTTCCCTTTTACACATTTCACTTTGAAAATAATGGTAAAATGTTTTACTACAAAGTATGTTGACAACTTCCGATTTCCACATCAAAACAGTTTAAACATTAACCTCGCTTTTTATTAATTGTTACCTCCTCTATTAACTGTTACTGTGACTATTTATTCTATCTTTTTTTTTGTAAATTTGGCCTTCAGGTAATATTCATTTTGATAAAAAAAATTTATAATAAAGTTGCAAAATCTTAAACAACAAAGGCTGTACATGAAATATGATTGACTAACTATATTTTCGAGTGACCACTTCTTTGTTGTTTTTTTTTTTTTTGTTATTTTGGGAGCATTGTAGTGTAATGATTAGCGCGTTGGATTGTTGCAGCAACATCAAGCTTCAACAAAGGTATTGAATTCTCCACCAGATGGCGCGCAACAACTGTTCTAAAATTCAACATCTAGCGCAATTACAGTGTTGCCATATTTTAAACCCTTCATCTTTCACCACCTTTCATTTCTTCTCCATCCCCACTCCATAGCAAGCAACGCGTTAATTAATAGTGTTGTGTAGTGTTCGTGAGTGTTGCTTCTCTTTATGAAAAAAAAAATCGTTTTTAGCAGTAATAATAAACTTTAGCGACTTATTGTGTTCCCATGTTTTTGCATTTTGTAAAAACTATTTCAGGTAAAATCTTTTTATAGAAGTTAGCATATAATCAAAGATATTTCTCATAAAAGCATAGTGTCTCTATGAAATAAATCTAATAAACAGTTTAATATGATGACAGGAAATTCTGGTTATCTTTTGTGGTCACTTCTCTATAAACAAAACAACATCAGCATCACCAATATCACCACTCACCAATGCAACATGCTTGAACGGCGATGATGAGGACGACGACCATCCACTATTGGTTTGATTTTCCTTTCCAGCTTCAATTCTATGCTGTGTATATTAACATATTTCCATCTGTTTAATTTTCAAACAAAAGTGGTTCTTGACTTTATAAAGTGGTTCTTGTCATTTAAGTAAAAGTAGCCAATCCATATTTATAAAAAGACATTACCATTCCAAGTTTTCCAAACACAACAACATGGCCAGAAAACGCAGCAGAAGAAGAGAAAAAAGATGACATATAAAATGTGTGAAAGAATTCTTTAACGATTATCATTAGACTAAATGGTGCCGTTTTGTCTACAAAAGATGGCCAGTAGTTTGTTAATAAGACTCTTTCGGTTTCAGTTTATTCTTTGTTAATTTTTTTTTTTGTATATTTTCCCGATACATATTGCCCGTAGTAGGTATGATAATAATGACTGGTATTTATGATGGCCATGTTAGTGATAAATTTATGTAAAAAGTAAAATAATTATTTTTACTAAATAAAACTATAGAATTCTTTCAGATATAAAGGACATTTTATTCTTTTTTTGTTATTATATAAATGACATTTATCTAACCAAATATGAGTAGTATTATTCCATATAATCGTTTGCAATTGTTCTTGTTTAAAACAAAAATAAAAAAAAGACAAGAACAAAGATGGTAATTATAAGATTTTATACATTCTATTCTATTCTGTTGGCATTGTTTGTAATTGTTGTAGAGTAAAACTTTTATGAAAATTTGTTATAATTTATATGCAAATCACCATTATTATTTGTCAAAGTGGGAATTGTAACACATACATGCGCAGGCACACACATATACAATGGATTTTACACTGATAAAAAATATGAATAGTTTTGTAATTTTTAATAATGAACGCATGGTTAGTGTAGGTTCAGCTTAAACGGATCCTACAAGGTGATATGAGATGATAAGACAAGACATAATTCCAACTTACAATATTCCGATTTGTGGTCTTGGGATTATGTCCGAAAATATTCCTTGCATATGCCCCACTCAGAAAAAAGAGACTATTATGTCGTAAGAGACATAATCTCCTTAATTTTTTAATTCTCTATTATGTTTACCGACTTCTTCTGATCGGTAAAGATTTCGTGAGTGGAAAGTTAGGGATTTTCTCTTCTGGGGTATAATACCGACTTCGCTAATGAAAGTTTTTTTTTGTGTAGCCGGCTTTCGGCCGGGCTCAACGATTTTCTCCTCTGGGGTATGTGCAAGTCCGACTTCGGTAACTAACATTTTTTATGTATAAATACAATACAATATTTAAAATAATATTTCGGTAATAATCCCAATAAAATAGGTCATAATATGCATTGGCATTATCATCCCTTTGCAAACTGTTATAACTCGCATTTCCTCTATTGGGATATAAACACAAACCCCAATATTTGAATAATGAATGAATACCTCCTACAATTGTTTCGTTATGATTTGCATGACTATTTACAGTTTCAATTTCAGTTAGCCTGTAACTAATAACTATTTCCTGATAAGTTTCTCCGTCCAAACTGATATTTATATCAGGAAAAATTTAAATATTATTTCACCATTTTATATATTTAGAATTTACGTTTACATTGTACAAAAACTACTAGAGCTAGAGCGGAAAAAATATATAAGTAGTCCCAGCGAAAAAAAGAGATGCCGAAGCAGTAGAAAAAGCACTAATATCGAAAATGTTAGCCTTTGCAGACGTGTGTAATTCTTATGGCTGAATTTTCGATATAAATTAAGAAGAGAGTGATTTAACAGAAGTAAGGAGAGTTGGATAGTCTTTTAATTATATAGTCATTGAACAAACTACATAATCGTTTTTTTTTTAATTTTTTGTCAGTTAAAAATTGAAGATTTTTTTAACAGACTTTTTAATTATTTTTATTTCTTTAATGGATTGTTTAAACAATGTTTGAAAATAGATAGCAAAATGGTTTGAATATAATGAAAAATCAGTAGTCCTTTTTTTAATTTTGTTTTCAGTTAATTTAATGTGTTTTTTTTTTGGTTATTTTTAACGATAAAATATTGTGAGTGTACAATTGAATATTGGCTTTCACGACTAAAAATTTAATTTAATATAAAGATAGTTGTCACAACCGCAACAAATTCGGTGGCCCCAACTAGCACTGTTTTCTGGGAGTAGAAGTGAGTTTTTCTAATATTGGCGTCAAATCGTCGATTGATTATTAAAATGCCGCACGGACCAAAAGCTCTGTTTTATGTGACATTAAAATGTTATGTTTATTTCACCGGTCCCGGTCGTAATGGACCAGTCAGGGACGTGTCCTGTGACAGGTCCGTTATCCATAGGGTATGTTGTGCTCAGATATTTAGTTCACTGATATTTAAACAAATAAATATTTATAGTTACATGAGGAAAAAAAAATTATTTCACCAAAATTTATGAATAAATATCAAAGTTATAACGAATAATATGAAAATTTTCGATTTGAATGAGTTGAACAGAAGAACGGTGCACAGAAGGCGGCCAAAAATCATTTTTTTTTTTTTTGTAGCCGATTTTGAAACCAATTAGCTCATTTCACAGAAAACCCCTTAGAATATATGGAGGCAAAAAATCAAGGAAACATTCTTTCTATTTGATAATAAATAGGGTAGTCCAAAATAACCTTTTTCTGTTTTTTTGTAAAATTATAAATTTTTTAGATTTTTTCACAGTTTAAATGTTCATATTTTATTTGTTTTCAGAGATATTAAATTAGGGTCAATTTTGTTTCAATATCCATTAAATAAACTTTAACTTTAACAGGTATACATTTTTTTTATTCTACATTACTCAGTAGTTTTTGTAATTTTTAAATTTATTATAGTATAACTAAATTGGGCGTCAAAATCGATCAAAACAGATTTTATATTACCAAAAAGCCCATATTCCCCTCTAAAATACTAAATACTTTTGGGCAAGTTTGGGCGCGGACGAGCTAGAGCCATTTTTTCGATAAAGGTTCAAATTTTTTTAAGTTATTTCTGAATTTCATAGAAACTTGCTATATTAACAACAAAATTATATATAAAGTTATAGTCAATGATAGTTTTTAACCGGTCATGTCTGGTCGCGAATTCCGGACGTTTTTCGGTCAATGCTCACTTCAAACGAATCAATTGTGTTCGATACATGGCCCCGATAATCGTCTGGCCCGATTTCAGTAGCTCATAATAGATGGGACTCTTCTGCTCCCACCAAATTACCTTGGCGCCTTGGATATTCGGCTCTGGCGTTGACCTGGCTGGTTGGCCGGACTTCACATACAATTTCTTGCGCTTCCGGTTGTCGTGATGGATTCACTTTTCATCGCCAGTAATAATTCGATGAAAAATTACTTCTTTTTATGTCGTTCAAGCAGCATTTCGGAAATTCCCAAATCGTCTTTCAAAGTCTTTCGGCTCCAACTCGTGTGGTACCCAAATTTCCTTTCTTTGGATGAATCCTGCTGTTTGCAAACGTTTTTAAATTGCTGTTTGAGTGACTTCCAATGAATTTACAAGTTCTCCTTGAGTTTTCCAACAATCTGCATCGAGTGATTCCTCCACACTGAGAGAATTATCCTTCATGATATTAATGATATATTTTTCATAGAACCAATGAGGAATTTCATTATGTATATAAAATTTAATTAATATTATGAAATTTTTCATAATAACTTTTCTTCCATAAAATTTCATAATTTCATTAAAAAATTCATTGAATTTCATAAATTAGATCTCCATAAATTTAATGAAAACGTTCTTTATATATACTTATGAAATTGTTCTATAGTATTTACTTTTTTAATTTTTTTTATACCATATCATCAATTTCTGAGAGAATAATCTTTTATAATTTTTATTTTTTTTTAATTAATTTTTTATTATTAATTTTGGACTATGAAATTTTTTTATAAATCATATTAATATTTTCGAATCTTTTTTTATGAAACTTTTTAATTTAATGAATTAATTCTTTAGATATATTTTTTATATCCGTAAAATATGCTACGATTTTATTACGCCTTTAGCATTTGCTAAGTACTTTCTATTTATCCACTCCAGCTTAGCAAGGACAACAACCAACTATGATAAATAATAGTAAATGAAATTGCTTCATAGATTTTATGAGGCTCTTCATTGGCTGAATGATTTATTCATTGGACGAGTGGCCTATTAATTTTCTGAAGAGTTTGATTCATTTTATGAACTTTTCATAAACATTGATTTAATGAAACCTGTTTCATAGATTCTATGAAAAGTTTCAATGGACGAGTTCCAGTGACAATTTCCATTGAAACTATGAAGAAATTCATTACTGAAGTGATGAAAATTCTCTCAGTTGTAGTCTGTAAGGATTATATTGTATCCATAGACTTAAATAAATATAATATAATAAGTTTCACTGAAACTCGTCCATTGGAACTTTTCATTGAATTAATGGAATTTTTCATAAAATTTTGTGAAAATTTTCATAAAATGTTGTAAACATTTTCATTTTATTTACTAAAAGTTTCATATATTCAATGAAAAAGTTTCATTAAATCTATATGCATAAAATATATGAAGCTTGTTCATCAAATTTAAGAAAATGTTTATTTACTTTGTGAAGAAAACTTCATTAACACTCGTCCAGCAAAATTCTCTCTGTGTAGTTTGCTCAAAATCAGCGAGCTGATTTTTATCAAAAAAAATAAAAAATAGTCGATTGCAAATGGAAAAAAATCCTTGCTAAAATCAATAAAATTTTTCATAAATAATAGTAGACTGAAAAAAACTCAAAAAAATTTTAGAGAAATTGTACTTTAGTTAATTTATTTTCTGAAAATTTAAGTCTAAAAATTGTGTTTTTGTTATTGTTTCAAAATTATTTAGGAAAATTCGTAAAATTAAAAATGTCCGGACTTTCATATTAGTAGACAATTCTAAATAACAAAAAAAGAAATAAACTATGGCTTTTTCTTAAAAAAGCGAAAGGGACCACAAAAAAAATACCTAAACAATTGAAAAAAATGTCTATCCTTGTATTTCACATAAGCAATATTAATAAACATTTTATTTATACATTCACTTTTTATCTTTGTCTTCATTAAATTTAAATATTTTATTTTATCTAAAATTTAAATCATATTTTATCTTATTGTGTTATGTTTTTATGTATATGCAATCTTTTCGCGTCCTCTTGTTTTATGTATAGAAAACACAGATACAAAAATCTTTCACGGTTGTAGTTATTATATGTCTTAGAACGGCTGTATTTAAGTGTCATTTTCTTTGTCCGCACTACATCTAATAACTAATTTGCGACATCTTCATCTTGTTTGTCTGGTTGTTGTCCGCACTATAAATGTGTTTATGAGCACAATTTTGGTAGCAAAATAATTTAGTGAAACATTAGTTGAAACTTAGTTTAGTGCTAAAAGAAAATATAACTTAAACTTTTGCTGAAAATACAATTTCAGCAAAAAAGTTGCTGAAAACTAGTATACTTGATATACAAAACGTTTTACTAATTTTTCTACAAACTTATTTTTTTGAGTGTAGTTACGAAACGATTTTTTTAAAGTATGAAAACATTTCGCTTAGTGTGAATCCTAATTCCAAATTATACTACAAACTATTCCATGCATTCACTCAATTTAGCCGGCCACTTCTGTGTCGTCTTTTGCAGCAGCATTCTTTGAATAGCATATGAAAATAAATCATGTGTTGCAGCTGCGTTAAAACTGCAATTTGTTTGCTAGAAGTGACGGTTTAAGTAAAACTATGAAAAAAAACTAAACTTGAAATCAGTTCAAGTTTAAAACAGTTAAAAACGATTTTAATTCATACAAGTTTTTTTTTTCATTCTGTTTTTTGAACGAGATTAAAATATGAACAAGAAAATCTGGTAAAAATAGTAAAAGTTTTTTTTTTATAATTTATATTCAATGATAATCATGATTTTTAAAGTGAAATTTTTTGTTTAAAATACTTTGTAACTATTAAGATTTGATATAAATCTGATGAAAAAAAAAAAAATCTAGACAAGTAAATTGATAAGAATTTAAAAGATTTAAATTATGGCAAAGAAAAACAACTGCATGACCTCTCTTAAAAATATTGAAAGATAATTGCTTTATAAATTATATTTCAAACAATTTTATTTCACATTTTTAGAATTTAAGTAATTTTGAATGTCATGTTAAAATAACAAACATTGAAGGAAGCAAAAACTAGAATGTATATTTCATTGTTTGTACGTGTAATAAAGGAGTAGCAAAAAGCAAATATGATTTTTTTTCTTCATAAAAAAAGTTCACAAAGTATTGTTAATACTTCCGAGAAAAAACTTAATATATATTTAAAGAAAAGAAAAATTCTTTAAACAATCTTGGATAACTTTATGTTTTAGTTTGTAATGTAAAATAATTCTCATAGATTTTAATTAAAATGCCATCCATAAATAATTATGCATCTTTTTGTTCATATTCTTTCTCTTTTTCTATTTACAGTTTAGTTTAGTATTAGCTGGTAATGAATTATGGCCAATGGAAAGGCCAGATGGTATGCCAAACATAGTCTCATTAGAAGTGATGTGCGGTAAGGATCACATGGATGTGCATTTAACATTTTCCCATCCATTTGAGGGTATTGTTAGTTCAAAGGGTATGTGGTGTTATGGAAAATTTATAATCAATAAAATTTTAATATTTTTTTATAAATTGTTTACAGGTCAACATAGTGATCCACGTTGTGTTTATGTACCTCCTTCAACGGGTAAAACTTTCTTCTCATTCAGAATATCGTATTCAAGATGTGGTACGAAGCCAGATTTAAATGGACAATTTTATGAAAATACTGTAAGTGGTAAAACATTTACCTAAACTAGATTTTATTTTTTAATTTATTTAAATTAACGAAATTGTTAAAGATTCTCATAAATTGTTCTTAACCCTCCAATGTAATGAGTTTTTGTTTGCAAACAAATTTAAACAAAATTACCCAATAAAAAATGGCCCAAAAAAAAAAAGTTGCTTAAAAAGCAAAATAGAAAATTCACCCAAAAAACACGAAAAAATTACGAAAAAGAAAACAACCCAGTCAGAAATCGCCAGTGGTACAAAAAATCAAGCACTGGCATACCACTGGGTAACCATGGTATTAAAAATAAATGACTGGCAGAACACTCATTTGGGACGCTTTGCCAGCGTTTGCGAAAAGCGTTTTACCAGTATTTTTTTTACAAAAATTTCGGTGGTTTATAAAAAAAACCACTGGCAAAGAATTGGCTTAGAGTGATATGCCAAGGTTTGCAACCAGTGGTTATCCAGTGCTACCTAGCCAATGCTACCAGGCGTACAAAAATCAATTCACTGGAAAACCAATGATTTTATAAAAATGCTGACGCTTCGTTAAAAAATGTTTGTAGTCGGAAGGTTCCGAGTTCAAATCCTATTGCAAGCAAAAAATTTTTTTTGGATTTTATTTAATTTAAATTTTTTTTTGTTTTATAAAATCAATTTTTTTGTTTGTGGGAAAGCTCCTTCAAGACCAACTTTTTTTTGCCCTCCCAACACTGGCATACTAGTTACTAAAAATTGTTTGCCAGTACTAGCATTTTGGCACAGCCAGTAGTTGTCCAGCTATTATCACTCATTTATGTGTTTAGCCAATAAATATTATATGTCTCGTTAGCTCAGTGGGTAGAGCAATCGTCTGCCAATCTGACGACCTGGGTTCAAATCACGGCAGGACAAAAAAAAATACATCTGAACTTTTTTTAAATTTTATTTTGGAAAATATATTTCCAGACCACCTATTTTTTGGTTTTGCCAGCGTTTTGCCAACGTTTAAAAATTTTGTTCCTCCAGTGCTTTTCCGGCGCTTTTTGAACAGCCGGTCCTTTTGTCTAATGATGTTATCATTTTGGGAATGGGAAAGCACTTTTTGCCAGTACTTATACCACCTGTTAAAGTGCTTTGCCACCGCTTTCCCGTTTGTATTTTTCTGACTGGGAAGCCATAAAAAATAAAATCGGGCAATGCGAGCATATGAAACCCTACACCACAGTACGTACCATTGGCTCATATTCGGTGAAGGCCATCAAATTCCTGGAAGGGAATTTCAATTAACGGTCCAAAAATGTAATGAAATATATAACAAGAGGTGTAAATAATAAGTGTAGGGGTGCCAATCACGAAATCCCGTAATCCCGGGATTATTCAATACAAATGAAATACTTACGCTCGAATCCTGGGATTTTTATAATTGCAAAAATATGTGGTAATTTGTCAAAAATTTAAACCCTGTTGATATTTCTAAATCGTTTTAGTTAAATATTCTTTTATATACAATCACAATATATTTTCGATAACCAATTGAGGTTTATTTAAAAAGTAATATGTAAAGTTTGTTTTCAATTGAAGAATCAATTAAAATACATACATTGAAACATATTGTTTAACTTTTTTTTTATTAATCAATAAAAAACAAACTACACCATTTTCAGTTTTATTTCAAAAAATTCAAAATATATTTCAAAATTGTCTAGAAATGTTTTAAAATTATCCAAAAATGTTTTAAAATTGTCTAAAAATGTTTTAAAATTGTCCAAATATATTTTAAAATTGTCCAAATATATTTTAAAATTGTCTAAGATGTTTCAAAATTATCCAAAAATGTTTTAAAATTTTCCAAAATTTTTAGACAATTTTAAAATATATTTGGACAATTTTAAAACCTTTTTGCACAATTTTAAAATATTTTTGGATAATTTTAAAACATTTTTGGATAATTTCAAAAAACATTTTTAGACAATTTTGAAATATATATTAAATTTTTTGAAATAAAACTGAAAACGGTGTAGAAAAAAATATGTATCGTCTGTAGGAGTTATTTTCAGTCAAATATTCTATTTTTAGATTTCTATTTTTAGAAAAAATAATTTAAATAATTTTGTTGTTTTCTGTTTTAAATCAAATAATTCAAATATTTTCGGTTTTCTTTCTTGTTAAAATAGTTTGTTTATATACAAAATTATTTCAATTCAAATTACAAGAATTTCTTTACTCATACACACAAACATAGCCAATCAAAATATGAACGTGTGTGTTGTAGTGTTTTGAAAATCCAAACAAAACAAAAACTTTCAACTTTTTTTAAGTTTTGTCAGTTAAAAATTGATGATTGTTTTAATAGACTTTTCAATTATTTTTATTTCTTTTATGGGTTGTTTAAACAATGTTTGAAAATAAATAGCAAAATGGTTTGAATATAATGAAAAATCAGTAGTCCTTTTTTAATTGTGTTTTCAATTAATTTAATAGGTTGTTTTTAAGGATGCAATATTATGAGTGTATATATTGCTGTATATATTGTGCTGTATTTCTCATTATAGTTCGAAAATCATCGGTTAAAATTCTGAATAAAAAGTTGTATTTCAAAAACTTTTATTTGAATTTCCGCATTATTAGTGGAAAATAATTCAAAAATTTTGAAACGAATTGAAAATTCTGAAATGTAATTCACAAGTCTAAATTAAATTGATACGATAAGAATACTGAATATAAAATTATTGTAAACAAAAACAGCATACGGAGTTAAATTTTTAATTTTTGAATTTTTTTTCAATTCTTTTGTTTACTAACTCGCCCGAGAAAATTCTCTTTGTGTAGGAAAGAAATGTCTAGGCTACGTTATCAGTCCCTGATAACGTTGGTATGGGTGTCCAGTAGACCGTACCTCAAAAAAATGTTCGCCGTACACCCTTCAATATGATGTATTTTTGAAAGGCGATTTCAAAAAAAATTTTTTTTTTGCCGACCGTATGGGTCGCCTTTTTTAATTTTTTGGCATTTAAAATCGGATTTTAAAGTGTGATATATCGATTTTTTTGCCTCGAGGAGACCAGTGTTTTGCTACATAGTAAAAATACAATTAAAAAAAAATTTAAATAGGCGACCCCTACGTTCGGCAACCAATATATAAAAAAAAATTCTACTGGGTTTAGCGAAAAACTTCCTTTGCAAAAGTTTAATGATTTTTTACGAGCTTTAATTTTCTGACATTAGGGTGGTACATTAGGGTGGTAGCAACTGAGATCTGGTGGGTAACTACTAGAAAGGGATACTTGAGGTCAAAATGTCCTTAGAGCAAAACACTGGTCTCCTCGAGGGAAAAACATCGATGTATCATACTTTAAGATCCGACTGTAAATACCAAAGATAAATGTAAAATGGCGACCCCTACGTTCGGCATAAAAAATAAAAAAATTTTTTTTGAAACCTCCTTGCAAAAATACTTCATATTGGACGGCGCACTTTTTTTTTTCCTGTAAGGTGGTACGCCCTAGTGTCCAGTAACATGGACATTTACGGTATTGAGTGTTGGTAAATGCAAGGTCTGCCTAAAATTTATCCACAGCGATTCCAGTCGATGCACCGCTCGAAACCATTAAGGGTCGGATATTCGAGCACTACCTCCATAAGCCCACTTAAGAGACTTGTAGGACCGCGAGACTTTCGTGGCCCAAATAATATCTCTAAATCTCTCCTCAGCACAAGTAAGCTCAGATAAAAAAGTTAGTAGAAATATTTGTAAACAGTTATCAATCGCATTTTTGTACTGATTTTAAGTAAAATTTTTTTTAATAATAATTTTTGCTAATTTTTACTAATTTTCGTTTACAAGATTTGCATAAAAAGGTAATAACTTGTACTAAAGTTGTACTAAAATTGTTGATATTTAGTAAAATCGATGAAACTTATTCATCGATATGCTTCAGCTGCACTGTTTTTTTTTCAAATTGAAGAAGTAAAGCAAAACTTACTGAAAATGTTGCTTTGTTGGCACAAAATTCGACATTTTCGAAGCAAAAAAAAAAAAAACTTTGTTATTTACACTATTTCGTTCAATGACTAAGTGAGAATAAATGACAGATGTTTACCCTCCAAAATGTCATATAAGTTATTAAAGACACAAACCATTTGTAAAAGATACGCCATCTGTTGTGAATATTTCTTTTTTAAGTTATGCACCATAAAACATGTTATTAATAAAAAAAAAAATCAATAAATCATTTTGTGTAACTTTCATTTTAAAACAAATCGCTGATTTCAATTAAAATCCCATTTCGCCTAAAAAAACAATAATAAATCTTTCCCATACATACAAATAAATAATAAAACCGATTTTAATCGCTTAAACATTTGGAGCCCCAAAACTAAAAGCCCTTAAAAATCAATAAAAAAAAAAAACATTTTGGGATAAACAATAACAACAATACAACAACATAATACAAAGATTTTTATGACAAGATATTTAAAAACTTTTTTCTTTAGTTCTTTTTTTCTGAATGGATGAAATTGGTTGTTGGTATTGTGGCAAGCAGCTGCTGAGCAGCATTTAGCTACAGGAAATTGCACTTGTTGTTGATACTAAAATACTGCTGCTACTTTTAAGAGCATATTTTTGTGATGGTTGTAAATACAACTTTTATTGTTTACATGTGAAATCTTTTTGTCTTTTTATGTTTTATGTTTATTTTTTTTTTTTTTTTGTTTTAACAAATTCTTTACGTTCATTCATGCATTGTCTCTTACAGGTGGTCGTGCAATATGACAAAGATCTGTTGGAGGTCTGGGATGAAGCGAAACGTTTACGCTGTGAATGGTTTAATGATTATGAGAAAACAGCATCCAAGCCACCAATGGTTATTGCTGATCTAGATGTAATACAATTGGATTTTAGAGGTGAGCACAAAAACAACAAATAAATGGAAAATAATGCACCTGATTTAATGGCTGTTTTTATAGAAATACAGGGACATGATTTTTTTTTTTGTTTTAATTAATACACTCATAGAAATAATTCTGTAAAAATAGCAGGAAAAACTACTAAAAGTTTGTTAAAAATTACCTTGCAGAAAAAACTAATTAAATTAGCTGAATTTTTCCTAAATACTAGTAAGTCAAGAAGAGTAAAAATAAAACTGTTAAATTTACAGAATTTTAGTTAAATTTAAAATAACTTATATTTAATTTAAAATGACATATGATACTGTAAAATCTTCATAAAATTTTGCTAAGTATTAATAGTCCAGACATAGCAAAAAAAAACTATTATATCTACAAATTTTTTGTTGTATTTAATTTAAATTAAGTTGACTAAATAGCAGTACATTCGGCTAAAATCAACAGAAATATTTGTTAAAAAAATTAGTAAACTGCTGATTTCAGAAGGCTAAATTTTTATTTGCATGAAAAGAAAGATCGTAAAAAACTTTGAAAATTTGAAATTTTTTGCGTTTATTTAGTCTGCACTCTGAAAAAAAATCGAAACATATTTGCTGGTGATATATGTTGGGAAAACTGTAAAAATATAATTGCCGTGTTTCTAATATAATATGTTTGTCTGAAAATATAATATTTTTACCTTTAAACATATTTATGTTTGGATCGTATGAAATGCATCTACACACACAGAACAGATTCGTTGTGACAACCGAATTTGTTGCCAACCGAATTTTGGTAGTCACATGTACTATCACATTATTCGGTGGTAGCTATCGACATTTACAATTGTACCTACTACACCAGTAAAATGTAAATAGTAGACCCAACCGAATGACTTTGGTACCCCCCGATCGAATTTAACATTTAGTAGATCCGACCGAATTTTGTTAGAAATTCCTACCGAATTAAATAAAACACTGTTTCTATTTGATTTTGTTTTATTAACTAATTATTGGAATATAAAGAGAATATATCAATGTTACAAAAGTAAATAAATATATTATTTTCAAAATATAAACAAAAATTGGTTAATGAAAAGATTCTGAGAACTGCTTCTCACAGAAAAATCCTCAGATTCTCAAAACTTAGCCCTGAGTTTCGAAAGTCTTTTTCTATGTAAAAAGATTTTCCTAAAAAGAAAACCTTCTGAGGACTATTCTTAATTTTAACCACTTTTCCCAAATTTTAACGACTTATTCCATCGAAAAAAGCTCACATTCCACATACTTTTTTATATACAGAAACTCTTACCAGCTGAGGGCATATTCAAATAAAAAAGTTCTGCGAATCTGGAAATTTTTCTACAAGAAAAATTCCTTAAAATCTAAAGGGTTTTCCACAAAAATGTCCTTAGAACCCAAGAGTTTTTCTATAGAAAAAAGTACTCAGAATTCAAGGACTTTTTTATGAGAGTTTTTTACAGGAAAGTTCAGAAACATGAGTCTTTTTCTATAAGATAAGGTCCTCAGAATCTACAGATTCCTCAATAGGTAAAAATCCACAGAATATGAAAATTTTTCTATAGGAAAACGTCCTCAGAATCTTAAGAGGAAAAGTCTTCAGAGTCTGAGATTTTTTTCTATAGGAAATGGTGCTCAAATCTGAGGTTTCTTTATTAGGAAAAACTGTCGTCTTATAAATTTTAATTACGAGAGACTTACTATAAAATCCTTGTTTTGGGGACTTTCTCTTGAAAATAACAACTTAGTTTCTAGGACTTCTTCAAAAGAAAAGATCTAGGTTCTGGCAAAGTCTTTCCATGAAAAATGAGCATCTTACTTTAATCGAAACTGGGTTGTAATTTCATGCATTTGTTTTAGTTTTACTAACTTTATGAATCACTAACAATTTATTTGAAAGTCGAGACACGTTAAATAAGGGTGTCGCCAGAATAAAACGAGAAACTAACAAAATGTTATTTAATGATTATGCATAACATTTTTTAATAAACGTTTAATAAGGAAAATGAATACTTTATCAATTATATTTCTTAACGGAAAATTAAGAAAAGTTTATACATTAGAGCCTTAATTGTTAATTTTTGATAAATAAAAAAAAATCACAAAATAACTTTCATTATTAATGAAAAAATAAAAATCATGTTTGGATTGTTTTTGTTTGAATTGAAAATAAAAATTGCACAGAGCAAATATACAGAAATTTAAAAATATCCAAACAATAAATAACACTATGCGACAGTCAAAATCGGGATGGGATGAAACCAACGGGAAATGTTATATCGGTCAAAAACAAGTTATACGTGTCCCGGCGTTTCGCTGGGTCACCCCTAGGAATCGAGATATATCTTTTTTTTGACATAACTCGAGAACCACTAGTCAGATTATTCTCAAGCAATTTTAAAAAAATTAAAAATTACAATTCCTTTAATCTGTTCATATAACGTTTTTCAATATACTCAACAGTTTTGCCGGTAAAAATAAATGTTTGTTACCGCTACCATAAAAATCAATAACCCTTTGTTTATTACTTTTTTTTAATATTTTAGGTAAAAAATATTTTTTTCTTCATACATTTATTTTTACCGGCAAAACTGTTGAGTATATAGAGAAACGTTATATGAACAGATTAAAGGAATTGTAATTTTTTTAAAATTATTTGAGCAAAATCGGACTAGTGGTTCTCGAGTTATGTCAAAAAAAAGACCACCAAGATATATCTCGATTCCTAGGGTTGACCCAGCGAAACGCCGGGACACGTATAACTTCTTTTTTACCGATATAACTTTCCCCGGTAGTTTGAACCCTTCCCGATCACTGACCCTTACTATTTGTCTCACAGTGTAATTGAAAAACAATTAATTTTTTAATAAAAGTTATAACTGTTACGTTCCTGATATTAAAGGCTTCATTAGTTTAATAGTAAAGTAAAAAAACGTATCTGTAATCAATTCAATGTGTTAAAATAATATAGAAATATATTTTTATCTTTTTCCTATGCATTGAAACTGTTGTCAAGTAAAATCGTAAAAAAGTTCTGTTGAAAATAGAAATTTTCTATTTTATTATTTGACATTTAATTCTATGCACAAGAAAAAGATAAAAAATGCAATATTTTTATTTTTTATACTCTTTTTATTCATTATGAGAATGATACGTTACTTTTTTTACGATACTTCCAAACTAATTTGGGCTTAAGTTTTTTTTTAATATATTATTTATAGGAATGAAAATTAAACCTTCTAAAATTAACACTCTATATAATTAACACTCTATACCAGGGGTGGCAAGACTTTTTTCGCTGCGTGCCAGAAACAAAAAAATTTTTTTTCTAAAAATTTCTCGTGTGCCACCTTAATTGTAGTTGTCTTTTAAGTCCTTTTTTAAAAATTTTTAAAATTTGGAAAATTTCTCTTAAAAATATCCTCGCAGGTATACATATTTATAAGCGCTATGGATAACCCCCATGATATAACCCCCAAAGGGAAAAATTAAATAACATCCAAGAAATGACGTAATAATGTTTGACGGTTATTTAATTTTTGGGGTTGTATTTAATCTTTAAATATTGAGATTATTTCATTATGAAAAAATCCCCAATGATTTTCATTTTTTTTGGGTTTATTCCATTTTCGGTTGTTATTTCATATTGTTAAAAAAATTATTGGGCGCCATTAAGTACGTTCATTTAAGTACGTAAGAAACTACCCAGGTAGAATATGCAGACGTTGCAACATAAATTGTACTGGGAGAACACTGTTTTTTACGAAAAGCCGGTACTACTTTAAACGTGCTTTGCCAGTAATGTTTTCTGAAAATTAACGAGATTTTTTTTTAATTTATTAAAATTAACAATTTATAAATTTTATGTATTTTTACATCTATTACTAGCCATTCTTTTCTTGTGAAGTTTCGAAAGAATACATTAAAAATCTGTGATGTACACTAAAAGGCCAGTGAAGTACTAGCAAACTACTAAATTTGTTATTAATTGTACTAGGATAATACAAAAAAAATAAAATCCCAAGCCAGCGCCAACGTTGGGAAATAACTACGGCCAAGCGTTTATTGGTGTTATCATTTCGACAACATGCGAGTATAGTGAAAGTTGAAAATCCTACGCATTGCCAGTACATGTACTACCGTTTCCAATACCGGGCCGACATTGTGCCGTTTGTATTTTTCTACCTGGGTAGTTGAAAAATGTGCTTCGGGCAAAAATTAGATTTCCTTAGGCAAGAATGAAATCCGGATAGGGCATGCCTGCAGCGGATTATTTTTCACAATTTGTTAAATACGTTTGGGATTTTTAGCATATTTAATTCCTTTGATAAAATTATATTTTTTTTAAATAAATGTCGCGGTGTTTACCATCATAATAATGAATAAAAAGCGAATATTATGGATTTGAACATAGAAATTTCTATTTCAGATGAAATGGCTCTTCGAAACACGATCAAAACCCAATTTCAAAAACCAACAAAGGGGGTTATTTCATTATGAAATTTATTTTCAGCCTTTATTTCATTGAGGGTTATTTCATAACACCTATTTTCCCTTTAAAAAAAACTTAATTTTTTAGATCCAATTTTATTACAAGTTGTTTTCCATTTTTGGTCCATTTTCTGGTACTTTTTATTTCTTCGATTATGAGGCATTTTCTCATCGAAACATTTAAACTTCTTTCAATCTAGAATTTGAGAAATTTTCCCAGAATTTTCTGATAATCGAATTTGCGAGTTAATCGAATTAACCATATTTCTTTAAACAAAATATGGTGACAATACAGAGTTTTATTCATTTTAAAAGACCACCCAACCAGAAATCGCCAGTGGTACAAAAAATCAAGCACTGGCATACCACTGGGTAACCACGGTGTTAAAAATAAATGACTGGCAGAACACTCATTTGGGACGCTTTGCCAGCGTTTGAAAAAAGCGTTTTACCAGTATTTGTTTTACAAAAATTTCGGTGGTTTATAAAAAAAACCACTGGCAAGGAATAGGCTTAGAGTGATATGCCAAAGTTTGCAACCAGTGGTTATCCAGTGCTACCTAGCCAATGCTACCAGGCGTACAAAAATCAATTCACTGGTAGACCAATGATTTTATAAAAATGCTGACGCTTTGTTAAAAAATGTTTGTAGTCAGAAGGTTCCGAGTTCGAATCCGGTTGCAAGCAAAAAATTTTTTTTGGTTTTTTTTTTAATTTAAAATTTTTTTTGTTTTATAAAATCAATTTTTTTGTTTGTGGGAAAGCTCCTTCAAGACCAACTTTTTTTTTGCCCTCCCAACACTGGCATACTAGTTACAAAAAATTGTTTGCCAGTACTAGCATTTTGTCACAGGCAGTAGTTGCCCAGCTATTATCACTCATTTATGTGTTTAGCCATCAAATATTATATGTCTCGTTAGCTCAGTGGGTAGAGCAACCGTCTGCCAATCTGATGGCCTGGGTTGAAATCACGGCAGGACCAAAAAAGATACATATGAACTTTTTTTAAATTTTATTTTGGAAAATATATTTCCAGACCACCTATTTATTGGTTTTGCCATTTTGTTCCTCCAGTGCTTTTCCGGCGCTTTTTGAACAGCCGGTTCTTTTGTCTAATGATGTTATCATTTTGGGAATGGGAAAGCACTTTTTGCCAGTACTTGTACCACCTGCTGCTTTGCCACCGCTTTCCCGTTTGTATTTTTCTGACTGGGCATTCACAAGCTCTATGAAAAAGTTCACCATTACGGAGTTAAATCACACATTTTTGTAGCGAAATTTAACATTTAACTGAAATTTTTGCTGGTCTTGTAATAGTTTAAATTTTTTGAAAATATCCAACAAAACGTCGCGTGCCACCTAAAATCCACTCGCGTGCCACTACTGACACGCGTGTCATAGTTTTGCCAGCCCTGCTATATACCTTCTGAAATTAACACTCTAAATATTTTTGTTGATTTTAGCAGGATAATTGTTATTGGCATTCAACTATATTTAACCCAAGTTTATTTTATTATTAAATTAAAATTTTGTAGATATAACTTCCCAGCAAAAAAGATATTCCGAAGCAGTAGAAAAAGCACTACAATTGATGATCTAGATGTACTTCTTTTTTAACATAAACACTAATGACTTTAGCATTGAGTTGTCATAGGAGAGGAGTACGTACTCTTCACTTCAAAATTTTTTCAGTACTTTTTGAACGAGTGCAAAGGAAGCTCTTTTTCACCAATTAAAAGTTAAAGAAAATTCTTTACAAAAAAAAATTATATTTTTCTTATTTTACAAAAGTTTTTTTATTGCCGCCACCGGGGATCGAACTTGCGACCTCACGATTGCTAGTCTAACGCTCTACCGCTGAGCTATTCTTTGATATGAAAGTTGACTGGCATAAAAACACCACTTTGTTAATGCGAAATATTGTTCCTTATTCTCTTCAATAAAAGTACAAGTGTAAAACGTTTCAGTTCTATTTTTACAGGTACATAAAAATCAATTTCTCACCATTTTTTTATATATATTTATATTTTTATATATTTTTAAAAATTTTAAAATTAAAAAAATATTGAATTTAAACAAATTAATTATAAATATTAAAAAAAATTAATAGAATAAAAAAAATGAAAAAAAAAAATAAAAAAATATTGGTTCCGCCGGGAATCGAACCTGGAAATGCCTCTGTTTGGAAATGCCAAATGATACCAAAATCACTTTTTACGATCACTTTTAGAGCAATTACTCTTTAGAAGCAATACTTAAGTGATTTTTTGGATGTGGTTCAGAAGTAATTCTAAAAAAGCTGTAAAAATGTAATAACGGATACTTGGGAAGCAATGAAAGAAGTGCTTTTTTGAAGTTGTTCAGAAGAAATTCTAAAAAAAAGTTGTAAAAATGTAATAACGGTTACTTCGGAAGCAATGAAAGAAGTGATTTTTGAAGTTGTTCAGAATAATTTCTAAAAAAGCAGTAAAAATACACTAACGGATGCTTGTGAAGCATTAAAAGAAGCACTACTTGCAATTTTTTTTGCTGGGTTGCTTCTTTTTGTCTACTAATATTCAGCAAAAATGTTTTTGCTGATTTACCATGGTAAATTACTAACTTTTGGTAAGCTTTTCTGCTTTTTGTACAGGTTTATTTCAATGAGTGTAAGAAATTTTAAAGCAAAATCTAATCCGATTAAAACTAGCAGTTTTCTTGTAAACTATGGATTTAGTATATACTCACAATTACTTTTTTTTATCATATTTATAGGTGACAATGTTGATTGCTGGATGGAAATACAACATGGCAAAGGTCCTTGGGCACCACCAGTTAGCGGTATTGTTCCACTCGGCTCTACACTAACATTGGTCGTAGCCATCAATGATTATCGTGGTAAGTATTCTACTAATTTTGTTGCTTCGGCAAATTGCAATTTCCCGCATGTAAGCCTTAGGATTTATGTTCATATTAATAGTTGGGTTCCCGTTCTTTTTGACTAAAATTCTGTAAAATGAGTCAACTACGTCATGTATACTCTAGGCTGCGAAAACACAAATAACGGGCTGAATGTGAATACCCTCAATAATTATAAATTCTTTACTTAAAGTTTTCCAATTCCCTACATTTTTGAACTCCCGGGAATCAGAAATTGTTTTGAGTATTCCTGGGATTTACCGGGAATAGACTCTCAAAACAATTTCGTTGTGACAACCGCATTCTTTCCAACCGAATTGGCTCGGTTACTGCAACCTCGTAATTCGGTTGTGGCAACCGAATTCAGTTGTGACAACCGATAATTCGGTTGTCGCAACCGAATTGAAATCGAATACGGTTGGCAGAAAATTCCGTTGCCACAACGGAATTCTTCTGAGAGTATATTGAGGTAATTTTTGCTCAGATTTTAACAGCAAAAATTTCTGTTTGTTCGAAAAATAAAATCGCCCTTACTAAATTTTTCAAATGCATATTTTAGTTAAAGACGACTTTAGTTAAAATATTGGGTAGCAGTATGCCTTGACTTGGTTTATTTTTTTCTGATTTATAGTCGACTTTAGTTAAAATATTGGGTGGCAGTATGCCTTGACTTGGTTTATTTTTTTCCGATTGGTTAATTTATTTTCAACCAATCAAAATGTTTAAAAATATAACTACCCAGCAAAATATTGATAATGACAGCTCATTACTATCTGCATTACCAAAAATGATATATCATTACCTTTTGCATTATTTTATAATACAAAATAATGACTTCCTAATAACGACCTATTGTATTCATTGTTTCTAAATATAAAATAATGACTTACTCGTAATAGTTTAAATAAGTTCTTTTTACACAGTTAAATTTTATACATTTTTATTTATTATATGTAAATATGTTTTATGTTTAAATTTTTATGACGAGTCCTAAAATTACACACTAGAGAAAACTTAAATTTTTCTGAATGTATTTCCTTAAGCTAATAGTATTTGCTTTACTCCTTATTTTAAAGAATCAAGTAAGCAATCGGATAACCACTTTAATTCAACTTTTTGTAAGCAGGTGTGTAACCACTTATTATTCAAAATCTCATAACTACTTATTTCTCATTTTTTCGTAAGCGAGCGGGTAAGCATGACTACTTATAAAAACGACCACGCCAAACAAAAATATTGAGTTTAGACGCCAAAAAATAAGTTGTGCGGAGCTATGAATTTCTATTATATAACCACTTATTTGGTAATGAAAGATTTTGCTGGGTATTTTTGTAGACTTTTCACACACAAAATCAACGAAACCGTATGATTAAAAATAAAGTGGACTTTAAATTTAAAATACTCTTTTATAGTAAGGACTAATATGTTTCAATTCGAATAAAACTGATTTTTACATTTAATTTCAATAAACAAATTGTAAATTATATGATTTGAAAAAAAAATTTTAAAAAAGCTAATTGTTTAAAATTAAAATTATGTAAAGACTATTAAGATCTGCTAACTTTCTAGCTTTTTTGCGAATTTTCAAGTAAGGATACAATGTTTTTTAAATTCCCGGGAATTATAAGGAAAACTCCCGGAAATCGGGAAGTGAAAAATAGGCAAAATTCTCGGGAATTTCCGAGTTAAAATTCTACTTAAATCGAAACCATGACTCGTACTTTTTTTGGTTACTATTGCGTCGGCTGTTCATTTTACAATTTACCAAACTACAGCTTATTATTCCGACTCACGCTGCAAAAAACGTTCTCTTCGTTTTAATATAAATAGAAAACATAGTTTGGGAAACGGAAATTTGTTTTGAAATAAATGAAATTAGTTATGAAATTCTTGGTACATATCGGTATAAGAGAACCACAAATAACAAATGGGAACACACTTAATGTGTTTGATCACATTTAGCCAGATTTAACTTTATTTTTTAGTGTTTATGTCCATACTCGTATGTTCCAAAAGGAACTTGCGGTATTTTGCCTCGGGTCTAGTGTTTAGTTGTAGTCTATTAACTCTTAGGTAAACATAAACAATTTAATGGGTTTTTAATAACAACTTACAAATTACATTCAATTTACAATTTAATTGAAAACATGTGCGAAAATATTTTGCTAAACAAAATAAGCGCCACCTTTTAGTGTGAAAGAACTTAGTTTTAGAAGAAGAACAACAAAATCATTATATCGAAAAAAAGTAATGGAAACCTGTTTCAAATATGATAAGTTAGTATCCCAGCAAAAACATACTAATGACAAGTCCATAACGTATACTAGAAGCAAAAAGTCTGTAAAATGTTTAGCTAAAACTACTAAAAATTGGTTAAAAATCATGATGCTGAAAAAACTGCTGAAATTAGCAGATTATTTTTGCTAAACATAAGCAAATAGAACTGTTAAATTTAAAGAATTTTAGCTATATTTGAGTTATATTTTAGTTAATAGAAAATAACATCTTAACCTGCTAAAACCAGCAAAAAATTTAAAACGCCGTTGTTGTTAACCCTTTCACTACCGACTTTTTGTTTGCGGATGTAACGCTATTTTGATTTCAGATTCTTGTTAAGAGTCCTCAAATTAGAAAAAAAATATGTAATATATTTTCATTAACAAATATCGCGACCATATTGCCACCCAGGAAAATGTTCTATTCCAAAGAATCGGTTGCAGAATAGCTACTTTTCGCCCTTGGGACAGTTAGAGCGGTGGTGCAAATTTTATAAAAATGTTATTTGTGTATGGGATCCCCCTTACCGAGTGGTAATAAGGGGTAGGTATATTGACAAAAAGTGACCGAAGCGAAAAATTAATGGGGGTCGGTTTTACATTTCACAACTCTAGGCGCGACTCCGGTGCAGTTGTGAGGCTTTTTGTGAACTTTTAACCCTTCACCACCACCTTTGACTCTGATGAGGAGCCATTTGCCCCCCCCCCACACATATGAACACATACTTAGGATCTCAACATATATTTTGACATATGAACAAATTTGAACTTTTTTACCGGGTGTTGATTTAACTAAAGCGGATTTAATTTAATAGCGTCAATGAAATATTAGTTAAATTAAATATATTAGGATCTTATAAATATTATTTTTTGTTTTTTTTTTTTAATAAAATTTGTATTTTATTTGACCATGTTTAAAACCAATATTTTTAATTTTCTTAAATAATCAAGCTCGAGGTCCAAAAAGCTTAAATAAACTTTGCTTGTTTATTCGTGGTGTGTGTTTAAAGTACTGAGAGTGCTTAAGTTCATTTAAGTTTTTTGTGTGTAAACTTTCAATATATGACTCGATGATGAATAGCTATGTTATTCGAAATATTGGCAGATAAGAACATTTTATATAAATAAAAAAAATTATGGGAACAATTTAGACCTCGATCTTGATTATTTGGGAAAATGAACAATTTTTTTTTGTAGTCTTTGGTGAAAAGTTAAGTTCTTCTGGACATTTATTGAAAAACTTAAATTAATTAGGAGAAAAGTTAATTCCTTCAGGAAATTAGGTGAAAATTAAATTGCGTAAGGGAATCAAGTGAAAATTTTAATTCCATCAGGGAATTAATTACATAATTGAATTTAACGCTAAATGCTGAATTAAATAAATTTTAATGAATTTTTTTGGAGAATGAATTCATTAAATTTTATAAGCGAATCAGAAAAACTAAATGTATTCCCACAAGATAATCGAGTAAAAAATGGATTCACTCAGTTCCACAAATTTTGCAAGGGAATTCATAACCAAAGTATATATTCAGTTAAAAAAAATGCAGTTTGGGAATTAGTTCCTTCTGTACAAAGAAAACAAAGTATATCGAGATAATTATCTGCATGATATTAATGATTCATCCATTGGAACTTTTCATTGAACTAATGGAATTTTGCATAAAATGTTGTAAAAATTTTCTTTTATTCATTAAAAGTTTCATGTATTGAATGAAAAAGTTTCATTAAAACTAGATTCTTAAATTTATGAAGCATTTTCATTTACTTTGTAAAGGAAACTTCATTAGTTGGCTGGAAAATTACATTAGAACTCCAAAATCCAGCAAAATTCTCTCTATGTATATTAAAAAAAATCATAGATAAATTCTGAATAGCTAACGGTGGGTCTCATACTGCAGGTTTAAACTTACGTTAATAGTTAACCCAAAAATTTTTTGTTGTTTTGTGTACATTTTTTTGACATTTTCTTTTGTTTATAGTTAAGTTAAAGTTAAACCTACAGTATGAGACCCACCGTAAATATTTTTAAATTGTAAAACTGTTTTTTGTTTCTTTTTTTTTTAATGAAGCTATTTTTCCAGTTTCAAATTTTTTTGGCTTTAGCAAGATGGCAATCCTGCTGGAGTATTCCACTCTGCAGAGTGGATTTTGTACTTTTTCCTTCGCACTTAAATATTTTTCACATCATTCCCTATCAGAGTTGGCAACCGAAATGAATTGGGGTCTATTTTGTACACTCATAAAAAAAAAGTTAGTACAAAAGTCTGTTAACACGTTCTAATTCAGTTGAACTAATTTTTCCTGTTGTTTTCGTTTAAATCCGTTGTGTAGCTAAAGTTGTTAGTTATCCAATTTTACCACAAAAACATATTTCTGCTGTACTTGAACTAATTTTTCCTCCTGATATTTAGCAATTTTTTTATAAATGATTTTGACAATGTTATCAGCTAATATAAGATAAATTTATTGGCAACTTTTTTAATATTTGTGTTTTTAAAAGAAAACGATAGGGGCGCTAGTGTATAGTGATTGATGGTGCTTGATGGTGAAGTGTGTATTTGTGAGTTTGCTGACCAATACAAATTAGAAAATTTCTAGTAAGTGTATTTTAATGTGTGTGATGAGTCATCACTGATGATGCTAACCAATCCAAATAAAAATAATATATCGCTGTTTAGGAAAGTTCTAGTAAATAAAATAATATGATACGAGCATGTTTTCTCTTGTTTCTGTTAGTCAGCAAAGGAACGCAAAAGAAAACGGAGGTATGCTTTACATTAACATTTCGCAGTTAAAATTGTATTTAAAAAATAAAATAATAGAGGTTTGTTTTATAATATAAACTATATTTAAGGGAATACTATTAAATATGTTATTTTTTTTTCTTTTATTTCAGCCCTTTAACATTTTCATCTAAATTCGACCCACAGGTAGACGAAAAAAAGGAACCAAATAATACAACTCCAGCGGAAGTTTAACATATTGGCAAGAAAACAAAAGTGATATGCAAATAGTGTTTTTGGATTGTGTAATTTATTCGAAAATAAAATTAACAATATTTACATTAATTTGTTTTTATTCAATTAATAACAAAAAGTGATTGTAATTTTAGCAGCATGTTTTGCAGATTTCAACTGACCCACTTTCATTTCTATTAAACGAAAATTCTTCTAAATTTTTGAATGTTAACTGAATTTTTTACCTGTTTATAACCAACTAAAATTTAGCAGAAAACATGTGCTGATTTCAGCTGAGTAATTTTCATTTCCATAAAACAACATTTCTTATAAATTATTGTATTTGAACTAACTTTTTTACCTAAAATTTAGGTCACCTAAATTTAGCAGACCATGTTTCTCAACATCGATTGAGGTTTATTTGAAAAGTGATAGGTAAAGTTATTTTCAATTGAAGAATCCATTAAAATACATTGAAACATATTGTTTAACCTTTTATATTCGTCAATAAAAAACAAAGTACAAAAAGTATGTATCGTCTGTAGGAGTTGATATTTTCAGTCAAATATTCTATTTTTAGATTTCTATTTTTAGAAAAAATAATCTAAACAATTTCGTTGTTTTCTGTTTTAAAACAAAAAATTCAAATATTTTCGGTTTTCTTTTTTGTTAAAATGGTTTGTTTATATACAAAATTATTTCAATTCAAATTACAAGAAATGCTTTACTCATACACACAAACATAGCCAATCAAAATATGAACGTGTGTGTAATGTAAGTAGTGTTTTGAAAATTGAAACAAAAAAAAAGAAAATCGTTTTTTTTTACGTTTTGTCAGTTAAAAATTGATGATTGTTTTAACAGACTTTTCAATTATTTTTATTTCTTTTATAGATTGTTTGAACAATGTTTGAAAATAAATAGCAAAATGTTTTGAATATAATGAAAAATCAGTAAGTAGTACTTTTTTAATTGTGTTTTCAATTAATTTAATATGTATTTTAGGTTGTTTTTCACGATAAAATATTGTGAGTGCAGTAAAATAAAATTACGTACCGAAAATTGATGATCAATTGTTGTTATTTAAGAAGTTATTGTGAATTTCGAAATTTGGCGAATTTGGCACTAAACATCAATAGATTTTGACTAAATTAGTTCTTCTTACTACTACCTCTGAGTATATGCTCTGTGTTTAATCTCAAAAAAATCTGTTGGCTAGTTTTTGAGTTAGAGAGATATTCGTAAGGCGTATCCTGCAGTTATCCTGTGAGTCCTGGAGAACAATTTTTAACTGATTTTACAATTAGAGACTCTAAACTAGTTCGATAATGTACGCTAGATCGTAAATGTATTTTTGGCGATTTTTCAAACATTTTTTTTTCTTTTTTAAAAAGTTAATTTTTTCAAATTTACTAAATTTTCACTTTATATGCTTCTCGCTTGAAAACCATTCCTTATACAAAAAAAGTTGCAAGGCAAAAAAGTAGGTAATTAAGTTTTCTATGGATATAATACAATTTGTTTAATAAAATATGGTTATTTAGCAAAAACTAATGCCTTGGGCATTAGAGGGTTAAATGCAATTAGCATTATACTCTTGAAACTGAACTGATTTGAATACATAGAGAGCATTTAAGCGCTGCATATTCTTATGTTGTACGAATTAGTATTTATAAATAACCAAATATAAATAAGTATGTAGAAACGCTGCCAGTAAAAGTTTAATTCAAACTGAAAAAATATCCCCTAATTCAATTCGGTTGCCCACCATATCCCCTACCTGCAGTGTGGATTAGTAGGTCGTTGTGAATTCATCTTTAAGGGATAAAAAAAATTCGACTTCAGGTTGACCCTGACGACGACAAAATGCTTTATGAAAGCTATAATAAAAGTCTGTACAAAACCTTGTAGACTAGTGTTATATTTTCTTTGGTTATAATCTTGAAATATCATTAATTATATCGATTTTGTCTCCTTCCTTTCTTTTACAGGTGAATTTGATATGCGTGTTAAATCGTGTGTAGCCTCAGATGGTTCTGGTCATGTTATCAACCTATCCGATGAATTTGGTTGTGTTTTGAGACCTAAAATGATATCGCGTTTTCTAAAAGCAAGAGCACCGGATGAGAGGGCCACAGTTATAACCTATGCCTTTTTCCATGCCTTCAAATTTCCCGATGCCTTAAGTGTACACATCAAGTGTAAGGTGGAAATATGTAGACATGGCTGTTTGGATCATTGTCAATTGAATGAAAATGCTAATGAACGTAAAGATGTCCTAATGAATGATAATGTGGTAAATCAAAATGATTTACTAAGCGAAATGGGTGGAGGAGGTCCTCATCGGCAGCAGCAACAACAACCACAACAACAACATAATAATATGGGTGTTCAACATAATATTAACAATATGGGAGGACAACATAACAGCATGGAAGGACAAACAAATGATATGGGCATGGGTGTTGGTTTGGGTACTGTCAGTGGTGGTTCAGAGCATGATGTTTTCTATGATGACATCATACACAATCGTAAACAATTGTCACAAATCAACAGTGGCATTGCCAATATATTAGATCAATTTAATAATGTTCATGAAAAACATGCCAATTTGCCACCCCGACCGGTACATGAAGAACAGGAAGAGGCCGATTTAGATGATATATTTGGTGAGGAGGAGTTGGCTGATTTAGATGAGGCACAATATATGGAATTACGTAAGAGTGGTAAATTTCCACATGGTCCCCGACAACTGGCACAAAAACGTATGGGTGTACCCATGGCTGGTCCCCGATCTTTGGAACCGAAAGATAAAGAAGATGTTCCCCGGCCAGTATATAGGCCACAGGCGGAGGCTTTGAAACAACCTAGAGAAGATCACATAGATTTAGATAAGCCCCAGGAAGATGAACAATCTCAAGATGCGGCAAATAAAACTAATGATGAAACACCTAAACGTAGAAAGCGTTCGATTGTTATATCTGATCGTAAGGTGCGTAGTGCCGATGTGGGTGTAAGTGGTCTATACGATGTTATATCTGAAGCTGATTTGGCATTTTCACCCGATACAAAACAAGAAGCTGTTACGGTATTCCAGGGCAAAATAAGTGAAGAAGTAGTTTATGGTATTTGTATGCCAGTACCAGGTTTTAGTATACTCTTCATTGTGGTCATATCAGCTACTATTGTATCGGCTTTAATTGCGGGCTCCTTACTATATCGCTATCAACTGCAAAAGGAGGCCATGGAAAAGCATACACCTATGCCTTTGCAGGGAACTTTGGCTTCCTGGATGACTTTAAGACTATTCCGTATGCGTCAACAGCAACAACATCATCAACAAAGTGCCCAAAATGCTGCCGCCGTAGCAGCTGTTCAAAATTCATTAGCCGCTGCTGCTGCTGCTGCCACCTTGACACACGAATCCGTACAATAATTTAAGTGTTTTTGGAATTTAATTTTAGCAAAAAAATAAAATAAAATTTGGTTTTATCCGAAAAACTAAAAATTTTGTTTTGGTTTAGAGAGAAAAAAAAAACTAAAGTAAATAAAATGACTGAAAATCTAAAATAAATTTTACTACATTATAAATTTCGGGCATAATTGCAATAGTTAATTATTTATTATTTTTTAAATATTTCTCAACTTCAAAATAACTTTAATTTTCCAAATTAATATTTTTGTTTATAGTTTTTAAGATTTTAATTTTTAGTTTATTTAAAATTATTTATTTTTGACCCTTTTTGGTGCTTTCTGTGGTGCATTTAGTTAAATCTACACAAACTATTATTTAAAACTATTTTTCTATAATTTATAAAATAAGATTAGATTTGTTTAATACACTCAAAGAAAAAAGTTAGTGAAGAGAAAATGAATGCATTCTGCAACTATAGACGAAAAAAAAAATTAAGAACGCAACTATTATTCTGTACAAAAAGTTTATACACTGAGAGAATCTTAATCATACTCTCATAGAAATAAAACTGTAAAAATAGCAGAAAAAGTTACTAAAAATTTGTTAAAAATCATGTGCAGAAAAAACTGCTGAAATTAGCAGATTTATTTTTTTTTTTTTTTGCTAAATACTAGTAAAATAAGAACAGCAAAATTAAAACTGTTATATTTACAGAATTTTAGTTATATTTAAGTTAGCTTTTAGTTAATTGAAAATAACAAATTGTATTGTCGTAAGATCTGCAGAAAATTTAGCTAAACATTAGTAGACTAAAAATAGGAAAAATTAACTGTTATACCCCAGTAAAAAAGAGTATATATAATATATATTTTTTAATATTAAAATATATGATAATATAAAATATTGTATGAGACCTTATATGTTTTTATATGATGATATATTAGGAACATTTTTAGAAATTGTCTCATATGCAATCATATTAAATCATATATCAGTATTCGCTTTATTGCAAATTCTTTATATAGGAATATATAATTGATAAAACCGTTCAAAATTTTATATATAAATAGATACGAAAAATATTTTTGATTTTATTTTATATATAACAATATATTAGTTAATCTCAGACCCAAGTTCGAAACTCATTTCATTAAAAACTATTTTTCTTTATATGTTTTACTCAAGTTTTTCATTAGATTAATATTTTCTGAGCTTTTCTTACTTTTAAAAGTTTTTTTTTGTTAATTTAAAAAATCCAATTTGAAAAAAAATTAACATTTAAAATCATGACCCGGCTCATAATGGGTTAATAAGTCTAGGCATGTTGCATAATTGGTATGGTATTTCAAGTACTTTTCCAACGACATAAAAATGTTGTTCTGGGCCGATAAATTTTGAGTGCCCAAGTAAAAAAAAAATGATATGGAGCCATATAAAGTTATATTTAATTATATATAATCTTTTATGTAATTAGATATAATTATATCCGAAAAATGAGAACGTCTTATTGTATCATATTGTATCGAATTGTATACAATTGTATACAATTTGGTACAATTTGATACAATTTTATGCAATTCGATACAATTGTATCCGAATTTTGTCCTCATCCAATTACATCAAATTATATCTTTTTGTATAAAATTATATAAAATGTTATAAAAGTGGACATAGTTTGATACAATTATACCTAAATATTAACCCTATATTTTTACCATAATATATATGACCATATCTAACAATATACAAAATTATATTTTTAAATAAAAAAAGATATACAATATCTGGAGATCAGACCTGAGGGATTTCGATTTCAATTACAATTACTTGTAATTTGTAATTGAAATTACAAGTAATTGTAATTGAACATTTTCAATTACAAATTACTAGTAATTGTAATTGAAAGTGATTTCAATTACAAATTTCAATTACATTTAGAATTAAAAACTGTTTTTTGTTAAAATTTTGTAGAAAATCTGACTGGGATAGGTTGCATAGGCATGGATGCGTATAAAAAGAATATGTCACGTTGGGCTTACCCCTAAATTGTGCTTTTTTCATTATTTATTTTTCCAAAAAATGTAATTGACATTTTTCAAATTTCAAATAATTTGTAATTGTAATTGAGTTTTTATACCCTACACCACTATGTGGTCAGGGTATTATAAGTTTGTGCTGATGTTTGTAACACCAAAAAATATTGGTCGTAGACCCACCTTATAGTATACCGATCGGTTCAGAATTTTTTTTTATTTCGATTTAACGATGTCCGTCTGTCCGTCCGTCCGTCCGTCCGTCTGTCTGTCTGTCCATGCAATCTTGTACGCACTCTACAGGTCGCACCTATTAAGATATTTCGATGAAATTTGGTACATAGACCTATGTTGGCCCAAGGACGAACAAGTTTGATTTTTTTGAACATCGGTCCATGTTTAGACCTAGTGCCCATATAAGGGTCCTACCAAAATTATATTGTTTATACGCTGCAGGTCGTAAATATTAAGAGATTTTGATGAAATTTGGTACACAGACCTATATTGGCCCAATAACGCAGCCTATTGATTTTGGTGAACATCGGTCCATGTTTAGACCTAGTGCCCATATAAGGGTCCTACCAAAATTATACTGTTTATACGCTGCAGGTCGTAAATATTAAGATATTTTGATGAAATTTGGTACACAGACCTATATTGGCCCAATAACGCAGCCTATTGATTTTGGTGAACATCGGTCCATGTTTAGACCTAGTGCCCATATAAGGGTCCTACCAAAATTATACTGTTTATACGCTGCAGGTCGTAAATATTAAGACATTTTGATAAAATTTGGTATACAGACCTACATTGGCCCAGTAACGCAGCCTATTGATTTTGGTGAACATCGGTCCATGTTTAGACCTAGTGCCCATATAAGGGTCCTACTAAAATTATATGGTTTATACGCTGCAGGTCGCAAATATTAAGATATTTTGATAAAATTTGGTACACAGACCTACGTTGGCCCAAGGACAAAGCCTATTGATTTTGGTGAACATCGGTCCATGTTTAGACCTAGTGCCCATATAAGGGTCCTACCAAAATTATATTGTTTATACGCTGCAGGTCGCAAATATTAAGATATTTTGATGAAATTTGGTACACCGACTTATGGCAGCCGAAGGACGAAGCATATTGATTTTGGTGAACATCGGTCTATGTTTAGACCTAGTGCCCATATAAGGGTCCCCCCAAAATTATATTGTTTATACGATGCACGTCGTAAATATTAAGATATTTTGACGAAATTTGGTACACAGACCTATTTTGGGCCACGGACGAAGCCTATTGATTTTGATGAACATCGGTCCATGTTTAGACCTAGTGCCCATATAAGGGTCCTACCAAAATTATACTGTTTATACGCTGCAGGTCGCAAATATTAAGATATTTTGATGAAATTTGGTACACAGACCTATATTGGCCCAATAACGCAGCCTATTGATTTTGGTGACATTAGTTGGCTTTTACCCAGACTGGTGTAGGGTATTCTATAGTCGGCATGCCCGACTTTAACCTTTTTACTCGTTTTCAATTACAATTACATGTAATTGTGTAAATGCATGTGTAATTAATTACAAAATGTAATAATTAACCCCCAGGTCTACTGGATATCCTATAATTTCGATAAATCTTCAATTACTTTTATCCAGATTTACCATGACAGTGCAATAAACATGAACAAATGTTTCTTTGTTTTTAGTAATTTTAAAATAAGGTTAACAACACTGAAATTTTTAACTTAATAGGATTGTGATATACAACCAAGATACAAGAGATCAGTCAAGTGTGCGTTATAGTATAGAGAATTCCATATTAAAGCTTCAGTATTGTTAATTTTATGGGCGCGTTAGCCATTTTGACTCACGCTCCTAAACAAAAACAAATTACTCACGCACGCGCATTTCGTGTCTTACTCACGCAGACATGAGTATATTAAAAACTTACTCACAATCAGAAAATTCTCACGCAAAACAGTAAAAATTACTAAAAACATATGATGCAAAAAATAAACTCACACACGAATCATGCACGGGTTATATATTCTTACTCACGCTCACGTACGAATTATATATTCTCACGCTCACGGGCGAATTACTTTGGTATAGTAATTATTACTCACGATCACTTGTGAATAACTTCACTCACGATCGTGTCATGCGCCAATCCCTAGTAATTACTAAATTTAAAGCTAGTTCAAAATCATTTTTAATATGGAACCACATTTAATACAATACGGTTTTAAAAGGACATTATACATATATTTTTATATAAAATCACTTTGAAAAAATTGCTAATGTGGGAAGATATATAATTATAGATGATTTTATAAAGAACGTTATATCGTTATATATAAAAGAAATCATGAAATATTGTAGATATGAAACCATACTAAGTTATATATGGGTTCATATGCGTCAATATATAATCATATATAACACCTATTATATAATATTTCTTAAATGGCTCCATATATAGTTTTATATTGTTATGTATAGTGTCATACTAAATTATATATAAACGTATATGTAATTATATCTTTTATATATTACTTTATGTACTTATATATAGCACATACACTTATATGTAGGCCAGCATGTAATAATATAAAATCACATATGTCTCAATATTAAAACCTTTGAGGAAAAAATATTTAATATATGACTATATAAAAGTCTATATGCTTCAATTTAAAAGCATATGTGGCCATATCTAACTATAAGTTACTATATGTAATTACAAAAAATAATATATGATTATATCAAAACTTTTTTACTCGGGTGGTGAAATAAGCCATTGAATATTGTTATAGATTATTTTCACCTCCACAAATCGGGAATTATAAGCCTCCAACAAAAAAGAAGTGCATTGCCGGGCTAGCCATTAAAATTTTATTTAAAATAAAAAACTTAACATTAAAAAAAAAATTCTAAATCCAAATGAAATTCCCATATTTGAGAAAATATTATCTAGTCTTTAAAGAATTCAATAACGGATTTATCCATTAACGTATTTAGTAGTTACTCATTATCAACAGTAGACTACAGCTGGTGGTGTGTAGGACGTGAAATCCTGCAAATCCTGCAACCCAATACAAAGTTTTTTTTTTATGATTTAAATTTAATCATATCGTATTGTATTAAATTATATACAATTTGATCGGGACAAAATGCGGATATAAGTTGATCATTTGATATAACTTTGATCGGATATAACCTTGTAAATACAATTATATCCGATTTGATACAATCTAATATAACCATTTTTCGTATGAAATTATATCCAGTTATATATTGCGAATATATCCATTCATATATAATTTTATATAAACATTTTTACTCGGGTATCTACAAAATTTTTTGCTAATTTTAAGCTAAATTTAGTTGAATGCAAATCAGCAGAAATATTTGCTAAAAAATTTGTAAACTACTGTTTTCAAGAGGCTCGATTTTTATTTACATTAAAAAAAAAAAAAAAAAAAACTTCGAAAATTTTAAAATTTTTTTAGCAGGTGAATTTGCTATTTTCATTAACAAAAATTTTACTCAAATATAGCTAAAATTCCGTATATTTAACAGTTTAATTTTTGCTGTTTCTATATTATTAATATATAGCAAAAATAATCTGCTAATTTTAGCAGTTGTTTCTACAGCAGCATTTTTAACTAATTTTTAGTAGTTTTAACTAAATTTTTACAGACTTTTTTCTATTAGCTTATAAAATCAACGAAGTTTCGTTAGAACTAATGCATTGAATTTCTTTCTTCAATTAATGCAAGCTTTTCTTTAATTTTAAGAAAAAAATTCATATTATTTATTACGAGTTTCATATAGTCTATCACGAATAGCGATGCCAACATAGAGCTTTTTGCGCTAAATTCAGCGCGTTTACACTGCCCAAAAGTGGGATTATTTCTGTTAACGCTTTTTATTCAGCGCTGTTAGCCCATTTTGGGCTGTTTGAAGGCCTTTCTCTTTCCACGTTAATTATTAGGGAGGATTACCTAAGTGTTGCTTCTCTTTAAAAAAAAAAGTTTATTTTGATAAAACTACTTTTAACAATTTTAAACAAAATATGCAACTTTTTCATGAATATTTTTCAAATTTGCATCAAAAATTTTGTAAAAATATTGTTAAAAAGGATTTTTATTTCATATTTATATTAAAAAAATCAAGAATTTTGTTCAATCTTAAGCAATAAAAATGTGAAGTTAATTTTTATTTTCCCAAAATAGTGATTTTTAGTTGAAAAAATAATTTTTTTTATCAAATTTATCATCGTTTTTTTTTATTTTCTAAGGGCCTGACTATGCATTTTGTTTCAAAAAAATTGGCATCACTAATCACGAAAGTGCACTAAAAATCTAGTTTCATTAAAATTTCACTAATTTTAAAAAGTTTTTTGTACAGTTTGTGAAGAAATGTTTCATTAGTTTTCTGAAATTTTTCATTAATTCTCAGTGAATAAAATTCTTTCTGTGTACATGAAAAAGCTTTTTAATATATATGAAAAGCTTTACCAATCTACAATAAGTTTACTGCAAAATTTCATTGATTCTCGTTCAATCCAATTCTCAATGCGTTCATCAAAAAAGCTTTATTATATAAATGAGAAGGTTTATCGCTTTAATAAAACCTTTTATCATATATATGAAGCTTTTGATTAATTCATATTGAAAAAACGTTTCATAAATATGATTAATGGTTTTTTTCACAAAAATTGTTAAAGCTTTAAAAAAAAATATTTAAATTCAATTTCACTAATTTGAATTCAATTTCAGTAACTTATTTCCAATATAACCATGGTTAAACGTTAACCACAGATATTTCCATATAAATTTGACATTCATAACTATGGTTAAGCACTAAACTCAGTTTATTTTGAGATAAGTTAACTATACCTGTCGAAGAAATAAAACTTTGATATTTTAAATATTTCAGTAAACAGGAAATTTTAAAATTTTTGTTGGTCACATTATTTTGATATTCATTCTATCTATTTTCTTTTGATGTGTATTCAAAATTTATATATCTTTATTCAAAACTCTATTTTATCTTAAGTAAGCTTCCATAATTTAAAAAAAAATATAGTATTAAGCAAATAATTTTGGTCAAAAATATACATACAATATTGTTCGAAATTGGAAAAAAAAATAATTATTCCGAATTATTTAAATTTAAGTCATAAAAATTTTTAATTTATTATAAAAAAAAAACTATTTTTGATTATTTTTTTTTTAATTTAAGTATAAAACTGAACTTTGTATACTTAAATGTACAATCAACGAAATATTGAAATAAATAAAACTAATTTAATTATAAAATATACATTATTTTATTTAATAAAACTGTAATTCAATTAATTAAATAAGTGAGAAGCAATTTCCGTTTTTCTTTTATATTTATATTTACACTGAGAGAATTATCTGCATGATATTAATGAAATTTTATATAAAACCAATCAAGTTTCACTGGAACTCGTCCATTAAAACTTTTAATTGAATTAATCGAGTTTTTCATAAAATGTTGTAAAAAATTTCAATTTATTTATTACCCGGTGTCTTCAAATGCAATAAATTATATGATACGAAATGTCAAAACCATTGCAGCGCAACGTCAAAATGATATCAATTGCAGAAGGGTGGAGAACACTTGACCATTTCATGGATAAGAAATATCATAGATTTTTCTTCGAAAAACACCAAATTTTATGAAACATTAATGTTTACCGACAAATAATAAAAAACTAAACACTTTTCCATTCCTTTTTACCAAATTTTTTGTTGTTTTTCTATTACAAAATTAAAATGAAAACTAAAAGTGACATTTGATCTCTGGCATCATTGCAAGATCCGATGGCATGTCAGCGATATCATGATATTGCAATAAAATTGAAATTGAGTGTCTTCACTTGAGATGAGAGCATTTTGACAATTGCTTGCTATCATTTTATTGCATGTCAAGACACTAGGTTAAAAGTTTCGTACACTCAATGAAAAATTTTCATTAAAACTAGATTCATAAAATATATGAAGCTTTTTGGTCAAACTTAAAAAAATTTTCATTTACTTTGTGAAAAAAATTTCATTAGTTTACTAAAAATTTACATTAAAACTCGTCCAGCAAAATTCTCTCTCTCTCTCTCTCTCTCTGTTGCTTTAAATGAGCTTTTAGTGTCAGTATATCTTAACCATATATGGGACTAATTCATTAGGTGTACTAATTAAGTTATGATTCCATTACCATTGCTTTGATATCAATTGTAATGAAATTATTTTCATTATAATTTTTTTAATTAATCGTAATGATTTTAAAATATAATTTCATAGATTAATGACAATGGTTTTAAATTTCATTACCATTAATAATGCAGCAATTAAGAAAAGGAATTGCCATTGACAGACAAGCTTTAAAATGGAGAAAAACTCGCTGAAATCAGGGATGGAAATTGCTCATTCAGGCTCATGCTCATTTCGTCATATAAAATCAAAAAAGCCGTAAGTTACAAAAAGTTCAAAATCGACTTTTTTAATCGATTATGATGCACCGTATCAATATACATATTCCTGCAAAATTTTACACTCCTACGACTAAACACGACGATTTTATTAACACAATTCTAAACAGCCCCAAGAGTAAGCACCAACAATTTTAAAAAGTTTTTTGCTTCTCCTGTAAAATTTTTTAAATGTAACTTACGGCTTTTTTGATTTCATATGACGATTTGAAATTAAATATTACTTTCCATTCCATTGTTATTTGTAGCCAGGTTAAGTAGAGTTGAATGGAATGGGATGGATCCTGCTTGAAAAATTATGTTTTATAACTTCCATGGCCAAAGCCGTTGTTCGTTTTCATTTATGTGCATTTTTTTGTAAGCAAATGGTTTTCAATCAATTGTAATTAGTTTTTTTATACATTAGTGTAATTTCATTAACATTAGTAATGTTTTTTCTAATGAAAAATATTTCATTGCCATTAAATGGTAAAGATATTTCAATGGTAATGGAAAATTCCCAAGTATGTTCTAAACACACTAATTTTTAGCAAAAACCTCTTAAAAATAAATTGTGTAATAATTTCTCAAAAAGTAAAATTTTACTTGTACGAGCAGAGCTTTGAACAATTAATTTCTTTTTGAACGAATTCACTACCAATCGAATTAAATTTTCTCTAGAATTGAATGAATTCCTTTTCTTAAGTAATTCACTGAATTCATTCAATTGAATGCGTTCATCAAACAACAAATTCAAAGAATTACTTATTTAAAAATTTTATTTGTACATTATTGTTTTCTTCTACTGAACGGCAGAAAACAGGCTTTGAATTCAGTGAACTTATTTTATTTTTTTTTTCAATTCAGTGAACTTATTTTATTTTTTATTTTTTCAATTCAGTGAACTTATTATTTTTTTTTTTAATTCACTGAACGTAATTTTATTTTTTTTTTTAATTCACTGAATGAAAATGAAATTGAATGAATTCAGTGGTGAATTAATTCAGTAAGGAATTAATTCACTTTTCTCGGTTCGATTTATAAAATTGAACGCGTTCACCGGTGAATTAATTCATATGATTCAATAAAAAGAACTATTGCAATTGAATTAATTCGTAACAAAATAAATCGAACGAAAGCAAATATGAATTAATTCCATTCAATATATGGTGCTTAGTGAATTAATTCATCGAATTTTTAATTCAGAATTGAAAAATTGAATTAAGGAATTAATTCTTCAAAGCTCTGTGTACGAGTATGTAGGAAAATCATATTAAATTTGTTTTTGAATTTATCTGAACTAAGTTCTTGGAAAAAATTGCTTAGATATTAGTTCACTAACTTCTAAAAATCAGTACACTTTTATTGTTAAATGAAAAACAAAAACTGTAAAATTTTTTAAATTTATCTGTACACATTTTTAGGAAAAAATTTTTTAAACTTAGTAAGTTAGAAACTCAGGTATGTTTTACTAAGATATAGTAAAAATTACTACTTAAAAATGTGGAAAAAATAAACTCCCATTACCCGGTGTCTTCAAATCAAATAAATCATATGATATGACGTCAAAATGACATCAATTGCACTGTAGTGGAGAATACTTTACCTCATTGCTAAGAAATATTAAAGTTTTTTTTCTTCGAAAAACGCTAAATTTTATCAACAATTGATTGGTTTCTAAATACAAATAATAAATAATTAAAATTTTCTCTGTTCTTGTTTACTAAAATTTTTATTGTTTTTTGATTGCTAAATTAAAATGAAAACTAAAAGTGACATTTGATGGCAGGCATAATTGCATGCCAGCGATGTCATGATATTGCACTAAAATTTAAATTAAGTGTCTCCACTTGAGATAAAATCATTTTGGCAATTGCTTGCTATCATTTTATTGCAAGTCAAGACACTAGGTTAAGGACAACTATGGTATCGATTTAAGTAAAGGCAAACATACACGTTCAATATTATTGATCAATGTTTTTAAAATCAACCAATCAGAACAAAATATTTAAAAATAAAATGTTATGATTGGTTGATTTTTGAAAAATTTATCAATAATATTGAGCGTGTATGCCCTACTTAGGATAAATTTGTAAAACGTATCCTTTGTCTCTGTTTTTGAACTAAACTTTGTTTTACTTATTTTTACGATGCAAATATTACTAGACTAAAAATAGCAAAAACAAACTGTTATGTCTAAAAAATTTTTGTTATTTTTAAGTTAAATTTAATTGAATGCAAATAACAGTCTATCCTGCTAAAATCAACGCAAACATTTGCTAAAAAAAATAGTAAACTGCTGATTTTAGAAGGCTAAATTTTTGTTTGCGTTAAAAACAAAATCGAAAAAAACTTTGAAAATTAAATTTTTTTTATTAAATATTTAGCATCATTTTTTTGCAGATTGAATTTTTAATTTTTATTAACTAAAATTGCGGCCCTATGCTCCTTGCAGGAGTAAAAGGAACAAATATATATAACTAAAATTTAGCTCAAATATAACTAAAAGTCTGTATATTTAACAATTTAATTTTTGCTATTCCTTTCCTACTAATATTTAGCAGAAATAATCTGCAAATTACAGCAGTTTTTCAGGCAACCCTATTTTTAACTAATTTTTGGTAGTTCTAACTAAAATTTTTACAGATTTTTTTCTATTACTGCACACAAACAACTGCTATGTCAAAATGCCTAACTTTTGAGTGTACACTTAAAAAAGTTTGTCGGTAGGATCTACTGAAAAGATAGTTAGAAAGGTGACAAAGGTATTTACCTTAAAAACAACTAAAAATTTTGTTATTTTTAACTGTCGAAAAATAGCTAACAAATGCATTAAAAATAACCACCAATATCATAAAATTAATTGACAAATTTTTAATATATAAATTTTAAAACAACTGACAAAATGGGTAAAATCTACTGTTTTTACAATTAATTCGTTTGGTGTTATAACAGAATATTTTAATAAAAAAAAACAATTTTTTCCTTCGATTACGAAAATATGTGTAATTACTTCAGTCTATTTAAAATTTGAAGTAAAAGTTCCTAACCGTTCTCCAGTTATTATGCTTTTATGCATTGGAGATACGATACAAGGTTCTGATTTTTATTTTCAAAATAAGAATGTATCGGAATTTTTTATTTTTTAAATAACTAACAAAAATAACTGTTTATTGTAAATTACTGTTAGGTAGTTGTTTATTATGATTAGGGCAAGGAATTTCATGCACTTAAAAATGCCAAATATGCGCCTAAAATATGCTGCTAAAAAAGAAAAATATGCATTACTTTTAACTTTTTTTACACGATTTTACAAAGCTAAAATGTGTTTTTAAATTCTTGACTTAAATTTTTCAAAAAATTAGTATCGTGCTTTTTTACCCCATTTTTGGTAAATTTTTACCCTTTTTACCCGTTTTCACAATCCTCACGGTGCTTTCCTGCCTTCAAAAGTTGGCAACACTGATTTATATACATATGTATATGGAATATATGTGGTTAACGTTTAACCTTGGTTATGTTGGAAATAAGTTACTCGCCCTTAATAATGGTAAAAACGGAAACTTACCTTACACTTTAGCAAAACGTATTTCTCTCTCGTTTTTACTTCCATTTTTTAAATTGTGTTTTTTTTTTATTTAATCGTCCAATAACAAAACACAATACATTTGCAAAAACAACATTAAACTCAAAATAAACAAACACCGAACAGCGCTGGCAGCAGCGCTGCTGAAGGAGTAGTAAATTTACAAATTTCTTTAATAATTTTTTAAAACCACTATAATAATATAATATTAAACACATTAACTTATTAATTTTGAAAAGAAAAAAACTTTCTTACGGCTTTGTTGGCTGCCACTTTTTATTAACAATGTTTCTTAATAAATCACTAATATATTTATGACTCTTCTTCGTAAAATTTCATTAGTAACACTTGAATCATATTCTGAATAAATTTTTTGTTATAAATTCTTTATAATTAACACGATTTTTAATTAGTTTCTTTCGAGATAACTACAATTTTTTGTTAACATCCTCACTCTTTGATCACTGAATTAAAACTGTCACATACAATGTTGCCAGTTTTGACGGTTTATCGTCATATTGACGATTCTTACTATTAAAAATATCCATGACGATTTTGCCCTTCAAAATGACGATTTTTTTTAATATGAAATATAGCGACAAATGTTCAAAAATAAGCATGGATTTTTTTTTGCAAAAAACAAACTAAATAAAAAAAAACAAATTTATCAACTTAATTTATTTAAAATATTCAATAACCACATTGAATTACAAAAAGCAGAGAATTAGAAATAACGGTAACGGTATTTTACGGATACCGCAATTTTAGATTATTTTGGTAACGGTATTTTAATGGCATCGGCATTTCATTTATTCCGGTATTGGTATTTTAAGGATAACGGTATTTCAGTTATTTCGGTAATGGTATTACAGGGATAACGGTATTTCGGTCATTTCTGAAACGGTATTTTAGGGATAGCGGTGGTCAGTTAAAAGAATTTTGAATAGATATACATATATAACATTTTTTTATTAAACAACTTATATGTATTATATAGATAAAAACATAATTACCTACTTGTTTGCCTTCAGACTATTTTCATGCGAAAAGGATGTAAAGTTAAAATTTTATAAATTTAAAAAAATTAACTTTTTAAAACAGAAAAAAATATTTAAAAAATCGACAAAAATAAATTTATGATCTGGCATACATTACCGATAATAACAAAGCTAGTTATGAGTCCCTATTTGTAAAATGAGATACAATTTTTGCTCCAGGACTCACAGGATAACTTCAGGATACGTCTTACAAATATCTCTCTAACTCAAAAACTAGCTAATAGATTTTTTTGAAATTAAACCCAGATTATATACTTAGAGCCAGTAGTAAGCAGAACTAACTTCGTCAAAACTTATTGATGGTTAGTGCCAAATTCGCTAAATTTCTTTTTTTTTGTTCCGTAGTTGATTTCTCCTGCCAAATATATAGTTTAAATATAATCGCGATCAGAAGAAAGAGTATTAGAGGGTTAAGATAGGCATTTTAAAACCTGAAAGTTTTTTCTCCTAATTCTCTACTGAATCTGAAGTATTTTTTAAACACAATTCCCTAAATTTTTAAATTCTTTGCTAGCAATATTTATGTAATTCTTCTATTGCATTGAGTTTCTTACAATTTCGAATTTTTTTAGGAAAATTCTCAAGTGAAAATCTCGCTGTTATGCCGACCGTGGTGTATCTTGTTAAGAGGTGATACTACGAGTCATAGCCTGTGCAAAGGTATGCTGCCGGTTCGATCCCCGGTCATGGTAATACACAAAAAGTTTTTATATAGACAAATTAACAATTAAAAATTACTTTGATCAGATGACACATAAACTAACCACTGCCGAGGTTTTGGGTGAGACGAAACTGCGGCAGCCTGGTGATTCCCTTGTGTTTACAAGGGAAAACAATAAATTGAAAGTGATTTGTATAAAAAATTGACTGGGATATGCGTGGCTAAGTAAAAAAGACTACGTCATTTTGGGTTGACCCCTAACTTGTGGTTTTTGTCATTATTTCTTTTCCCAAAAAAATGTAATTGTAATTGACATTTTTTCAATTATAAATACATGTAATGTGTAAATGAAAATTTTCAATTACAAATTAAATGTAATTGTTCTTTTTTAAATTACAATTACAAATAATATGTAACTGTAATTGAGTTTTTTCAATTACTGTTACAATTAATTGTGTTATTGCATGTGTAGTTAATTACAAAATGTAATGTTTAACAACCAGGTCCGGTTATAAATGAACTAGTTTGTATAAAAATTTGTAAACGGTACCAAATTAGTTCGATATAAAAAGTTCGCTGTAACCGATGTTCGTTATAACCATATTAATTTGTCAGTAAATGCTTTCGAGTTTGAAATTTGGAGATACGAGTATTAATGTACGTTATATTTAACTATTTTCAACCAATCAAACAAAAAATTAAAAAGTTTTAGAACTTAAATTACAGCTGATACAGAATACCGGTTAATTTTTAAATTATCCATTATGCATTTAGTGGTTACAATAGCTGTGTTTGTGCGGCAAGCTATTAACGTTGGCTTATGTCACTCCCATACAAATTTGACATTAGTAAAGTTAAGAGTTAACAATAAACGTTGACAAGTGTCAAATTTATATGAGAATGACATAAGCCACCGTTGATAGCTTGTGGCACAAAAACAGCAAATGACGATTTCGACGATTTTTTCATAATTATTTGACGATTTTGTGCCCATTAACCTGGCAACAGTGGCCACATACAGGAGCATGAGAGAGTTAGTAATACAGGGTGATCCACATATTATAAAAATGTAATAATACTTTGAAATGTAGCGGTGAGTTTAAATGAAAAATGTTTATTTAGTTAAGTCATGTGTATGTTTTAAATTGTTTAACTACATATTTTTTTTAATCATGAAATATTTTGTAGTAAAGAAATATTTTATTTTGCCCGAATTAAGAGATTAATAAGCGGTTGCCATAAGACCTACAATACATACACTCAACAATCTAGTTAGTAGAATCGACAGAAAATGACAGTTAAAACAAAATTATAAGCAGTTAAAAAGGCGACATAGATACTTATCTTTAAAACAACTAAAAACGTTATCTTTAACTGTGAAGAATAAAATTAATTGAGAAACTTTTTTTCTTCCAATTATGAAAAAATGTATAATTACTTCATCGTACTTGAAATTTGAAGTGAAAATTCCAAAAGGTTTTCCAGTTATTTTTCGATTTTTACACTCAAAAAAGTTTGACAGTTACTACATGAGATTGTTGTTTTCAACTGCAACTACATCTGTTTTTGTGTGGAAAAATACAAAACAACAGTTATGACAGTTATGTAGGAAAAGAAGTAATGAAAAGTGCTGTAATCTCTTAAAAATTTTTCAAAGCAGTTATTTTTAATATCATAATAAACAACTACCAAAAAAGTATTTTCACAGTAAATAGTTATTTTTGTTATTTATGTTAAAAATAAAAATTTCATTGATTTTTAATAATTCTTGTTTACCCGTGTAAAAAAGTTTAGATCTGACCAGATCTTTTTGGTTCTCAATAGATATGATTCAATCTAATTAGATCCTGTACCAGATCACATCAAATATGATCAGATATGGCATATGTGATAATACCTTATGGCAAGATCTGATAAGATCTAGTGCCAAATTTGTTCAAATCTAAAGTGATCTGGACAAATGCGCAAGATATGCCTAGATCTGATCAGATCTGATTAGATCTCAAATTTGTCCCCAATTTTGAGATCTGATTAGATCTGGTAACATCTACGAAGATCTGGCCAGATATGCCTAGATCTGATCAGATCTAATTAGATTTCAAATTTGTCCCCAATTTTGAGATCTAATTAGATCTGGTAAGATGTGCTGAGATCTGGCCAGATCTGATCTTTTTTACACGGGTAGTTTATATTTGTTATTATTGATATATTCTTAGTTTGCAAATTAAAATCATGTATTGCATCTCTATTTTTTATCATCATTTTTAAATTAAGTATGAATCTTATTAAAGTAAATATGATTCTAGTTAAAACAAAAATTTTTGTACGTAAAACTATATTCTATATTTTTTCGCACTTTAAAAATAAGTAGAAACAGATATGTATAAATCAAAAAGAAATCAAACTATTTCAAAGATATTTCTATTTACTTTAATGTTGTTTCTGCTTGATTTTTAACATTTGTTTTCTGTGTGTTTAAGATCACCAGTTGCAATCAGTTTTTGGCTTTTAAATTGAAAATCCTTTGATGTTTTTCAATACTACAAAAGAATATCCAAAAAAATTTAATAATTTTCAAACAAAAATAATGTAGTACTAACTTAAAAATTCCTTTATATTCTCTGAATATTCGTAAATATTTCTGTGACTAAGAGCTAGTAACTTATTTTCAACATAACCAGGATCAAACTTTAACCACAGATATTTCCATATAAATTTGACATTCATAACTATGGTAAAGCACATAACTAAGTTTATTTTAAGATAAGTTAGCAGGGCTAAATTTGGCAAAAATTTGACAAGGCAGCCTTAGTAAATCGATTAAAACTAGGCTTTACCTACAGCTGTGCATGTCATCAAGTTGAAGATATTTTAATATGAAATAATTGAATGAAAGTAAACTCAAAAGAGTTTGTCGCTAGAACCTGCAGAAAACTACCTTTAAAACAAAGGTATATGCAGTTAAAAAACCACAACAGCTATTTGCCATTAAAATAACTAAAAATTCAGTTATTTTAACTGTTGAAAAACACCTAAAAAATTCATTTAAAATAACAATAACAATGTCGTAAAAATAACTGACAAATTTTTATTGCAAAATTTAAAAAAAAACTGAAAAAATTGGTAAAGACTACTGTTTGTAAGAGTTTTTTTTATAAAAATAATTTTAATATCACAACAAAAACAAACAATTGTTTTCTTTATATTACAAAAAAATGTGTAATTACTTCACCTTACTTCAAATTTTAAGTCAAAATTCTAAAAACCTTCTCAATTTATTACGTTTTTATGCATTGGAGACACAAAACAATTTTTTTATTTATATTTGCAAACTAAGAATGTATCAATAATAACAAATATAAACTAAACATACATTTTAAAAAACTTAACAATATTTTTTATTTTTTAAATAACTATCAAAAATATTTGTTTACTGTTAACTCTTTATTATAATATTAAAAATAACTGCTTTAAACAACTGTTACGAAATGCAGTATTTTTCGTTAGTGTTTTTTTTAATAATTGTTGTTTTATATTTTTTAATAGAAAACCAAATGTAATTACAGTTTAAATCAATAACTTGTGATTACCACACATACAACTGTTATGTCAAACTGTCAAAATTTTTTGAGTGTATTTTTTATGTAAATGTCGATTTTTAAGTGCGTGATATCATTAAACTTTTAATTGACAATTAAGTATCAAACATTTTATTGGTCATATTAACTTTTTCTTTAAAGTGACTGCAGTTTCACCAACAAGCTAAAATGATGTTAAAATTAATGCGAAAAAATTTCAAAAATTTAGCAATACCAATCAACGAACCTTAAAATTCATTTTTATCGACAAAAATTACCCCTGAAAAAAATTCTCCCCTAACAAATCGTTATCCCTAAAATTCCTAACTAATAGCCTGAAAAACCCCGAAAATGAATTTGGCAACACTAGATCACCGAAAGGTTGAATGGGTTATATTTATTATTAATGGTAAAATCAAAAACTTACCATACACTTAAACAATACGTATTTCTCTTTCTTTTTCTACGATATTTCCATTTTCTTTTAGTTTTGGTTTTTTTTTATTGTCCAATAAGACCACAATACATTTGCAAAAACAACATTAAACCAGGGCTGCCAGAATTACCGATTTTTCGGCATTTTGCCGATTTTTTATTAAAAAATATGCAAAATGCCGATTTGCCAATTTTTGCTCGAAAAATGCCGATTTTTTGTTAAAACTCAAAAATACTAAATTTTAATTTTTGGTGATTTACAATGCATTAATAAATAAGAAAATAATTCTATCTTTGACATTTCGAAAGTTCATGTAAATTCATGTTTGTTTTCGTTAGAATGTTAACAAAATATCTTTGCATAAAATGCATATTAAATGCATATTTTTAAAATTTTAAGTGCATATTTTTCGATTTTAATCATACATACATCTTATGTACATAAAACATGATTATACTTACATAAATGCATGAATATACATACGAGCACTAGTAATGATAAGACTTTTTCTTAATCACTGGATTTATTTTTAGATTTATTTTATTTTGTTAGGAAATCCACATTTTGTTTTTTAATTTTTAAAATTTAATATTTTTATCCCAATTCTATACTTATTCGCTAAGATAAAATTTATCTGCGGACTAGTTTGCAATCACTAGACGCATCAATTGAAAAATTGAACATGGATTTACAAAGAGTACACCATTGGGCATCGGCAAATGGATTGTGTTTAAATCCTGAAAAATCAAAATGTGTTGTTATTCATAAGAGAACGTTAACACTAAACAATAATTTAAACATTACACTTAACGGCCAAAAAATGAATATTGTATCCTCAGTAAAGAATCTAGGCATAATATTTAATGAAACTCTTACTTGGTCGAATCATATTAATTGCATAGTTGGTCGAACTTACTGCATGCTACGGACGTTATGGTCGACACAATATTTTACACCATTAAAAACCAGAATATTGATTGCCAAGGCTTATTTGATGCCGTGTCTATTATATGGCTGTGAGATTTTCTCTAATTGTGATTCAAATAGTATTAATAAACTAAACAAGTTATTCAATAGCATCACTAGATATGTTAAGAAATTATATGGTGTAACTTTTGAGAACCTACTCAAAATTAGATGCCTATTATTTCTCCATAAAATTATATATATGAAGGAGCCTAAATATTTATACGAACGTCTAACACCCGCAAGATCTGAGAGAGGATACGGATTGAAATCTATTAAACATCGTACACTTCTTTCGAAATGGCAATTTTTGGTACAAACTGTACAGCTTTGGAACTCGTTACCTCATCGTATTCAGGCTAATAGTAATGCATACATATTTAAAAGGGAATTTGATTTTTTTCAAGTTAAAAATTTTATATATCTATATAATGATTTTATACAGTCTTCAATGTTTAATATAATCACTCTATTGTCATTATGTTTTGATTTTATTAAATTCTATATTAAATTCTATTTTAAATCTTGTTAATAATTATATATGTATTTAAATAATAATGTATTAATTTATAACAATTAGCGTGTTTTTTAATCACCTGGATTTAGAATTTTTCATACAAAAAATGGATTTATTAAATCCGAAAAAAAGCTGGATTTAATAAATCCACAATAAAAGCACAAATATATGAAACAGCCTATTAATTTAATGTCAGAAAAAAATACGAATGAAAATTAAAAGAGAAACAAAAAAATTGAAAAACTAACAAATAAAAGGTTTTTCTTAATTTTTTTTATGAAATATGTTTAGAAAAAAAACTACACCTCACCAAATACATATTTTTCATCTTGGACATCGAGAAATAGCTCAAATAGAAATGGCAATTTTTCACTCTACGGTAAGTAATTTAATTAAATCCAATTAGTGAATATTAAATATTGCAATGGAATTTTTCAATTGTCTAAAATATAAATTGAAGTGATAAAACTGAAAAGGCAGACTGTTTATCGCTGTTTTATGTAAAATATAATTATAAATTAAAAGTTAAAGTAAAATCCTTCATCATCGAATTCGGTATTAAAAATTAGGGTGAAAGAAGTGTCGGACAGAAAATTTTTTTAAAATAAGAAAAATCTAACCCCATCTGTTGAGCATCCTCAAAATGATCTGGCAGCCCTGACCACAATACAATTGCAAAAACAACATTAAACCTAAACGAAATATAAACAAACACCAACAGCGCTGGCGGCGGCGCTGCTATAGCCCCGACTTTTTTCAGATGTCTTTGCGAAAATTAACAATTTTGCTTTGATAAATTATTAGAACCACTACAATAGTAATATATTTTAAAATTAAACACATTAACTAATTAATTTAAAAAAGAAAAAACACACTTTCTTATAGCTTTTCTGGCTGCCTCTTTTTATTAACAATGTTTCTTAATAAATCACTAATATATTTAAGATTTTTTTGCTTAAAATTTGATTATTAACACTTAAATTATATTCTGAATATATTTTTGTTATAATTATAATAACACGATTTTAATTAATTTCTTTCGGGATAGCTACAACATTTTGTTTACATCCTAGCTCTTTGATCACTGAATTAAAACTGTCACATAAAGGAATATGAGAGAATTTTATTAGTAATACAGGGTGATACACCTATTATAAAAATGTATTGACACTTTAATTTGAAATGTAACGGTGTGTTTAAATTATAAATAGCCGCTTTTTCTAATCACTTGAATTTAATAAAACCAAAAGGTAGTTCTAAAAGTGCTCAACAGATGGGTTTAGATTCTCCCTATTTTAAAAAGAATTTTCTGTCCGACACTTCTTTCACCCTAATTTTTAATACCGAATTCGATGATGAAGGATTTTACTTTAACTTTTAAGTTTTAAGTTTTAATCATATTTTATATAAAACAGCGATAGGCAGTCTGCCTTTTCAGTTTTATCACTTCAATTTATATTTTTACACAATTGAAAAATTCTATTGCAATATTTAATATTCACTAATTGGATTTAAATAAATTACTTATAGTAGAGTGAAAAATTGCCATTTCTATTTGATCTATTTCTCCATGTCCAAAATGGAAAATATGTATTTGGTGAGGAGTAGTTTTTTTTTCTAAACATATTTCATAAAAAAATTTAATAAAAACCTTTTATTTGTTAGTTTTAAAATTTTTTTGTTTCTCTTTCAACTTTCATTCGTATTTTTTCTGACATTAAATTAATAGGCTGTTTCATATATTTGTGCTTTTATTGTGGATTTATTAAATCCAGGTGATTAAAAAAAACGCTAAATATGCGGTTGCCATAAAGCCAAGCACACACGGTCTATAAAATTTATTTCAATTTTATTGATCTTCTCACATACACTTTCAATGTCACTAGAAAAATATAAATCAAATTGAAGTTGATCAATATTTTTCTTCCTACAAATAAATTGCAAAATTTAGCAAATTAAAAAAAAAAAACAGTGATTGTTTTTTTTTATTTTGCAATAGTTTATATGCTTTTTTATTTTTTTTTTAAATCTTTTTCTCAAAAATAAAAGTCAAATTTAAAAAACTAATATTTCAATATTGGCCACTAACTTTTCAATTATATAAAATCGAAAAAGAAAAATCCAAATCATTTTGAATTTTTCAATTTTATTGAAACATTTTCAATTCTAGGTACAGACTTTTAATTAATTTGTAAACAACCAAAAACTAATCAAAAATATTGAAAACCTATGGGGCAATTAAAATAGGGCATACACTTTCAATATTATTGATCAATTTTATATTGAATATTATTAAGTATTAATTAAATGAAAAATTCAAAATGTTTTGGATTTTTGTTTTTCAATTTCATATTAGCTGTGTTTGTGCGGCAAGCTATCAACGTTGGCTTATGGCATTCTCATACAAATTTGACATTAACCAACATTTAGTGTTAACTCTTAGCGTTACTAATGCCAAATTTGTATGGGAATGACATAAGCCAACGTTGATAGCTTGCCGCACAAACACAGCTATTATTGAAAAGTGTTTGGCCAGTATTGAAATGTTGGTTTTTTAGATTTGTTTTTGTTGTTGTTAAAAAATAAATAAAATTAACAAAACATAAATTATTGCAAAATAAACAAATAATCACTATAAACGTGGTTTCATTTTAAAATCCGCCAATTTTTTATAGAATGGAAAATATTGAAAGTGTGTGTGCAAAGATCAATAATATTGAAATAAATTATATTGACCGTGTGTGCTCGGCTTAAAAAGTACATACATCAAGGCTGCTAAATGATTTTAATGAAAAATTGGCACTTTTCCACAAAAAAATCGGCATTTCCGGCACTTTGAGTTAAAAAATCGGCACAATCAAAAATACCCCAGCAAAGTCTCAATAACACTATGGAACATTTTTGGGATTATTTGTGGAGAAAAAAAATATTTTTTTGCCTAAAAATTAAAATTTTTTATGAATTTAAAAAAAAAAAATTTTAATTTTTAGGCAAAAAAATATTTTTTTTCTCCACAAATTTATTTTTACCGGCAAAACTGTTGATTATAAAGAAAAATGTTATATGAACGGATTAAAGAAATTGTAATTCTAAATTTTTCTAAATTTGTTTCATCAAAATCGGACAAGTGGTTCTCGAGTTACAACTAAGCGAAAAAACATCAAGATAAGGAAAAAATTTAAAAGGTCATAAAAAAAAATGACACATACGAACGCCAAACCCTTTGAGGGTTTTACTATACTGACCTAGTACCATCACCCTGACTTGGAATTTCTCACCCCCCAGATTGGCTGTTGTACTGTGTAATTAGTTCTCATCACTAATATCTATATAATAAGCAGAATAACTAATGTCTGCATGTATCTAGTTTTGTATTGCATTGTGTTTTCGTTCGTCTGAAGCAAAACGTGTTCTGCAGACGCTACCTAATACCCAACTTACACAGAAAAGTTAATATTGAAAAAGTAGGATTAATGCTTAATCGAGCACTAAACAAGTGGATTAAATTATATTTTAATACGTTTGATTAACAGTAATTCAACAGTTAATTGAGTGAAACTCTTTGCTTTATTCAAAATTTGGGTATTCAATCAATTAATCATTATTTTTAATAAAACAATTTCATCCAAATAATTATTTGAATAATTTAAAATGTAATTTAGGCACTAATTTTTTTTTTTTAATATTTCTCTTTCTCTTCCATTTTGCAAAAAACAGACAAAATCATTTCCGTCAAATGCAAAACTTCAAACGCTTGTAGAGGTCTAAAATTTTTTTGGTTATTTTTCCCATAATCAGCATAAAATTACGTATCGTTTAAGTACTAAAGCTAAGGCGGTTGGCAAATTTTCAAAATATCGGGACACCCTACTGTCCATAGAAAGACAGAAAATAGTCTAGTCTAATTTGAAAATTAATAGCTGCCGCAAAAGTTCACAAAATTACGTTTTAGGCTAAAACTTACGCATTACTTTTACCATTCACGTTAACTTTCAACGTGGATAATTCTCAGCTTTGAGAACTCAACGGGTATACATTTCGCATATAATGTTGTGGTGTTACTTCCTACAAATTTTTGCCGACATACACTCAAAAAGTTTGACAGTTGCTATACGAGAGTTATTTGTCATAGATTACATAGATCTCTTACTCTTTGACATTCGCCGTCCTATACCTATACAAAAAATATTTGAATGTGTATGAAAAAATGTGTTTGTAATCTATGTTATTTGTGTAGTTGTCAGTAGTTGTTGTTTTTAATTATACACTCATAGAAATAAATCTGTAAAAATAGCAGAAAAAGTTGCTAAAAATTTGTTAAAAATTATGCTGCAGAAAAAACTGTAAAATTAACAGATTTTTTTGCTAAATACTAGTAAAATAAGAACAGTAAAATTAAAACTGTTAAATTTACAGAATTTTAGTTATATTTAAGCTAACTGTTAGTTAATTGAAAATAACAAATTGTACTGGAAAATCTGCAGAAAATTATGCTAAATATTAGTAGACTTTAAATAGCAAAAATAAACTGTTGTATCTACAAAAATTTTTCTATTTTTAAGCTAAACTTAGTTGATTGCAAATAGCAGTCTATACTGCTAAAATCAGCAGAAATATTTGCTAAAAAATTGTAAACTGCTGTTTTAAAAAGGCTTGATTTTTATTTGTTTTTAAAAAAAATCGAAAAAAATCTTCGAAAATTAAATTTTTTATTTTTATTTTTTAGGCTACTAATTATTCTTGAAAATTTTTTGGTGATTTTAGCATGTTAATTTGCTATTTTTCATTTACAAAAACTTTACTCAAATATAACTAAAATTGTGTACATTTAACAGTTTTTTTTTTGCTGTTCCTATATTACTAATATATAGCAAATATAATCTGCTAAATTAGCAGTTTTTCTGCAGCATCATTTTTAACTAATTTTTAGTAGTTTTAACTAAATTTTTTATGCACTTTTTTCTATTAGTGTATGCTCGTTATAATTATTTCATCGTTACTTGAAATTTGGAGTATTGCAAATGATTCTCCAGTTATTTCCTTTCTATGCACTGTGTCGTAGATACAATAAAATTTTCTGAGTTTTATTTGCAAACTAAGAATATTTCAATAATAAATAAAAATTAAACAAGAATTTGAAAAATGTCAACAAAATTTTTAGTTTTTTAATAACTAACAAAACTAACTGTTTACGGTAAAAACACTGTACTTATAGTTGTTTATTATGATATTTAATTATTTTTCGTTAGTTCTTATCTTAAATAACTGTCATAACAGTTGTTGTGAATTTTCCATAGAAAAATAACTGTAATTACAGTTACAACAATAACTACTGATTACTACACAAACAACGGTCATGTCGTAACTGTCAAGCATTTTTTAAGGCCCGATTACTGAATGTCCAGTTAACATTTAGCTAACAGTTATATTCAATTTTTTATGGGAAACAATAACAAATCTGTAATATAAATTCCCAGTTAGTAGCTAACTGGACGCTAACTGAATTACGGACATATGTAGATGTGGTTTTCTGCAGAAAAATTCACCAGGAAAAAAATTTTGAGGACACCCTTATAAGCAGACATATAAAAAGTAATAATTTTATTTACAAATATTTCATTAATTCTTGCTCACATCACAATTTACTTCATTTTATGTTAAATAAATGATTTATTTAAAATCATCTTTAATTGATAGCCTAATTTCTTAAAACACAACGCCGCACTTCACCTAATTTTTTAAAAATGTTGTATTTTTTAAAACACCGTGATGAACGCTGTGACTGTCTGTGTTGACTTACGTAGTTTTGAAACCAAATTGTATAAAAAAGTAAATTTTATAAATCACCAGAGCGTTTTATTATCACTTAAATTTTCAAATCTTTCACTTGCATTTTATAGGTGTTGAATAAAATGTAAAGCAATTATACACAAAGAAAACCTAAAAAACAATACACCGAAAGAATTATATAGTAACACAGTTAACAAAATCTATAGTCAATTTTAATTTTTTTTAATTCAGCTATCATAATCAATAACAACTACAGATATTGGTAAAAAAAACAATTTTGGATTTACCCTGTGTTATCAAATTTCAAATGGTTGCAAAAGTTTTTAATAATTATTTGTTAGCAAAAAAAAATCTTTCAAAATTATTTAAAACACAAAAACATATATCAAATTTTTATATAGAGGATCAAGAATTGAAAACTATTTGTGGTAAGTTTTAATTACTTGACCTTTTTAAACAATTTGTTGTTTTACTGATAGACCATTTTCTTTTTAATTATTTAGGGGTTCTTCTAAATATACGCAATTCGAAAGCCAAGAATGGACAAAAGGTTTTAAAAAATGAAGCGTCAAGGTATAATGCCCCTGGAAAATTTAAAAGTTTATACACTTTTTGTTCGCCAATAATTTTGCTTTATATTTCATGTATTGCGACATATTAAATACATAAATTTGTTATACTCGTAAATTAAAATGTAAAGTTATCAAGAATAAGTGAATTTTTATTTATTTGCAATAAAAAATTATTTAATTTTAGTTGATATCGACCATTGTTAAATGATATTTAATTTTTCATAGAAAATCGTTACCAGTAGCTACACCCGTAGTTGTTGGTATTTATTGAACTTGTTAAAAACAAATCAATTCAACTATATATTAGTTTGGGGTATTTCACCTATGAGATATTTGAAATATTCGCTGCAATCAACTAAGGATTTTTTTGGGTTTAGAAATACATTAATTAACGATATTTAAAATTTAAAAATATATTTTCCAGCACAATAAAAACAATTACACATATGTAGCACTACTTTGCTTTTTTAACACCACTTTGCCTTTTTAAAAATGATATTTTATTGCTAAAATTAGGATATTTTTAAATTTCAAATAAATTTAAAAAAATAGTTTTATCTCTTTTGTTTCCTTTTTTGTTTACAGTTTTATCCTATTTTGAAGGGATGCCAAGAATAAATTTTATGAATCCCCACAAAAAAAGGTTAAAATTTGTCCATTTTTGTGAAAAGATGGCAACTCATAAATGTAATAATTTGACAATTTAAGTGATAACGTAAAAAACAATCACTAATACGTAGGGATTTATAAAATACTTTTTTTTTCAATCCCCGCATTAGATGAGTGAAGTGCTGGTGATGTGATGAACGCAGGTCATTTAAAAAATTAGGACGTTAAATTTGACCGCTCCATTTTAAATAAAACTGTCATTTAATTTCAATATTACCTGAACACCCTGTGTTGCTAATCAAATTCTCTCATATTTCTTTTTGTAACAGTTTTAGTTTAGTGATCAAAGAGTGAGGTTGTTCCTGATTGCAACAAGTAAAAAAATCAGTGTTGTTGTGCAAAAACTTTTAATAATGATATAGAATAAATATTATTAGTGTTTTTAAAAAGTTTTTCTAAAAAAATTTCAATGGTAGAAGCATATGCTCGTTGGTAGAAGTAGTTATTAAGAAAAAGTTGTTTAAAAGAAGTAGTAATCCTTAAGAAAGTTTATATTTTTTAATCAAATTAATAAGTTAATTCCTTTTTAAAGTGAATTAAATAGTGTTAAGTGTTTTTATTAATGTGTAATTAAGAAATGTTTACAAAAATGGTCTGCCAAAAAGCCGGGGTCAATTTCATTTAATAGCGCTGTCAACTGCGCTGCTCGGTTTTTGTTGTGTTGTATTTGCAAATGCTTTGTGTTATTTTAAATGAAATTATACAGTTACGCCAACGGAAAGAGAAACAGTGAAAAAATAAGGTGAGTGTGTAATTATTTTGTCTTATAGTCAAATTTGTTGATGCTAAATACATACATGCCAGGGATGATAAAGTTAGTACTATAGTACTTTTTATGGTACTATTAGAACCTCAAAAGTACTATGGTATTCCTATGGCTCATTTAGTACTATTTACACGTTTTCATATTTTATTTATTTTTTTAATTTTCATGCCAAATATTTCGTATTTTTTATTTAAAAAATCATTAATAATCGCAACTTTATATTGTTATGATAACCAAGAAGTTACGTTAATCGAACTTTTTCGAGTACAAAACGCTCTAAAAAAGAGCCGGGATCCAAACTTGAACCGGGGTCTTTGCCCGGAAGGATCACTACCTCATTAACGAATAAAATTGTTTAGGTCCCGTGGAAGTAATCGTAAAAAAATGCTTTGATTTGGTTATACCATTAAATACCAATGCATTCAATATCAGATAGGATCTCTTTATTATTACTACACTCAGATAAAAAAGTTAGTAAAAAAATTTGTAAACAGTTTCCAATCGCACTTTACTATTTTTATACTGATTACAAATTACGGATGTTTTTACTAATTCTCGCTGCTGATTTCAGCAAAACATTTTACTAATTTTTCAAAACCGATTGCTAAATTTAACAGAAAAATATACTAATTTAAACAATTTTTTTTTTATTTTTACAATTATTGTTTAGTTTATATTTGTTACTATTAATATATTCTTAGTTTGGAAAAAACACTCGGAAAATTTTATTGTATCTCCAATGCATAAAAAGCTAATAACTGGAGAACTGTTTGCAATTTTGACTCCAAATTTCAAGTACGATGAAGTAATTATACGCTTGGTACAATCGGAAGAAAAAAAAAATATTTTTTTTTAAGATTTTTACAGTTTTTTTATTTTTTAGTACACTTTTTGCTAATTTCAGCATATTGATTTTAAATTACAGTTTACAACAATTTAGTAGCTGCAACTAATTATACTAATTTCATTGTACAAAAATTATGATATTTAATAAGTTTTTTAACTGATTTTAGCAAATCGATTTTGAATTGCATTTTACATAAATTTTACTAAAATTTAGTAGCGGCTACTAATTTTTTCTACTAATTTTATTGTACTACAGATCAGCAGACATGTGTTGCTAAAATTAGCAAAAAAACAACTGGCCTCAAAAGAGTTAAATTTCCCGTAATAACAGCAAAATTTTTAGTAGCCATTACAGACTTTTTTGGTTGAGTGTATTTCAAAATATGGACCGATTTTAACCATTTTCAATAACGTTAGTAAATGATGCAGTACAAACTTATGTACCAAATTTCGTCAAATTATCTTTTAAAATGCGAACTACTTATAGTTTTATAAAGATCATTCATTTTATAAGGACAGGCGAACCGACATCATTAACACCAACTCAATACACCCATAGAGTGGTGTAGAGTACAGAAAATATTTTTTGGTACTACGGAGGTCGAAAAAGTACTAGTTTTTAAGCAGGTTGGTACTATTTTGAAAATCCGATTTATCATCCCTGATACATGCACATAAAATTTGGGTGATACCAAATTACGGCCTTTTTTGTCATGTGATCTTACTTTTCTAATTGTTACTACAAAGCATACATGAGACTAATTAATTATTTGGACAAATTAATTATTGATTTCATTACCATTAAATTGAAACTAATGCTAATGAAATTTTTGGCATTATTCTTACTTGGACTAATGCTAATGCTTTGAAATACATCGATTTCATTACTTATGCCAATTGTATAGTAAATTCATTACGATTACTAATGCCTCAATTTTAAGAAAGAATTGGCATTTGTAAACGTCATTTTATAGATTTCAAATTCATTTCTGAGCTTGCAAATGCGGAATGCGAAAAGGGTTTTGTGGTATAAAAAATTAATTAAAATACTTAATCAACGATTTACATTGTGCAAAGGAATATATTGATGCAAGAATTTTACTTTTTGCAGAATTATTTTGGCAAACTTTTTTTTTTTAAACTAACCACCAGTCTTTGGTACGAGTTATGGGTATTATAGTAAGCAGATTCTAATTTTACAAAAACCACACTTAAAAAATTGCAAAATAATGGCGGAACGCGAAAAAAGCTTTATGTTACAAAAACTTAATCAGCGATTTTCATTTTGCAAATAAATATACTGATGTAAGAATTTTCCTTTTTGTAAATTTTTTTTCCGCGACATTTTTTCGCGGTTTTTTTTTCAACTAGCCACCTAACTTTATTCTATGAAATGGGTGTTATAGTCCCTAGTTTATAAATTTTAAAAAACCGCAATTAAAAAATTGCAAAATAATCGCGGAACGCGTAAAAAGACTATAGTACAAAAGTTGAATTAAAAAACTAAATCAGCGATTTTTATTCTGCAAACAAACATACTGATGTAAGAATTTTCCTTTTTGGAAATTTTTTTTCCGCGACTTTTTTCGCGATTTATTTTTTCAATTAATCACAGAACTTTGTTCTGTGAATTGTGTATTATAGTCCCTAGATTATAAATTTTAAAAAACCGTACTTAAAAATTGCAAAATAGCCGCGGAACGCGAGAAAAGACTTTATGGTACAAAAGTTGCATTTTTGTTTGCAGATTGTTAATCGCTGATTAAGTTTTTTATTAATTTTTGTGCCATAAAGCCTTTTTTCGTGTTCCAAGATTATTTTGCAATTTATTACTTGTGGTTATTTAGAATCATAACCTAGGGTCTATAAGCCCAATTCATAGAATAAAGTTCGGTGGCTAGTTGCAAAAAATACCGTGAAAAAATGTCGCGCAAAAGAAATTTTGTAAAAAGGAAAATTCTTACATCAGTATATTTTTTCGCAGAATGAAAATCGCAGATTAGGTTTTTTAATTAAATTTTTGTAGCATAAAATCTTTTTTCGCGTTTCACGATTATTTTACAATTTTTTAAGTGCGGTTTTGTTAAATATATAATCTAGGGACAATAATACCCAATTCATAGAACAAGGTTCTGTGATTTATTGAAAAAAGAAATCGCGAAAAACTTCGCGGAAAAAACTTCCAAAAAGGAAAATTCTTACATCAGTATGTTTGTTTGCAGAATAAAAATCGCTGATTTAGTTTTTTAATTCAACTTATGTACTATAACGTCTTTTTTCGCGATTATTTTGCAATATTTTAAGTGCGGTTTTTTTAAATTTATAATCTAGGGACTATAACACCCATTTCATAGAGCAAAGTTCTGTAATTAATTGAAAAAAGAAATCGCGAAAAAAGTCGCGGAAAAAAATTTACAAAAGGAAAATTCTTACATCAGTATGTTGTTTGCAGAGTGAAAATCACTGATTAAGTTTTTAAATTAAATTTTTGTACCATAAAGACTTTTTTCGCGTTCCGCGATTATTTTGCAATTTTTTAAGTGCGGTTTTTTAAAATTTATAATCTAGGGACTATAACACCCATTTCATAGAACAAAGTTCGGTGGCTAGTTGAAAAAAAAGCAATCTATTCATCCCCTTGTTTTTTGTAAACAAATGCTTTTTTTTACTCAATTGTTCATAGTTTTTAAGGCATTAGTGCGATTTTATTAGCATTAGTATTACAAATTCTAAAGCCAGAAAATTTCAGTACCATTAAATGGTAATGAAATTTTTTTGCCATTAGCATTAGTCAACTAATGATAATGAAATTTCAATGCCAATGAAAAAATCCCAAGTATGCTACAAAGTATATTTTTGTTGTGGTTTTTATTGCGATTTAAGTTAAACTCAGAAAATTATGTCGTTATGTCACAGTGTAATTTTTCATCATTAAATTCTCAATATGGGCAAAAAATCTAGAAATGTTGAATTTCTTCGTCTGTAGTGGGATTCTCTAACTTTTTAACAACAAAATTCGGTTGTTAACTTCACAAGTTTTCATAGTAAACTGACAACTTAACTACCGAATTTTGTCGTTAAAAAGTTAAAGAATCCTACTACTGACGCTAAATTTGCAACACATGTATGTATATAATATTTTTGCTTTTCTAAAGGATTGAAAATCATTATTTATAATACTAGCAAATAAAATTTTATTTTCATTGAAAATAAATATAAACAATTCACAACAAATCATACTTGGGATTTTTTCATTGGCATTGAAATTTCATTATCATTAGTTGACTAATGCTAATGGCAAAAAAAATTCATTACCATTTAATGGTACTGAAATTTTCTGGCATTAGAATTTGTAATACTAAAGCTAATGAAATCGCACTAATGCCTTAAAAACTATTAACAATTGAGTAAAAAAAACATTTGTTTACAAAAAAAGGGGATGGATAGATTGCTTTTTTCTCAACTAGCCATCGAACTTTGTTCTATGAAATGGGTGTTATATAGGGTTTGGGATTTCCCGGACTTTTTTATTTCCCGGGAAACGGGAATAAAAAAATTTGATTCCCGGGAAATATTTTTGAACAAAATTATTAATGAAAACCACCTATATAAGTAATTTTTGTTAAAAAAAAACACTATTTCAGTACAAATTCAGTCTGTATAGCGAGAATTCAAAGTAAAAATATTAGAATGTTGAACATTTGATTTCACATAAATTACTCTAAGCACTTCCAAATGAATTGCATGATTCCAGCAGAAAGCACCCACTACTGGACTGTCGGAAACAAACCGTTTCATCACATTTGGCCCATTAGATAAGTGGCCACAATGTTATTTTCCAAAGACAAAAATAAAACTCTTCTAGTCTTATTTCTACAATTCTTCTCATTTTATCAGCATTACATCTTCCTGATATATAAACCAACCCCATGTTATACATAAAATGAATTATTTCCGTAGGTACATATGTTCAAATATCTCTTTTGTGATATTATTTTTTTATAAATGGCTCTGTGTAGAGATAAGCGATCCGGTGATTTTTGAATAACGCTGCTACCAGTGATCGTGATTTTCAAATCACCGTTCTTTTAAACAGCGACCGTGATCACGGGTTTGTAATAGAGATGGGCGATCCGGCGATTTTTCAGTAACATTGTTCTCAATGAATGTGATTTGCAAATCGTTGTTCTTTTGAACTATTATCGTGATCACGGTTTTTCTATGGAAAAGACTGCGATTTTCTGATAAATAAACGAAATAATATTTATGGCGAGTTTTTAAGATGTTAGTTAAACTTGGTTTAGTTAAACCGAAAACGAATTTTGTCAGCCATTTCAAAGTTTATTAACAAAAATCACACATTTTAAAGCAGTATTTCAGTTACAAAGAGCGTTAAACTAAGTTTAAAGATCATCCACTTCCTAAAAACTGGGCCTTAAAAGAAGAATAGTTGCGACCGGTAACAAAGACATGATAGAAGGAGACATTTTGTTCAGAAGAGTGTGAAAGCAAGTCACTGTTATTGAAAAAAAACATGTATTACTGTGCATAATGAAGCTTGCAAGAAAGAATAGTACAAAAATATTAAAAGAACGACATTCCGAGTAACTGCGACTTGAAATATTTGATCATTGCCGTTACCAGTGATTTATCAATAACTGTGATTAAATCACCGGTATGAAAATATCGCTCATCTCTAGCATTGTGTAATAAATAGAGATGAGCGATATTTTCATACCGGTGATTTTATCACAGTTATTGATAAATCACTATTTTGTTTGATTTCAATAAAGAAATAAATTATACTCAAGAAAAAGTTTTTCCGGCAAATTTTTGTTAATAAACTTTGAAATGGCTGACAAAATTCGTTTTCGGTTTAACTAAACCAAGTTTAACTGACATCTTAAAAACTCGCCATAAATATTATTTCGTTTATTTATCAGAAAATCGCAGTCTTTTCCATAGAAAAACCGTGATTACGATCACAATTTAAAAGTACAACGATTTGCAAATCACATTCACTGAGAACAATGTTACTGAAAAATCGTCGGATCGCCCATCTCTATTACAAACCCGTGATCACGGTCACTGTTTAAAAGAACGGTGATTTGAAAATCACGATCACTGGTAGCAGCGTTATTCAAAAATCACAGGATCGCTCATCTCTAATATCTTCTAATAATCTTCAAGGAATTTATATTGAATATTACAAATTTGTTGATGTACACATTTAGGCCGAAAATTTAATTAATAAGTGCATGAAATTCCTTGCCTTGGTTATCAGTGTTGCCACAAAGTTTTAGATTCTATCCCTATTTTGCAAGAACCCAATAAGTATTAGAGATGAGCGATCTTTTCATACCGATGATGTAATCACAGTTATTTTTAAATCACTGGCAAAGCCACTTGCTATTTTCTTCACTTTTTTTTAACTTTTTTTTTATCGTTTTTGTTAAAGTCTTTATTTAGTTACAGAAAAGTTATAAAGGAATAGAAAAATATCAAATAAAAACCTTGTAATAGGTCAAGTAAAAGTGAAGAAAAATCCTAGTGTCATATGGGCTTAACGGCAGTGACCTAATATTTCAAGTCGCAGCTACTGGAAATTTCGTTCTTTAATTTGCTTACACCATTCTTTCTTGTAAACTCCATTGTGCACATTAATACATGATATTTTTAGTAACAGTGACTTGTTTTGACGCTCTTCTGAAGAAAATGTCTCTTTATATCATGTTAATGTTACCGGTCGCAACTATTCATCTCTTATACTACGTTCACAGTACGATTGTTAAACACGTTTATGTAAAAGTTAAACATATCAGTTCACACTTAAAAATTAAGTGTTTAAGTTAAACATCTCGAACAGATGTTCCTTAACAATTGTAAAAAAAAAACAAAAATTTGACAAAATTTCCCAAAAAGTAGTTTTTTCTTCGGCAGGAGGCAATAATTAATATTTTTTGGCATTATCCAATGTTATAATTGCTATAAAAAGTGAAATAACATTATCCGCCCCAGTCGGAAACAAGATTTTTAAATTTTTAGTTAAGGGACAATTTCATGACTGTTTTTGGATTTTTCGTTCACCGGAAGCAAAGTTTAATTAATTGTTTTGTTCATCTATCACTTTAATAAGAAAAAAACACATTTTAACTGGTTTTTATTTAAATTTAGTTTATTTTATTCAATTTTAATTTTTTAGTTTTATTTTTGTGTCTTCTTCTGCTTCAAACTTGTCATTCAAAATCAATTGATATCAATTTTATCGTGTTTAACAACGTGTTTAAAAATTAAACACGATAATTAAGCGTGTTTAAGGGTAGGAAAAATGTACTGTAAAACATCTCACTTAAACATGTTTAATGCTTAAACACGTCAAATCGAGTTAAACCCGTATATGTGAACGTAGTATTAAGTGCATACATGGGAATTTTTCATTACCATTGAAATTTCATTACCATTAGTTCATACTAATGAAAATGAAAAAAATTTCATTACCATTTAATGGTAATGAAATATTTTTCATTAGAAATATCATTACTAATGGTAATGAAATTACACTAATGTATAAAAAAAAACTAATTACAATTGATTAAAAACTATTTGTTTACAAAAAAATTCAGACAAATGAAAACGAACAACGGGTTTAGCCGGGGAAGTTATAAAACATAATTTTTTAAGGAGGATCCATTCCATTCCGTTAAACTTTACCTGGATACAAATAACAATGGAATGGAAAGTAATATTTAATTTCAAATGAGCATAAGCCTGAATGAGCATATTCCATCTTCGATTTCAGCGAGTTTTACTCCATTTTTACGTCTTTCTGTCAATGGCAATTAATTTTTTTAATTTATTCATTATCAATGGTAATGAAATTTAAAATCATTGTCATTAATCAATGAAATTAAATTTTCGAATGATTACCATTATTTAAAAAAATGGTAATGAAAATAATTTCATTACAATTGATATCAATGCAATGGTAACGAAATCATCAATTAATTAGTCCACCTAATTAATTAGTCCCATGTATGATTAAGTGTTATAGCAGTTGTTTTATTTATCAGAAAATCGCAGAAAATCTGAAAAACCGCGATTATGATCACTGCTTAAAAGAAGAGCGATTTGTAAATCACATTAACTAAGATCGGCGTTACTGAAAAATCGCCGGATCGCTCATCTCTAATAAGTACTTTCTAAATTCTTCTATTTTAAAGACTGTTATGAATCATAATTTCATAGCACTCTAAAATTTTTCGGGTGGTAATCTATTTTTCTTTAAAAATGAGGTTCCCTTTAGAAAAACGTGTAAGGCCACACAATGTAATCGATTTGGTGTACTTCATTTTGTGCGTACTTACGATATGGGATACCTGTGTATAACAATTGTATATGAAACACAAAATATTTGAAAATTTTCAAAAATTTTGTCTAACTTACATGCCACTATACTTGTGTGTACTTACGAAGTATATTGGCTTGTGGGCCATTACAATGCGGCCATACCCTGGGTAAAGTAAGCCAGCTTGTATGTAGAGTTTGAAAGTACTCGGAGATACTTGTGTGTACTTACTAGTATCTCCGAGTGCTTTCAAACTCTACACACTTGTGTGTACTTACTAGTATCTCCGAGTGCTTTCAAACTCTACACACAAGCTGGCTTACTTTACCCAGGGTATGGCCGCATTGTAATGGCCCACAAGCCAATATACTTCGTAAGTACACACAAGTATAGTGGCATGTAAGTTAGACAAAATTTTTGAAAATTTTCAAATATTTTGTGTTTCATATACAATTGTTATACACAGGTATCCCATATCGTAAGTACGCACAAAATGAAGTATACCAAATCGATTACATTGTGTGGCCTTACACGTTTTTCTAAAGGGTTTTGTTGAAATTGGATTAAATAATTTGAGATCAATTTAGGGATTCCAATGGGTATTTTTGGGGCTTTCAACTTATAAAATGGGGAGATAAAATTTGTCTGGCAGCACTGGCTGCAAATTACGGAAAATATTTAAAGCCTAAATCTGTGCTTTAATATTTTACATATATTTATCAGTGCTGCCAGTTTAGGGGACTAATTCCCAAATAGGAAATTTTTCGTGAGTAAAGCCATAACATTTACAATATTATGTTCAATATAATGCACAGTATTTCTGTCGTTTTGCCACACACCATACACGAAATTGCAACATATATGTTACAAAAGATCGCCACAATATTTTATACAACATATGAATTCAACATAACCTCAAAATGAACACAAACATAAACAGGGCAAATTTCATGTTGTCCAATAAAAATCAAAAGTGTTTTGATTCACTATTTAATATTGCTCAACCTTCAATTTAATACATTCACGGTCAATATGCTTGCACCTCTTGGAAAGTTGCACCATAATATTGCAAATGTATGGCCCACTTAAGGAAAAATTTACGTTTGGGAATACTGGGATTTCTTGGGAATGATAACTTTTTAATGAATTTTTAGGGATACAAAATTATTTTCAATATTTTGTTCTTATTATTATTATAAAACACTTAAAATGAATTAGAGTGAACAAAAACTATATAGTTTTCGTAAAAAACTGGCTTTTGTTGGTATTTTATATATTCGTTTTGCCTAGTGTTTTCGAATTCCCGACATTTTTGAACTCCTGGGAATCGTTAGTTCCCGGGAATATTGAAGTAATTTTTTTCTCATATTTTAACAGCAAAAACTACTTTTTTCTCGACATAATAATTTCAATTTGGCAACAAATGATAATTCAGAAATATTTTTTGTAAATTAATTGATTTAAATTTTTGTTTTTGAAAAACGCACCATGAGATAAAACTCCATTTGCTAACATTAAATTCTACACATCGGCTGAAAAGTCCATATGATAACCAATAAAACAACAATTTTTTTTGACAGAATTTGACTTTATTCATCAACATAGTATCCTTTAAGAGCAATGCAACCACTCCAACGCCTTTCTAAAATTTCGATAACTTTTTTATAGAATGGTTTATCTTTGGCCTCAATATAGTCCAAAGATAAATCACATCGTGTCCTAAGGAGTGAGATCATAAAAATGTTAACACACATTTTTGCCTATAACTTTGGTTTAAAGCTTCTCATATTTTTTTTTTCGGCAGTTTACATTTTAAAAATATGTCAGTTAATAAATTGATTTACCTCATGAGTTTTAATTAGCAATTTTTTACAGAATGGACGATGAAAGAAAAGTGCGTTAAAAAATAATTAAATATTTTCAACCAAACCAAACATGGACATACAAAAAAATTGGCAACGAAACTAATGTATGCCTCCAAACAGTTTCAAAATTAGTAAAAAGGTATCTGGAACACCTAACAATTGAAAGGAAGCCGTGAATTGTTGTTTGTACCACTGGCAATTTCTGACTATGTAGTACTGTATAACCACTGGTTGCTAACGTTGGCATATCGCTGTAAGTCCATTCTTTGCCAGTGTTTTTGTTTTCTATAAACCACAGAAATTTTTGTAAAACAAATACTGGCAAAAAGCTGCCAGAGCGTCCATTTATTTTTAACATCGCGGTTACCCAGTGGTATGCCAATTCTTGATTTTTGTACCACTGGCAATTTCTGACTGGGTATGTGAACAACCTTGGAAATCCATATGCCAAAAAGTCGTTATCGAGAAAAACGACAAAAAAGTTTATATTTTTTAATTTTTGTATTCAAAATTGGCATTTACATCAAGTTCGATACTGTATACAGAGCTTTGAAGAATTAATTCCTTAATTCAATTTTTCAATTCTGAATTAAAAATTCGATGAATTAATTCACTAATCACCATATAATTCATATTTGCTTTCGTTCGATTTATTTTGTTACGAATTAATTCAATTGCAATAGTTCTTTTTATTAAATCAAATGAATTAATTCAGTGGTGAACACGTTCAATTTTATAAATCGAACTGAAAAAAAGTGAATTAATTCACTACTGAATTCGTTCAATTTCATTTTCATTCAGTGAATTAAAAAAAATAAAATTACGTTCAGTGAATTAAAAAAAAAAATAAGTTCTATTCTATTAAATATAACTATTAATTTTTCAAACTAGTTATATAGTTATATTTTTTTTTCCAAATTTATCTATATCTGTAAAGTTTTTATTTTTAATAGTAAAAGGCTTTATTTTTGAATCATGTAGGTTGATAAACAGCATCCGGTTTCTAATTTAGCACACGCTGTAAAATTGCTTATTTAAAACTTTTATTTGTACATTATTGTTTTCTTCCACTGAACGGCAGAAAACAGGCTTGGAATTCAGTGAACTTATTTTATTTTTTTTTAATTAACTTATTTTATTTTTTTTCAATTCAGTGAACTTTTTAATTCACTGAATGTAATTTTATTTTTTTTTTAATTCACTGAATGAAAATGCAATTGAATGAATTCAGTGGTGAATTAATTCAGTAAGGAATTAATTCACTTTTTTTCCGTTCAATTTATAAAATTGAACGCGTTCACCGGTGAATTAATTCATTTGATTTAATAAAAAGAACTATTGCAATTGAATTAATTCTTTGAATTTGTTGTTCGATGAACGCATTCAGTTGAATGAATTCAGTGAATTACTTAAGAAAAGGAATTCATTCAATTCTAGAGAAAATTGAATTCGATTGGTAGTGAATTCATTCAAAAAGGAATTAATTCTTCAAAGCTCTGACTGTATATCACAAAAATAATACGAGATATCGAGAAACGGATTTCGAAGTCAGAAAGAGGATATTTAAGTTATATGTAATCCAGGGATGATAAGTGGGATTTTCAAAATAGTACAAACCAGCTTAAAAAATGTACTTTTTTGACCTCTATAGTACCAAAAAATATTTATACCCTACACCACTATGTGGTCAGGGTATTATAAGTTTGTGCTGATGTTTGTAACACCAAAAAATATTGGTCGTAGACCCACCTTATAGTATACCGATCGGTTCAGAATTTTTTTTTTGTTTCGATTTAACGATGTCCGTCTGTCCGTCCGTCCGTCTGTCTGTCTGTCCATGCAATCTTGTGCGCACTCTACAGGTCGCAACTATTAAGATATTTTGATGAAATTTGGTACGCAGACCTATGTTGGCCCAAGGACGAACAAGTTTGATTTTTTTGAACATCGGTCCATGTTTAGACCTAGTGCCCATATAAGGGTCCTACCAAAATTATACTGTTTATACGCTGCAGGTCGTAAATATTAAGATATTTTGATGAAATTTGGTACACAGCCCTACATTGGCCCAATAACGCAGCCTATTGATTTTGGTGAACATCGGTCTATGTTTAGACCTAGTGCCCATATAAGGGTCCTACCAAAATTATACTGTTTATACGCTGCAGGTCGTAAATATTAAGATATTTTGATGAAATTTGGTGCACAGACCTACATTGGCCCAATAACGCAGCCTATTGATTTTGGTGAACATCGGTCCATGTTTAGACCTAGTGCCCCTATAAGGGTCCTACCAAAATTATAATGTTTATACGCTGCAGGTCGCAAATATTAAGATATTTTGATGAAATTTGGTACACAGACCTATATTGGCCCAATAACGCAGCCTATTGATTTTGGTGAACATCGGTCTATGTTTAGACCTAGTGCCCATATAAGGGTCCTACCAAAATTATACTGTTTATACGCTGCAGGTATTAATATTAAGATATTTTGATGAAATTTGGTACATAGACCTATGTTGGCCCAAGGACGAAGCCTATTGATTTTGGCGAAAATCGGTCCATGTTTAGAACTAGTGCCCATATAAGGGTCCCCCCAAAATTATATTGTTTATACGCTGCAGGTCGCAAATATTAAGATATTTTGATGAAATTTGGTACATAGACCTATGTTGGCCCAAGGACGAAGCCTATTGATTTTGGTGAACATCGGTCCATGTTTAGAACTAATGCCCATATAAGGGTCCCCCAAAATTGGCTTGGTTACAAACTGCAGGTCGCAAATATTAAGATATTTTAATGAAATTTGGTGCGCTGACTCACATTATAGAAAATTTTGACATAAGCCCCATTTTAACCCATTCGAATTTCTGATCCAAACAATACACCAGACTGGTGTAGGGTATTGTATAGTCGGCATGCCCGACTTTAACCTTTTTACTCGTTTTTATATGTGACCTTCTCCGAGAAAAGGGACCTAGTGTGTCAAAAAACGGGAACTTGGGAAAATCGATAACATTAAAATTTGAAACTTTAAATGCGTTCTTCTCAAAACTTCATTTTCACACACTAGGTCCCTTTTCTCGGAGAAGGTCACATATCCTAACCACCCCTATGATTGTATTAAGTTGGCGCTTATGATGTCAGTTCGTTTCTCCATATAAAATGAACGATCCTTGTAAGCAAATTACAGGTCGCACTTTTAAAAATAATTTGACGATCCAAACGTACATAAGTTTGTAATGCATGAAGGACTAACGCTATTGAAAATGTTTAAAATCGGTCTATATTTTGACCTAGTAATCATGAAGAGGTCCAATCTGATATTGAATGTATTGATATTAGTGGTATAACAAAACCAAAGGAATTTTAGACGATTTCTTTCAGAGGAGCTATATAATTTTATTTGTTAATGAGGTAGTGAAAATTCCAGGAAAAAAACCCAGGCTCACATTTGGCTTTGTTCCACCCGGCTCTTTTTTACAGCATTCTGAAGGCCTAAAAGTTTAATTAATTACGAATATTTTATTGCTTTTTCGTGGTTTTTTATTCTCTGCTATTTATTTGCTATCGAGACTTAACTGTTCGAATAGTCTAGAAAACCAACGGGTCAAGTTAAAAAAACAAAAAAATCTGAAAAAATCAATATCAGAGAAATCGATATTTGAACTTATTAAACGCGTTTCAATGGAATTATACAATGGACTAAGTGGTATGGAATACAGTAAGTTTGTGCTGACATTTGATTCAGAATTTTATTTGATTAAAATAAAGTCGTATATAATTTCGTTTGAAGGCGAAAATTATTTTAAAAGGATTTTAAGGGATAAACTATTAAATAAAATACCACTTTATTTAACGTAATCCTCGACGAACGCAACTTCTTGGTTATCACATCAATTTTAAGTTGCTATTTTAAGGATTTTTTAAATAAAAAATATGAAATTTTCGAAAAAAAAAAATTAAATGCACCTTATTTTTTGTATTTTAATAATTTGTTTCATTTAATTACGTTTCCTTCAATTTTTAAATCTTTTAGTTGGGTTTTTCAACTCATTTTTATTTAAAACTCCGACAGTTGATTTGTTCATTTTAAATGCAGTATTTGGTATGAAAATTGAAAAAAAATGAAATATGAAAATAAAATAAAGAAAGAATTAAAATGTGAAAATTTGGAAATCGTACTAAATGAGTCATAGGAGTACCATAGTACTTTTGAGGTTCTAATTGTACCATAAAAAGTACTATAGTACCAACTTTATCATCCCTGGTATGGAATACAATAAATTTGTGCTGACGTTTGATTCAGAATTTTATTTGAATGAAGTCCCAAAAAGTCATATTCAAATTCGTTTGGAAGCGAAAATTTTTTTAAAGGGATTTACGTGTCTATTGCTACGAAAAGTCTGTGACTCTTAGTTGTGATTGTATTTACCTTGTATTTGTTGTTGCAAAGTCATAATAAATTATATTTTTTCAAATTTTTGTTTGAAAACTTCTAAAAAATAAGACCTGGTATCGATACAATCATAACATTGACAAATAAAATTTTAATTTTTTTAATTTTGTTGTTGTTTTGTATGAAAAGTTGTGACTCTCAGTCTTAAAAATAGTCTTAAGACAGTCATAACGAGTCACAAGCAGGAATAGAGGCACCTTAATCAATTTAGCTCATTTGATTTATTCAACTATTAAATTAAGTACCACCTCAATTAACGTAATCCTCGACGAACGTAACTTCTTGGTAATCACAACAATTAATATTTGCTATTAAGTATTAAGGATTTTTTTTAAATAAAAAATTCTAAATTTTCGAAAAAAAATTTATTATTTTAATAATTTGTTTCATTTAATTACGTTTCTTTCAATTTTTAAATATTTTACTTGGGGTTTTACACACATTTTTATTTAAAACTCCGATAGTTAATTTGTCCATTTTAAATGCAGTATTTGGTATGAAAATTAAAAAACAAAAATAAAATATGAAAATTAAAAAAAGAAGAATTAAAATATGAAAATTTGGAAATAGTACTAAAGGAGTGATAGGAGTACCATAGTACTTTTGAAGTTCTAATAGTACCATAAAAAGTACTATAGTACCAACTTTATCAACCCTGATGTAATCCATTCCTAACTCAATTTTTTCAAAAATGGTCAGTAGGTCAAACCAATAATAAGCTGACATAATGGTTTTTTTTTAACTATGCAAAATCTAATAATCTTCAAAATTTATAATAATTCTAAATACCCCCAAAAAATTCCCAAACAAATTTTTAAATTTCCTATCCCCAAATGAAAATGTTTGTACTAGAGATGAGCGATATTTTCATACCGGTGATTTAATCACAGTTATTGATAAATCACTGGTAACGGCAGTGATCAAATATTTCAAGTCGCAGTTACTCGGAATGACGTTCTTTTAATATTTTTGTACTATTCTTTCTTGCAAACTTCATTGTGCACAGTAATACATGTTTTTTTTTTCAATAACAGTGACTTGCTTTCACACTCTTCTGAATAAAATGTCGTCTTTGTTACCGGTCGCAACTATTCTTCTTTTAAGGCCCAGTTTTTAGGAAGTGGATTATCTTTAAACTTAGTTTAACTCAGTTTGTAACTGGAATACTGTTTTTAAAATGTGGTTTATTTTGTTTTATTTTAATAAAGAAATAAATTATACTCGAGAAAAAGTTTTTCCGGCAAATTTTTGTTAATAAACTTTGAAATGGCTGACAAAATTTGTTTTCGGTTTAACTAAACCAAGTTTAACTGACATCTTAAAAACTCGCCATAAATATTATTTCGTTTATTTATCAGAAAATCGCAGTCTTTTCCATAACAAAACCGTGATCACGATCACAGTTTAAAAGAACAACGATTTGAACATTTCACGATTTCACTGAGAACAATGTTACTGAAAAATCGCCGGATCGCCCATCTCTACTACAAACCCGTGATCACGGTGACTGTTTAAAAGAACGGTGATTTGAAAATCACGATCACTGGTAGCAGCGTTAAAAATCACCGGATCGCTCATCTCTAGTTTGTACCCAATACCAACAAAAATCCCCAAGTCTGGGCAGCCTGCTGGGATGCACTAAAATATATTTTTAGGGTGGGTGCGAATTGGCTAAATAAAAACTAAACTAAATTCAGGTTTATAAATTTCTATGAAATTTGAAAAGTTTTCAAAAAATTTTCAAACAAATTTTAAACCCTTTTGTCAATTTGTATTTAGTTTAGAATTTATTTAGCCACCTCGCACAGGGCCTTAAGTAATCAAAATCAAATCCAAATCTAAAAATCTTCTGTTATCAAAGAGTTATAGAAATTAATTGTTGCACCGTTTTTTTCAGAATTATATTTCCTAGTTATTACTAAGAATGATTAATATTATTGTTTAATATATTCATATTACTCATTCGCAGAGTAAACTCTTTTGTAATTAATGTGATTTGCATATAAAAAAAAATTAAATAATTTGTTTGTAAAATCACATAATTTGTTTGTTAATACAACAACAAAAATTGTCAATTACAAATACAAATGTAATTTTCTATTCAACAAAAAAATAAAAAATTAACAACCGAAAACAGAGGAGTATTATATAGTTTTTTTTTTTATAAATTTAGTGGATCAACTTTTCTCTACTTACCAATTTGAAAATTTTGAAGAATTTAATGCATTATTGTTTACAATTGTTTCTTTATTTGTTAAAAAAAATTATGTTTAATACAAAATCGAATGTTTATTATTTTGTTTCATTTTCTTAATTAAATATTTAAAATGAAATAAATAAAATAAATAATTTAATAAATAAAATAAAGATTAAACTTATACAACAAGACTGAAGAAAGTGTTGGCAAAAAAAAAAAGAAATCAGTCAAAATATATAGACCAAAATTTAGAAAATTAAAAAAAAAACTTAAAAATAACAACTAAACAATTTTGAAACGCTAAAACAGTTTAACAAATTTTTTGAATAAATAAATTGTTTTATCTATGATATATTAATGAAAATTATTACAACTTAAAAAACTTAAAATATTTAATGACTACAATGAAGAATTTAAATAAATAAATTAACAAATTAAAATAAAAATAGACTTAAAAAACGTGAAGAGTTTTACATAAGAAAACAAACAAAAAATTCTATGGAAGAAGATTTGAACTTTAAAATATGGCTTAGCACCAGAACATCATTTATTATGTGAGTTTATTTATTTTGTTTTTATTATATGTGTTTAATTAATTAAATTAATTAATTATATAGACTTAATTTAATACTTTGCATAGAGTTTTAAAATATAAAGAGCAAAACAGATAGAGATAGAGAGACTACCACCTTAAGAAAGTACTAAAAAGTAGACCCAAAATTATAAGAAAAGCCAAAAGTTTCGTTAATAAATTTAAATTAAAATAATAAAAAAAAAACACTATAAAATTAAAGCTTGTGATTGAAATTTGCAAAATTAAAACAAAAAAAAAAATAATTAAACGAAAACTTAGGCTAGTCTTGGAAGGAAGTGTACAGAAGACGAAGAATGAAGAAGATAATATTTATAATACGTTTATATACAAACAAAAATTTACTGTAAATAGAGTTGAAAAGTGATTTGAAAAAGTAATTTTAAAATATCAAAATTATTGTGAATAACTTCAAGTTATTGTGAATTAGTGCTGGTAAAAAAAACAAATTCATAATGCCAAACCTGTACCGCTGTTCTGTAACATTGAAAAATGCAACTCTACCAAATTTACCACCGCGATTCATATAATTTAAAATTTATATATAAGTAAATTTTTTTACATAGCTCTAGACAAATATGACATTATATGACCCACCCTATTTTAAATATGGTAGAGTTGCACTTTTCGATGTGAGAAACTTCTCACATAGTTACAGAAGACCGGTACAGAATTTACTAAAATTGCAAGGGAACTTACTGTGTTATTGGGGGGTTTTTTTTTAGGTATTTTCAGAGTTTTTTTTTTTTTTTGAGACAAAGGAAATATAAAAAATGTGACTCTGTTTAAATGTTAAGAGGCTAAAAATACAACACTGCTACAAGGAAAATGAAAAAGTTCAAAAGAAGAAGCTATCGAAAAGAAGATAATTTTTTTAAAAATTCAGTTAAATGAAACTATTTAAGAAAATAAATTTTCAGTGAATTTCAGCTGATTGTTTACAAAAAATATTTAAAATTTCATTGCAATAAAAAATGTTACTAAAAAACTACGAAAGATTTAGGTCTAGTATTATAGTCATCACTTTTTCTCAAATTGTACACTCACAATATTTTATCCTTAAAAACAACCTAAAATACATATTAAATTAATTGAAAACACAATTAAAAAAAAGGACTACTGATTTTTAATTATATTCAAACCATTTCGCTATTTATTTTCAACCCATAAAAGAAATAAAAAGAATTGAAAAGTCTATTAAAATATTCATCAATTTTTAACTAACAAAACGTAAAAAAAAACGATTTTGTGGTTTGTTTTTTCATATTTGAAAGTTTTTTTTTTTGTTTGGATTTTCAAATCACTACACCATACACAACACACACGTTCATATTTTTATTGGCTATGTTTGTGTGTATGAGTAAAGAATTTCTTGTATTTGATTTGAAATAATTTTGTATAGAAACAAACTATTTTAACAAAAAAGAAAACCGAAAATATTTGAATTTTTTGTTTTAAAACAGAAAACAACGAAATTATTTAAATTATTTTTTATAAAAATAGAAATCTAAAAATAGAATATTTGACTGAAAATAACAACTCCTACAGACGATACATATCATTTTCTAGTTTATTTTTTATTGAGTGATAAAAAAAGTTTAACAATATGTTTCAATGTATTTTAATTGATTCTTTAATTGAAAACAAACTTTACCTATTACTTTTTAAATAAACCTCAATCGGTTATGGAAAATATATTGTGAGTGTAGGAATATATAAAGACAAACATTGATCTTAGTTCCCCTAGTATTATAGTCAGACCCCCAACTACGAATTCTTCCTCAAATTTTACTTAAGTAAGAAATTTTCAAAGAAAATTTGAGTAAATATTCTTACTTAGTGCTGACTATAAATAGAACTGAACCGTAGAGTTAAAAATAATCACTGAAAGTTATAAAAAAAAGTAAACGAAATCTTTTCAGGTTAAATGTTTGGTAACATGAATATTATCCCCATTTTGAGAATTATGACCGAAACTTTTCAGACATAATCCCAGAAAGAAAGTGGGGATTATGTCCGATTTATTGTGGGAAGAATAACCATCAATTATCCCAAATTTTTAGCCAAAGGTTGCCACGCCAAAAAGCTTGCCTCAGAATAGCCGGTTTCGGACGGTGCACATAGGAGAAAACCCCAAAGCCTAGCCGAAGTCCTCTATGCAGAAAATTGTCTAAGCAAATATATACACTCATAGAAATAAACCTATAAAAATAGCACAAAAATCTACTAAAAATGAGTTACCTTAGTCTACTAATTCAGCAGGTTAAATTGTTATTTTCTATAAAAAAATTTATCTCAAATATTACTAAAATACTGTACATTTAACAGTTTTATTTTCATTGTTCCTGTCTTACTAATATTTTAGTATTTAGCAAAAATAATCTACTAATTTTAACTAAAATGTTTACAGTTTTTTTCTTTAAGTGTAGCGTAGAGTAGAAAACTCCTAAGCTTATCCATATTCTGCACTCATAGAAATAAACCAGTAAAAATAGTAGAAAAACTACTAAAAATTAATTCCAAATGACCTTACACAAAAAACTGCTGAAATTAGCAGATTTTTTTTTTTTTGCTAAGAACAGCAAAAATAAAACTGTTAAATTTACAGAATTTTAATTATACTTGAGTTAACTTTTAGTTGATTGAAAATAACAAAGAATACTGTAGAATCTGCAGAAAATTTTGCTAAATATCCCAGTGTAGAAAGTTATTACCAGATATGTGGTTATGTAACTACCCAGCAAAAATAAATGGAATGACTTCTAAATGAATCGCTTCCTTCATTACATCACAAAGAATTACTCCCTTAGGAATGGGTTTTAAACAATATCTAATGCTGCAATAAATATATGCTAGTCAGAAGTTCTTTTTCGTGGGTGATAAGAAGTTAATATTTTGTATGAGGGTTGCATAGGAACGTGCTGGCACAGAAATCAGAGGGTTGCGGGTTCGAATCCCACCAGGTCGAAAAAAATTTTTTGTAACTTTTTTTTACACAATTAATAATTTTTTGGTAGTTTTTACTGTAAAATTTTTATTTTTTTCTATTTTATTTTAGAAAAATCCTGTAAAAATAAGTTAAAAATTACCTTGCAGAAAAAATTATTTTTTATCTACTAATATGCTGCAAATTTTTTCCAGATTTTATCAAGGTAATTCGTATTAAAAGTTAACTTAAATGTAACCAAAATTTTATAAATTTAACAGTTTTATTTTTCCTTCTTATCTTACTAGTATTTAGCAAAAAACAATCTGCTAATATCAGCAGTTTTTTTGCAAGGTCATTTTTAATTACCCTACTAAAAAAAAATTATATGCCTCTTCATATTATATATAATTATATCCGAAAAATGAAAAATGTATAAAATTAGATCGTTTTATGATCATATTAGATCTAATTTGACACAATTAGATCTAATTTGATGGAATAAGATATGGTTTGATACAATTTTATCCGGATTTTGTCCTCATCCAAAAGTACCAAATATAATATAATCATATCCAGCTAGATATAATGGTATATAATTTGATACAATTATACATAATTATATGAGGCATATGTAACTATATACAGGACTATATGTACTTGGATATTGTAATATGTTGCACTATATACAGTGCAATATATAACAAGATATAGTTATATATTTAGGATATAATTTCTTAAAATTATATATAATTATATCTTGGTATATATATTCCAATATATACAAAATTTTATGTGATAATATATAACTATATCAAAACTTTTTTACTTGGATACATAATTTTTTTCTCCTATTTTTTTCTGAGTGTATTATTTTTATAAAAAACAAAACTTTATATATTTTCCAATATGTTATGTATTTTTGTTAATAAAAATAGAAATAAATAAAGATAACAATTTACTGAACAAGACTGCTAAAAGTCAGCTATCAGTTATAACAAGCCATAGCATAGCGGGTAGAGCGTCTGCTTAAAATGCCAACGAATGTGGGTTCGAAACCCACACGATGCATGACGATTTTCTTTTTTTTTTAAATTAAATTAAAATAAAAACAAGTGAATTGGTTCAAATATACATAATTTGTTTCAAAAAAGAACAACTTCCCTCCTATGACAAGTCAATGTTAAATTCATCAGTGAAAACCACAAATTTTTACAACTCCCTATTCAACTGTCGTTATGTTTTTACTACTTCTTTTTCCTCACTTTTTTTTCTTGGGTATATACCTGGTAATGGTAACTAGTTACTTTTATTATTACATTTCTTATTACCTTTGTATGGCGATGTCGCGCAAAATAATAAGTCATGCTTACACACCAGGATTACGAAAAATAAAAAAATATGTCATTACCCATATGCTTACCAGTATTGACAAAAAGAATGAGTCTAAAAATAGATTTTCAAAAAAATAAATATAATAAAAAAAAAATTTTTTTTATCGTAAAATTTTTTTTCAAATAAAATTTGCTCGTGCGGGAATCGAACCTGGGAATCCAGATTGCCAGTATATCGCTCTACCATCTGAGCTATATCGACATGTAATATTGAATAGATAAAAACATAATTGACCTGCTGCACACAAGTAAGCTTACTCGCCAACATACAAAAAATCAAAATATATGTTGTTACATGCCAGTGTTGAAAAATATTAAGTCTAAAAATAGATTTCAAAAAATGTTCAAAAAAATCTAGTACATTATATTCCATTTGAAATAATGATAAAAAAATAAGTCATTATCAGTAACTCATTATTATATATTTTAAAATAATGCAGAAGGTAAGTGGGTGTCATTACTGGTAGTCCAAAAAATAATGATATGTCATTACCGTTTCTACACTGGGATTAGTAGACTAAAAGTACCAAAAACTAACTGTCAGAAAAATACAAATGGGAAAGCGATGGCAAGGCACTTTAACAGGTGGTACAAGTACTCGCCAAAAGTGCTTTCCCATTCCCAAAATGATAACATCATTAGACAAAATGACCGGCTGTTCAAAAAGGGCCGGAAAAGCACCGGAAAAACAAAATTTGCAACATTGGCAAAACCAATAAATAGCTGGTCTCCAAAATAAAATTAAAAAAAAGTTCATATGTATTTTTGATTGATCCCTACCCCCTAAAGTCCAGATTTGTGGGACATTTGAGCGCCAAAGAGCGATTGAACTAGAAGAGCTGACTAGGCCTTTACAACAAATTGAGCTAGAACTAGAAAGAGCGCTCCCCAAAACGAACTATAATGCCAGTCTATCGAGGTTTTTTTGTTTTTTTTGGGCTTAAAATATCGTTTTCCGCGATTGCGTACTTTTGTACATTTTTGTCACTTCATGAGAGTATTTTCTGTGTTTGATTGCAATTAAATCGAATTTTAATTTATTTTATTCTATCTACGAGTAATATTAGATTTTTGCAATTTTCTTAATTAAAGTTAATTTCTTTAGGGAATTAAACGAAAAAGTTAATTACTTAGGGAATTAAACAAAATAGGGAATTTCGTGAAGGGAATTAAGTGAACAAGTAAACAATTTAATGAAATCCTCGAAACCAGAGCTTTGTAGGACTGTATCCAAAAATAAACCTTGTTGGCGCTTAGGACCCACGGAAATTTTTAACAAAAATCTTCCATTTCATAAAATGGCCCATATCTCGAAAACGGACGTTTGCTCCTTTGGAGTAACCTTACATAGCCTTAGATGATATTGACCAGGTCCGGGGAGCGCCTGGTCAATTTGAATAAATTTTACAAATTTCTGGCTTAAATTTAGATTTTTTAAATTTAATAAAAAATATGTTGGGATCAAAAAATTTTATTTTAAGCCAAAAAATAAAAATAAATTTTGTTACAGTAACAAATTTTTCTGTTGAGCCAACAGACATATTATTTTGAGTGTAGTTAATTAGTTTTTCTATAGATATAATACAATTGGTTTTGTAAAATATGTTATTTACCAAAAACTACTTAAGTTCCGAAGACCGATTTTTGGCGGCCTTGAGCATTAGAAGATTAGGGGGTTTTTTAATTTTTTCCAATATTCGTAATCGTTTGGATGTAGGGTGTTTTTCATTTATATTTCTAAAATTTCAAATAGCTGAGGAGCCTGGATTCACAATAAAAACAATATGGGTATCAACATTTTTATTTTTTCGAACACTTTTTCGCTGTGTAACAATAAGTTGGGCCACTGAAAAAAATACCTGTCTCTTATTTTCATATTCAAATTTGATTTACATCGAAGGCAAATCAATTTGGATAGCTTGTTTGTAAGTCGCAGCAATTTGTAAGCCTCTTTAAGTCACTTGTTCTGAAATTTGCATTTTACTCTCGACAACGACTCTAATAATCTACAATGAGCCTTCACATATTATCGCAGCAAAAAAAAAATTGGAAGTCATGCTTTACCAACCACTTTTTTCATTGCTTCAAAAGTATCCCTTAGTATAGTTTTACAGTTTCTTAGAAGTACTTCTGAACAATATCCAAAAAACATCACTTAAGTATTGCTTATAAAGCATTAGTGCGCTAAAAGTGATCCTAAGAAGTATTTTTGATAGAGTTTATTTCTAAACAGATGATCGCGTGTTCGGTTCCTAGCGGACCAATATATTTTTTTAATTCTTTTTGTTATTTATAAATAATTTTTTCAAAAGCAACATTTTTTTAATTATTAAAAATATATAAAATAAAAATAATGAAAAATAGCTTCTTATGCATCTGTGGAAGTAGTACTGAAAAAACACTGAATTGTTTTTTCAGTACTACATCTTTTGCATTTGTTTAAAAGTAATTTTCTTGAAGAGAATAAGACACAACATCTGGCAATGAAAAAGTAGTGTTCTTTGAGAGTCAAATTTCATATCAAAGAATAAGTAGCTCAGCTGTAAAGAGATAGACTAGCTAGATTGAAGTCACAAGTTCGATACTCAGTGTCAGCAAAAAATAAAAAAAAATTTGGGAAAATTTTTGTTTTTTTAATTGATGAAAAAAAGTTTCCTTTACACTCGTTCAAAAAGTACTGAAAAAATGCTGAAGTGGGACTACTCCTCTCCTATGATAACTCAATGTGAAAATCATTAGTGTTTTTGTTAAAAAATTGAAGTGCTTTTCCTACTGCTTTGACACCTCTTTCTCTGCTGGGATACTTTAATCAAAATCTTGTGAAAACAAATATTTGTGTATATAATTTAGCTTTTACTCTACTTATAGTAAATTTATTTTTTTTACTTTATTAATACTGAACAACACTACCTAGATTTTGGCTCCTGTCAAATCGTATTGACTTATCTAAAAATTATGTAGTTTTCGTTCAGTGTAAAGATTAGTATAAACGTATTTTTAACACTGGATTTCCTACTGACGGGTTTTGAGTTAAATATTAATTATCCCAAAAACTTGCTGTAGTTTTGTTTATAATTTGTTTGACCTTTTCTTTTATTTAATAGTTAAACTGAAGTTAACTCTTCAGTATGAAACCCAGCGTAAGTTTTCTATTTAAAAAAGACTATTTAAAAAAAGGTTTATTTGGACTTAACAACCCAGTTGTTAAGTATAATTTATTTGTATTGTATAGTATTTTATATTTTGAACCCTTTTTTATTGTAATTCCTCAGAAGTCTCAAAGTCTTTGTACATTCTATGTATGCGTCCGTTGTTTTGATAGAGTACCATGCCCTGGTGGCGGTGGTATTTGTATAACGGGTATTGTACCCGTTAATTGGGGATTTGTAAAAGCCACCGATCTCTCTTTCTTCGTTATAGTTGAAAAGGGTCTTAAGCGAACATAGAGAACGGCGGATATAAGACATGAGGTTATTAAAATACCCAAAAGTATTATTAAAGTTATCGCAAAGCCGGGAGTTGTCATACAAATTAAACCATCTTCTCGGGCAGGGAAAACCATTGTTTGGGCCGCCGCATTTGAAGTATTGTTACTATTTTCATCAATATTAAATGTAAGATCACCGGAGGAGACTACCTTAATAATACGATTTAATCCAACTTCTGGTTCGTTATCCACAGCACGAGCACGACGCTGCACGCGACGTTCATCGCGACGTTTACTTATCGAACTACCCACATGATAAGTATCAACATGTAGTTGTAGTGGTGGTGGTCCATACTGCGACTCGGGTCCTACTTGTAAATGATGTACTTCCTGGAGATTAGGATCAGAACATTGATCAGGGCATTGATAACGACAAATTTGTATGGTACATTGAAAGTGTACTTCCATAGAATCGGGAAATTTGAAAGCCTGGAAATGGGCATACGAGAGAACCGATGCCGATGCTCCGAAATTTTTAATCTTAGTAAAACGAGACATAAGTTTAGGTCTGGTAACACAACCTCTTTGATCTACCAACTGTATAGGTGCCCTCTTACCATCATGGGCCACACAATTTCTCACTAACATATCAAATTTAGAATCGTCGTCTTTAATCGCTAATACCATAGTCATAGTCTGACCAATCTTAACTAAACCAGAGACTTCAGAAGCCCATGGTCCTTTACCAACTTGTATTTGCATCCAACAGCCTACATTATCACCGGCAAAATCAGCCCTAACAACATCTAACATATCGACTGGGAAGGGACGGAACGTAACGCTCTTTTCATATTGATCATGCCAAGTACAACGTAATTTTCTAGCCTGATCCCAGACTTCTTGGACCTGAGGATCATATTGTATAACAATGATATTTTCGAAATATGTACCCGAACCCGATTCATGGCCATAACCATACAGGCCGTTCTCCGTATTACCCGAAGTACCGCATTCATGTAAACCAATATCGAATGTAGCTGATGTTCTGCCTAAACCCGAGGGTAAGTGAACACAATTCATGTTGCTGTAGTGTCCCTTAGAGAAGACAATACCATAGAAAGGTTTATCGAATTGTACAAATACTTTCATGCCATTTTTCTCACATTTTACATCTAGCGAAATGATTTTCGCCATATCTTGCACCGGAGAAGACCAAATTTCATTAGTGGACGAAGCTCCCACACTTAAATCCGGCAAAGATTGTGGCACATGTACTTGTTGCTGTTGTTGAGGTGGTGGTTGCCTTTGCGGCGGTAATGGTGGTGGGGGACCTTGATAGGCCAATTGTGATGGTGGAGGCGGTGGACCAAATGGTTGTCCTAAAGCTAATGGTATTCCTTTGTTATTGCCTGTAATGTAATAATTTAATGAAGCTTTATTTAATGGTTAGGTTTTAGTTTCACTTCGTGTTTAATGATTTGTAAAGGAGGGAATTTCCTTAAACTTGTTTCTTACTTCGCGCTGGTCCCGGTCCTTGCTGTTGTTGCTGTTGCTGCTGTAGTTGTTGTTGCTGCTGCTGTTGTTGTTGCATATTATGTTGATATAGCACTTTTTGATTTTGTGGATCATGTTCACTTTCTAGGGCTACCTGATCTACCTCGTTTTCATGATCAGACATTTCTTCGTTACCCTTGGCTACTTCGACATCATCTGCGAAAGCAATCTATAAATAAAGTTTCATTCATTTAATTAGTGATGTAACGAAATTTAAATTTAAATAAATATATAGAATTAAGTCTATATATAATTGAAGTACGTGATCTTTCAGTGATGAACGGTTGACTTTAAAGCTTTAAATTCTTTCGAAAGGTTAGGGAATAGTTTTTGGGTGAATAGGTTCTGTAATTTAACGGAATGGAATCTCAGTTCTAATGGACGGCTTAAGATGGAGATGGAGGCAGTGCCAGAAATATATTCAGGTGTACACTCTCAAAACAATTCCGTTGTGACAACCGAATTCAGTTGTGACAGCCGATAATTCGGTTGTCGCAACCGAATTGAAATCGAATAAATTCGATGGGCAAACAATTCGGTTTCCACAATGGAATTGTTTTGAGAGTGTACGGAACATTAGGATTTCTATACAATTTCAAGCGAAAGGCTTACGCAATCAACAACACCGCTTGGATGGTAATTGTTCAGAATATGAATTCATCATCCATGAGCATCGTTGTGGACAGTCTTACCTTCTTGAATTCATGGGAAACTGATATGATATACACAAATGTGTGATTGACTGTGTTGAATCCCTTGGTAAATCTGTCCCAAAATATGTTGGGGTCATAGGATTGCTTTTATACAAACTGATGTACTGGTTGGTCTTGTAAATCTTTTTAGTTTGATTGGAGATATATGGAATAGAAAGACAAGACTTAGATGCCTTGTGTTGTGGGGTATCTCGAAACGTTTGGCCGTTGCTAATACTAAAACCAATAACGACTATATTTTAGTAGATTTAAGGTTAAGAAGAAGAATAAACCTTTTCTTCAAAAGTTATAAACACATTAAATTTGCAAATCGGACTAGATCCATTTTTTGTCTTTTTTATGGACAGGCTTCATCAGTGATTTTCCATTAAATTGTGTTATTGTTTATATTTTTGTTGTCAGATTGTCTCTATATGAATACTTTCAGAAGTGATCAAACAGACATACTTATATAAACATTCTACTTTAGATTTTTTTGTTTATCTTCTTATTTCCTCCGTGTCACCTTTTCGCAAATGTTGCCACATTGACGTATGGTTTTTACACAAGTACAAGTGCAGGCGACTATTCTTGTTTCTCATTGTACACTGGGCAATAGGTTCGCTAGGGTTACTGTAGGAGCTAAAGGGATAATGAGGAGGCGACAGTGCAGATCTACTCTATGAGTACCCAAAGAAGAAGAAGGAATCTTTAAGGAGTTATAGCGTCTGCTGGATATAACTTTGTACGGTCTAGTTAAGTTTTTGAGAAATTCCTGTTTAAAGGTAGTAAGGTGTAAGGATGCGTAAAATACTGGGGGAATCGCAATTGGTCTAACGGTCTCCGAGTGAACTCATTGTATGGTGGACTTCCACTCATTCTAATCTTGATCCTTAAAATAATGCATTTTTCAAGAGCGCAATGTTTGTTGTTTTGACACTTACCAACTATCATTTTAGCTACAAATTTATTAAGGGGTTACATGGCATTCGCGGCAGAGAAAACAGACCTTTTTTAAAAAATTCATAACTCAGTCAAAAACAAACATTTTTCCAAAATTTTTTTTATTATTGTAGAGAATTGAACAAATTACAAGAAAAAAAAAATCAAAAAAATATATTTTTCACTCCAACATGGTTTTATAGAGCTCCAAACTGGCGGCAAAGAAAAAAAACGTGGTTGCGGCGCTGGGAGTCGCAAAAATTGTCCGATCTGGAAAAAATGACTTTTTTAAATCTTAACAAAATTGGTTATCGTATGAATAACCAATCGAATAATAATACATTTTTTTCGATTATTAGACTATAACCAGCATATGGAATCCCACAATATATTTGAAAAGTAGTACGCAACGCGATCCAGATGTTGCAGTATCTTCTATTGATCTAACTAGATATCACTAACAAGGCACTAATGCCAATGGATTCTTTTGGATCTTAATTAGATGTACGCGTATTTTTTTGTAACGGCCCAGACCATTTTTAATAGTTAAAAAGTGGGATAAAAAGTGATCGAATTTTTTAGATTTATTTCTTGTAATTTTAAAGAGAAATAGACAAAGTTGGTATGAAGATGCATACAAAACATGTCCTAACATGTCCAAATTGAAATTTTTTTTCTTTTTTCGAATAGCACATTTTTATAAGAAATTGTTATTGGTTTTAGTTAAAACTTCCACATAAAAATGGGATGTCTGAGAATTTTTCAATATTCGTTCTTGTTCGGCTTTAAGACAGCGTTTCCCATACCGCCTTTTTCATTACTATTTCAAATACTTGAATTAAGTGAAAACCCTGGATCCACAACACGGGCAATATGCGTATCAAAATTTTTAATATTTTAATCACATATCCAAATTTCATTAAAATCGTAGCGACCCCATTGGGATACCTTCTTTGTAAGTTCCTAGTTTTCAAAGAAGGCTTGATGATGATGTTGGCAACATTGTCGCTTACTCAAAGGATTTCGGGTAATCGAATCCATTGTCATTATTATATTACGCTGTCGAGAAATTTTGTGTCATCGTCGTCAGCCTCAATGAGTTTAATGCGAAATGAAAACACATTATTGCTATAACAAAACTCCTAAAGGATTAAGCAAATTTAGCCCGAATGTCAAGAGGAAATACGATATCAATAGGAACATACTATAAATCCATATGATCAGTCAATAAAAAACAAGCTAGAAAAAATATGTATCGTCTGTAAGAGTTGATATTTTCAATCAAATATTCTATTTTTAGATTTCTATTTTTAGAAAAAAATAATTTAAATAATTTTGTTGTTTTCAGTTTTAAGGTGCTTTCACAATGATGGAGTGACTATACTCTGCAGCACAGATTGAAATGTTAACTGTTCAAAATGCAGAGTAGAGTAACTTCACAAAATATTTGACACTTCAATACTTACATTACCTTTCGCGAATGTCTAGGCTTTATATTCATTGCCTTCATTTTAAAATAATTTTTTATTTAAATTTAAAATTTCCAACACAATTATTTTGTGTTGGTTTTATGATTTTTAATATTTTTTTTTTCTAATTTGTTGACAATTAGAGATGTGAACAAATTAGTGATGTGTTTTTTAAGGTATATTTGTCATGTTAAATATTTAATAGATCAATGTTAACTCTAGAGTGGAACAAATCCGTAATAAAAAGAGATAGCAAAATATAAAAACGTATTAGTAAGAAAGAGAAAAGAACTAAATTTGCTACAGATTGGAGTAAAAAAAACAAAAAACAGAAAAGAAAAAATTCAACTATTTTCGGTTTTCTTTTCTGTTAAAATGGTTTGTTTAATACAAAATTATTTTAATTCAAATTACAATAAATTTTTTACTCATACACACAAACATAGCCAATAAAAATATGAAAGTGTGTGTTGTGTGTGTATTGTTTTGAAAATCCAAACTAAAAACACTTTCAAATATGCAAAAACAAACCACAAAATCGTTTTTTTTATGTTTTGTCAGTTAAAAATTGATGATTGTTTTAACAGACTTTTCAATTATTTTTATTTCTTTTATGGATTGTTTAAACAATGTTTGAAAATAAATAGCAAAATTGTTGGAATTTAATGAAAAATCAGTAGTCCTTTTTTAATTGTGTTTTCAATAAATTTAATATGTATTTTAGGTTGTTTCTAACGATAAAATATTGTGAGTGTATTTCTCAAACATGTGAAGTTCAAACGTTCGATCAAGCGACTACGCTTTCAGCAGCATGATGCTGATTTTATTTAACACTGCGTTTTGTTGTGTGATTGTTGTGGGATTAAACCAAGAAAAAAATTGATTTTGCAGTTTTCTGGTTTAGATTTTGTTGAAGTATCCACAAAAATGTAATTATACTTCGAACTTGGGACACATAAGACAGCTTTAAGCAAAAACTTCAACTCAATTTTACTAATTTCTTCTGAATATACGAGAGCATATCAATAAGTCCGTGACTTTTTTTATTTTCCAACATAGCTCAATACACTTACAAGAAGTTTCTAGAAGACGTTCGTTGTCACACGAATGAGTGACTACATGTATTTTGTTATTGTATTTTCGTTCGTGTGAAGCAAAACGTCATCTAGAAACACCACCTTAGTCCAATGTTTCTCAGTTATATCGGTAACGGTATTTTAAGGGTAACGACAGTCAGTTATTTCTGTTCATACCGCATTTTTTTTCCAAAAAACAAACTAAAGTAAAAACAAAACAAATTAGCCGATTTAAATTATGTGAAATACTCAATAACCACGTGCAATAACAAAGAAAAGAGAATAAAAATAACGGTAACGGTATTTTAAGGTATTTCTTGTATTTCGGTAACGGTATTTTAGAGGGTAACGCTATATCATTTATTTTGATATCGGTATTTTAAGGATAACGGTATTTTAGGGATAACGATGTTCTGGTTATTTTGGTAACGGTATTTTAAAGGTAACGGTTGTCAGTTGAAAAGGTTTTGAATCGATAAGGACAATATTTCAGCGGTATTGCCTGCCAATCCTGCAAAATAGGCATTTATTTGAGCAATAATTTCATCTTTGGAGCTAAATCTCTTTCCACCGAGCCTTTTCTTTAGGCTGTAGTGGGATTCTCTAACTTTTTAATGACAAAATTCGGTAGTTTAGTTGTCAGTTTACTATGAAAACTTGTCAATTTAACTACCGAATTTGGTAGTTAATAAGTTACATAATTGCGCTCTGGAAATAGAAAATAATCCCTAGGGGCTATATCCGGGGAATATGGCGGATAAGGTACCAATTCGTAGCCCAATTTTGCAATTGAGACTACACACGTGTGCATCCGTGCATTGTTCTAATGAAAAAGAACTTTTTTCGTGGCCAAATGGTGTAATTTTTTTTAAATCGTCATTGAATCCTTCCAATAAGTTGGCATTCGCTGCCTATTGTTTTCCCGTTTGAAGGTAATCGATGTGGATTATTCGGAGTGAATCCCAAAAACCTGTCGCCATGATCTTGTTGGCCGACAAAACCACCTTGACCTTCTTCGGAGCCGGTTCACCCGGAGAAACCCATTGTTTAGGCTGCTGCTTGGTCTCCGGTGTATTGTAATGGATCTGTGTTTCATCCACAGTTACAAAACACCGCAAAAACTCATTTAAATTGCGGTTAAATAACTCTAAATAATCCTTTGAAATTGTCACATGATTAAGTTTATGGTCAATTGAGAGCAAACGAGGCACCCACATTGCAGATAGCTTTCTGAAGCCCAACTGATAATTTAAAATCGAAATCACGGTACTATATAAATGCCGGGCCCGTAAATAAAGACTACTGATTATGTCTAGAATCGGTCCATGTTTAGACCTAGTGCCCGCATACAAGTTCTCTATAAATGGACATGTTCGCAAGCTACAGGTTGCAAATATTAGGTAGGATATTGTGATGCAAGTAAGTCCCCCTGAAACTGAATTTTTCGCACGCTATAGGTTGCAATTACGAAGACATATCAATGATATTTGCTACACCGATGCATATGAGCCTATGAACGAAGCCTATTCATATTTAGACCTATTGCCCGTATAAGGTCCCCCAAAAATAGGCATGTTCATACGCTACAGTTCACAAATATTAAAATATTGTGATGAAATTTGGTACACCGATTTATTCAAAATAGTTCATGATCAAAATAGGGTCCATGGTTAGAACTAGTGCTAACATACATATTCTAGATAGGATCGGCCTTTCGCCCATATGAATTGTATTTCCGATTTTCTCTTAAATACACCTAACATTGGGTAAAATCAAAATTTCTTACCGTTTTTCTCTTATTTTTTTTTATAATTTTGAAGTCAAATTTTGACACAAGTTCATTTCAACCCATTCGAATTTCGGATCAAAACTTTAGTAGGCTGGTGAAGGGTATCTTATAGGCGACATGCCCGACTTTGACTTTTTGTTCGTTTTAAGTATATTTAATGAAGAGGGTTGCCGGTTCGATTCCCGGTCAAGTTTTTCATATAAAGACAAATTAACAATTAAGGAGTACTTTGATCAATTGAAACTAACCACTGACGAGTCTTTGGGCGAGATAAAACTGCGGCAGTCTCGAGATTTCTGTTATGTCTGTTAAAATTTTTCAATAAAACTGTTTTTTCTTCTTCTTCCTATAAATAAGCTTTAGCAATAAAAAGTAATTTTTTAAAAATTCACCAATAAATTCATAAACGCTTTGTAAAATTATAGGCGTGTTCGTTTACTTACTACAAGTTACTACTTTTATTACAGCTGGAAAAATTCAATACAAAAAGTAAACAAAACTTTCCAATTGTAGTAAAAGTAGTAAGAATTTCGAGTAAACGAACACACCTGCTATAACTTTACAAAGCATTTATAAATTGAGGGGTTAGACTTTTGGCAATTTTAAATCAACTAGATCAAAACTGGGTGGCGAAATGAATGAAAATCGACAAATCGTATTTTAAGGGACCACATTCATTTTTTATATTAATTTTTTTTATTTGACTGTGTTATTTGCAAACTTAAAAGCTTCTTCTAATATTATCAGGGCCCTTTTCTCGCCATGTAGTTTCTGCTTTCTTTTGGACGGGACGCACAGTGCTTCGTCCCCATATAACGATTGGACAAAAATAGAAGGAGTGGAGACAGAGTTTTGAAATTTGCTATACTGACATAGAACCCCTTAGTTAAGAAAAATTTTAATTTTTGGAAATATCGGGCCAAGGACACGCCCACCTCCCATAGGTCCTGAAATTTAAAAATAATATATTAGCTACATAAATGAACGTAAATTACAAAAAGTATCCATTGAGATGCACATAAAACTAGAAACGTTTGTGTCAATTGTGAAGGGAATATACAGATACTGTGATCAATATAATTTGGGATACAGAGGTCACTTAATGTGAAAGTCATATGATGTCTTTTGAACATAATTATTTTTCAATATCAAAAACCTCTGACGGAAAGTTAAAAGCAAAAGTAAACTTTTAACTTTCATTTCATCATTTTTATTTTTAAAATATATTTAAAATGTGATAAATATGTTCCAATGTCCTAAATTAGTTTCTTAAAATCATCAAAACGAAAACAGAAGATATAGAAGAAAACACATTGACGCAGTGTTGTTGCATTCACATTGCCACATCAAAAACAAAAAAAACACCAAGAAATATGCAGACAAAACAAGAACAACTAAATTAAATTCGTATAATAATATTTTTTATTTTTAATTCCGGTTCCCACCATATAAAAATAAATGGCAGGTAGCAAATATTTGCTGCTGCTGCTGCAATTGGAAACAACTACCCAACAAGCAAATGATGACTCAGAATGGAGCTCCAAAAACATAAAACAAAATTTGAACTTTTTCCTATGTAAGAGGTCTCCCTCAAAGACCCCCCTGTGTACCCAGAAATGATCCAGAAGAAAGAACGTATACAATCGAAATCGTTCTCGCAAATTTGAATAATTTTGGAGTCTTTTTGGAGTTTAAAAAATGAACACTCATTTTGGACAGCTTTTTCAATCATATACACAACGTTTTGGATTGTTTTCTTAGAATTAATATTTTCTACCAAAAAAACGAGTGTTTTCAAAAAAACAATAATAATTTTTATGAGTCATTTAAAATCCTATTTTTGAGCGCTCCGAAATTGCTGGCTGGGTATAAAAGAGATTGTGTTGTAAAAAGGCTAATTTTAAAAACATTTAAACGAAACCTTAAAGAAATTCTAATTTATAACACATTCGAGAAGTAGGGGAAAAAATAAATTAAATTAAAAAGACAGATAATTAGTAAAACTTAAAAATTTATTTCAGAGTAGTCTGAACCCTAATAGGTACCTTTTATACTAAAAACAATTTTTTTTTTGAAAAAAAAAACAAATTTTGAAAATCTATTTTTAGACCACCTTTTTTTAAATTTTGACAACATTGTGAAAACGTTGGCAAGTTAGCGCCAACTAGTGTTTCGAATTATTCGACATAGGCGGTTAACCGGTTAATGCATTATTCAAAAAATCACTAAAATTAATTAACCGGTTATCGTCGGGTCGGGTAATCGAGAAAATTGGCGATTAATCGATTAATCGTTTAATGCAAAATTAATGTATTTTCTTAACTTTTTATAAATAAAAACATAAAGAGCTGACTTTTTTTAATATTAAAAACTAGAGGAGCCTTTTACATTGAGCCATTAATATAAAAAATGTTAAGCTCTATTTGAAAATACCAATTTACCCTTCAAAAATGAGCAAAAAATTTTGCTGCATATTTGTAGTCTGAGAATATCATAAATAATTGCTAAATTCTCAGTCTTTTCGGTTTTTAATGGCATTAACAATAAACAAATTTTGAGCTAATTTATGCAGAGAGAATTTAATTGAACGAGTTTTAATGAAAATGTTCATTAAAATAATGAAGTTTTCTTCACAAAGTTAATGCAAAACAAATTTTACGAAAAAGCTTTTTCATTGGGTGTATGTAATTTTCAATAAATAATACGAAATTTTTCATAAAACTGCATCAATTCAATGAAAAGTTTAGTACAGTATTATTTTAACGTCATATAGACAGCTGCAATTAATATGCAATTTAATCAATTTTAATTAATAGATTTGAGGTTAAGAAGAAGAATAAACCTTTTTCTCCAAAAATTATAAACACATTATAATTTTCAAATCAGAACAGATCTAGTTTTTGGTTTTTTTTTTTTTTTTGTATGGACAGGCGTCGTCAGGGATTTTCCATTAAATTGCAGGGACCGTAACGGTTATAAGTGATATCAAAAAAATTCTTTTATAACAGTTGTTTTGTGACTTAAAAAAGAAAAAGGCCATCTAAAACCGTTATTTTGCAACATAAAAATAAAAGGTCGGATGAAACTCTTAAAAAGAGAGTTTTATTTTGCCGTCATAAAATAAAACTCATTTGAGGAGTTTTATTTTTCCCGTCAGAAATTTAACACTCATTTCATGTAAATTGACACCCTCATCAAAAATTAAACTAAGAAATATGACAAAAAATTACTTTGACTGCAAAAAATAAGAAAATAAACAAGGTGAGTTTTATTTTAGACGGAAAAAAAATAAAATTCCTCAAAAGAGTTTTATTTTAGACGGAAAAAAATAAAACTCCTCAAAAGAGTTTTATTTTAGACGGAAAAAAGAAAACTCCTCTCTTTTTAACAGTTTCATCCGATATTCTCTTTTTCGTTGAAAAATAACTGTCAACTGTGGAGTTGAGATTGTTTTCTTAAGATCACCATAGATTCTGAATGAGCTTTTCAATACGAATCTATTGGTATATAACAGTATAAGTCTCCGTTGAATCTAACATGTAGAATTTTTGAGTTAAAATTTTCTGGATAACTGTTATTTACGGTCCATGTTAAATTGTATTAATTATTTATATGTTTTTATTGTCAGATTGTCTCTATATGTTAATTTTTTCAACCACCCGTCGGCTGTAGGAATCGAATACATGCACTCCTACATTACAAACGTAACTATACTAAAGGGTGACAGCTTAACCATCTCACCCAAGTAAGGCCTTGAATGCATTGTTAACTAATACTTTGTTTTCTTTCCTATTCAGCTCTCTCTCAGAAGTGATCAACGCAGACACATACAAACATTCTAGTTTTAGATTTTTGTTTATCTTTCAATCTCCTCCGTGTTTCAATAGACGAATTCCAGCGAAACTTCATTGAATCAATATAAACATTCATAAAATCATGTAGACAATTCCCTCAGTGTGCAGTAACCGATGTCAACTCCCAAACAGATTTGTTTGTTCGAACTTTATCACAGATTTTCGAAAGTGAGAGCAGTTTTTCAGCCTTCCAAAATCCTATGTTTGCAATAATAAAATTTTAAAAATTAATAAGCACTGTTTTTGTTGAAATAAATATAAATAAAATCATCTACTAGAGGCTGAAAAACTGCTCCCACCTTTGAAAATTAATTTTAAATTTTAAAAGATTTAAAACAGAAATAAATAGATTGTCTACTGTATTTCCTAAAGCCTGCTTCAGCCAGACACAGTGTTAAAGCATTTTTTTTTTGGGAAATAGAAACTTTGTCATTTTGTTAAAAAAATTTAAGAAAATTTTATTAAAAATTAATTGGGATAATATAAAACAAATCTGTTTAAAGAGTCCCTTAAAATCTATGACGTGTCTCGCTGGTTCATTGTCGACTTGCTTGGAGTTGCTCAAAAAAATGGTATCAATCGATTTTAAAACAAAAATATTTGAAATTTTTAAAAAAATTTCTGTAACTTACATGCCACTATACTTGTGTGTACTTACGAAGTATATTGGCTTGTAAGCCATTACAATTTGGCCATACCCTGGGTAAAGTAAGCCAGCTTGTGTGTAGAGTTTGAAAGCACTCGGGGATTCCAGTAAGTATACACAAGTATCTCCGAGTACTTTCAAACCCAACATATATACACACAAGCTGGCTTACTTTACCCAGGGTATGGCCGCATTGTAATGGCCCACAAGCCAATATACTTCGTAAGTACACACAAGTACAGTGGCATGTAAGTTACACAAAATTTTTGAAAAATTTCAAATAATTGTCAATTTGAAAAATATTTATAAGGAAAATTGCCAATTTTTTAGAAGTTCGTTTTAAACATGGAGAATTGTATGAAATTTAGTGTGTGGGACTGTCACAAACAGTTCGGTTTAACCGAGGGTTCGTCTTAAGCGATTTCGCATTAACAGATGGTTTTTTTTTTATGAAAATTGATACCAAAACATTGGGACTTATAAATTAGTTCGTATTAACAGAGAATTCATCTACCGAGTTCGTATTAAACGAGTTTTACTGTATTAATTATTTAATTAAATGTCTCGTTAGCTTACACAGAGAAAAAAATCATAGTTAAATCTTAAATTTTATCATATGCGAGTTAACCTCGCATTTTTCATGAACATTTTTAAATTAAGTATGAAATTTATTAAAGTAAATATGATTATACTTAAATAAACATTGTTATACTTAACCCTTAAATGCATGATCTCTTCGATTTTAACTTTTTTTTATATATGATTTCTAAAGGCGTGTACAGTTCAAGAAAAATACAAAATAATTTAAAAAAAAAAGTGATTTTTATTGAAAAATATGGTTTTTTGCCAAATAGCTAAATTGTGATTATTTTAACGTACATGAAAAACAAATCTATAAACTATAATTTATAGATTTATTGTCGCCAAAATTAATTTTATTGCGAAAATACTATTTTAAATATTTAAACAAATATTTTTGAATATTACACTTTAAAAAAAAAACGCGTGTTTTAGATTTTTCACAAATATACAGAGGAAAACCAAGATTTTTACTCTAACTGTTTAAAAATTCTACGCTAAACTATACGAACACTATGTACAGAAGGGGCCCCTAATGCCAAAAAATGCAGTTTTGTGCATCAAGTGGGTTTTTTTTACTAAAAAACCGGTATGTTTCCAAATGGCTATAGCATGCATTTAAGGGTTAAATTAATATGTCAACATTTTGGATTTTCTTTTCGGATTTTAATAATTAGTAGAAACGTATTTAAATTGGAAAGAAAAAATACATATTAATGACAATATTAATTGTATTTGGTCTATACGATGCGTTTGAAAAAACAACACTTTACTATAAAAAATAAAAATGCCCTGTTGGCTGTCCGTCTCCAGTATACACAAATTGCCTGCACTTGTACGTACAAACCATACGTCAATGTGGCAATATTTGTGAAAATGTGACACGGAGGAAATAAGAAGATAAACAGAGAAAATCTGAAGTAGAATGTTTGTATATGTCTGTTTGATCACTTCTGAAATTATTCATATAGAGACAATCTGACAATAAAAATATAAACAATAATACAATTTAATATAAGATCACTGATTAAGCCTGTCCATAAAAAGGCAGAAACTACATCTAGTCTGATTTGCAAATTTAATGTGTTTTTAACTTTTGAGGAAGGTTTATTCTTCTTCTTAACCTCAAACCTACTAAATTAGAATTAATAAAAATACATATTAATGACAATATTAATTGTATTTGGTCTATACGACGCGTTTGAAAAAACAACACTTTACTATAAAATGAACTTAGTTTGATTGCAAAACTGTTTATATTTACGTTAAAGGAATTAAATATGCCAAAATCCCAAACGTATTTAACAAATTGTGAAAAATAATCCGTTGTAGGCTTGTCCCTATCCGGATTTCATTCTTGCCTAAGGAAATCGTCAGGGGAAGACAATTTTACAATTTCTGTAAAGATTTCTTAAGTTAAATTCTTGTCGTTTATTTAACCTTCTTTTTAATTATTGACTCCACAATTTCCTTGAGCTTAAGGTTTGTTTTTTTATATATAAAAAGTTTTTTATTTTCGATATTTCGCTACTCTATTATGTAGCATCTTCAGAAAATAACAATTTGTTAAGTTAAATTACAAACTCAATGAGAATTTCTTGTTCTCGTCTAGGAGCGTTATTAAACAAAATGATCATTATTGACTCAGAAATGAGCTCCAAAAACATAAACATTTTCCCACTTTTTCCTATGAAAGTGGTCCGTCCAAAAGAACCCCCTGTGTACTCAGAAATGACTCAGAAAAAACAACGTGAAAAATCTAAATTTTCTTCATAAATTTAAATAATTTTGGAATTTTCTTTGAGTCCGAAAATTGAACCCTCATTTTGAGGCAGCTTTTTAGATTGTAGAGACAACTTTTTAGATTGTTTTCTGAGGGTTCATATTTTCTACCAAAAAGGGGTGTTTTCAAAAAAAACAATAATCATTTCTATGAGCCATTTATGATGAAAAAATTTGTTGTTGTTGTTGAGCAATTAAATCTTAAGATTGATTGTCCTTTAGTCCAACATATACGAAATAGAATAAAATCAGCAACTTGGATTATAATTTCAGGCGTCAAATTGAAGACAATCTTTATTAAATGGGTAGCGGCAATTGAATGACATTCCCAAGATGGAATATCCTTTTCTCTAAAACGTAATCAAGCAAGATAAAATTGGGAATTTGGATTGCAATTATACAATGCCAAATTGGAGACAATCCTTGCTAAATGGGTTCCTGCCCTTTGCTTTGGTTTTATATTTTATATGATTTTTTTATTTCTTATAAATTCCCGTAATAATTCAAATACGAATCTTTTCAAAAATTCAAAAATTTCTGATTGTTCTTTGAAATATCGAAATTAAAATTTCAAAGAAACTTTTGATTGAACTTTTCAAAGTAGAGTTTGCTGTTCGGTTTTATTCGAAACCGAAACCGCGGTTTTTTAAGCCTCAAAACCGAAACCGAAAACCGACAAAAATAAGTCGGGTTTCGGTTTTTAAGTTTTTCTTAAATACTTTAAAAAATTAAAATAATTTAATAAATTGCAAAGATTCATAAAAGAGCTCTAACACCTTCTGATGCATCCTCCAAATAATGAGAATTATTGGAAAGTTTATAATTTTCTGAGCAATTATGAGTTATTTACTATTAATTTTTCAATAATGAAAAAATTTTAATGCACTCATAAATACGAGTCCAATATGTTTCATTTCTCTGAAAAATTTTTAATGAACTCATAAATACGAGTCTAACATGCTTATTTGTAACTCCAAAATTTGAGTCTTCTACGAGTAAAAATTTCTGGGCGCTCAGTAAAATGTAGGCTGGGATATTATTGAATCTTGAATTTCAAAAAGGGCTCAGCTCCTATTTTACAAAATTTTGTATTTAATTTCTCCATTAAATATTACTTTAAAGAATTTTTTATTTTTGTTATTACGGATAACATAAACTGAGGCTTATAACTTTAGAAAAAAATTGCACCAAAAAATCAAGTGGTTTAAGAGATATTTGTTTCACATATTCAGTTCAAAGAATAAAATAAATTTAATTCATAATAGTTTTCCGCGTTTTTTTTTCTCTCTCAAAGCCCTCGAAACGGCGTTATTGCATATATTTAAGTGAGAAATTCAATTGAATTTTAAGTAATAAGTACATTGTACGTTTTAAACTATTTACTTTTATACTTATTTAATTATTTAAAAAAAATTCTATTATTAGCACAAGAAAACCGAAAATTAACCGAAACCGCGGTTTTTATAATTTTGAAAAACCGAAACCGCGGTTTTCAGATTTTTCGGTTTTTAGCAAACTCTATTTCAAAGTATATTTTCAGGCAGAAACTACAGTATCCTTGAATATAAAATCTTTATAGTCCTCCACACATTTAAAAATCATATATGAGCGCTCCGAAATTGCTGGCTGGGACAACAAAAAAAAAATTTTTTTTTTGATTTATATTTAATTTAATGTTGTTTCCGTTGGATTGAAACTTTTATTTTCTATATGTGGTGGGTACAGATCTCGTCTGGCGGCGTAGGTTAAAACACGTCAAGACTTTTTTAAATCTTGCTTTGAAAATGTATTTCTAGACAACCTATTTTTGAAAATTTTGTTTCACTAATATTTTTCCGACGCTTTTGGAACAGCCGTATCTTTTCTCTAATGATCACAGCAAAAAAGAGATGCCAAAGCAATACAAAAAGCACTACAATTAATGATCTAGATGTACTTCTTTTTTAACAGAAACACTAATGATTTTAACATTGAGTTGTTATAGGAGAGGAGTAATCCTACTTCAACATTTTGTGAGTACTTTTTGAACGAGTGCAAAGGAAATTCTTTTTCATCAATTGAAAGTTGAAAAAATATTTTCCCAAAAAAATTATATTTTCTAATTTTGAAAAAAAATTTGTATTGCCGCCACCGGGTATTGAACTTGTGATCTCAAGATTGCTAGTCTAGCTCTCTACCTCTGAGCTATTCTTTGATATTAAAGTTGACTGGCACAAAAACACTACTTTGATATTGTACCTTATTCCCTTCAGTAAAAGTACTTATAAATCAAGTGCCAAGGTGCACTGCAATTCAGTATTTTTTCAATACTATTTTCATAGGTGCATAAAATGCAATTTTTCATAAGTTTAAGTTGATATATTTTTAAAAATTTAAAATTTTTGAAAATATTGAATTTAAACATTTAAAAAAAATAGATTAAAAAAAATTTTAATTTAAAAATGTTGGTCTAACCAGGAATCGAAAATAAACTGTATCAAAATCAGTTTTTAGTATCACTTTTGAAGCAATAATGCCTTAAAAGCAATACTTAAGTGAGTTTTTCGGATATTGTTCAGAATTACTTCTAAAAAAGCTGTAAATATAACGGATACTTTTGAAGAAATGAAAAAGAGTTTTGTAAATCATAATGTCCAATTTTTTTTGCTGGGATATTATGATTTTGGGATTGTTCAGCGCTGTTAAAATCTGACATGTCCTAATTCAAAATTGAAATATCAACAAATATAAAATTTACATTTAAGAATTCATTTATTCCAATTAATAATTATAAAATATATTTCAATTCCTTTTTATTTTGTTAAAATTTTTAATTTTATTTTGTATTTCATTGCGATATTCGAGAACACCATCAAATGTAAGACGTATTTTATTATCCATAATCCAGGAATATTTCCATTCATATTCATCAGATGGCCAGGGAAAATCGAAATCGGTTTTAACTGCCAATCGATTTACAAATATGTCATGCTAAAATTTTAATATTTCAACATAATATTAATAATAATATTGGTCAACACTTACATTATAAGGACAACTGTGGTTTAAATTTGTATAGTTTGCAAATACATTGTAAAGCAAGTTACCCATTCTATACTTTTTACGATTTTTAAAAAAATCACAGCCATCCCAAATCTTATCAAATGCGAGTGGCATATTTTTGGAAGAAAATTCAAACTTAACTTTGCAATTGGTAATAGGAAGTTGTAAAAGCTTTAAACTTAAAGAAAACTCCTCATTTCCTTTGAAATTTTTTGTTTCGCATAAATCAAATCGTGAAAAATTTTTATCGATGGAAGTACATCTTATGTTCTTAAACATGGCGTAGCAATTATGCTAAAATAACAAAATTATTAAAGAATATTTTTGATAAAACACATGTTTTTTAAATAAAATTACCTGTTTGAACAAAACTATGCCAGTTAGAAAATATAACCATTGTTTGACTATCATCTTTCGTGTTCTAAATGTGTTCAATTGACTTGTTATGTTTGACTGAATTTCTATTTGAGTAAATGGTTTAATTTCATTTTGTTTAAACTACTATTGATTACGAATGATTAAGGTAATTAAAAGATTGCTTTACTATTGTCGAAAATAATATATAATAATAAAATTAATTGAACATATTTAATAACCAACAAAATATTAATTTTTAATAATTAAAAAAATAATAATAATTGAACCTTAAAATTTGGTCTACCTCATAATTATTTCAAGTGAAATATGGCACAATCCAATTTGACACTTATCCCAGCAGTTTTTACATTTGCGATTTTGGAAGCAATGTACATCACGGTCGGCACAGCGATGAGTGTGGCTAATTGAAGTTTTCTCAATCACAGCGTACACAAACAATGTGTGTTTGTAATCAGAAGAGCTATAACATTCTAATTAAAAAAACAAAATTGCTCTTCTGATTACACTGTGGCAAATTTTCGTATTCATTGTCTGGGGGTGAGAAATTCAGTCAGGCTGAAAGTACTAGGCCAGTATAGCAAAACCTCCAAAGGATTTGGCATTCTCATCCCAAACTTTTTTTATGACCATTTATATCCTTATTCCTTATCTAAATGTTTGTTTGCTTGGTTTTTTGGCTATAACTCAAGAATCAGTGATGATTTCTCATTTAATTCTTGGGAAAAATGTAGCTAAGGCTAAGTTGGACTAATTTTATCGAATGAAATCTTCGAAAAATTTAAATTTGTCCCCCTTTTTTGCATAAATTTCTGGCAATAATTCCAAATTTCTGGCCATAAACGACTGAAAAAATAAAGCCAAAGACAATTTAAAATATGTTTTAGTATGCAGATTATTTTTATCTCAGTATTTCCAAAAGATGGCGTCATAATCGATATTAATTGGGAACTCAGGACCCGAATTCTGTAAGACGATTATAAATATTTTTTGGGGTATCATTGGTGATGGCGATTTATTAGGCCAATCACAATTATACACAGCTGTGATAGAGCAATAAGAAATAATATAGAGAATATATTTTTTATTCGTATTTAAATTTTCATCTATTGTTTATTACATGTCATAATAGATGAGTTCGGGTACTCAACATTGGGTTTGTGGGGGATCCCAATTTTACCAATTTCTCATTTACTCAACAATTGGGTAAATGAGAGCTGTCAGGCGAGAGTAATATTTTTGTTCTTCTTGTACGAAGAAGCCCAGACTTTTTTCTCGTGTAAATTTGGGTAAATTTTGTTTTATCAGCTGTTATATCATCACTTGGGTTTAAGTAGTTCAATTGAACTATTCACTAATTTGAACCAAAGACCTAGTTCATAACTAATAGCTCTTTTAGTTCAAAAAAAAATATGAGATGAAATATGTAAAAATTCAAAGCTTGCCCCTGGCAAGCAATGGGTTAACGTTGTTCGATTTATTCCAAATTTTTAGCATGGAAGTTAGTTACAAAATATTTGCGTTTTTTGAATAAATTGTCCTTTATTAGCTTAAGGTCATTTGTGACCCCATGTTCAAAAGGGTTAATGAAGTCATATTATTTCCAAACCGCTAAGCTATTAAGATAAAATATAACATTTAAAAGTACAAAATTGATTCATTTTTATACAAAGTACATAAAAAGAGTTAATTTACTTAATTTTTATAAAAGTCATACTTTTCTCGAAATCCACAAAAAATAAGAGCTTGTCACCGACACGTCCATGGAGGGATTTACCTCAAAATTGACACATTTCATCTTTAGAATGTACCTAATAAGCTTTTGAAGTGCAAAATCCATTTTTTAAAAATTTGTCTAAGACAATTTTTTAAAAATCGAAAATTGAGTTTTGAAAATTATGCCAAAAAATGTATGAGTTTTTGCGTTATTGCGCGACAGGTTATCAGACAGATAATAAAACAATATTTCATATCTGAGTATTTATAAGTATAGGGAGCAAAAAACAATTATTGATTTAATCAATTTCTGAAAGTCTAAAAAAGTGCCATCAAATTTCATGATCTACTGTTTTCTGGCACAAAATTGGTCTGGGGCATTTGCTATTTCTTGGCGAGTTCTTAACCGATTTTGAAGTTATGTAGCTTTTTGAAAAGATAATTTTATACTGAAATCGATTCATAACACAAGTGCTTGAAAAAATTAAAACTATAGAACGAAATTTTCCTAAAAACTGAAAAAAGTCATATTTTTCCCATATAAACACTTTTTTAATTTTCAATCGATTTCCGCCTCGACTTTTCTTTATTCGATTGCCCCCAAACTTCATATTTATTAGTTTTATATAGAAAGGAAACAAATTGGACCCCGGCACTGTTTAAAATAGCATTTTCATTTTATTGGACACCTCTAATGTATATACAGTAGTGGACTAAAGTGGATACATTAATTCAAGATTTTCCAAATTTGTTATAATTTTTGTTTTATTATAGAAACTTAAATGATTTTTTTTAAAGCATAAAACTAAAACATTCTTCTTCAATAAAAACCTAAATACAGTAGACTATATCATTAAGAAGTTAATAAAAAAAATAATTGCAAATTGTGACCGCTGTAATCCAATATTGTTCATATTTAAAATTTTCGGCAAGTTCTTTCTTTAATATTTTGTCCAAAGTCGTTTGTGCTTTAAAACAGATTTTATGTGAGAAGGCATGCTTTCCGCGAGGTTTTTAATAGTTTGAGGTGGAATATTAGCCCATTCCGCTGAAACTCTTGACTAAAGATCATCTAAATTGGTCGGTGCTCGCTCGTATTGGGAGAGTCTTCTTTTGACAATTGCCCACAAATTCTCGATGGGATTCAAATCGGCGCTTTGAGCTGGCCACTTCAAAAACTGGAAAAACTAGACTTGGATATCACAAATTGAACAAAAGTTATTAATACAGTTTTAAAAAAATTCAAATATGTATTCACTTTAGTCCACTACTGTACATATAATCAGAAGAGAGGAACATGGTTATCCAGAAAATATATGATTGTAGACGAGAGAATACAAAGAACATGATGACCGAAAAAAACAGAGATTTTAACTAAAAAATGATTATGGCTGACCATATAATTTGTAGCATCCGACCGAACAGTTCGGCCAAAAAGTAACATTTGGTCGACTTTCTGTTATTTGAAGCATTGTGGAAAAATTTTCATACTGCTAAAATGTTTGTTGAGCCGATTTAATTAAATTTTGAGTGTCAAGTTTAAGGAAAACTACCTAGTTTAGCCGTAAAGTTAAATGTTCGGCCGCCGAACTTTTTTCAATTTCGCCGAACTTTCGGCGGCCAAACAGTGATTTTTCCTTAAGTTTGACCCTCAAAATTCAAAATTTGTCCATTATGCTTCAACATACCAAACACCGATAAAATACATTTTCTGGCCGAACTGTTCGGTCGGACACTAATAATAATAATAAAAATCCAATATGAAGTATTTTTGCAAGGAGGTTTCAATAATTTTTTTTTTTATTTTTTTATGCCGAACGTAGGGGTCGCCATTTTACATTTTTCGTTATATCTTTGGTATTTACAGTCGGATCTTAAAGTATGATACATCGATGTTTTTCTCTCGAGGAGACCAGTGTTTTACTCTAAGGACATTTTGAGCTCAAGTATCCCGTTCTAGTAGTTACCCACCAGATCTCAGTTGCTACCACCCTAATGTACAACCCTAATGTCAGAAAATTAAAGCTCACAAAAAATCATTAAACTTTTGCCAAAGAAGTTTTTCGCTAAACCCAGTAGAAATTTTTTATATATTGGTTGCCGAACGTAGGAGTCGCCTTTTAAAAATTTTTTTAGTTGGATTTTTACTATATAGCAAAACACTGGTCTCCTCGAGGCAAAAAAATCAATATATCACACTTTAAAATCCGATTTTAAATGCCAAAGCTATAACAAAAAATTAAAAAAGGCGACCCCTAAGTTCGGCAAAAAAAAAAAAAATTTTTTTTTGAAATCGCCTTCCAAAAATACATCATATTGGAGGGTGTACGGCAAACTTTTTTTTTGAGGTACGGTCTAATTCACAAGTTCACCATCGATTTGGATACAGAGATTTACTACAGCTGAAGTGAACTATATAAACGTTAAAGCGCAACTGACTGCATACGTCAAGTGGCAGCACTTTTATAGTTCAACGGCCTGCGTTGTAGAACCAGCTAGAAAATTCCAGAGTACTAAAATTATAACACTTATATTATTCATAGCAGAGTTCCCAACCACTTAACATTATACTTAATTCCAGTGCTACCAGATTGATAGAAATTATCCGACTACATGTTCAAAAAATACGCATACGAATTTAACAGTATATATTTTCCACACTTTTATTAAAAAAAATTCTACTGCTAACAATTTCTAAAATCTTGCTGGCATGTTCGAATAATGACTCCTCTATCAGTTATCGAAATGCTGCTCCCAAATTGGTTTATTTTGTTGCGGCATGATCAAAATTCCTTTCCCATAGTGTTATAGTTAAAAATACCAACATGATGAATAAATCATGATTTTGGGCGAAATTAAAAGTTTTAACAACTACCAAACAAGGCAACACCACTGCCACCAACCTGTTCGGAAGAATAATATAAAAACAAAAAGTGATCATAAATATTGAACACACATAAACACACTGGCTCTTCTACATTTTTATAGTTTTATGGCAGATGCGTGCCAATGGGGAAGACATGTGCCGGTAATATAAAACATCCATAACTTGATTTTGTTTTGTAGACTCGACTGGGTGGATGATGTTGAATGAGTTGTATTTCGAATGCTACTTGAAATAGGGCAACTACTTTTTTTCGTAAACATGCTCCTCAACAACCAGCCAACCAGTCAGCCAGCCATCCGACATACCACAAATAACTGTATGATTGTGTGAATGTTGGCAAATATTATGTATGCATTGGTGTCGCGTGATCTTATTTCGTATGTATGAATTTGTGTCTGTCCGTGTGTGTTGACTCTTGTACTTGATCTGCAATTGTTTCAATATTGTGTCTTTAATATTATTTTAACATTGAAATATGGTACTTGATTATGCGGATTTATTTTAAACATCAACAATTTAGAATAACTTTTACTGTTTTCTTTTTTTATTTTTTAGTGGAATATATCGAAACTTGTTTTACCATGATCAGAATTTATATGCGAAATTTTTGGTCTTTAAATCAGCATTAATTTTTGTTTAATGTCTTTTGGTTTTCACTTTTTTTTAATCAAGTGAAACTTTTTAATGTAATCTTGATTTAGGACTAATTTAAACGATAAGATTTGTATTTAATTACTTTTACATTCTAAAATTTCACCAAATAAAAATCAGTTCACGAATAAGAAAAAATGTCTGTAATTAAATAAATACTCTAAATGCTATAAATGTGATTTGACCGCTAAAGAAGTCCGCATGTTCATCAATTTTATTTCCTCTTTTATTCACTCGAATTTAATTCATAGCGGAAAGTTCGCCCTAAAGTAGTTTTCTTGTAAAAATGATTCAGCGAAATATTGGTGATTTTAATCTGACCACTTTTTCTCTCTCTCTATGTAGTCTTAATAAAAAATGTATGTTGTTGGAAAACAAGACGCACGGAAAATAATTGAACATAGACCAGGTGCGGGTTAGGTCTCCAAAACATTAACCCTAAATTTACTAGCAAAACATATGTGTTTAAATAACCTTTGTCATATATTTTCTAATCTATTAGTCGGAAGGGTAATAATATAGTGATGTAATAGCTTGAAAGACTGACACTTTGTTGCCAGTAGTTTTAGCTATCGAAATGTATTTAGACAAAAACTTAATTCTTTTATTCAACCTTTTCATAGTAGATTTTTCAATTCTATGTTTCAGATTTCTAGCTTAAAAGGTTTGTACAGGTCTTTCAAAGCGGAAACTTTGCCCTTTTTGGCATCTCCGTAAAAGTTTCTACTAAGACTTAGACGAAACCTACATACCAAATTTCAAGATCCTAGCTGCAATTTTTTGGTTTGGGTGCAAAAGGTGGTACGTCTTCTTTTGTTTTTGGCCCCAGTTTTCAGGTTTTAATTGGGAATTCGAAAAAGTATCTCCACAATAGCCAATACTCAAGGTAACACATGTTTCGAATGTCAGATTTTTAACGGACAGGCTTTGGCCAGGACGCTAAGGTGAGGCTTTCCCTTTTTGCCTACCTGGTTAAAATTTCCAAAAATCCCATCTGAGTGCATGTCTACGCCTCAGGAGAAACTTACGTGTCAAATTCAAGTTCCTAGCTCCTCTGGCTCATATTTTTTACGTTCTTATTGGATATTCCAAAAGGTATGGTATCTGAATTTGCTCAAAAAGTACCTCAACACAGAGTTTAAATTTAAGATTGTTAAGCCGTTAAGTGGAAGACTTCCCCGTTTTGCCCCTCCCCGTAAACTTTTCCAAATTTTCCAAGGAAGGTATCTCAGTGGGATCTCTCCGTTCTTAATCAGATGTGGATATGTAGTAGAGGTGAATAAAACTTCCGTTGCACTTACGTTGAACTTTTCGCCGTGCACAGTCACCTTGCGCAATAGGTGAATGAGCCAACACACATTTTGTGTACATATCCTAACAAGTATGAAGTAAGGTCCTTTGCACCTTACGGTAACTAGGATCACTGTATCATTTCCGCATTCTTTTCATATTCGGAACTTGGTTACGCTTCACGAACAGCTACGAAATGGTCAGTTTTTATCTATGAAAAGGCTCGTTGGGCAGACCTCAACAATTTTTAACGGCAGTTTAACTGGAAACTTTGTTTTCTAGACAACGACATTGATGCCACACATTGATGATGAAGATCGTGATTAAGCTTGGAATGAAGTCATTCATTCCTTTAAAGCATATTTCGGTTAAGCCTAATCATAAATGTTGGTTTAATTAGACGAGCAAAAATGAAGTCAAATCTAGAGAGGAAGCATTTAGTAATAGGCGTATCAATAAGCTGCTTCTCGGGACAGTAAGATGTTTTGGTCATTCGTTAAAAGAGTAAGGAATAATACTAGTTCCTCTATTCCAACTCTTATGAAGGATGACCAAGTATTCACTGACCCGGTTAATATAGCCAACCTTCTGGTTGAATTTTTTAAGAGGGAAATTAATTTCTGCCGGCAAGCGATCAAGCACTGCCCGAGCTCGAAAGAGTACCACATACTGTGCCCAAGATATTCTTTCGTTCTCGAGCCCTTAAAAGAGTTCTTATGAATCTCTACCTGAATAAGGTAACTGGCACGGATGGCATTCCTGCACTGGTACTGAAGCAGTGCTTTTCGTCGCTATCGCGTCCATTGGCAACCCTCTTTAGCACGTCGTACCGCAGGAGTATCTTTTCATCGTATTGGAAGGTTGTCATTGTCCAGCCAATCCCCAAAAAGGGTGCGGCAATTCCCTCCCAATTGCAATCTGCTCTGCGCTGTCGAAGATTAGGGAGAGCGTGTTTAATTACCATCTTGTTAATTATCTCGAGTCCAACTCACTTCTCAACGATCGAGAAGAGTATGGTTTTCGTAGAAGCCGTTCTACGTGAGACCTGATAGCGTTTCTTCCGCAGCGTTGAAGGTGGTCCATTCATAGATTTGGTGAAATTTAAGTAGTTGCTTTGGATATTTCCAAGGCATTCAATCGTGTGCGGCATAAAGCGCTCATGTTAAAGCTTATTGCTTTTGGTATTGTTAATGACTTCTCTCGATTCATGTCGAGTTTTCTCAGGGATCGCACTATAACAGTTGTTATAGATAGGCTATCATTCAATGAGTTTCAGTTAAATGCAGGGGTACCGCAAGGCTTCGTTCTATCTCCTTCTCTCTTCTTCTAGTAAGCAAGCATACTAAACACAGTTTGTTCACAAGGACGTGATCAATTTGGTTTCATGAATGGCCATTAGGATGTGTTCATGTATATTTATGGATATCCTTATGTAGAAACTTAGTTCCACCAATAAAAAGGCAGTTGTGGCACAGAAATCCACCAACCGTTTCTATTCATAGTAGAACTGAGACTATGTGTTCCCAGATTTTTTTGCAGGCCATCGTTTGTATTTCCAACTTTAGCGTTAACATCACCTAATAAAATCTTAATGTCCCCACTTGGTATGGTGTTAAAAGCAATTTCAAGATGGTTGTATAAATTATACTTTACTTCATCAGCATCGGGTTCGGTGGCTGCATAGCATTGCAGGACTGTTATTTTGCGGAATTTTAAATTGAATCGTGCCTTGATAATACGGTCTGAAAAGGGCACATATTAAATGGGAGCCCGTTTTACTCTGGGCGAAACCCAAAACCAGTTTATATGGTTTTTCCTTGTGACCCGAGTATATAAAAGTATGTACAGAATTAAGTTGTTTGGAGTCCTTATTTAGACACCTAATTTCTCTCATTCTCAGAATATCCAGTTGATATGAATCGAAATCTTTGAATACTTATTCTAATCCCGATGGTGCTGAGAGAGTATGGACGCTCCTGGTTCCAATCATAATCCATTGTTTAAAGCCGTAATTCGTCATCGTATTTCGGGAGTTGTTATTTAGATATGTCAGTGTTTCACTAATTTCTTGCTTTTTATGAGAATAAGTAATTGGCTCATTGCTCAACCTCTTTTCTAGGTCAGGCAACCTTTGATTTTGTGTTTAGTTGGCCTTGGCTTTTTAATGGTGCCAAATCATCGGCACTCAGAATTTAAAAGTTTCACGATTGCCAGTAGTGTCCTTTTGAGACGCTCTTCTTTAATCCGCTGAATTGTTAGCCACTGCTAATTTTATTCGCAGTTACCCACCATTCTGTAGTTAGGGATTATCTACTATCCGCAACCTGTGAGGCGTCCCGTATCACTTCAGCTGTGCTTCCCTATAACTTCACAAGGAATAACTCAGAAAGTTGGAAAATAAAATTACAGGGGGTATATAGTATTGCTAAAACTTTAAAAATTATAAAAAGTTGTTATTTAACTAAGAATTTCTCTGAAATTGTTTAATTTTTCTTTTTGTATGTTAATAAATTATTAAATTTCCTCTAATAAAACAACAAAGTTGTTAATATTACAAAATTTAAATTTGAAAAAATACAATTGAATACAATTCTCAAATCGGATGAAACGAAATAGAATGAACTATAAATCGATTGGATTCCCAAAATTTTTAAATCGCTTGAGTAAAAATCTATTGAATTCATAACATTTGTATTCAGTGATTGAACAAATCAAATGATGGAAAAGTATTGAAGTCTTTAAAAAATTAAATCGAATAAGACCAATTAAGAATACATTCGAGTTGTAAAATTTTAGGTTGAGAATTCAATCATTCCACAGTTAATCCAGAATTGAAAATCGAATAAGAGAATGAATTCGTTAGAAGCCGTGATTACACTGTACAACAAATTCGAACTTTTTCCACAATTACGGGGTTCTGACAATGGATTCTGATAGAGGAGACAAACAAAAATATACGTTAGTCACATGCCTACTAAAAAAAATTATATGACTTTTGATATTATATATAATTATATCCGAAAAATGAGAACATCTAGTTGTATCAAATTAGGTCGTATTAGATCATATAAGATCTAATTTGACACAATTAGATCTAATTTGATAGAATAAGATATGGTTTTATACAATTTTATCCGGATTTTGTCCTCATCCAAATGTATCAAATATAATATAATCCTATACAACTAGATATAATGATTTATAATTCGATACAATTATACATAATTATATGTGGCATATGTAACTATATATCGGTCTATATGTAATTGGATATTTACATAGTCGTTTCATTTTTAATTAAGAATGAATCGACTATGGGCGAGTAACTTATTTCCAACATAACCAAGGTTAATCGTTAACCACAGATATTTCCATATAAATCTGAAATTTATAACTACGGTTAAGCACTAAACTCAGTTTATTTTAAGATAAGTTAGCAAGTCTATATTTGTCATATTTTTATTGTTTTAATATAAATCCTTATAAAATTATTTTCATTATATAGTTAATATATTATTTATTTAACATTTACCATGTAAAAAAAGCTCAAATAAAACATTTATCATCATTTTAAATTTATCTTTCAACATAAATTAGTTTGTTGATTGACTAAGTGACCATTTAAAACATAAATATGCTACAAGTATATAACAACAATTCGTGTCTGCAACATGCAAGCTTTCTTCTTTCTTTCATTCTTTAAACAATTCAGAAAGCCTCACTCTATAACAATACTTAATACTCAAACCAAACCAAACCATACAATACAACAATTACATATATGATGGATTATGGGTCATAATCTATCAAAAACAAAGAAAATATACTGCAGCAAAGAGAGTTTGTCATCTTGTATGAGTTACCCAAAAGATAAATTGTCTCCACTTTATAGCAAGAGTATGATGGAGTAGTCAGTAGTTGGTAAAAATATACAAAACAAGAATATAAAGAGATGGAAAATAATATTGTTTATGATCTTACAAGTGTTATAAAGTTGTGGTGGTCATAATATTTGAGATATACCAAGATATTAAGTACAGGGTGGCTCAAAAACATTAATTTGATGTTGTGTTGCTATATCTTTGAAATGAAACGACATTAATTTTTGAAGATTATATCGATTAAGTGGACGCCGCTCTTGTTGATGCTCATTTGGGCTCTTTTTACCGCATTTCAATCGTTCTGGAGAGAACTTCGTACGACAAGTTTTCGAATTGTTGTCGGATATTCTCTTTGAGAGCTTCCAGAGTCTGTAACTTGTTCAAATAGACCCGTAACTTCAAATACATATGTCTGGAGCGATTAAATCGGGCAATCCTGGCCGCTGCAAGTCGCCAATATAAGACATTAGGCGACCCGGAAACGTATTATTTAAATTGTCTATTGTCGCACGAGGTGTGTGTGCAGTTGCAGGGTCCTGAAATGGCAAATTACGCAGAATGTCGTCTGGTCGATATTGACGGTTCATTCAAGAAATCTTTACAGCGGTGATATTCTCGGCGGAACGAGCATTACGAGGCCTTCACGCTCGTCTTCTGTCATGTGTTGTTCCAGCCTCTTCGAGGCTGTTGTTTCGCCAGTTGACCTAGGACGGCCGGGAAATCTGCTCCAAATTCACTTTATGCTAAAATCGCTGAAGAATTATTCCGTAAAAGAATAATTATTCCGCCTTCATGAGAAGTATAGCGTTCCTGGACTTGTGGACGTGTATTGTGCGTGTGTTTACTTTACAAATATTAAAGCAAAACTAACAGTTGCCACCATGTGCAAATGCCATAGCATCTTTCAATATGGTAATACCTTTTGGGCCACCTTGTATATCTTTTTATGTTAGAAAAATCTTAATCACATTTCAACTACATATATGTGAACGTATTTATTTACAAGTTCATACACTCACGAAAACGAATCATAAAAATTACGCAAGAAAATTTTTGTGAAAACTTACTGGATGTTTTTGTAAAATTAATCAGACAAATTCGTTAAAAAGCTAAAAACTAATTTGAAAACATTTTTGTTTCAAAACTTTTCCACGAATTTGTTGAAACATCTATGTAGAACATAGATGCTGCTATACATTGTTAAAGAAAAATATTTTTAACAATAATCTTAATTTTTGCATTAAAAAATACAAAAATTGTTTTTTCGGACTTTCAATATTTTCATATATTTAGTTAGAATATTCTTCTACCTCAAGTCCAAATTCTAATATGATATGTCATATATTTTTAAGTTATTGTGTTTCACACAAATATTTTAACGAATTAATCTGATTATCTTTATAAAAACAGCCAGTTAGTTTCCAATAACCAAGAACAATTTTCTGTTCCAAATAATCGGTTGTAGAATAGCTACTTTTCCTTCCCAGCTGGAATTGTCTTAAATATGTCTTCATGTCGGCTCAATGACATGTGACTGTCACAGGTGACTTGCTGATCCGCTCCCATACAAAATACCCATAGACACCTGCTTACATTTTCATACAAATGCAAAAATGTCATCATGACGAGTCAGCAGGAGGTCAATGCAGGTCAATGCGTTGGAGAAATGATAACATATCTTTAGGAAGTCATCACTGACATTTCCAACATGGGTCAGTAAGTTGTCATTAACACTTAAACTTTTAAAAATCACTTTTGCTTTCTTTTATCCTTCCTATTTCCAATACTTATTCTCTCTCTCTTTCTTTTCCTTGTATTTAATTTTCTTTTATTAAAAATTCAAAGTTTGTTATTTTATATGACATTTACAGAGAGTCGAATTAGAAGCCTTGTGTTTGGTAATTCGTCGTACCGTGTATCTAAACCATTATAATACAAATCGTTTTATAAATCTTTTTATATTGCCTTCATTATGTTTAATTTGTCCTGGGAGCCTTCCTTGACATTTCCGGCGCTTTCAATAACGTATCTACGGATGCAATATTAGAGAGTGTGGCAAAAACAAAAGCTGCCGTGCAGGCTGTGAATTGGATAGGTGGTCTTTTAAGCTGCAGGATATTATCTGCGGAAAGGGGTAAAAACTTGGAGTCTGCTAGGAAAAACTTGGAGTCTGACAGTTAATCTCACGCATTGGATTAATATGGCAGTTGCTAGGCCAATTATACTCTATGGAGTACTTGTTTGGTGGACCGCATTGGAGAACAGGGTCTACTGCAGGCGTCTGGAGAGTGCGCAGAGACTTGCTGAACTATGCATCACTGGTGCCCTACATAGTACGCCTACTGTTGCGCTGGATGTAATCCTGGATTTACAACCGATTAATCTGGTAACGAAGGGGACCGTGAGGAAATACACTGTTCGCTTAGGGACTACGGGGCAATTTAGGTATGTGCCTTACGGCCACGGGAGAATCATTGGGGAGATGAATTGTAGCAGTGACTACATTATCCCTAGAATGGGCTTCAATGGGGAACTTCGCGTCACTATGGGGGAATATGGTTGGTTGGCAGGTCTTCGCTCTGACCACAAGACCTTTAATTTCTTCACGGATGGTTCTTCACTATGGTTTTCTGTCGGGAGCTGGGTATCGAGAAGTCATATAAGCTCCCCAATAACTTCAGTATTTTTCAGGCGGAACTATTAGTAGTCAAAATGGCTGCCGACCTTGCAAATTCCCCTGAGACAATTGCTTCTTACATTAATTTCTACATTGACAGCCAGGCGGTGATAAGGGCGATCTCCGCTAATCTGGCATACTCATAGATTGTCCAAAAGTGTAGGGACTCTTTAGGTAGACTCTGTACCAATAGAAAAGTACACATCTACTGGGTTCGGGGCCACCGTGGCATAGAGGGATATGAAATTGCAGACTGATTGGCGAAAGAGGGGTCCATCCGCCTGACGAAAAGGCTTTCATATGCTACTTAGGTTCTTGAAGCGGGCTGTATATTCCACTTAAATGGGCAGGTCTGCGGTATTTTGGGGAAACAGCAAAACGTGCAGAGTGTCGAGATTTATGTGGAGATCCTACGATGCCAAGACGACAAAACTTCTACTTTTCTTAACCTGAAGCGACTTTAGACTCCTGGTGGGGATACTGCTGCATCACTGCTAGACTGAGGTTCTTTCAAAGAGAACATGAAAGCTTGCGAGTGATAATTGTAGGTTTTGTGGGTTTAGCATATCATGTGCCACTATCCGGCTCTTTCGCGCTGCAAGGCAAACTGCTTTGGAGATCATCTATTCTGAGATCTGGAGCAAATCTCTGGAATCAGAATCTTGAGACTCCTGGCTTTTGCTAAGAGAGTGTGGGATACTCACTTCTGTTTGAACTTACGTGGGGGTTATGGTTTCTCATCTGATAACACTAGGGACCCAATGATCTATGCGTGGTCTTTTGACCAACCAGTGCAACCTAAGCTAACCTAGCCTTTCCATTTTTTATATTCCATTTTTCAAATTAAAATTTTTAAATTTTATTTCATTTTTCCTTTATTCCAATTTAAATTATATTAACTCTGTTTGAATGTTCCTTTCAGATTTTATTGTTTTTTCTTAAGTTTAAATTAAGTACTGGTATATAAAAGTTTTAAATTGATTATGCCCAGCAGAAACAAAAATTACAAACTACTTCTTTCAATGCTTCTCAAGTATCCGTTAGTGTATTTTTACAGTTTTTTTAGAAGTTATTTTGAACAACTTCAAAAAATCACTTCTTTCATTGCTTCCAAAGTATCCGTTATTGCATTTTTACAGCTTTTTTAGAATTACTTCTGAACCACACCCAAAAAATCACTTAAGTATTGCTTCTAAAGAGTAATTGCTCTAAAAGTGATCGTAAAAAGTGATTTTGGTATCACTTGCCATTTCCAAACAGAGGGTCGCGGGTTCGATTCCCGGCGGGACCATTATTTTTTTATTTTTTTTAATTTTATTAATTTTTTTTTTAATATTTTTAATTAATTTCCTTAAATTCATTCTTTTTTTAATTTTTAAATTTTTAAAAATATGTATATATAAAAAAAAAATTTTTTTAAAATAAAAAAAAATATAATTTTTTTTTGTAAAGAATTTTTTTTTTAAATTTTAATTGGTGAAAAAGAGCTTCCTTTGCACTCGTTCAAAAAGTACTGAAAAATGTTAAAGTGGGAGTACTTCTCTCCTATGACAACTCAATGTTAAAATCATTAGTGTTTATGTTAAAAAATAAGTACATCTAGAACATCAATTGTAGTGCTTTTTCTACTGCTTCGGCATATCTTTTTTTTTCTGGGTGGTGTATGTGTCTAGACTAGAGATAAACGCTTGACACGAAATGTTCGTGATTCACGCGGTTCACTCGCAAAAGGGGGAAAACTTTAACCCCCAAAAAAATATAAAGCCATACGTAAACTTTGAAAACATGTATATTTTTTTTGGTCCGCTCTGCCAGAATCAGTTGAAAGAACCTTGTTATTTTTCTTATACAGTATAATTGTTGCTGATTTTACCAAACCAATTTTCATTTACAGTTTCTTACTAAAATTTAGTAGAGGTTACTAAAATTAGCAAAAAACACGTCAGAGCTCAAATTGGTTAAGTTTCCCGTAGTAACTGCAACATTTTCAGTAGCCATTACAGACTTTTTATTTGAGTGTAGGTTATTTAAGAAATAGAGGGATAGTTAGTTACGAGTACGTTATTATCTTTGATGCATAGATACTAAGTTTTCTCATTTTCACTGACGTTTTTCCGTGAGTATATTTCTTGTTGATAAAAGAAAACCATTTATATTGTTTACAATATTGTTGTGGAAATATATGTCATTGGTGTAATTTTTCTTTGTATATTTTCTTTTAATACCCTACAGCAAAACATGGTCAAGGTGTTATGACTATTAAAAATACTGTACTTAACCAGGTCCTTTGAAAATAATTTTCTGAGACGGTATAGCGGTGTTTCTACTTTTTTCAAATTCTACTGAAAAATACATATTAAAAATTTATAGATAACTTATGGTAAGGATGCGTCTATTTTTAACGTCCGCAAATCTTACAAAAAAAAAACGGGATTAGCTTATTTACTCAGCTTTAACGGAATTCTAACAGAATACTATAGGGATCATAGTATGATATTTAGAACTAAAATATTAAAATATTGGGATCATACTGGAATCATAATATGATAAGTTATTGACCATATAATTATACAAAAAAAGAGAAGAGTATGATTGTCACAATTTTTTGACAATATGATTTTCGCAATCATAAATCCAAAAATATATGATGCTCTTCGAATATGGTCATGTCCATCAAGTTTTTTCTTTGCAATAAATCATTTAACTTCAGTTTCAAGTTAATTTTGCATTTATTAAAATTTCAAACTAAACTATTGTTTTAGGGTAACTTATAGTCGTTCTTAACCGACTATAATTTTCTTATTTGTTTTTCATACAGTTTTTTTTTCTTCTTCGTAATGTTTTATTAAAACAGTTATTTAGCTGCATTCTAGCCTTGAACTTAATTTGAAACGGAACTTTATATTTAAACCGGATTACATTACAGTTTACTTTCTATTTTTTTGTTTCTCTATTTTTTTGTTTCTATATCTGTCACCAAAGACTTATATAACTAAATAGGTTAATTTGTCTTTAGAAATGTTTAATGAAGACCGTTTGTAAAGACGAGACCATTTTTAGAATGAATAATTTTATTTATATAGATTTTCATTCATTATCAAGTAGTTATGTTATAATACAGGCACCAGAAAACGTTTTTTTTTTGTTTTTATCAAAAATAAATATCACTAAAGTTCAAAATGTTTTTATTTCTCAATCGAAAACAAAAAATTTCAAATGTACTTTAAAACAAAAATATCCCTCAAGTTGAAATTCGAAAAATAAGTGTGTTTGCGTACCCGAAAATTTGTACAAATTCGTACAAATTTGTACAAGTTTTTACTGGAAGGTGTTTGTTTACACAATTACTCAGTAAGGAGAGAGGAAAAATAGAGGGTAAAGTGACAGTTTAATACCAGAGAACTTACAAGTTTTTACTGGATGAATTTTTGCTAGTAAGAATTTGTAAGAAAAAAAACATATGATTTAAAACATATGATTGAAGAAACAAAACATTTGTCTAAATAATTTTGAAATAATTTTTTGTAAAAATAAAAAATATTTAAATATAAGCTTATTTACGATGGAAGGAGTAAGTAAGTGATCATTTTATTAGGTTTTATTTATTAATCTAATAATTTGAATAGGTTTATTTCGCAATCAGCTATTTTAATAACTGTTGCCAATTTAGCTATTTTCTCGGCAAATCTAGCGATACTTCAACTCGTTTAGAGGGATAAAATATAATTTAGCTATTAGCGGGAAAACTAGCGATTTTTCTTTTCAAGACAGTCTTCACATTTTCTTAGCATTTTTTTACATTTATTTCCTTGACAGAATTTTTGAATCATTATTATTCAGCGATTTATCGCTAAATTTTTATGAAAAACTTAAAAGTTCGAAAAGTTTGGCGATGTATCGATAATTTTTTAAGAAGGTTTTAAGAAGCTTGAAAAATATAGCTATTTTTGTGAAATTTTTCAACAGAACCTGAAAAGTTCGTGAAATTTAGCGATTTATCGCTTTTTTAAGTTTTTTATAATTTAGATATTTTCTAGTGATTTTTTAGTTTGATTTAGCGATATTTTTAGGAAAGAAGTTGGCATCAGTATTTTACTAATTCTTACAATTTTTCTGTTTGCGTACATTTTTAGATATTTTTCTTTTTGAGAGTAAATTTTGCCTTACTCTCTGTAAATTTGTTACTGAGTAATTTTTACTGGACTTTACTGGAAAAGTAAGCAAACACACCTAATATCTTTAGGTATAAATATCAAAGATAAAAAAAATTGATAAAAAAATAAAACTTTTTAAAACGTTTTAAAAAACGTTTTTTTTTTGTTTTTCATCTTTGTACTAAGTACAAAAATATGAATAGAATTTTAAAATTTTTGTTTTATTTTTATGGTGGAGATTATTATGGTTTTTGGTTTCAAATCTGTAGAAAATCATATAATATCCTAGAGTGAACTGTTGAGCGGTATATACATACAAACATATATTGCAAATATTTTTTTTTTTTGCTAAAATGTTTGCCAATTGACCAGCATTTTGCACTAATATTATTCATTTTCGGAATGAAATCGCTGTATAAGTTTTCTAATTAAATTTTTGCACCAAGAAACCTTTTTCGCATTCCGCCATTAATTCGCAATTTTTTAAGTGCAGATTTTTAAAATTTATAACCTAGGGACCATAATACCCATATCTCATACCAAAGTTTGGTAATTAGTTCGCAAAAAAAAAAATTGCCAAAAAAAATTTTCAAAAAAAAATTTTTTTCCATTAATGTATTCTTTTGCAGAATATAAATTGCTGATCAGGTTTCTTAACTATTTTTTTGTATCATAAAGGCTTTTTTCGCATTCCGCCAATATTTTGCAATTTTTTGAGTGCGGTTTTTTTAAATTTTTAACCTTAGGACAATAATTCCCATATCTTATGCCGAAGTTTGGTGGTTAGTATGCAAAAAGTTTCGCGAAAAAAAATTTAGCAAAAAGGAACATTTTTCCATCAACATATTCTTTTGAAGAATGTAAATCGCTGACTGAGTTTTTTAATTTATTTTTTGTACCATAAAGCTTTTTTTCGCGTTTCGCCATTATTTTGCAAATTTTTAAGAGCGGTTTTTTTAACTCGCAACCTAGGGACTATAATACCTATATCCTATACCAAAATTATCTGGTTAGATTGCAAAAACAAAAAAAATTGGGAAAAAAAATTTTCCAAAAAGGAATAGTTTTGCACCAATATACATATGTATATGTATGTAACATATGTTAATCGCTGATTAAGTTTAAAAAATTTTGAATGCGGTTTTTTAAAATTCATAAATTTGTAACTATGATACCCATATCTTATGCCAAAGTTTGGTAGTTCGTACGCAAAAAATTTCGCGAAAAATAAATTTTGCAAAAAGGAAAATTTCTGCATCAACATATTCGTTTGCAGAATGTAAATCGCTGACTGAGCTTTTAAATTTATTTTTTGTACCAAAAAGCTTTTTTTTAGCGTTCCGCGATTTTTTTTGCAATTTTTTAAGTGCGGATTTTTAAAATTCATAATCTTGGGACTATAATACCAATATTCTCATATCAAAGTTTGGTGGTTAGTTTGCAAAAAAAATTCGCAAAAAAAATTTTCCGAAAAGAAAATTTTTTTCATCAGTGTATTTGTTTGCAGAATGTAAATTTCTGATAACAATTTTTAATTCATTTTTTGTACCATAAAGTTTTTTTTCGCGTTCCGCCATTGGTTTGCAATTTTTTAAGTGGGGTTCTTTAAAATCCATAATCTAGGGACTATAATACATATATCCTATACCAAAATTAGCTAATTAGATTGCAAAAACAAAAAATCACGACAAAAAATTTTGCCAAAAGGAATAGTTTTGCATCAATATATTTGCTTGCAGAATGTTAATCGCTGATTATCATGCTTTGTAGAAGTCTTTTCGGCGGAAATTTTTATTACTTTTTAATAACGCAAAGGTTTATATCATTGGATGCAGAAATATGTCTATATGAATGTTGTTTTAAGAATTTTTACAAAATTTATATGTAATTGTAATCAGAAAAAACTAAAAAAAAACGTTTTAAAACGTTTTATTTTGTTTTTTCCTCAATACAAAAAAAACGTTTTTTTTTTTTGTTTTTTCCTCAGTACAAAATAAAAATAATTCTCAACTTTCCTGAAAATATCAGTACGGATATTTTTAAAATTTTGTTTTCGAAAAGAAAACAAAAAATAAAAAAATTGATGAAAACAAAATATCCATCAAGAAAAATAAATTCATTTGTACACAAGTGATTTTTTTTTATTGAGGAAAAAACAAAATAAAACGTTTTAAAAGTATTAATATCGGGTGCCTGTTATAATATGAATTTTCATTATTATAGTAATTAATAATAATGATCATATGAGTCCTAATACATTTTATGCAGTAATTAAAGAGATCTAAATAGTTTTCATTATTAAAGAACTAAACAATTTTCTATTTCAAATTAAATATATTTACTTGTTTGGGTAATTTCGAATACTGTTAGGAAGAAAGAAAGAAAGAAAAGGAGCGTATTGAACCTGATTCTTACTAAAACACAGACAAAATATATGGTTGCAATATGATCTTGGCTACAAAACTATATTGACCACTGCCATAGTTAGTTGTTGCAATCAAATTATTAATTTATTAATCATGCTTTACAAACTATGTATACATAAAATATTTGTCTTTCGGTTATCATATTATCCTCTCATCTATAATCATATATTATCGGAATAATCATATACCTCTTTTCTAATTACAATCATATTATTATCATTTTAATTAAGAAAGATCAATTTCACAATCACTGGTATAGTTTCGCCAAATATAAGATGGTCAATACATTGTTTTTGAGCATCATCCATCCTTGTTTGAAATCTTGTGAAAAAAAAATTGTAAGAAGCAATCAAATAAAATAATACATATTAAGGAAAAGACAGCAAAAATAGAAAAACAATTTATTGGTATTTATTTTAATAGTGACATTTAGCGTGTTTTTTAATCACCTGGATTTAGAATTTTTCATACAAAAAATGGATTTATTAAATCCAAAAAAAAAGCTGGATTTAATAAATCCACAATAAAAGCACAAATATATGAAACAGCCTATTAATTTAATGTCAGAAAAAAATACGAATGAAAATTAAAAGAGAAACAAAAAAATTTAAAAACTAACAAATAAAAGGTTTTTCTTAAATTTTTTTTCATGAAATATGTTTAGAAAAAAAACTACACCTCACCAAATACATATTTTTCATCTTGGACATGGAGAAATAGCTCAAATAGAAATGGCAATTTTTCACTCTACAGTTAGTAATTTAATTAAATCCAATTAGTGAATATTAAATATTGCAATGGAATTTTTCAATTGTGTAAAAATATAAATTGAAGTGATAAAACTGAAAAGGCAGACTGTTTATCGCTGTTTTATGTAAAATATAATTATAAATTAAAAGTTAAAGTAGAATCCTTCATCATCGAATTCGGTATTAAAAATTAGGGTGAAAGAAGTGTCGGACAGAAAATTTTTTTAAAATAGGAAGAATCTAACCCCATCTGTTGAGCACTTTTAGAAATACTTTTTGGATTTATTAAATCCAAGTGATTAGAAAAAACGGCTATTGTTTGTGGAAGAAGGAATCCAGTCTACCTATCTTGTTTGGGCAAAATATAGATTCTAAAGCCACCTTCACATAAAATTATTATTTATCGTGCATAAATTTGCCTCGTCTTATAAACTTAGTAAAAAATGATGAAATAGTGTTTTATTTTTTAATTTTTTGTACTAAATATTGTTGAGGAGCGTCTTTAGTTAATAAAAAATGTGTACGAAATGTTCATAATATATTCCTAATGACCATAATATAATACCTAATAATCACAAAATTTTCTACAATACACGACCATTAGACCCTACCTCAAAAAAAAGGTTCGCCGTACACCGTCCAATCTAAATTATTTTTGCAAGGAGGTTTCAAAAAAAAATTTATTTTTTTTGCCGAACGTAGAGGTCGCCATTTTATATTTTTCGTTATATCTTTGGTATTTACAGTCGGATCTTAAAGTATGATACATCGATGTTTTTCTCTCGAGGGGATACTAAGGGACATTGACCTTAAGTATCCCGTTCTAGTAGTTACCCACCAGATCTCAGTTGCTACCACCCTAATGTACCACCCTAATGTCAGAAAATTAAAGCTCGCAAAAAATCATTAAACTTTTGCTAAGGAAGTTTTTCGATAAACCCAGCAGAAATTTTATTTTTTTGGTTGCCGAACATAGGGTTCGTCTTTTAAAATTTTTTTCATTGGATTTTTCTTTTATAGCAACACACTGGTATCGTCGAGGCAAAAAAATCAATATATCACACTTTAAAATCCGACATTAAATGCCGAAGCAAAAAAAAAAATTAAATTTTTTTGAAACTGCCTTGCAAAAATACTTCATCTTAGAGGATGTACGGCGCACTTTTTTTTTTGCCTGTAAGGTGGTACGGTCTAACGACCATGATATGATCATTAGGAAAATATTGTAATCATTAGAAACAAATGAATGCTCTTATGACATTAATTTTGGGCTAGATGTTGCTTTGAATTGTACAAAATTAGAGATAATGGTTTCGGTTTTGACGCTTGTACCAGGTCCTCAACGTAGACTTTCACTGCAAACAGGAAGTGCAGGTACCGGAAGTATATCCGAATGTGGCACTGGAAGCAAAGCTTATGGCACGGCTTTATATACAAAGCTCTTTCGATTATGCATATTTAATTTCATTATTACACTATTTTGGCAAACATAGCATGTAGTGTCTTTTTGTTCATCTGCCTCTAGCCAACGCATCGGAATGCCAAAGTTCATTAAGTAAATTGTATTAAAATTAGACCACAGCATCAAGCCGTTGTAGCCACTTCAGCAGATATATTTTGACACCCACGGCTCATCTGGAAAAACATCCAGTTCAAAATAAAGTTTATATATATCCTGCACTTTACTACTTTAAAAAATGAAAACTTTTATTCCCTAAGGGTATGCTTGCCGCAGACATAGCAAAAGCACTCAAGCTTTTGCAAACAGTCAATCATTTTTATTCCTACAAATTCCCTTGTGGGACAATTAAAAACGAAAACGATTAAATTTTTTTATTGCAATTTTGAGCGGCAAAAGGATAATGACAAAGAGAACGAGGAAGAACATAAACAACAAAACTGAAGTCATAGTAACATAGATACAAAAGAATTCGGTAGTTGAGTGTCAAACTATCTCGTCAGAGATGGGACCAATAATACATACGTGACCAATAACTACATTAACTCTTAATGGGAAATCTTTAATTCGACTGGTTTTTGCTGTTTGTGTTAAGTTTTGGGCTTTGGTGTGTTCTGATATATGTAGTAAAATAATTATTTTAAATTTTGCATTAAAAAAATACAAAAATTGTTTTTTCGGTCTTTCTATATTTTCATGTATTTTGTAAGAACATTGTTCTACCTCAAGTCCAAATTCTAATATGATATTGTCATATTAGATTTTATTTGTTGTTTCAAAAGTAATCAACAAATTCGATTTTTAAATTTTGCTTTGAATTTCAACAAACTTGTTTTTTGATATGGCAACATCGTTTATTAAAATTTGCTTTGAATTTCTACAAATGTGTTTGTTGGCTATGTAATTGAAATAAATTCAACAATCAAGTAACAAACATGATGTTTGTATTCACAAAATCAGTTGTAGGCGCAATTTCAATTATAAGTTTAATTGTATTTACAAACTATTTTTATCTGTGTATACAACCAGGGACGCAACAGTTATAATTCAAATTCAAATTTGGCATAGAACTTAACCCCACCGAAGTAAAATAATATAACAGGGCTATGAACTAAACAGCTTGAATAAAGCTCGTCAACTCTCCATCAGATAGCATGCAACAACTCTCGCGCAATTACAGTGTTGCCATATTTGAAGTCCTTTCCAAAGAAAGCAACACGTTAATTAATAAAAAAAATTTCCTGAGTGTTGCTTCTCTTTAAAAATAAAAAAACAAAGAAAAAAAAAGATAATTAATTGATATAAATTAGCCTTTCATTTGAGTATAATCCTGAAGGTGGATGTTCAAGGACACTCTACTGGAGATGCAAAGAAATTAAAAATTATCGTTTTTTTTCGAGTCTACTCCGCAGCATTGAAAGCTTAAACCCAATTGCTGATTACACTATGCGACAGTCAAAATCGGGATGGGATGAAACCAACGGGAAATGTTATATCGGTCAAAAACAAGTTATACGTGTCCCGGCGTTTCGCTGGGTCAGCCCTAGGAATCGAGATATATCTTTTTTTTGACATAACTCGAGAACCACTAGTCCGATTTTGCTCAAACAATTTTAAAAAAATTAAAAATTACAATTCCTTTAATCTGTTCATATAACGTTTTTCTATATACTCAACAGTTTTGCCGGTAAAAATAAATGTTTGTTACCGCTACCATAAAAATCAATAACCTTTTGTTTATTACTTTTTTTTAATATTTTAGGTAAAAAATATTTTTTTCTTCATACATTTATTTTTACCGGCAAAACTGTTGAGTATATAGAAAAACGTTATATGAACAGATTAAAGGAATTGTAATTTTTAATTTTTTTAAAATTGTTTGAGCAAATCGGACTAGTGGTTCTCGAGTTATGTCAAAAAAAACCACCAAAGGTCAAATCGATATATCTCGATTCCTAAGGGTGACCCAGCGAAACGCCGGGACACGTATAACTTCTTTCTTACCGATATAACTTTCCCCGGTAGTTTGAACCCTTCCCGATCACTGACCCCTACCATTTGTCTCACAGTGTAATTTTGAAAGCAACAGTATAATTGAAAAATCCAAAATTAAAAGCTTTGTTTAAAAACTGCGGAAAATGGCAATCAGGAGGCAATCATATTGCATTGTTAACGGAAGTTCTTCAAAACCATAAAATTTTTTGAATATAGTAATTGTAATTTATTGGCTTTTTCAAGATGATCAAAAAGTATGATTTAAGAAGGGACCTATTATACCTGTGATGCACAGCGTGTTCGTAAAAGCATCATCTGGCAACACTGCAATTGGCAGATGTTCGAAAATGCATCATGAAAGCAGATCAAATACGCATCACAAAAATATCTAATGCAAATCATCAGCTGATTTGCATCAGACACCAATCACAGATGTGCATCAGTTGCAAAGTAGTGAATCATTTCCAAACTGGCCCAATATCATGTGTGCAGTTGTCTAAATTATTCAAAGTAAAGTAGAAAAAAAGCACTTGATAAGTTTAGCTTAATATTTAACAAAAGTCTATTAAAGGTTAAAGAAACTAACCTTTCTCTATCCAACTAATATCCACGATTTTGTAAATACTTTTCACCTTATCTTCATATTTAGCTTAATCACATATATTCTCTCTCTCAACTTCAAATTTATTTACAATTAGTGAAACCCATTTTAAAAATTATTTAATGATTTCTGTAAGACAAACTATTTTAAACTTTATTTTCATTCGAAACAAAAACATTTGAAATATTTCAAACAAAAAAAAAAAAAAACTTTTACTTTCAACAATAAATTTACCGTTAAGTTATTCAATTAAAGTCATATTAAAAAAATAGTTTTTACTAATCATAAAAATTATCAAAAATAAATAAAATCATAAAAAACAAACTAACAGCAGTTAATTGAACTTAATAAACGTTTAAATTGTCATGGTAAATTTACAAAAACACATTTTCAACAGATTTCAACTGGACATGGCAGACATATTTGAAGAAAAAAAACCAACAACAACAACAAATATTTTACTAACAAATATTTTAAGTCGCTAACTAACAGCAAAATTTTCAACAGACAAACTGACGACCGGCATTATAATGTTGCCACATTATACATACATATTGCCAACACAATGCGGAAATTAATAAGGCAGAGATTTTAGACGACGGGGAGGGGGGAAAGAGATAACAAGCAAAAGTTGATTTGATAAAACAAACAAAATGATGACCTCCAAAACGAATAAATAGAGAAATGGGTAAAAATTGTAAAATAATATGCAGCAGCAGGCCAAAAACACATTTTTATGCCTTCAACAACCAAAACATTAACCCTCTAATGACAACTGGTTGGCAAAATGCACCAACAGTATTGTTCCTACATTTATAAAAAAAGTTAGCATAAAAGTCTGTTAAACGCGTTCTGAAAAAATTTAACTAATTTTTATGTTATTTTCTCTAAAAAAGTGCGTACAAATATGTCAAAATTCTGCTAAAATAATAGGAAATAGTGCATGTATTTGCGCCAGCACAATTTTGACCTATTTGTATAGACTTTTTTTATAAGTGTAGTTCAATATCTACTTATGGATGGATAATAAGTGATGCCACAATGGACATTAGGGTAAACTTTCGTTATAAGGGCTTTAAATTTTGCTTGAATAAACTTGTTGATTTGAAAAAAATATTTCAAATATATAATACTTTAATTTTTGTTTTACTTTTGCTGGGGTATTCTATTGAAGTAAAATGTTATAAAAGTTGTAGTCAAGCCTTGAAGCTGGAAACCAGTGCTGGAATTCAACTTGAATTCCAGTGCAATTGTTTATAGGAATGGTCAGAATTTCCAAGGAATTAATCCGAATGGGTTCTCTCTGATTTTAATAAAATTTGGATATATGACAGAAGAGAAATAATAAAAATCTCACGTTTAAAGATTAAAAAGTGGGATCAAAATTTAAAACTTTTTTCCTATAAGAACATGTGCAGCAGACCGTACCTCAAAAAAAAAGTTCGCCGTACACCCTCTAAAATGAAGTATTTTTGAAAGGCGATTTGAAAAAAATCATTTTTTTTTGCCGAACATAGGGGTCGCTTTTTTAATTTTTGTTATAGCTTTGGCATTTAAAATCGGATTTTAAAGTGTGATATATCGATTTTTTTGCATGGAGGAGACCATTGTTTTGCTATATAGTAAAAATCCAATTAAAAACAATTTAAAAAGGCGACCCCTACGTTCGGCAACCAATATATGAAAAAAATTTCTACTGGGTTTAGCGAAAAACTTCCTTAGCAAAAGTTTAATGATTTTTTGCGGCTTTAATTTTCTGACATTAGGGTGGTACATTTGGGTGGTAGCAACTGAGATCTGGTGGGTAACTACTAGAACGGGATACTTGAGCTCAAAATGCCCTTAGAGCAAAACACTGGTCTCCTCGAGAGAAAAACATCGATGTATCATACTTTAAGATCCGACTGTAAATGCCAAAGATATAACGAAAAATGTAAAATGGCGACCCCTACGTTCGGAAAAAAAAATTAAATTTTTTTTTTGAAACCTTGCAAAAATACTTCATACTGGAGGGTGTACGGCGCACTTTTTTTTTTGCCTGTAAGGTGGTACGCTCTAATGTGCAGTAAATGAACACACTGACTGTGTAACATTTTCGGGTTCAGTGCCTGGGGGGTGAGAAATTCCAAGTCAGGATGAAAGTACAGTAAAACCTCAAACGATTTGCCGTTCTCAGGCCAAACTTTTTTTATGACCTTTTATGTTTTTTCTTTATATTGTTATTTGTGGGAACTATGTGACCCACTGGAAAAATATTAGTCCATCTTCATCATAGGATCAAAAAAGCACTTAAGTGTTTATTTTCTAAAATTAAATTAAGAATAATATTTTTAAACCAAGAAAAATAATATCAGAAAATTTCATCAGTATCTGCTCAGAAATATCTGTTATATTAATATCCCAGCAAAAAAAAAGAGATGACGAAGCAGTAGAAAAATCACTACAATTGATGATCTAGATGTACTTCTTTTTTAACTCTTTCACTACCCTTGTATACTACAGTGTACACATCTTTAAAATAATATATAAAATTGGATAATGAAAAAAAAAATCTTATGTTTTTATACCCTACACCACTATGTGGTCAGGGTATTATAAGTTTGTGCTGATGTTTGTAACACCAAAAAATATTGGTCGTAGACCCACCTTATAGTATACCGATCGGTTCAGAATTTTTTTTTATTTCGATTTAACGATGTCCGTCTGTCCGTCCGTCCGTCCGTCTGTCTGTCTGTCCATGCAATCTTGTACGCACTCTACAGGTCGCACCTATTAAGATATTTCGATGAAATTTGGTACATAGACCTATGTTGGCCCAAGGACGAACAAGTTTGATTTTTTTGAACATCGGTCCATGTTTAGACCTAGTGCCCATATAAGGGTCCTACCAAAATTATATTGTTTATACGCTGCAGGTCGTAAATATTAAGATATTTTGATGAAATTTGGTACACAGACCTATATTGGCCCAATAACGCAGCCTATTGATTTTGGTGAACATCGGTCCATGTTTAGACCTAGTGCCCATATAAGGGTCCTACCAAAATTATACTGTTTATACGCTGCAGGTCGTAAATATTAAGATATTTTGATGAAATTTGGTACACAGACCTATATTGGCCCAATAACGCAGCCTATTGATTTTGGTGAACATCGGTCCATGTTTAGACCTAGTGCCCATATAAGGGTCCTACTAAAATTATATGGTTTATACGCTGCAGGTCGCAAATATTAAGATATTTTGATAAAATTTGGTACACAGACCTACGTTGGCCCAAGGACAAAGCCTATTGATTTTGGTGAACATCGGTCCATGTTTAGACCTAGTGCCCATATAAGGGTCCTACCAAAATTATATTGTTTATACGCTGCAGGTCGCAAATATTAAGATATTTTGATGAAATTTGGTACACCGACTTATGGCAGCCGAAGGACGAAGCCTATTGATTTTGGTGAACATCGGTCTATGTTTAGACCTAGTGCCCATATAAGGGTCCCCCCAAAATTATATTGTTTATACGATGCACGTCGTAAATATTAAGATATTTTGACGAAATTTGGTACACAGACCTATTTTGGCCCACGGACGAAGCCTATTGATTTTGATGAACATCGGTCCATGTTTAGACCTAGTGCCCATATAAGGGTCCTACCAAAATTATACTGTTTATACGCTGCAGGTCGCAAATATTAAGATATTTTGATGAAATTTGGTACACAGACCTATATTGGCCCAATAACGCAGCCTATTGATTTTGGTGACATTAGTTGGCTTTTACCCAGACTGGTGTAGGGTATTCTATAGTCGGCATGCCCGACTTTAACCTTTTTACTCGTTTATAAATAAGTTTACTCTTGGCCTTCAAAGAAAAATCATTATATGTGGAAAAATTGCTTTTTATTCACCTGTAAAAATAGTACGGAAAACAATATTGAACTGGAGTGCACTAGACCGTTCCTTAAAAAAAAAGTTCGCCATAAACCCTCCAATATAAAGTATTTTTGCAAGGCAATTTCAAAAAAAATTTTTTTTTTCCCGAACACAGTGCACAGTGCTTCGTCCCCATATAACGATTGGACAAAAATAGAAGGAGTGGAAACAGAGTTTTGAAATTTGCTATACTGACATAGAACCCCTTAGTTAAGAAAATTTTAATTTTTGGAAATATCGGGCCAAGGACACGCCCACCTCCCATAGGTCCTGAAATTTAAAAATAATATATTAGCTACATAAATGGACGTAAAATTACAAAAAGTATCCATTGAGATGCACATAAAACTGGAAACGTTTGTGTAAATTTTTATCAAAATCGAACCAAGGACTCTTAGACCTGCCATATATCCTTTATTTTAAAATTTTAATAACACCTACAAAAATTATCCGATTGCGATGAAATTTAGCACGTGAATTGATATAAGGTCAAGCCATATTTGTGCCAAATTTGGGTAAAATCGATTCATTAATAAAAAAAATGCCTTTCACAAAAAATAGGTTTTAAATGCTTAAAATGATTTTTCTAAAAAAAAAAAAAATTAAATAGGATTAATATAGGAAACCATGTGAATCCTCCATTTTAGGCATACGGTATGTTCAGCGAACTTATGTAAAACACTACGAAGAATATTTTTGTGGAACATTTTAACCTTCTATCTCTTCAATTAAAGGGACTTTTTTGGCCCCTTTTTAAAAAGGGAAAAAAACGACCCATAAGTTTAAGAATTAGACGGTTAAAATATTCCACAAAAATATTTGTCATGAAATTCTACTATAAGTCTCTGAAGACATCAGCATTGAAAATTTAACTTAAAGGCCAGCAATAAGTAAAAACTTAAAATGTGTTTAAGGGTTAATTTCGTACTTATTCAGAATTGGCGCTCAAATGTCCCGCAAACCTGGATTTTAGGGAGAAACCATGGGAATCTTCCATTTTAGGTATAGGATATGTTCAGCGAACTTATGTAAAACACTACGAGAAACATTTTTGTGGAACATTTTAACCCTTACGGGTCTTTTTTGTCCCTTTTTAAAAAAGGCCCAAAAAAATTCCCTTTCATTGAAGAGTTAAAGGGTTAGAATATTCCAAAAAAATGTTTCTCGTAGTGTTTTACAAAAGTCCGCTCAACACATGCGTGAAATTTGTGTAAAAATCATGAATTTAGGCATTTCAAAAAATCAATTTTTTTTTAATTTGTGATAAAAATAGTAAATCATTTTTTAATGATCTATAATATAACAGTATAAACTTACAAAAAAAAGAAAAAAAATATTTAATTTTATATAATTTTTTTTATACTCCATCAAACTTAAGTAATTTTTGGATTTTCAACAAAAAAATGTGTTTTTCGGAGCAATAAAAAATAATTGTTTTGTAAACATATACTAAAATCGATATTTTAATTTAACTACAAATATATTGAAGTAATTAAAAAACAAATCTTCGAACAAGTTTTTAAAAAATTGTATTTTTGAGAATTATTTTCGTGAAACAATTAAAACCCATTTTTCTGTTAAGTCATTTTTTTTTGAAACCTCCTTGCAAAAATACTTCATATTGGAGGGTGTACGGCGCACTTTTTTTTTTGCCTGTAAGGTGGTACGCTCTAGAGTGCACCTTTTACACTTGTTTAATCCTCGTAAGTACTTTTATTGAAGAGAATAAGGAACAATATCTCGCAGTAACAAAGTGGTGTTTTTATGCCAGTCAACTTTCATATGAGTAGCTGAGATGCAAAATTCGTTCGTTAAACATTAACTAAATTTTGGGAAGAAACAAAAAACTTGTTGCGACTATTTAAATTAACAAAATTAGTTGAATGCTTTTAATTCTTAAATGTTATGACATTCTTGATTAAAAACTCAACAGTGGAAAAATCGAAAATATTCTCACAAATCGCCTCGTCAATGTCATCTCGTTTTTTTTTAATTTTTGTAACGAACGAGTTTTGCATCTCAGCTACTCATATCAAAGAATAGCTCAGCGGTAGAGCGTTAGACTAGCAATCGTGAGGTCACAAGTTCGATACCCGGTGGCGGCAATAAAAAAATTTGTTAAATAAAAAATATAAATTTTTTTTGCGAAAAATTTTTTTTTTAATATTTAATTGGTGAAACAGAGCTTCTTTTGCACTCGTTCAAAAAGTACTGAAAAAATGTTGAAGTGGGAGTACTCCTCTCCTATGACAACTCAATGTTAAAATCATTAGTATTTATGCTAAAAAAGAAGTACATCTAGATCATTAATTGTAGTGTGTTTTCTACTGCTTCGGCATCTCTTTTTTTGCTGGAAAATATTTGTTTAAACTGTCTTGATAGATTAATAGAAGTTGAAATATTTTGGTTGGAAATGTCTGCAGAATTGAAGAGTTGTAAAATGAGTTGAGAAAAGTGTAGAAAAAATGCTCAAATCAGAAGAATCTGTTTGCTAAGCATTAGTAAAATAAAAATAGTAAGAAAAAATCTGTTAAATTTACTAAATTTTAGCTATATGACAAATTACTCTATTAAAATAAGGAAGAAAAAAAATTGTTAAATAAGGGAAGTCTCCCTACGCGGACCAGCCGATATTAGTAAGCTTTGGATATGTTGTAGAGGAGAAAACATTTAACGGGTACGTATTTTTTTCCCCAATCTCATATTTATGGGTTAAAAAATGGGGTAAAAATTGCCCCAATTTTCCGTTTTTTCGATTTATTCCATATTTATTCCAGAGGAAAGGAAAATTTTATGTCGAACGAAAAGTATTTAAGAGGCCTCTACATAATGGGAATGTAATCTCAAAAAGAAAAAGTTTGATACCCATATTGCCTATGTAAAGCAGTCAGAGATTCCAAAATCTTTAAAACCCAAAGCAGGCCGAATATCGAAAAAAACCGAAACCCCCCCCCTCACTTAAATATTATAAAGATTAATATATGTGAATTCGACCCTTAACCCTGTATACATCCCCATACAAAACTACCTAAAATTTTAAAGTTCTGTGTTATGCCATAATCAAATAAGCATCCCTACGGGAAATTTAAACAAACTGTCACCGAACTGGCCCCTTTATATGAAAGAGAGTGGTCACTTTTACATGGCGTTGTCATAGGAAAAGTGACCACTCTATTTCATATAAAGGGGCCAGTTGGGTGACAGTTTGTTAAAATTTCCCTTAGGGCATGCTTTAGCCAGGGGTATGGCATCCCCAAAAAAATAAGTTATAACAACATCGTTATCACTAGATGGCACTTTGTAAAAAAAAATTGACAATTTTCTTTTTTTTTTATTTAAATTTAAATATGTAATAACAAACAACAAAGCAAAAAAAAAACAAACGGATATCTCAAATTTTATTATTTTAACATATTCCGCGCTTGTTTTTTCCTTATTTTGAGCAGAATTCAGCAGTTTTTGAGTTTTTAAATATAGTCTCAGCTGATACTAAATTGATACTAAATAGTTGCTCAGGTAATACTAAATTTTAGCGTCCTCCACCGGTGAGTAGAGTAACATTTGATTTCCTATTTCTATAATTAATAGTCCCATTGCTTTAGCATGTTTTATACACCGGTAAATAGGCTTCTCAAATTCCTTTCGATTGGCATTAAATTTTCCTATAGTTACTTTGGAACAAATATAAAATAAACCTGAAAAACCAAAAATTGGGCTATTTTTGATCACATTTTTTAACCCTTTAATAGATATGGGATTGGACAACTCAAAAAAATACCAGACCTTTAAATTTTTTTCCTCTACAACATATCCGAAGCTCAGTAAGATATGTGGGTCTGCGTCGGGAGATTTCCCTTGTTAGCAGGATAATTTGTTAAATATTTGCAATTAACTGAAATACAACTAAAAAATTTGCATACCCAAGTAAAAAAGTTTTGATATAGTTATATATTATCATATACAATTTTGTATAATTATATATTGTAACATATATACCAAGATATAATTTTATAAAATTTTACGAAATTATGTCCTAAATATAAAACTATATCTTGTTATATATTGCACAATATATAGTGCAACATATTACAATATTCAATTATATGTATACCCCCATGTGAAAATCGAAATATATATGAACACACATGATCATACATTGACTTGTATATGATCATGCATGGGCATACATTGTCATATACGTACATGCATAGTTCAATGTATGACCATACATGATCTCATATATTTCCATATATCTTTGGATCCGAAATTTGAGGGTATATGACCGTACATGTTCATATATGACCATATATGCTCACATATGATTCACGTATGCTCATATATGATCATATATGGCCATATACATCCATATACCCTCAAATTTCGGATCCAAATGTATATGGAAATATATGAGATCATGTATGGTTATACATTGAACTATGCATTTACGTATATGACTATGTATGCCCATGCATGATCACATACGAGCCAATGTATGATCATGTATGCTCATATATATTTCGATTTTCACATGGGCCTATATATACTTACATATGCCTCATACAATTATGTATAATTGTATCGAATTATATAACATTATATCTAGTTGGATATGGTTATATTTGATACATTTGGATGAGAACAAAATCTGGATAAAATTGTATCAAACCATATCTTATTCCATCAAATTAGATCTAATTGTGTCAGATTAGACCTAATGTGATCATAATACCATCTAATTCGATACAATTAGATGTTCTCATTTTTCAGATATAATAATATATATAATATAATATGAAAAGTCATAAAATTTTTTTTACTAGGGTATTTAATAGATTTTGTCTTACTGCTTTTATTTTACTTATATTCAGCAAACATGCAGATTTTAGCAGTTTTTTGTGAAGATTCCCTTTTAACTAATTTTTATTAGCTTTTTTTACTATTTGTATCTTCTATTTATTTCCAATAGTGTAAGCAAAGAGGATATAATGGGAATGAGTTGTCATCCCAAGAATTTATGCTAAACCGTACTTTTTTGTACGGATTCTCTTGTTTGTTAATTTCCGTAAAGAATCAAAGAAAACAAAAGGAAAATACAAAAATGTAACAGTGTATTTTCTTGTTTTTTTTATTTTTTACGATTATGTTATAAAAGGGTTAACAAAACCAACTTTACTAATGAAATAAATAATAAATAATGAATTTTAATTATTTTTTTTTTATTTTAACTTGTGTTTATTGGTTGTAAAAACGATTTTAATAACTTTTTAATTTTTCCGATTTCCCTCATTGCCTGTCATTCGCTGTTAAAGTTCTTCACATTCTTCGTGTTTTTTCTATCATGCGAGTGTGAAATGTTGACAGGCAAATTAAGTATTTTAAAATAAAGACGATGGATACCCCCTTGTGGAAGTATGAAAAATATAAAAGTTTTATAGGTTTTTTTTTTGCAACACTCAAAAAAGTTTGTCGGTAGAATGTACTGAAGATGACAGTTAAAACAAAGGTATATGCAGTTAAAAAGGCGACAAAGGTATTTATCTTTAAAAAAAACTACAAATTTAGTTATGTTTAGCTGTTGAAAATTAACTAACAAATACATTAAAAATAACTAACAATGTCGTAAAATTAACTGACAAATGTTAACTACAAAAACAATTCTTTTCTTTCGATTACTAAAATATGTATAATTATTTCAGCCTATTTAAAATTCGAAGAAAAATTCCAAACAGTTCTGCAGTTATTATGCTTTTATGCATTCAAATTACAATACAAGTTTCTGATTACACCCTACACCACTACTTGGACAGGTGCAATAAGTTTGTGCTGAAGGTTGTAACGCCAAAAAATATTGGACCCAGACCCACCTTTTTTAGGTGGTAAATTCGGTTACTTTTCAATACTCGATATTTTTAAGTTGAATACGGTTTTTAAATTTGAAATTTTTTAAAGTTTTTTAAAAATTTTTTCAAAATAATTATTATGTATATTTATTCAATATCTAATTTTATTTTTATTTTTAAACTTTTTACCAACTATTCATAAGAGTTTCCAGTACCGAATCGGCACTGAAAAGTCGGTATTTCGGTATTGAAAATTTTACAATAGCGAATTTTCGGTATTTTCGGTATTCATGTAAATATTTTTATCGTGCAGGAAAACTTAGATATAGAAATTAATTAAATTTTAAAATTGTGTATGGAAACGATTCATTCCAACGCTTAATCTTCTCTTAAATTAAAACTTATTTTTCAATACAATTAAAGTATTTTAAGCCTGACTGATACGCTAAATATTCCTGCCCACACACATGAATAAAATATCATTTTTAACACAAAATTAATGCAGATTTAAAAATTTCTATTGCCAATACACACAATAGTGAAGAAATATTTGTTTCCTTTGGAATTTTTCTCCAGAAAGTGGTGCTTTAAAAGTAATTTTTATATTGGAATTAATTGAGACTCGTTGAGATAGATAAACCCTTCCAAAAGTCTTACAATTTATGAGTAATCATAATCGGACATTTTTTTGCTGGGTTAGTTTTAGTTTTTGCGTTCTCCAGAGTGCTATCTGAGTAAAAATTTATTAGTTTTGTTAATGTTGCATCTTTAAACTATAAAATTTGTAAAGTGTTGTAAACATAAACTATTGTCAAACTTATTTAAAATGCTCTCCAAAAAGGAGATAAAATATCAAAATATTAAAGAAAAAATTTATGAAATACTAAAATCGGTATTTCCAATTTGATAAAATGGCTCGAATTTAGACAATTTCAGGATTACCGAAATTGTTATTGGAAAGCCTACTATCGTATACATTTAGCGTTTTTTTAATCACCTGGATTTAGAATTTTTCATACAAAAAGTGGATTTATTAAATCCAAAAAAAAGCTGGATTTAATAAATCCATAATAAAAGCACAAATATATGAAACAGCCTATTAATTTCATGTCAGAAAAAAATACGAATAAAAATTAAAAGAGAAACAAAAACATTGAAAATCTAAGAAATAAAAGGCTTTTATTAAATTTTTTTTTATGAAATATGTTTAGAAAAAAAAACTACACCTCACCAAATACATATTTTCCATCTTGGACGTGGAGAAATAGCTCAAATAGAAATGGCAATTTTTCACTCTACAGTAAGTAATTTAATTAAATCCAATTAGTGAATATTAAATATTGCAATGGAATTTTTCAATTGTGTAAAAATATAAATTGAAGTGATAAAACTGAAAAGGCAGACTGTTTATCGCTGTTTTGTATAAAATATAATTAAAAATTAAAAGTTAAAGTAAAATCCTTCATCATCGAATTCGTTATTAAAAATTAGGGTGAAAGAAGTGTCGGACAGAAATTTTTTTTTAAAATAGGGAGAAACTAACCCCATCTGTTGAGCACTTTTAGAAATACTTTTTGGATTTATTAAATCCAAGTGATTAGAAAAAACGGCTATTATGTTTTTCATAGTTTTTTAATATATACTTTCAAAATTTTACTTTTGATTATTTTTTCTTTTAGCAGAGTTGTAGTTTTGTGATAAATATTTTAGCGGGTGACATTTTTATACATTTTTTCCGTCCAAAATTCTACACTAAAATTAGCTAATACTAGTTTTAAGCAGGCACCGAAAAAACCGTTATTTTTGATTTTTTAAACAAAAAAAGCATATAGAATCAATTTTCAGTGAAATAATTCAAGAACATTCTTGTGGACTAAATGCTTTGCTTATTAAATTTTTGACTTTTATTTTTTTGGGCAAAAATAAAAGTTATTTTCTGACCTTTATTTTTTTTAGGGATATCCCATATTTTAATGTGTCTGATATGAATTTGTCGAAATTTTAATATTTTAATGTGTTTTTTTGCCGAAACAAAAAATTATACTTATTCCAAACATTTTAAAAATACTGTTTGATTTGGGTGTTCTTTTTTCATATTTCTAAGAAAAACAAAAATGAAAGAATTGAAATTTTTAGTAGGTTTGAGGTTAAGAAGCAGAATAAACATTTTTTTTTTTCAAAATTATAAACACATTATTAATTTATAAATCAGACTAGACCTAGTTTCTGCCTTTTTTGTTATGGACAGGCTTCAGCAGGGATTTTCCATTAAATTGTATTATTGTTTATATTTTTATTGTCAGATTTTTTCTATATGATAATTTTTTTTCAATAACCTGTCGGCTGTAGGAATCGAACCCATGAACTCCCACATTACAAACGTAACTATACTAGAGTTCGACAGCTTAGCCATCTAATTCACGGTAAGGCCTTGCTTATAGTGTGGCTAATTCATAATTTTCTTTCCTATTCAGCTTTCTGTTATTGTTTTTTACTCTCAGAAGTGATCAAACAGACACATACAAACATTCTACTTTAGATTTTTTTTGTTTATCTTCTTATCTCATCCTTGTCACCTTTTTCGCAAATGTTGCCACACTGACGTATGGTTTTTACGTTCAAGTGCAGGCAATTTGTGTATATTGGAGACGGACTGCCAACAGGTCATTTTTATTTTTTTTTTAATATAGTGTTGTTTTTTCAAACGCGCCATATAGACCAAATGCAATTAATATTGTAATTAATATGCATTTTTATTAATTCTAATTCTAATTCACAGTTTAACTGCTAAAGTGTATTTGCTCAAAAAAACAAAAGTCAAGAAATTACAACTTTAATCTGACTTTTATGATAAAAGTCATAACCGATACGATCCCTGGTTTTGAGTATGAAGTACCCAAAAAAAAAGAAGACAAATGCTCGATGCCCAGTACTAGTGCTGGTAAAACTATGAGTATTGGGTATCGAGTATTTGTCTTTTTTTTTGGGTACTCGATACTCAAAACGACTACTCGATATTTTCAGAGTTGTATTGTGGACAGACAAAATATATAAAAATGTGACTCCGCTAAAATATTTACCACAAAAATGTGACTCTGCTAAAATATTTGTTACAAAACTACAACTCTGCTAAAAGAAAAAAATCAGAAGTAAAACATTTAAAATTATATGTTAAAAAAATATGAAAAACGCAATTAATAGTTGATGAAAAAGTTTAAAAATATGTTTATAAATTTAAATATTGAATTACCATAAACATTTACAAAGAATTTTACTAAAAATTTTTAAAAAATTTCAAATTTAAAAACCGTTAAAAGTATCGAGTAGTATCGAGTATCCAAATCAAAAATATCGAGTAGTATCGAGTATTGAAAAGTAATCGAATTTACCAGCACTACCCAGTACTCATATTTTTACCAGCACTACTCAGAATCACTTTTTGTTTCGATTTAACGATGACCGCCTGTCCGTCGTCGCAAATGATAAGACATTTTGATGAAGTGTGATGCACAGATCTATAGCACGCTACAGGTCGCAAATATGAAGATGTTTTAATTAAATTTGGTACACTAATTTATATGGGCTCATAAATAAAGCCTGCCCGTGTAAAAATTATCAGATCTAACCAGATCTCAGCAGATCTGATTGCGCCAGATCTAGGCATATCTAGCGAACTATATATAATCAGATCTAATTTGATTTTGACTTTAAACTAAAATTAAAAAACTTATACCTATCAACTGATGTTATTACCGAGAAATTCTTCAAGCTAAATATGTTTATACATTTTTGTTTTGGTATCAGCTGTTCATCAAAATCACCCAGTTTTCCAGATCACTTTAGATATGAACAGATCTGGCACTACATCTGATCAGACATGGCCACAAAGTGTTTCAAATATACCATATCTGATCTAGCACCAGAACTAAACAAATTCAATAATACCTAATTAGATTTAAACAGATCTGAGCAGATGTAATCTTTTTTACACGGGTGTTTATTTTATTTAGAATTGGTCTATATTTAGACCCCGTGCCTGCGTAAATCTTCCACAAAAATTGTCATATTAATACACTTTGAAGAAAATTTGCACACCGACTTGTATTGGCTCAAGGACGATGCCTATTGATTTTGGTTAAAAAGCGGTCCATGTTTAGACCAAGTGCCCATATAAAGTCTCTCCCAAAATTTTCTTTTTCACGCGCTACAGGTTTCAAATACGAATATATTGTAATAAAATTTGGTACACTGATTTACCTGGGCCCTTGGAAAAAGCCTATTCATTTTTTTTAGAATTAGTCCATGTTTCGACCTAGTTCCTGTATACAGGTCCCCAAAAAATAGGCATTTTTGCACGCTACAAGTCGCTAGAATTAAGTTATTTTGATTAAATTTGATATTTTGAAATTTGATCGGTGCATTGACTTATATCGACCCAAGGACGAAATCTCTTCATTATAGTACAAATTGGTCCATGTTCAGACCTACTACCTATATAAAGGTCATCCAAATATTGATTTGTTTCCACGTCACATGTCGGCAACACGAAGAGATTTTAATGAAATTTGGTAAGCTGACTTACATGGGCCCAAGAACTAAGTCTGTTGATTCTAGATAAAATCTCTCGATATTTAGACCTATGGCCCATATGAACTATATTTTCGATTTTCTCTTAAATACACCTAACATGAGATAAAACTAAAATTTGCCAGCAAAAAATTTTTAGTATTTTGGAAGCACTAAAAATACGAAGCGCTTAAAAACGCGCTACAAATTCTGCTTTACAGAGTTGCGCCACTTTATGCGTACACAATACACAAAAAATTTTGCAATTTGATTGTATACCCTGCAAAACTGCTTTAAACGAAGCAAATCGTAATCAAGTTATTTAAAAAATTATAGTGCTACGCTATTCCCTTACGACGAAGCAGGTTGTAAGGGAGTAAAATAAAATGCAAGTTATCCAAAGATTAATGTGCACGAAATCTGAGTCATCTCAATCGTGTTTTACCTTTCTTTAGTAGAGTTTAATGGATAGACGCCACATAAACATGAGTCAGTCTGCATTTTGAAGTCGGCAAATGAATGCATTTATTTTCATAAGAAGTCGCGTTTAAATGCGCTCAATGAAAATCATGAATTTACTGCATCTTTTCAGCAGCACAAACAGAACTTTTTACAAAAAAAAAGTGCATGAATTTATTTGCGGTTAAATGCGCTTACGAAAAACATAATTTACTGCAATTTTTCAGCAGCGAATAATGCGCTTTTTCTCACAAAACAACGTGCTTCCAAGCGGGCCCTTTGTATGGAAAAATCATTCCTTCCGTAAGCAGCTTTGTAAGGGATTAATCTTATTTATTCCCTTCCAAAGCTGCATCCGGCGAAGCAGGTTTTTTGCTGGGTAGTTGCTTTTGGGACAATTTCAAACAAAATAATCGGTGTTAGAATGGACAGAAGAAGGGGTTGTAAAGGAAAAGTAGCTATTCTACAACCGATTCTTTGGAACAGAAAATTTTTCTGGGTATAAACTAAACAAGAATTTTTAAAATTCAACGAAATTCAACGATTTGTTTTTTTAAATAACCCAGCAAAAAACATGCTTCGCTGGATGCAGCTTTGTAAGGGAATAAATAAAATTAATCCCTTACAAAGCTGCTTACGGAAGGCATGATTTTTCCATACAAAGCACGGAAGCACGGAAGCACGTTGTTTTGTGAGAAAAAGCGCATTATTCGCTGCTGAAAAATTGCAGTAAATTCATGTTTTTCGTAAGCGCATTTAACCGCAAATAAATTCATGCACTTTTTTTGGAAAAAGTGCTTTTTTTCCTGCTGAAAAAATGCAGTAAATTCATGATTTTCATTGAGCGCATTTAAACGCGACTTCTTATGAAAATAAATGCATTCATTTGCCGACTTCAAAATACAGACTGACTCACGTTTATGTGGCGTCTATACATTAAACTCTACTAAAGAAGGGTAAAACACGATTGAGATGACTCAGATTTCGTGCACATTAATCTTTGGATAACTTGCATTTTATTTTACTCCCTTACAACCTGCTTCGTCGTCAGGGAATAGCGTAGCACTATAATTTTTTAAATAACTTGCTTACGATTTGCTTCGTTTAAGGCAGTTTTGCAGGGTATACAATCAAATTGCAAAATTTTTTGTGTATTGTATACGCATAAAGTGACGCAACTCTGTAAAGCAGAATTTGTAGCGCGTTTTTAAGCGCTTCGTATTTTTACTGCTTCCAAAATACTAAAAATTTTTTGCTGGGAACTAACAAAAGCAACTGTTTACTGTAAAAATACTGTTTTGCTAGTTGTTTATTATGATATTAAAAATAACTGCTTTAAACAACTGTTACGAAATTGCAGTACTTTTCGTTAGCTGTTTTCTTAAATAACTATCATAACAGTTGTTTCGTATTTTTTCTATAGAAAAACAACTGTAATTAAAGTTGAAAACAGCAACTACCGTTTAATACACAAACAACTCTGCTGTAGTAACTGTCAAAAGTTTTTGAGTGAATTTATGCAAGTTTTATGAATACGAAAAATTTGTTCTGGTAAAAGTTTCGAAAAAACACCCCCTTTATAAAAGTTATTAAAGCAAAATGTTTCCAAATTTTAAAAGTTTTAAAAGGGAAAATAAACTTAAGGTGGCAAGCGACAAATTTTTATAGAAAAAAGTATTTGTTTTTAATTCGCAATGAAAGAAGTCTTGCCACCCCTGGTCTAGTCGCTGGCGTTTGAGAGAAAGTAACGACATTTGAAGAACGTGATGCTTATGTTTTTATTTTTTTTCTTATGTTTGCAATGTTTTTCTAAAGCAATTTGGTTGTCTGTGTCTCAGACAACAAGTACCTACAATATCTACGTCAACGTTAACTGCTACAACGACGGTGATTTTGTGCAAACTTAAGACACCCATAAAAAGAAGCTTAAAAAAAGTTGTTGCTTGCATTTGGGCATGTTTACAAACAACTTTTGTTTATTGGCATGTAATACACACAGCCTCTATTTTCTTAAATTTTTTTCTTTTTGTTTCTTCATCCCAACATTACAAGGAGTACTTTAGTTTTGAGTCATATAAAAAAACGTGTGGTTTTTCATGTTGTTTTGGTGGGATTTTTGCCAAAAAGATGAAACAGAACATTGTTGTGAGGTCAAAAGTCAATGCAACAACAATAATATTTATAAAGAGAAAAAATAATGTTAAAGAAAATTGCTAAGTATTAAAGAAACCTTAAGTTGTGTTTATCATTATCGTCATAACGAATCAAAATAAAAAGGAAGAGTGTTTTTGTGTTTTTCTGAAGACACCAAAGAAAAGTGAAATTTTTCTTACTTTCCTTAATGACGCTGGAAAATTTCCTAAAGGCTAAACTCAATGTTTGGATGGTATGTTGATTTTTATACAAAAATTGTGTCACTGAGCTAACAAAATGTTAATGAACTCTTAAAGGTAGTGGGGGTTACAGCTGGAAGTTTTTTATTTTTCATTTGAAGAAGTGATAGTAAATAGTTGTTTGTTGAGGTATTGGCAAAGATGAAATAAAGTTATAATTGTTAAGGTTCAATAACCGATATTTCAAAACGGCATCATTCTTAAGTCATCACTGCATTAAAATTTCATATAACTGTAACAATTGTAATGAAAATTTATTTATTTCTTTAGTAAAACTTAGATTTTAAATTGTCAATTCTATGTTGTGGGAAAGAATAAGTATAATTGATATTTTGAAGTATAAATACAAATACTCAAATTCCTATGAACTGAAATTATATTAAATTAAATAATATTTAAAAAAAGATTCTTACCTGCATTAATAGACACAAAGCTATTGTTAAAGCAAATCTTTTAATCCTCATATTTTCTCTATTATAAAATAATAGTTTATGTTTGAAATCTGCAACAAATGGAGAAATAAAGTTAAAATTAAATATTTGTTTTAATTTTTAGCAGTGAAAGTTAACAGTGTCTACCGTTTCATATCACAATGATCAATATTATCTATTTACTTTATATGTGAAGTTGTCAATTTTTTTTTTTTTGTTAACATTTAACATGATTTTGCTATTAATTACTACAAATATCTATTCAAAATAAACAACCGGCAACCAACACACTTGATATGCCTTTTAGTTGAATTTGAATTTAAATTAGTTTTGTTGCTAATTTCATTGCTACGATAATGGGTTTTTAGCCTTAAGCATACCGAAAACTATTGGTGTTGGTTGCTTTTGTTGTCTAACTTAAAAGTAAATTACAGGTAAAAAAATAAACAAATTATTCAATACAACCATTTGAAATAAGACCACACGTGAACACGGTTAGACTTCTGAATCAATAAAACAAAATGTTCGAAATATAGCTATGTCATATATGGGACTAATGAATTAAGTGATTTCGAAAAGAAAAGTGTTTTGACATTTCTGGCTCGCTCGTTCTAATATGTATTGATTAGGATGTCCCTTAAAATGCAATTTCTCGATCGCATCTATTACCCCCCCCCCCTGCTAAATTAGTAGATAAATTTTGCTATATATTAGTAAGATAGAAGCAGCAAAAATAAAACTGTTAAATTTACAGAATTTTAGTTATTTATCTTTGAGTTGATAAAAAATAACAAATTAACCTGCTAAAATCAGAAAAAATTTTGCTAAATACTTACGGTCGGTCTCATACTGTAGGTTTAACTTTAACTTAACTAAAAACAAAATAAAATGTCAAAAAAATGTACACAAAACAACAACAAATTTTTGGGTTAACTACTAACCTAAGTTTAAACCTGCAGTATGAGACACTGTTGGTAAAAGTGGCACAAAAGTGCCATTTGTGGCACTATTGAATGTTCAATGGCACCATGGCACTCTTCATAGAATTTTGGCACTTTTTAAGAAAATTTCTATATAATTTGATAAAAGGTCGATATCGCTGGTTTTTCATTAAAAGCCGCGCCTACTTAGAACGGTTTGCAAAATTAAAAAACAAACGCTACACTCAAAATTTCTACAATTTTCTGGACCAGCTTCCAGTTCTTCGGGGACAATTTAATCATTATTTTGATCTTTAAAAATTAAAGCAATGGGGATAAAATTAGAACAACTTTAATTGATTCTATTGTATTGTCCGTCACTGGAATTTTTCAAAAATTTGTTACGGTATTCTAGTTTTTTTATGATAAGCAAAAGTTTTAAAAATTTCACCATACAATGGTGAAAACTTTTTCTGCCAAAATTAAAATTATCAAAAAATTGTAATTTGTGAAAAATTACGATTTTTTCGATAATTTTATGAAATCTTAAATGATATGAAAACTTAAAAAATGTCCAGGAACCGCAGAACACGAGAGAACTAGTTCTAAGCACTTGGAGTTTCCTTTAAATTTTAGCATCAAGCACCCTGAGCTCATATCAAAAATCAAATGTTAATACGTAATCTTATGGAGGAATTTGCAGGAATATTAGAGTCGGTAAAAGGTTCGATGCATCTTAAAATAATATCTCAAAATATGAATGAGGTATTTCATATTTTATTTCTGTGAAGAAAAATTTTAAAATTCTTCAAAAGAAAATACAATTTTTCTAGAGTTGATTCATAGGAAGAAGAAGAAGAAAACATTTTTATTGAAAAATTTAACCGACACAAGGGAATCACCAGACTGCCGCAGTTTCGTCTCACCCAAAGACTCGTCAGTGGTTAGTTTATGTGTCAACTGATCAAAGTAATTTTTAATTGTTAGTTTGTCTCTATATGAAAAACTTTTTGTGTATTGCCATGACCGGGGATTGAACCGACAGCCCTCTGCACAGGCTATGACTCGTAGCATCACCTCTTAACAAGTTACACCACGGTCGGCATCAGAGAACGGTTTGAGTACATTCGTTTTTATTGTGCAGTCATACCATTCATTGCGTTTGCCATGTATTCATGCAACAACAATAACTAAAGCTATTGCTATTATATACATTCATTGTTTTTGATGAGTGGTTTTTACGCATTATTTTTATGATGCCACTACATGTCAAGCAACGAAATGAAGAGATGACGCATTAAAAAAATAAAATCAATCACAACATTCATTTAGTATTCGTTGACCTGTTGCAGTATTTTGAAAAATGCAGTGTGAAGAAATTTCCATTTTTTTTATTTAAATTTGAAATATGTATATATTTTCTCATTTTGTTAATGTTTAAGTGAAAAAAATAAATACAAAAAATATACTAAAATATTTGACAGAAAAAAATTTAAATTTTTATACAACCAACATTGAGACCATTCGTAACAATCGGTTTGTAGTCATACCAATCATTTTATATTCGTTGCTTTTGTGAGTGTTAGGTAAGATTAACAGAAGACATGCAGTGCAATGCATGGCTTTCGTCATACTCACTTTTTTTCAATTGTGTCTGTATTGCTTTACTGAAATGATGTGTATTGACAACAATATGCACATTTTTTGTGATTGCATTCAAAAGCATAAAATAAGGCACTCAAACCGTTCTCTGGTCGGCGTAGCGCTGAGTGTGGCTAATTGAAGTTTTTTCAATCACAGCCTGTATCACAATGTATGTCTTGTAATCAGAAGAGCCAGAATTAACTAATACTTGAACAATTTATTTTTCAATTAGAATGTTTCCTCTCTTAATCCTATTGTTTTTTCCCCTTTTTCACAAGTAATTATCAGATTCTGATGCGCTTTTTTCATTTTATATTTTAAATTGTTGACAATTAAAAATATTTGTTTGTTATGTGCTTTTTATTACATGACAATTTTGTCAAGGTTTTGCTGTGACAATTTTTCTGAGAATACCAAAATTATAATAATTTCCATTCACACCAGTTTTGTGACAATTTTGTTATTGTTATAAAGTTTACAGTAAAGGTGTAAATGTATAAATATTTGAAATAAAAGCTGAACATATTTTTTGAAACATTTGCATGTTGCTTAATTTTTTTTGGCACTTTTAAAGCTTTTTTGGCACTTTTTTGGCATCATTTAGGCACCAAACGAAAATTCTCAAATACCATCACTGGTATGAGACCCACCGTTAGTAGCCTAAGAAATTAAAAAAAAATTAAATTTCCGAATTTTTTTGAGTTTTTTTTAAATGCAAATAAAAATCGAGCCTTTTGCAAACAGCAGTTTACAATTTTTTTAGCAGATATTTTTACTGATTTTATAAGAATAGACTGCTATTTGTATTCAACTAAATTTAGCTCAACAATAACAAAAATTTTGTAAATATAACATTTTGTTTTTGCTTTTTTTAGTCTGCTAATATTTAGCAAAATTTTCTCTAGATTTTGCAGTAAAATTTGTCATCTTCAGTTAACGAAAAGTTAACTTAAATATAACAAAAGTTCTTTAAATTTAACAGTTTTATTTTTGCTGTTCTTACTTTACTAGTATTTAGCAAAAAAATCTGCTAATTTAACAGTTTTTTGCGCAGAATCATTTTTAATTAATGTTTGGGTGGTTTTTCTGCTGTTTTTACAGATTTATTTCTATGAGTGCAGAATTGGCTCTCAAATGTCCCACAAATCTGGATTTTAGGGGGAAACAATGTAAATCTTGCATTTTAGGTATATATTAGACTGTCCCTTAAAATAGCGATTTGTCGATTTTCGTTCATTACACCCCCAGTTTTATTGGAAATGGTGCCAAATGGAAGAAATTGATTTTTTTTTTGGAAACCTTAACCCGTGCCGAAAGTTGGACGCAAATGGCCCGCAAATTCGAAATTTCGAAAAAAAATATTTTTTATTCCATTTATTCACTTTATATAGTCAAAATGATTCAGACATCGATTTTTGACTTCATCGGATATCATTAACCCACTTTAGCCTGGAATCCAAAATGACCCACAAATTTGATTAAAATGCAAAAACGTGTTTTTTTTTTAAATTAATTTTAAAGATTTTTTAAAATGCCTAATTTGGAGATTTCGATTTCCATTTATACCACATAATAGTTGATATTAAAAAAAAAAATAAATTGGAAAAATTATAATTCGAGTTTGTGTTTGGAGCGATTGCTTTCCAGGACATTTTACCAAAATTTCTCATTTTGTCAAAAATTTAACAAAATTTGAATGTTTTCATCAAATTTTACACAGTTTTCGGAAAAGCAACACTTAAATTTGGTTAGACTATAATTATCTTTACATTTGTTTAAAACATATTTAACCCTTAGTGGCCTGGGGCAGAAAATACCCATGAAACTTAATATTAATTATGACTAAGAGATTGTAAAGATATTAAATTGTTAAAAAAAAAGATATCAACTGGATAAAAATAATTATTTTATGTAACGTGATCCAGATGGGGTTAATTTTTATACTTTTGTTCAAAAACGCCCCACTAGGAAATTTACAGAATAACATCTTTCATAATTTTCGAAAAAATATCACTTCAAATGGATCAAAAAAATCTTTTTTTTCCATTTGATAAAAATTATTATTTTGCGTAACTTGATCCATATAGGGTTAATGTTTTCACTTTTCGGCAAAAAATACCCACTTGGAAATTTACAGAACTTGGGAATTCAATCGATTAATCGTTATTCGATTAATCGAATAATTTCACTCAAAAATCCTTCGAATTGCAGGGTTAAAATGAGATAAATTAGGAAAATCGTAAAAAATAAAAAATTTTTTACAAAAATTTACAATGTTATAGTCCAGTTTTATTTCTAAGATCCACAAATATTCATACATGAATTTTTGTCTCTCTTGGGTTATTATAACCTAGTCCCAGGTATGGCCAAAGATGGGATTTGTTTTTTTATAAATTTGCAAAACTCTAGTTTTGAGTTTTTTTTTAAATTTTGTTCAACAAAATATAAAAAAAGTGGTCAACGCATAGGGGTTTATTAAATACACCTTAGAAAATAATTCTACTGAAAATTACACATATCCCTCTTTTAACTTAACAGTGACGGTGTTTTAAATTTGAAAATTTTAGAGAAAAGTGTGATTTTGGCCAATAATTTAGATAATAGTATTAATTTTTGTGTTTTTAGCTAGCTGTAACAAAATCACTTCCGATTTCTTTTAAATCTGATACAAGAAATTTTTTTCCGAAAATTTTGTAAAACTCCGACAACGTTAATTCTTTCTTTACCATGGTCAAAAGTGAAATTTTTGAAATTTTTTGATTTTTCCTGGAAGTATATCAAAACAATGTGTTGTTTCTTGCGGAATTTGATGAAAGTTGTCCAAATAACTCTGTTAACGCCAAATTTCATACATATTAATAACAAATTAGTAACCCTTATAGGCACATGGGGTCAAAATGACCCCAAATTTTTGAAATGTAAAAAAGTTCCATTTGACATGAAAGTCGATATAAAAACCTTTAATTAAGCATTTTCTAAAAAAAACTCAAAATTAGCCTCTTTGAGAGCACGGTATCAAACTGACCCATTTTTAATATTAAATAACGCTGGTTGGCTGAAAAATTTATGTATAAAAAAATTTTTTCGCCTTGTAAATCGTATTTCAAACTTCAGGGCCGATGCGGAACGAATTCCCGTTATCCGATCACCTTAATTTTTTGCATGGTGATTTTTATACCCAAAGGCACATTTTAGGGGGAACGGGTCACAGGTCGCCATTTTTTTCGTCCATAAAAGGTAGGTCGACCCTAATGTTCATACATGTACTTTAGAGGCGTTCATAAAAAACATGAATGTTGGAATTTGCGCCCTCCAAAATGTTGCCCCTTTGCCTTAGTATCTAAGAACTGTGTGCCAAGTTTCAGCTAAATCCGCTTTTATTTAGAAGTAGCAGAGAAAGTTATCTTTCAAAAACTACACGATTTTAAGTTTTATTTCAAAAAATTCCAAATATATTTCAAAATTGTCTAAAAATGTTTTCAAATTATCCAAAAATGTTTTAAAATTATCCAAAAATGTTTTAAAATTGTCTAAAAGGGTTTCAAAATTGACTAAAATGTTTCAAAATTATCCAAAAATGTTTTAATTTTCTAAAAATGTTTTAAAATTGTCAAAAAATCGTTCAATGTTTTAGTATTGTCCAAATATCTTTCGAAATTGTCCAAATATTGTTTAAAATTTTCTAAAAACCTTTGATATTTATCCAATTGGATTTTAAAATTGTCCAAATTGTATTTTAAAATTTTCGAAATGTATTTCAAAATTATACAAATATATTTTAAAATATTTTATTTGTATTCAACCATCTGCAACTGACGAGGATTTGCTTGACAATGCAACTTCATGTTATTGCCCAGGAAAAAGAGTGAGGAAAAAGAAGTAAAGGGTTCTTCAACAGGGACGCTACAAAAGTAGAAAGACAGGGACAGCAAACGACGCCATATTTCTTGCCGCTCTTTTGACATTTCTCTTCAGTAAGGTTTGCCATTTCATGATGGAAAGATATACGAGCCAACAACGAGTCGAAATTATTAAAATTTACTACCGAAATTCGGAGTCAGTGGCCTCAACGTTAAGAGCGCTACGTCCAATTTATGGTCGTCATAATGAATGGCTTCGTCAATAAACAAAATATGCGTTATTGGTCAGACAGCAATCCACACGTACTCCATGAGTCATCATTGCATCCCGAAAAAATTACGGTTTGGTGCGGTTTATGGGCCGGCGGCGTCATTGGGCCGTACTTCTTCCGTAATGATCAATACCGGCACGTTACTGTGAATGGGAATCGCTACCGTTCAATGATAACCGAATATTTTTGGCCCCAATTGGATGATATGGACTTGGAGGACATGTGGTTCCAACAGGACGGCGCCACAAGCCACACAGCGAATGTCACAAGCAATTTATTGCAAACCAAGTTTGGAGAACGTGTTATCTCACGAAATGGTCCAGTCGATTGGCCGCCTCGGTCGTGCGATTTGACGCCGTTGAACTATTTTCTGTGGGGTTACGTCAAATCTATGGTCTATGCCAACAAGCCAGCGACGATTGATGAACTTCGTACGAATATCGGCCGATTTATGCTTGAAAACCGTCGAAAATTGGGTTCAGCGTCTGGACTTCTGCAAGCGTGCTCGTGGTGGCCATGCAAAAGAGATCGATTTCCATACATAATGGCATCGAACGTACTTTCACAGGAATAAAGAATTTCATTGATATCCAAAACCGTTTTTGTTTTATTTAAAAAAACTTTTGTAGCGCTCTTATTGAGGAACCCTTTAGTTAAAGCACTGCAACTGTTGAGTAGGGAGTTGTTCTTTTTCTAGTTTTTCACTGATGAATTTAACATTGGCTTGTCATAGGAAGGAAGGTGTTCGTTTTTAAAACAAAGTATGTATACTTGAACCGATGATAAGGAAGCTCTTTTTCACTTCTTTTTATTTTAATTTAATTAAAAAAAAAAACAAAACCATCATGCATCGTGTGGGGTTTGAACCCACACTCGTTGGCATTTCAAGCAGACCCTCTACCCACTATGCTATCGCTTGTTATAACTGATAACTGACTTTTAGCAGTCTTATGCAGTAAATTGTTCTTATCTTCATTTCTTTCATTTTTTATTAACAAAAATATATAAAGCGGCGAGTACATTAAGTAACATTGAGTAGGGAACATAAAATATCCAAAAATTTTGTAAGTGTTTTTTTATAAAAAATAATACAGTCATATAAAGAAATAAAGCTGTAAAATTAGGAGAAAAAGCTACTAAAAATTATGTAATTAAAAATGACCCTGCAACTGCTGATATTAGCAGATTGTTTTTTGCTAAATACTAGTAAGATAAGAAGGAAAAATAAAACTGTTAAATTTACAAAATTTTAGTTACATTTAAGTTAACTTTTAGTTAATTAAAAATAACGAATTACCTTTATAAAATCCGTAAAAAATTTTGCAGCATATTAGTAGCTAAAAAATAGTTTTTTCCGTTTTTTAACTTATTTTTACTAGTTCTAACTCAAATGTTTACAGGATTTTTCTTTTTCTATTACATTTAATATATTTAGTAAAAATTTGATCAAAATGGATTTTTTAAATTAAAATTTTTTAAATACAAACAAAATTGTAATATTTACCTTTTTGGTATTTTAACAAAAAATATTTGAAGAATTACATATTTATTTAGAACTTTTATATTTCCATAAAATTTCATTAAAAATTAATAGGAAATTAAAAATAAATTTTAAATCGTTTCAAAAATTAATTTCTGTGTATACAAAAATAGAAAAAAATAAAAATTTTACAGTGAAAACTACAAAAAATTATTAATTGTGTAAAAAAAGTTCCAAAAATTTTTTTTCGACCTGGTGGGATTCGAACCCGCAGCCCTCTGATTTCTGTGCCAGCACGTTCCTATGCAACCCCCATACAAAATATTAACTTCTTATCACCCGTGAAAAACAACTTCTGACTAGCATATATTTATGGCAGCATTAGATGTTGTTTACAACCCATTCCTAAAGGAGTAATTCTTTGTGATGTAATGAAGGAAATGATTCATTTAGAAGTCATTCCATTTATTTTTGCTGGGTAGTTTCTGTTAGACTACCACGTCAGTCACAGAGGATTAAGAAAATTCTATTTGTATTTTAAAATTGGGCAAATACATTACAAAATTATTCATTTGTATTTAAAAAATTTTAAATCTGTATTTCAAAATTGTCCAAATGCATTTCAAATACATAATTCCAGTTGTATTTCATAATTCGTCAAATGTAAATATATCAGAGATTTCCAAAAAAAGACGCTATTTGTATTGCAAAATTTTCCAAATGTATTTAATAAAATTCAAATTGCATTTAAAATTTTTCAAAATGTATTTCAGATATTTCTATATTTATTTTTAAAGCATTTTAACAAACATACATGTTTTCTCTTTCTCTTAAGGGCGGTATCGACTCTAGGAAAAATTTTGTTTTCGCATTTTTTTAATATTTTATTTGGATAGGGCATACTCTTCAGTATATGCTCAGAAAAAAGCATAAAATTCGAAGAAATAAAATTTACACATGTTTTTTTGTAAAATATATTTTAGTCACAAAGTAATATTGTATGCATTAAATTTGTACACAAAATTTTTTGGGAGCGTATTTATTTCATTGTCTTTATTAGAAATCTTATTTCCCATAATACAGCAGAACAAAAAGAAATAAACTACATCCAAAGATGCAAGAATTGCACGCAGTCTTTAAAGAAAAGCCAATCACGAATCCCCGATTGTGGGCGAAGGCACGTAATATTATGCAGGTATTGATGGCTTTATATTAGCTACAAAAGTAATCAGTGTGTTTTCACGATGCGGGCAAATAAATACCACGGTGCAAAAAGAAATACTTGCTGACTGCAACAATATTTTTGGCAAAAATGAGTATGCAAATTTGTACCATGTGGAAACCCCTATCGTGAATACCATCAGTTTAACCTAATGTAATTAATTAGTTTTTTGTTTTTATCAGGTATTAAATTTTATAAAACGCCAAAATTGTAATATGGTGATGGTGGATGTGGATGCAATCTGCATAGTTACATTATATTATTGTTTTCTGTATTGTAATTGTAATAAACATATAAAAAAAACATATTTTGTATATAACAGTAATAAAAATATGCTAAATTAAGGTAGATATTAGGGTTTGGGGTTCGGGAATTCCCGAACGGGAAATCCCGGGAAAAGTTTGCCGGGAATTCCCGGGAAAATAATATATTTTTCCCGGGAAAACGGGAAATTTTAAAAATATAAAATTTTTTAAATTGTTTTTGTTTGGAATAGGATTTTTTAATTTTAGTCATAAAAAACATTTTAAATACCAAAACAAAAATGGCATTGTTAAAATCTTTTAAAAGGGAATACATTTATTTGACACACAAATAAAATCTTTGCCAAGTAATAAGGAGCATTTCAACTAATAAAGATTTTTCGCATAACTTATTCAAAATTTAAGTAGTAAAACCTAAAAACTTGGTAAAATGTTTAAAAGAAATATGAAAAAAAAGCTTTGTTTCTTACAAATAATCGCCCTTACTATCTAAATTTTTCAAATGTATAATTTAGGTAAAGTCGACTTTAGTCTTTACTTTAGTCCCGGGAATTAAATTTTTTCATTCCCGTTTCCCGGGAAATAAAAAAGTCCGGGAAATCCGAAACCCTAGTAGATATACAAGTCCGTTTTTGTTTTAAAAATTCGTACGGATACGGACCGGAAACGGAGTCACTCCGTTTTTCACACGACATAACGGACCGGAAACGGTCCGTCATTGACGGACTTTCAACGGACCCATGTCCGTTTTTAACACGGCATAACGGTCCGTAAACGGTCGGTCATTGACGGATTTTCAACGGATTCGAATCAGATTCGATGTTCCTTATAATCCGTTTTCTGGTCCGTATACGGATCCAGAAAACGGTGCGTAAACAGAGTTGGATTCCGTTCATGATGAGCCGAAAACTGTACGTAAACGGAACGTATTGTTTGTTGAGTAGTTTCCTTTTATTTTTTTTTTTATAAATTTTTGTTTTCGAATTATATTCGTATGTTTTTATTTGTCATTGGGTGCGTTCGGCAGATACAATTTGACAGTCAACAGTTCTACAACAGTTGTGCAACTATCTGCTGAACGACCTGATCACTAACCGCTACGACTGAGCGCTCAGGTAGCGCTGTCATATTTTGGTAGCGTAAAAAATGTTTGCTACTTTTGATCAAATAGTGATACATTTGTTATTGTTGTTTTTAAAAACTTTTTGTTTTGTATGATTGACAAATAAAAAATTTAAAAAATAAAAGGAAAATATAGAAAAAATGTATTTAAAAACAAAACAAAGAAAACATCGTTCAGCAGAGTAAGTAATCAAAAAGCGCTACAAGTCACCGGTATCAGTTTAAGGTTTCTCTGCCGAATGCTACCATTCTTACAAAACAATTTTTATTGTAAATGAACAACAACAAATGTATCACTAATTGATCAAAAATAGCAAACATTTTTTACGCTACCAAAATATGACAGCGCTACCTGAACGCTCAGACTGAGCGGTTAGTGATCAGGTCGTTCAGCAGATAGTTGTACAACTGTTGTGGAACTGCTGACTATTAAATTGTAACTGCCGAACGCACCTAATGTATAAAAAAAAATAAAAAACAAATACAAAACAAATTAAAAAATATACGCAATAAAAGATTTTGACCGAAATTAAATGCCTAATAAGTTCTCTACCATCGTTTTTAAGAATATTTGGGTTAATAAATATATAAATCCGATTCTTCCCAAATTTGGTGTACATATAGAAAATTGCGAGATATAAATTTTGTTCATACACGGTTTTTCGAAATTTTGCTGTTTTCTTACATAAAATTAATTTTAAACTTTAAACGCGTTTTCCCACAATCCTGATTTCAAAATCGGCTGCCACTTTACAGCCAAGGCAGGTTAACCGATTACGATCCGGGGTTTTTTTTTTTCGTAGGCAACAAAAAACTCTAGTCCTTATTGTGGCCCTTTTTTGAATTTTTGATAAATAAATTTTATATCACCGAGCAAATGTGTTTTTTCTTGCCTTTTTTTGAATTTTTAAGTTTGTGTGGCAACTTTGTTAAAAAAAATTTAAAAAATAAAAATCGGGCCACGATAAGGACTAGAGAATTTATCTGGTATTAAGAATCACTTTACATTTTTATTTTCCGATAATTAATGACGGCTGCACAGTGTCAGCCGATTTTTCCTTTTTTAAAAAAGGCCAGTAATGAAGTGGCAACTCTGACGATTTTGACTGGGGAAATATAAAACTGATATTTTTAAAAATACTACAATAACATGATTTTTAAACAAAAAAATAAAATATTAAAAATATTGTTAGTTGAATTTTTGACAACCGTTCAAATATGCTCTTTAAAATACTATTGTTACAGTATTTACCCCCCTTAAGTCTCATAACTCCTATAAAATGTTCATTGTGAAAGAGAAAACATAGTGTTCTCATTGTGTAAGGCTTTCTATATACATATCAAATATTCAATAAAATATCTTAACATTTTAGTGGAAAAATCTCTATTCTTTGCATTACACGTTTTACTTAATATTTTCCATTTAAGTTTTACTTACAAAGTCAGTAAAAACAGAAAAATTTACAAAATTATGAACATCCCCAGCAATAATAGTTCTGCCAAAGAAGCAATAAAAGCATCACTAGCAAAGGCATCACTTCTTTTCTGATGGTTTTACCATGAATTTAACGTTGGCGTGTCATAGGAAGGAAGCATTCAAATATAGCTACTTACTACTACTACTGCTTTATATTAGGGAAGCAATGAAAATGCAATGTTTATATATTCTTTCAAATGAGTAAAATATTCATACATTTTTGTTGTATTTAAATTGCGAAGAAAAGTTACTTTAGAAGAATCCATTAAAATAAGTTTCTTAAGTTATAACTTCATCCGCATTCAATTTTGAATACAATAACATTTTCTGATTTGTATTTGCAAACTAACCCCTAAATTCATAAACGCTTTGTAAAGTTATAGCAGGTTTACAAAACGTCATTTTCATACAAAATTTGTTCAATAAACCTCCTACAATTTTACAAAGCGTTTATGAGTTTAGGGATAAGAATATATCAATAATAACAAATATAAACTAAACAAGATTTTTTTAAAACGCAACGTTTTTTTTTTTTATTTTTTGAATAATCAACAAAACTAACTTTTTACTGCAAAAATACTATTTCGGTAGTGGTTTATTATAAATAACTGCTTGTCATACTTTTTTAAGTGTACAAAATTTAAAGATTACATAAATTGGAATCCGCATAAAATGTGACCTGAGTATACTTTCACAATACGTTTTTTTAAATAAAATAAGAAATAAAAATAAAACAAGCTCTTTGAGACTGTTTTGTCATTGATATCTATGAATATGTGAAAACTTGGATATATATTTTGAATAACTGGAAAATTATATTTTGAAGATGATTTAATTAACTGTGAGTATATAGAAAAAGGTAATAAATTATGCTTCAGAACCAATGAAAGGAGTAATTTTTAAGTTAGGTATTAAGTTTATATCTAAATCACTATATTTAGAAGATGAACGCATGAATACTTTTCGAAGTTCCTTAGACTTACTTCCAAAAGGGCAGCAAAATAACACTAACTGAAACTTGGGAAGCAATGAAATGAGTGATAATCAAAGAAAGACTTCCATTTATTTTTGCTGGGTCCTTACTGGATTTCCATTATTAAATCGAACACTTGCGCAAACATTATGGCTGAAAATTTTAAAGTAATTTGAAATCATCAATTTAATAAATTACGTATCAATAAAATTTATGAATGAAATTATAAAACAAAAGTGAAAATTTCTTGGTTATTTACACCACCAATAAAAACATCTCATAATTTAAACAAAATTAATGTGTTTACATTTCATTACGGCAATAAAAACAAAAATATATTCCCACCGTTATCAAGTCATTGTGCATGAACATTTTTTCCACTTGATCTTCTACCACTTGAAAATACCGCACCTCTGTCTGTTAAGGCAGACAATATAAAAAAAAATAATAATCATTTCGAAACACCTTATAAGCTTCTTTAGTATAAAATTGAAAAAAAAAATCATTCAGAAAAAGTAAAACCGAAATTGAGCTCATTTTTTACCGAAAGATTTAAACGAAAGCTAACAAAAAAAAGTCCATAATATATATGGTGCTAAGAACAGCAACATAAAACAAATAAGATCATGAACCAAAGCACATTGCATGAGTACCTACCTACCTGCACAAGGTGTTGGCTTTAAGAAATTTATTAACACAACAAACTTACAAAGTCACGTTACAATGTTATTTAGTATTTTTGGTTTTATATGTATTTTGGATGTTGTGTTTTATTTGAAATGCATTTAGACAGACCACCACTTAATATACTTTTTCTTAATCAAATAATAAAGTGCTTAACAAATCATTACCTTTTTTTTGTAATTAAATTTTCAGTTTTCATTGTGCTATTTGTAAAAAAAGAGTCACTGATTAACGATGTTAATATTTAATAAAAAAAATTATATTTAGTTGAGTTTTTTACATTTTTTTTAACAAAAAAAAATTTAGAAACCACATTTCCCCCATTCAAATTGATATTGTTTAATCGGAAGACTTAAACAACGAACCTTTGCTTTATAAGCCTATAAAGGGAAAGACTTAAGAAACGAACATTTTCTTCATATACGGCGAAATAGAAAGACTTAAGAAACAAACATTTTTCATTGAAGAAATTCGACTGACTATACATTAGAGAGTCCCTTAAAAATAGATTTGTCATTGTACGCCACCCCCCCCCCCCCCCCGCCAGTTTTATTGGAAATGGTGCCAAATGGAAGAAATTGATTTTGTTTTTGGCACGAAAATTGGACGAAAATGACCCATTTTGGAAAAAAAAGTGTATTATGTACTATTAAAAATTCCCAAAATTCGAAATTTCGAAAAAAAATAATTTTTTATTCCATTTATTCATTTAATATAGTCAAAATGATTCAGACATGGAATTTTGACTTCATCGGATATCATTAACCCACTTTAGCCTGGAATCCAAAATGACCCACGAATTTCATAAAAATGCAAAAACGTGTTTTTTTTTTAAATTAATTTTAATGATTTTTTAAAATGCCTAATTTGGAGATATCGATTGCTATTTGTACCACATAATAGTTGATATTAAAGAAAAAAAATAAATTGGAAAAATGATAATTCGAGTTTGTGTTTGAAGCAACTGCTTTCCAGGACATTTTACAAAAATTGCTCATTTTGTCAAAAAATTAAACAAAATTATAATGTTTTCATCAAATTTTACACAGTTTTCGGAAAAACATCACTTAAATTTGGTTAGACTATAATTATCTTTACATTTGTTTAAAAAATCTTTAACCCTTAGTGGCCTGGGGTCAGAAAAGACCCATGCAACTTAATATTAATTATGACAACGAGATTGTAAAGCCATTAAATTGATAAAAAAAAAATCTCAACTGGATAAAAATAATTATTATATGTAACGTGATCTATATGGGGTTAATTTTTATACTTTTGGCCAAAAACGCTCCACTAGGAAATTTACGGAAAATTGTACGAAATTCATTATTTAGATCAAATTCGAAATTTAGATCAAATCTGATGACTTTTTTAACATGGCGATATCGCGCGGTTTTTTTAACTTTTTAGTTTTTTTTTATTATTCTGTTTGAGGGAAAATAATTAAAAATTAGATATGTAATCGAAAGTAGCGCAGCAGGAAACATTTTCTTAGAAAACATCGTGCTATTTTTAAAATTTTATTCAAAAATAGACCATTTTTTTAACAAAAATCACGCGTGTTTTTGTTTTTTACTCTATTTGAATAAAATAAATAAAAATTAGCATGTGTATCCGCAGAGAAAATTTTTTAAATTTCTATTTACTTATTTATTTATTTTTTTTTTTTAAATATAGATAAAACTTATACTTGTAATCGTAAGGAAATTTCACTTCATACCACTGTGAGACAAATGGTAGGGGTCAGTGATCGGGAAGGGTTCAAACTACCGGGGAAAGTTATATCGGTAAAAAAGAAGTTATACGTGTCCCGGCGTTTCGGTGGGTCACCCCTAGGAATCGAAATATATCGATTTGACCTTTGGTGGTCTTTTTTTGACATAACTCGAGAACCACTAGTCCGAATTTGCTCAAACAATTTTAAAAAAATTAAAAATTACAATTCCTTTAATCTGTTCATATAACGTTTTTCTATATACTCAACAGTTTTGCCGGTAAAAATAAATGTATGAAGAAAAATATATTTTTTGCCTAAAATATTAAAAAAAAGTAATAAACAAAAGGTTATTGATTTTTATGGTAGCGGTAACAAACATTTATTTTTACCGGCAAAACTGTTGAGTATATAGAAAAACATTATATAAACAGATTAAAGGAATTGTAATTTTTAATTTTTTTAAAATTGTTTGAGCAAAATCGGACTAGTGGTTCTCGAGTTATGTCAAAAAAAAAAAGATATATCTCGATTCCTAGGGGTGACCCAGCGAAACGCCGGGACACGTATAACTTGTTTTTGACCGATATAACATTTCCCGTTGGTTTCATCCCATCCCGATTTTGACTGTCGCATAGTGTACTTAGCTGATACAGTAGACGCTCGCAAATTAGAACCGCTTTGTTTTTGAGGCAATTCTAATTTCTGAATTATTCTAATTTCTGGACGTTTTTTTTCTAAAAAAATTGAGTAAATTTACTTCCAAAAACTCAAATAAAACTCTTTTTAATATTTTTTAATTCAATTTTATTTGATAAAAACAAGAAAACAAAACACAACAATTCAGTCCAATACATCAAATGTATTTTTTTAAATTAAAAATATGAATATAAAAAAAAACGAATGGCAACAAAACATAGCAATGCAGTCCAATTACATCACATGTATTTTTTTTAATTAAAAACTAAAAAACTGTATTTAAAAAAAATTAAAAAATTAAAATTAAACAATGGCCAAGTTAACAACTAATCTTTGTTTGACATATAATCAGTTATATTTGTTTGTTTTTTTGGTTTATTTAAATCCGAAATATCATTACGGAGAGCCAAAAGATTATTTATGTGCTTAGTTGAAAACAATTCACTGTTATTGCACCATTTTATTAAATTATTTACGCTTTCAATGGCTGTAGTATTAGAGACAACTGATGATACTGCAACAACGTCGTCTTCGCTGATATCTGAAGACTCACCATCGCTACTGAGAACATAAACAGATCCGTCATCAAACATATCTTCATTCCATCTGTCGATGTCTTCTATACCGATGCAATCGTTGGGAGCTATTTCTTTTAAAAGAGCTTGAGTTATCTGAATAACTTCGTTGCAGTCCTGATCTATTTGCAACAATTGTGCTATTGGCACGTCATCGTCGCTGTCGTATTGGTTAGAGTACCAATTGGACAACTTTGACCAAGATTTCTTCATAACACTTTGTGGTACCGTATCCCAAGCTTGTTTCAGTAATAATATAGCATTGCGGATCGAATGGGATTTCAAATGATTCTTCAGTTCACCACCTTCAGCAATTAACTGAGAAAGAAACATACTTCTGTAATTGAGCTTTGTTAACTTAATAGGGTTTTGATCCATTGGTTGTAAAGCTGCTGTCACATTTGGTGGAAAGAATAATGCAACTATGTTTCCATCGTCACTTTTAAGTTTCTCAATGGGTGTATGAGCGGAGCAATTATCTATAAGCAAAATGGCTTTCGGAGGCAAATTATTTTCCAGAGAAAAGCGGATCACCTGTGAATTGAAAAAAATTTTAAAATATGTACTGAACCTGAAATCAATATTTTTGTTTACCTCTTTAATAAATATTTTGTGAAACCATTCGTGAAAAATCCGAGAAGTCATCCAAGCATTTTTTTAAAAGTTGTAATGCAGAGGATTATTGAAATTTTTAAAACACCTGGGTTTTTTTGCTTTTCCAATTACCAATGGAACTAATTTGTGTGATCCATCAGAGTTTGCACCAAGTAGGACTGAAATTCTGTCTTTTTGAATTTTATGTCCAGGGGCGTTTTTTTCAAAAGCAGAGACATAGGTTCTGTCTGGTAGGCAACGAAAAAATAATCCGGTTTCGTCAACATTATATATTTGTGACTCCATTAAACCCATCTCAGCGATCTTTGCACGATATCGATGAATAAAAGGAAATTTTTAAAAAACGGATACCGTGTCGCTTCTTAAATTTGGTAAACCATCCATCACTTGCCCGGAATGCATTTTCATCTTTATCGGGATATTCCTCTCTAAATATTTGTTTAGCTTTCTCTTTTAATATTGGCCCAGTCAATGTACACTTTTTTTCTCGTTGATTTAAAAACCACTCATACAGACGACTTTCCATTTTTGGATATTCAGCGCTGTGCAAAGATTTATTGTTTGCCTCCTGATATGTGTTTGAAACAGCATTTAATATTGCTGTTCTATGTGATTTGATGTAGCTGATTGAAGATGTTGTCACATTAAAATCTAGGGCTAACCAGTTCCCTTGAACGCCTTTGTCAAGCTTTTCTAATATTTTGACTTTAGTTTCCAATGATAAAGTGTTTTTTTTTACGTTTATTTAACATTTTAAATGATACACTTTCACTTTTTAATAGAGACTGCCAAATAATATGTACACGCGTATCAAATTTCACAAATAAACTAGCCAAAAATGTACATAAATGCGACAAAAAAAAAACAAATAGGGAAAACATAAATTTGGTGATTCCCCTTTTTAGTTTTACTTTATTCAAACAGAATAAAAATAAATTGGGGCTTTCCTGTGTATTCAAATAACCAAAAAAAAAAAAAAAACGCTTAGAAATTAGAATTTTAAATTCGAATTTCAGAGCGTTTAATGTATTCCAAACATTGATTCTAATTTCTGGACGTTCGAATTACTGAAAGCTCTAATTTGCGAGCGTTACTGTACTGACAAAAATAATGAGTCTAAAAATAGATTTTCAAAAAAATAAATTATATAAAAAAAAATATTTTTTATTGTATTTTTTTTTAAATAAAATTTGCTGGTGCGGGAATCGAACCTGGGCCTACAGATTTCCAGTCAACAGCTCTACCATCTGAGCTATATCGACATGTAATATTTAATAGATAAAAACATAATTGACCTGCTGCACACAAGTAAGCTTACTCTCCAACATACAAAAAATCAAAAAATATATGGTTACATATATCCTTACCAGTGTTTAAAAAATATTGAGTCTTAAAATAGATTTCAAAAAATGTTCAAAAAAATCTAGAAAATTATTTTCTATTTGAAATAATGATAAAAGTAAGTCATTATCAGTAATTCATTATTATATGTTTTAAAATATTGCAGAAGGTAAGTGGGTGTCATTACTGGTAGTCCAAAAAATAATGATATGTCATTACCGTTTCTACACTGGGTACTTTTTTGTTTTTAATTTAAAGCCCACCATTAAATTTTTCACAAAATTCCAAGTAACCAAAAAAAAAAAAAAAATCTTTGGAATATCTTACTCCGTTAAGTCGTAAAAAAGGTCTAAATTCAAGACTTTGAATTTAACCCAAAAACTTGTTCATTTTTCTATAAAAAAAGTGTTTTATTATTTTTAAATTTATAAAAAGTGTTGTTGGAAATGTTAATTTTGTGTTTTTACATGGTAAAAGGCCATCCTTTAAGGATGTGGTTTAGAGCGTACCACATTGCAGGCAATAAAAAAAAAGTGCGCCGTACACCCTCCAATATGAAGTATTTTTGAAAGGAGGTTTCAAGGTTTTTGCCGAACGTAGGGGTCGCCATTTTGCATTTTTCGTTATACCTTTGGCATTTACAGTCGGATCTTAAAGTATGATACATCGATATTTTTCTCTCGAGGAGACCAGTGTTTTGCTCTAAGGGCATTTTGAGCTCAAGTATCCCGTTCTAGTAGTTACCCACCAGATCTCAGTTGCTACCACCCTAATGTACCACCCTAATGTCAGAAAATTAAAGCTCGCAAAAAATCATTAAACTTTTGCCAAGGAAGTTTTTCGCTAAACCCAGTAGAATTTTTTTTCATATATTGGTTGGCGAACGTAGGGGTCGCCTTTTTAAATTTTTTTTTAATTGGATTTTTACTATATAGCAAAACACTGGTCTTGGCGAGGCAAAAAAATCGATATATCACACTTTAAAATCTGATTTTAAATGCCAAAGCTATAACAAAAAATTTAAAAAGGGGACCCCTACGTTCGGCAAAAAAAAAATTTTTTTTTGAAATCGCCTTCCAAAAATACTTCATATTAGAGGGTGTACGGCGAACTTTTTTTTGAGGTACGGTCTAATGTGTTTAGCACTAATTTTTTCTTCATTTTGAACATGTACCCTACATTTGGCAGAGTTCGAAATTCATCAATTTTAAAAATAGCTTTTAAATTTATGGGCCTGTGAAAAAAAAAGTAGGTGTTTTTGCTCTACCTCGCTTAGTATCCGAAATATAAGCCATTTTATGTTTATGCAATAAAAAATATGAAAATATAGCCCCATCTCTATGTGATATTGATAGCAGATACACAAAAATATAATCATTTGGAAAAAACACAGTAAAACACGAACAAAAAATTACGGTGTTCGGATAATGGATTCTGGTAGAGGAGACCAAAAAAAAATTACGTGTGTCGGGGTTTTGGAAGATCACATCGGAATTTTATTTTAGAGGGCGTTAAAATTTCTCCCTTTTTCAAATTTTTATTGTGAATTGGCATAGGAAACCATGTGAATCTTCCATTTTAGGCATACACTGAACCAAAAACAGCTGTGAAATCAACTAAAATCCATATTAAATTGATGAATGGGTGATCACTACACAACTAACAAAACCTGTCCATCAATTTAGCGCATTGTTTAGTAGATTCATATTTTGACGTTTAACTATTTTATGTGATATTATTTTGACAAAATATCGTCAAATGTATTAACAAAAATTAGTTGTCTTAACAATTATATTTAATTAAATTGCATAATGATTTTGTTGTTTTAACAATGCATTTTATTAAATTCAACAATGCATTTTATTTAATTAATTAATTTTTTATCGATGTATTATTAATTTTTAGACTTTTATTTCATTATTTTTTATATTTCACCAATTTAAATGAATTTGATAAAATATAAAAAATAATGAAATATAAAATTGAAATTATAATATAGCCCATACTAAAATCTCTTTATTTCAAACATATGTACCATTTTATATACAAAAACATATAACTTTATTTAAATTAATAATACAAATACATTATATAACATTCATTAATAGTTTGCATTAAACAAAATAAAAAGTTAGATAATATCAAAATTAATGACATAAATTTAAATGTACAATTTAATTGGGAAAGTTCAAAATTATATAAATTTATTTAAATTAAAATTAATAAATCTTCAATTAGCAATTCACTTCAAGTCACTGAATTTGTTAATTATCTATACTTTGAAAAACAAAAACACTTAATGTCAATTTATTGATATTTCCGACATGCTACTTAGCACGAGTAATCACGCGACAAAACTAACCTCACTAATTTTTTTACACAGATTTAATACTCTTTTTTTCAAGAAAAATTATATCAAATTTACGTTGCAGCCTTTTTACAAAATTTTTTAGAGTTAACAAATTAAATTTTGTTAAAAAATGGACAAAAAAGTATCAAAACAACAATTGTTTTGTAGAGAATTATTGACGGAAATAAGTAAGTTTATTTAAAAAAAAAGCAGTTGATTTAAAAAAAAACACACATTAATTTGAATAAAAAATATATTGTTTTAACAATTCGTTTCATCAAAAAGTAACAAAATTTGTATGTTGATTTCAATTACGACTTTTGGTTCAGTGTAGGAAGTCTTCAGCGAATTTATATATAACACTACGAGGAACATTTTTGTTTAACATTTTAACCTTCTAACTCTGCAATTAAAACGAATTTTTTTTGACTCCTTCTTAAAAAAGGACAAAAAAAGACCCTTATGTTGAAGAGTTAGAGGGTTAAAATGTTCAACAAAAATAGTCCTCGTAGTATTTTACATAGGTTCGCTGAACACATCCTATGCCTAAAATGGAAAATTCATATGGTTTCCTATGCCGATTCACAATAAATATTTGAAAAGGGGAAATTTTAATACCCCTTAATGGTGCGTTTAGACACAAAAGTTAATTCCGTAAAAGTCGGATTAACTGCTTAAACAAGCACTGAACAAGTCGATTAAACCAGGCACTATCCACGGCTCTCATCTGAAAAACTGAACTGGTTTTAAGAGAGTTTCAATGTAAAATAACAAAAAACGTGAAAAAGTGGTATTTTTAATTAATTATTTTTATTGTTTTTAAGCAATTTTAATTAAATTGTAAAGTGCACTTGTGTTGTTTGATATGTTCTCTGCATTAGTTTTGCATAATTAGCACAAAATTTAGCTTATTAATATTAAAAAATACGCGTTAAAAAAAACACTAAAAACTGTTTCTCTTAAAACCAGTTTGCATATAAAATTAAAGAGATTTTTTAACAGCAGTTGAGGCTGGTGGTTTGTCTTTAGTCTATATAGTCGTTGATTAAACCCTATTTTAATCTTTTTGATTCTGTATTCATACTACTAATTGTATGCAACGCTGTTTTTTGTTATAATTCGGTTGGCAGCACTGTAAAATACACACATTAAAGCAGATAAAAATAAACGTTAAGACGCTGCCGCAAAAATATTTTCACGCTGTCGACAAATATGTTACTAACGCCGATATTTTGCATGTTCATCATATGCCACCTTGGTCCCAGCAAAAAAAGTGAGGAAGAAGTAGTTAAAGCACTGCAACGGTTGAATAGAAAGTTGTTCTTTTTCGGGGTTTTCATCGATGAATTTAACATTGGCTTGTCGTAGGAAAGAACACCCAGAAAACAGATTCAGTTCTGATAACCGCATTTGTAGCCAATCGCATGGTTCGGTTGTGGTAGCCGAATTTCTCAGTTGTGGCAACAGAAAACCAATTGAGGCAGGACTAATTTGACTGTGGCAATGGAATTTCAGTTGTGTCAAGAATAATTCGGTAGCCGCAACCGAAAAATTCATTTGATGCAACTGAACCATTCGATTGACAACAAATGGGGTTGTCAGCACCGAATCTGTTTTCTGGGTGAAGTTGTTCTTTGTAAAAACAAATGATGTATATTTGAACTAATGATAAGGAAGTTATTTTTTATTTCTTTTTATTTTAACTTAATTAAAAAAAATCATCATGCAGCATATGGCATTTGAACTTGTTGTCATTTCAAGCAGATGCTCTACCCCCTGTGCTATCGCTTGCTATACATAATGTTTGACGTTTAGCAGTCTTGTTCAGTAAAGTGTTGTTATCTTCATTTGTTTAATTTTTTTATAAAAAAATATTAATTCACACCCGGTGAAAAATGTCCATATATGAACATTTATGGTTCAACCATATATGTATGGATCCGAAAAATGAGGTAACACCTAAGTATATGTTAATAAATGGACATATATGAACATATACATTTATTAAATATATGCGAATACATGCGAACGTTGCTGTCCTTTATTATAAGGTTGTACGATAGATATAAATTTATGTATGACATTCAAGTTAGGCGCTACATATGTTCCTTTTTTTATTCATGGCATTAAATATAATTCCATATTTATCCAAATATGAGTTCCTTTTACATATATGGAAAAATGTATTCTTCGAAATATGTATGTTCATATAAAGCTCCCTTTTGCATAAATTGAATAACATATACTTTCATATTTGTCCATATATGAGTGCCATTTCCATATATGAAATAACAGATGCTTCCATATATGTCTGTATATGAAATTTTTTCCATATATGGAATCACATATACTTCCATATATGTTCATATAAAATCCATATATGTTCATAAAAAATCCATATTTGTTCATATGTGTCCATACATAAACCATATATGAACATGTTTGAGCGTATATGAGCATTTTTCACCGGGCATATAGAAATAAATCTGTAAAAATACACTACACTACACTACAAATTGTAGTAAATTAGCTTTTATCATAAAAAATTAAAAAAAAAATATTCCAGTAAAAACAACAAACAGTTAATAATTGTGTGTGTAAAAAAAGTTACAAAAACTTTTATTCGACCGGCCAGGATTCGAACCCGCAACCCTCTGATTTCTGTATCAGCTCGTTTCCATGCAACAACCTTAAAAAATATTAACTTCTTATTACCCATGAAAAAGAACTTCTGTGATGTAATAAAGGAAGTGATTTATTTAGAAGTCATTCCATTTATTTTTGCTGGTGTATTTTAAACTTACAGAGTTAAACTTTTAACTGTCAAGTTAATTAAAAAAATGCATGTGTAAACGATGAAGATTAAAAATTTGGATTAACTTTAATCAAGTAAGATTAACTTTTGTGTGTAAACGCACTATAAAATAAAATTAAATTTTTATTTTACATTTTTAACACCATCATTTTTGGAAAAGCAACAAAAAAATACTTTTAGTTTCACTTTGATACAATAGCTTTTATTTATTTGTCTAAACTCCATCTATATAACTAATCAGTTTAAACAAAAAATAATAATAATGAAAAATAAACTAAATTGAATGATCAATAAAATGCAACAAAAGACAAAAATGCAAATGACAAATGTATACAAAAAAAAAAAAAAAAAAAAAAAAAACTAAACCAAATTGTAACTGAGATACATAGTTGGGAGTAACTATTATTTATTGTAATGATCAGTATTTTTCACTACTGCTATTATTATTTCATTTCATTATTTATCCTTTTCATTATCATTAAATATATGTAATTTCAAAATAGAAAAATGTTCATTACTTTTGTTTTCATTATTTGTAATGAAATATTTTTTTATTTCCATTATATAATGAAACATGGATGACATAGATTTTCATTTTATCGCTAAAAGCCCAAATAATAATTAAACTTAAAATTTTAGTTTCGAAGCTATGAAAGACCTTATACACTCAAAAAAAAGTCAGTAAAGTCAGTAAAAAATTTTGCTATTTCAGCAAATTTTTAGTCAGTAGCGTGCTTGAAAAAAAAATTGATAATTTTAGCAAAAGTAGTTTGCTGAAAATCAGCGAGCCGATTTTTACCAAAAAAATAGTAATCTCAGCAAAAGTTTTGCTAACATTTAGTCAATTTCAAATGAATCCTTGCTAAAATCAATAAAACTTTTTGCTATATATTAGTAGATTGAAAAAAAAACTCAAAAAAAATTATAGGGAAATTGTACTTTAGTTAATTTATTGCTGATAATTTAAGTATAAAAATTCCCAGTGTAGAAAATCATTACCAGATGTGTGGTTATGTAACTACATACTTGGTAATGGTAACTGGTTACTTTTTTTATTACATTTCTTATTACCTTTGTATGGCGATGTCGCGAAAAATAATGAGTTATGCTTACACACCAGCATATGAAAAATCTAAAAATATGTCATTACCTATATGCTTACCAGTACTGACAAAAAGAATGAGTCTGAAAATAGATTTTCAAAAAACAAGTTTTATAAAAAAATATTTTTTTATTGTAAAATTGTTTTTAATAAAATTTTAGTTAATAAAATTTTCTAGTGCGGGCATCGAACCTGGGACTCCAGGTTGCCAGTCAATAGCTCTACCATCTGAGCCATATCGACATGTAATGTTTGATAGATAAAAACGTAATTGACCTGCTGCACACAAGTTAGTTTACTCGCCAACATACAAAAAATCAAAAAATATGTGGTTACATATATCCTTACCAGTGTTGAAAAAATATTGAGTCTAAAAATAGATTTCAAAAAATTTTCAAAAAAATCTACAAAATTACTTTCTATTTAAAATAATGATAAAAATAAGTCATTATCAGTAACTCATTATTATCTGTTTTAAAATAATGCAGAAGGTAAGTGGGTGCCATTACTGGTAGTCCAAAAAATAATGATATGTCATTACCGTTTCTATACTGCGTTTTCAACATGATTTAGGAAAATTCGTAAAAAATAAAGATTTCCAGTAGAGCGTACCTCAAAAAAAAGTTCGCCGAACACCCTCCAATATGAAGTATTTTTGCAAGGCAATTTCAAAAAAAAAAATTTTTTTTTTGGCCGAACCTACACACAAAATAATATTGTTCAACTTTTTTCAATTAAAACGATTTGTTAAATTATTTCAAAAGGTGTCAATTAAAAATTAATCCAATATATTAAATAATTGCTCAAAACTGCAATTTGCTTGACATTTTTTTTTATTCCATCGCTCAAAAGCATTTCATAAAACAAGAGAAAAACATCAGCATATTGTTGTTGTTGTTTTTCGTTTGTTTTATTTATGTAGTTGTTTTTATAAATGTTTATGTATTAGTAACTGGATATTTTAAATTATTTTTTATAAAATTTTATAAATTCTCGTTAAGTTTATTATTTTATTTAGTTAAATATTTTAATTTTACCATATTAAATATAAATATTCATTTATTCTAGAACATTATTTTAAAATAATAAATGGAATTTTGTTTAAAAACTTAAATTGTTTTTAAACAAAAAATCGCAAAAAATAAATTAAAAGTTACTTCTAAATAAAATATATTTTATTTAGTTTTCAAAAAAAATTTTTCACAGAGTCATCTTGCTTCAGAAAAAAGAAGAAAACTATCAACTGAATAAATCTATCAACTGAATGAAAACTGCATGCAGGTTTTATTTTAATAAAATTCAAGCTAAACATAAATAAAAATTATCCAGCCGATTAGAGTCTTATTTAGAATTTATACAATATTGATCAATTTTTAATCGAATGGATTAATTTTTAATCAAATTCATATATGTTATTTAAAATGTATACAATATTGATAAATTTTTAATTCAATGACTTAATTTTTAATCAAATGCATATAAAAAAAACAATAAATATCCTAATCAAATGTATCACTATTTTATTAAAAATTTATTTAATTAAAAAGCTACAAATTTTTAATTGAATAGACAATTTTTGTGATTGGAGGAATTTCACCGATAAAATGTATTGAATAGGCAGTTAAAATGATTGAAATTAGTTTTTAATTTTTTGAGTTTTTTTTTTTGAAACCTCCTTGCAAAAATATTTCATATTGGAGGGTGTACGGCGCACTTTTTTTTTTTTTGCCTGTAAGGTGGTACGCTCTAATGTAGGGTGACCATTTTTTTATGACTTCAAATCAGCACAAATTTTAAAAAATATCAAAAAAAAATTATAATGCAACCAACCTAATTTGTTCTCAACCAAATGGTTTGGTTGAGGCAACAAAATTTTTCGGTTAACCATTATACCATCTTAAAAACCCTTAGGCATTTCTGCCCATACAGACCCCAAGATAAACATTTTTTTCGCATGAAAAAATCCAGTTCTTTACATACAGGAAACGGACCCATTATTTAGTACAGGAATGGAAAGAAAGCTCGAGCGAACCAAAAATATATAAATTTTTTTTTAAAAAGCTCGGAAGCCAAAATTAAAAGAGCTGCTCTGATGAAAAAAGCTAGCAACTAAAAAAATAAAGAGCTTATAAAAATATGAAAAGGCTCGTTTACAAAACTGAATAGAGTTTTTTAAATCGTTTTTAAAAATAAAAATCGTAAGATTTTGTGTACTTTTTTGTATTGAAAATCCCACAGATTCGAAAATTGTTCCATGGAAATACCCACATATATTTCTTCAGATTTTAAGGATTTTTGTACGGAAAAATCTTCAGATTTTGGTGTCGTTTCTACACTCAGAAAACAGAATCATTCTGACACCGCTCTGACAACCGGATAATTAAATTATTTCTATCACAGTCAAATCAACTGATTTTCTATTACTTATCGCAATGGAACTATTTAATAAATTCGGTTGTCACCACGAATCTTCTCTGTGTATTAAACTACATATTAGAATAAGAAATTTACATGTAGAAAAATCAGTTTGAATGCTTTATGGTAGAGGAAACCTCTCACATTCACAAAAATGTATCCTATAAAAAACAGCATTTTGACTTTTTTTCAATAAAAAAGGTAATATTTTTTTAAATGTCAAAAATCAGTGCAATCAGTACTAATTTTAGAAAATCAGTACAAATCATTACACGACTTTTTCATCAGTACACGTGACCAAAAATCAGTACATGTACTGATCAAATCAGTACGAATGGTCACCCTACTCTAATGTCCAGTAGACCGTAACTCAAAAACAAAGTTCGCGGCACACCCTCAAATATAAAGTATTTTTGCAAAGCAATTGCAAAAGAAAAATTTTTTTTGCCTAACGTAGGGGTCGCCTTTTTAAATTTTTCGTTATAGCTTCGGCATTTAAAATCGGATTTTAAAGTGTGATATATCGATTTTTTGCCTCGGTGAGACTAGTGTTTTGCTATAAAGGAAAAATCCAATGAAAAAAAAATTTTAAAAAGGCGACCCCTACCTTCGGCAACCAAATAAATAAAAAAAACTTCCGCTAGGTTTATCGAAAAACTTCCTTAGCAAAAGTTTAATGATTTTTTGCGAGCTTTACTTTTCTGACATTAGGATTGTACATTAGGGTCGTAGCAACTGAGATCTGGTGGGTAAATACTAGAACAGCATACTTGAGGTCAATGGTCCTTAGAGCAAAACATTGATGTATCATACTTTAAGATCCAACTGTAAATGCCAAAGATATAACGAAAAATGTAAAATGGAGACCCCTACGTTCGGCAAAAAAAAATTTTTTTTTGAAACCTCCTTGCAAAAAAATTTAGATTGGACGGTGTACGGCGAACTTTTTTTTTTTGAGGTACGGTCTAGGGCAGGGGTGGCAAGACTTTTTTCGCTACGTGCCAGAAACGGAGAAATTTTTTTGTAAAAAATTTCTCGCGTGCCACCTTAATTTTAGTTGTCTTTTAAAAGTCCTTTTAAAAATTTGGAAAATTTATCTTAAAAATATCATCGCAGATGTACTTATTTGTCAGCGCTACGGATAACCCCAGGAAATAACCCCAAAGGGAAAAATTAGATGACATCCAAGAAAAGACGTAAAAATTTTTGACGGTTATTTAATTTTTGAGGGTTTATTTAATCTTTAAATATTGAGATTATTTCATTATGAAAAAATCTCTAATTAAATAAAATTAAAACAGTTTGAACATTATTGCCTTTTTTTAGGGGGTTTATTCCATTTTTGGTGGTTACTTCATTTTGTTAAAAAAAAAGCTAAATTATTGGGCGCCATCTATTATTTAAGTACATAAGAAAAATAGTTGAAAAATGTGCTTCGGGCAAAAATTTAATTTTGTTAAAATAAATCGCGCGGTTTTTATCATTATAATAATGCATAAAAAGCAAATATTATGAATTTTAACAGAGAACTTTCTATTTCAGATGAATTGGATCAAAATTGGATGAAACACAATCAAAACCCAATTTCAAAATCTAACAAAAGGAGCTATTTCATTATGAAACTTATGTTCAGAATTTCATTGAGGGTTATTTCGTAACACCTATTTTCCCTTAAAAAAACTTAATTTTTTAGATCCAATTTTAATGCAAGTTGTTTCCCATTTTTGTGCAATTTTCTGGTACTTTTTATTTCTCCGATTATGAGGCATTTTCTCATCGAAACATTTAAATTTCTTTCAATCTAGAATTTTAGAAATTTTCCCAGAATTTTCTGATAATCGAATTTGCGAGTTCTGTATTAAACATATTTTTTAAACAAAAATGGTAGCAATGCAGAGTTTTATTCATTTTAAAAGACTATTTACAAGCTCTATGAAAAATTTCACCATTATGGAGTTAAATCACACATTTTTGTAGCGAAATTTAACATTTAACTGAATTTTTTGCTGGTCTTCCAATAGTTTAAATTTTTTGAAAATACCACTACTGACACTCGTGTCATAGTTTTGCCAGCCCTGGTCTAGGGAGTACTCCTCTCCTATGACAACCCAATGTTAAAATCATTAGTTTTTCTATTAAGAAAGAAGTACATCTAGATCATTAACCCTCTAACCGGCCTAAGCTTTTTTGCAATGAAATTTATACCATGTGTTCCTCACGAAAAATAAACAATAAGTTCTTCTACAAAATTTTTTTTCGTTGCCTACTTTAGGCGATATGGGCCAAGATAGTTTAAGGGTGAACCTCGAAAACTAGCGCATAAAAATTACTAGGTTTAGGCACAAATTACTTCTCTTACCAAGATGTAATTGCAATAAAAAAATTAAATTTTTTGTGCTGTTACTTAGAAGGATGTAGCGATTTTCGTTTTTCTAAAAACGCGAAATTGAGCGAAAACGCACCAAAACTTCAATTTATATCATTCAAACTTATAAACTTTGCTACCTATACCAAATATTACCAAAATTTCGGAAATATCCGTCCATTCGTTTTGAAATTAAGGCGATGTCCTTTAAAGGTATCCTTATAGAATCCTGTGCGTCCTTGGACAAAACTAAGGAACTTTTTGAATAGCTTAAGCTCCAATCTCACTTCATGATCACTATCAATTGTTTTATTCAATTTATTTAGGATTTTTGAAAATCTTGGTTGTTTTTAAATATTTAATTTTTGAAATTTTACGAAATTTTATCTTTGACACTTTCTCGCTTCCAAACCGTGCATTGTATACAAAAAAATTCTTCACAAAAAATTTAATAAATTTTGTTTTCTGTTGAAAAAGCATAATTTCTTATTATAAAATACTCCTTTGGCGCATTTCTGGTCAATTTAATATACCCCGCCTGGAGGCGGGCTTGCCGGTTAGGGTTAATTGTGGAGCTTTTTCTACTGCTTTGGCATGTATTTTTTTTGTTTTTGTTTTTGCTGCTATCTCTTTTAGATTTGACAAAATATTGGACAAAAGGTTCCTTAACAAATTTTTTATTCATAAAAAAATGCAATTTTTCCAAAATGTGAAACAAAAAATTAAATTCGAAAAAAAATTCGACATGTGTGTTTCCTTTTCAAAATACGTAATTGAATTTTATTTTCAAATATTTCCATATCTGCTTCCACATTTATGGAGAAGGACTTCTTTGTCTACATTTAAATAACACCATCTATATGGATTTTTTGCAAGCGAGAAGGAAGGATCTGATATCTTAATAAAAGAAAAAAGTCCGTAAAAAATTTAGTTTAAACTACTACAAATTACTTAAAAATGCTGTTGCAGAAAAAAACTGCAAAATTAGCAGATTATTTTTGCTATATATTAGTAATATAGGAACAGCAAAAATAAAACTATTAAATATACAGAATTTTAGTTATATTTGAGCTAAATTTTTGTTAATGGAAAATAGCAAATTAACCTGCTAAAATCAGGAAAAAATTTTGTTAAATAATTAGTAGCCTAAAAAATCACCAAAAATTAAATTTTTTTTTTTTTGATTTTTTTTAAATGCAAATAAAAATCGAACCTTTTGAAAACAGCAGTTTACAAATTTTTAGCAAATATTTCTGCTGATTTTAGCAGTATTTACTGCTATTTGCATTCAACTAAAATAGCAAAAATTTTGTAGATATAACAGTTTATTTTTGCTATTTTTAGTCTACTAATATTTAGCAAAATTTTCTGCAGATTTTACACTACAATTCGCTATTTTCAGTTAACTAAAAGTTAACTTAAATATAAATAAAATTATGTAAATTTAACAGTTTTAATTTTGCTGTTCTTATTTTACTAGTATTTAGTAAAAAAAAATGTGCTAATTTTAGCAGTTTTTTCTGCAGCATAATTTTTAACTAATTTTTAATAACTTTTTTCATTATTTTTACGGATTTATTTCTATGATTGTAGAAGCGAAAAGTACGTAAACGAAAAGTAATGTGACTATATTTATTTTGGTTTTATGTTGCCCGTATTTAACTGTAATATTTTTGTTCTTTAAAACGTATTCTGAAAACAACATCTTAGTCTCCTCCACTTGCAAATCGAATGGGATAAAATGCCATAAATGGGATAATATGCTTTGTTTTATACATCCGAAGTTTTTGCTAGGCAGTGATTTTTACTCTATTAATACCTTTCTTGTAAGCACTGCAAAAAATATACTAACATTATTGACTTACATCTGACAATTGTATAAAGTTGATGATATTGATGTAGTAAAGATGTTGAGGAATAAATCCAAAGTTTATTTAATAGAACGAAATTTAATCCACAGAAGTTTTAGCAGCAATATAACAATATAATAAAGGCTTCAAGCATTAAAGTCCTTTGTTGTTAAAACAAACTGTTATTAACTATTAAACTGTAGTTATTTTGAATATAATAATGATAAAGACACTTGTTTCTATTCCAATTTGAAAAATTTTTTGATAAAATAAATATTATTTATTTTTAAGCAATCTTTAAGATTTTTTGTTTTTTTTTAATTGTCCTTGTTTTTTTTTTTTTTTTGCACAAAGAGATTCTGTAATTTGTTTTTTATTTTATAAACTCAAAATTTATTTTTGATATCATTTATAAAATTTTTATTTTAAAGAAATTTTTTTTTTTAATTTCAACTGTTTTTTCATTAATTTTATTTTATAATTCGTAATATTTTTTTTATTAAACAATATAATGTTAAAATTTGTTTTATATATTTTTTGTCTTTTTTTGTTTAAATGTTGTTTGAATATGCGCGCGCGCGTCTAGTTCGTGCCATGGGTAACCGCAGAATGGTTAATACACCTGCTTTCTCATAGCGAATTACTTCGCATGCAGCGTAAAAAATTTCTTCTTTCTTTTTGAAAATGTGATGTAGCTGTTGCTGCTGTTGAGCCAAACAAAAAACTCTCACACATTTGTCGATTTGAAGTTGCTACCAATACTGAGACTGTTGTTGCTATTACTGCGGCTGCTGCTGCTGTTGTTGTTATTATTATGCTTTACAAGTTGTTGGCTATTGAACATGAAGATCATGATTTTCATCATTATGATGATGATTATTTTCTTTTAAGGTGGTAAAGGTGTAAGTGATGAAGCTTTTTGCCTTGTTGTTGCTGTTGTTGTTCAGTTGGTAAGTAATGCCAATGCCATTGTCAATGACGACAATCATTTAGTTGATGTGTGTTGCATCGTTATAAACTCAGCAACAGTAGTGTTTATTTGTTTAGCTACAGCTTACAATTGTTGCTGCTCTATTGATGTTGTTGCTTGCTGTTTTTAGTGTCTCGTTTACAATTTTTCTTTTCTGTTTTTAATGCCGGTAGTTGTGTTTATGTTGTTGTTTTATTAGTTAAGTTGTATATTTTATTGCTATTTTTAAGTCTTAAACATTGATTGTTTGTTGTTCATTGTTGGTTTTGCAGTTTTACTGCGTTTATTTAGCAACAATTTAAGAGCTGTGATGATGCTTAAAATTTGTAGCTAAGAATGTTGTTGTTAAACAAACAACAAACGGTCAATAACTATTTACCTCCCCTTAAACGTTAGAAATACGTTTAAACATTTAGTGTGTGTGGTTGTGTTTTTGTTTTTAATTTTTCTTTCTTTCTTAAAACAACCAGTCTTTCTTTTAAGCCTTCATCTTTCCTCCTTTAGACTGACTGTTTTTCTAAATCTATTCCATACTACATACTCTCATACATTTACTTCCATACAAATATTGTCGTTAAACATGTCTCGTTTAGTATGTCATTGTAAACAAAACAAAAAAATTGTTAAAAACTACTTTCAGTTGAACAGTTTCGAGAGTAAAATCATTTTCATAGTTGACATCTTCTCTATGGCAAAGAAGAAAAATCGAATATCCAACATGATCTTCATCTTCATCATCATCTTCATTTAAAATTATTTTCCAATTCTGCGTAATTTTGTGTTTGTATTTGTTAGTTATGGACTTTTTCCTTGTAATTTTTCTTATACATATTCCTTCATGACAGATATCGTTCAGTCGTTGTTTTCATTTTATTGAAACAATTGCAAATTTAAACATTTTCCAATTGCAATTGTTTTGATTTTTCTTTAATAACTATTTGTTGTTGAGTATGTGCTACTTGAATTTGTATTTAATTTTATTGTTTATTGAGGCGATTCATATAATTTTTTATGTTCTATTGTTCTCCATAAATTACTTACTTTTAAAGAAATGAAACAAACATTTAAAAGAGTTTATTCATAAATAAAGAAATAACATATTTCGAATTAAACTTTACTTTGCCTCAATGTGGGCTAAGACTTAGACGAAGTAAGGACTGATTTTTCTGATGAAAATCAGAACAATAATAATACTGGTGTTTTAAAAACGACTTAAGTCATATGTGCACTCAAAAAAATTTGTCGTTGAATTCTACTGCAAATGACAGTTAAAACAAAGTTATTTAAAGTAACTAAAAATTTTATTATTTTTAACTGTTGAAAAAAACTAATATAAGAATTAAAAATAACCAAAAATGTCGTAAAATTAGTGACAAATTCTTACTACAAAAATTTTAAAAGAACTGACAAAGTGGGTAAAAATTACTATTTTTTACAGTTAATTCTTTTGGTATTCTAAAAGTGTATTTTAATTTAAAAAACAATAAAATTCCTACAACCGACAGGTTGTTGAAAAAATTATCATATAGCAAACATGGCAAGACTTTTTTCGCTGCGTGCCAGAAACGCAAAATTTTTTTTTGGAAAAATTTCTCGCGTGCCACCAAAATTTTTAAAATTTGGAAAATTTGTCTCAAAAATATTATCGCAGATGTACATATTTATCAGTGCTACGGATAACCCCCATGAAATAACCCCAAAGGGAAAAATTAAATAAAATCAAAGAAATGACGTAAAAATGTTTGAGGGTTATTTAATTTTTGGGGGTTTATTTAATCTTTAAATATTGAGATTATTTTATTATGAAAAAATCCTCAATGAAATAAAATTAAAACAGTTTGAACATTATTGCCTTTTCATTTTTTTGGGGGTTGGGGGGGGGGGGGTTATTTCATTATTTGTGGTTATTTTATTTTGTTTTGTTAAAAAAAAAGTTAAATTATTGGGCGCCATCGAGTAATTAATTACATAGGAAACTAGTTGAAAAATGTGCTTCAGGCAAAAATTTGATTTTTTTAAATAAATCGAGTGGTTTTTATCATCGTAATAATGAATAAAAAGCGAATATTATGAATTTGAACAGAGAAATTTATATTTCAGATGAAATAGCTCTGCAAAACACGATCAAAACCCAATTTCAAATTCCAACATAGGGGGTTATTTCATTATGAAACTTATTTTCAGCCTTTATTTCATTGAGGGTTTTTTCGTAGCACCTATTTTCCCTTTAAAAAAACTTAATTTTTTAGATCCAATTTTATTACAAGTTGTCTTCCATTTTTGGGCAATTTTCTGGTACTTTTTATTTCTCCGATTATGACGCATTTTCTCATCGAAACATTTAAACTTCTTTCAATCTAGAATTTTAGAAATTTTACCAGAATTTTATAATAATCGAATTTGCGAGTTCTGTATTAACCATATTTCTTTAAATAAAATATGGTGGCAACCCGAGTAAAAAAGAGTATATATAACATATATTTTTTAATATTAAAATATATGATAATATAAAATATTGTGTGCGACCTTATATGTTTTTATATGGTTATATATTATAAATTTTTTTAGAAAGTTTCTCATATGTCATCATATTAAATCATATATCAGTATTTGCTTTATTGCAAATTGTATATATAGGAATATATTATTGATAAAACCGTTCAAAATTTTATATATAAATAGATACGAAAAATATTTTTAATTTTATTTTTTATATAACAATATCGTCGGCTTGCCTGCAAGTAGTGTTATGTGTTCTTTAACAGGTTTTCAGGAGGGCGAAAAAACTGGTTTATATTGTCTTTTTAATATAAAGGGTTGTTCAACAGGGACGCTACAAAAGTAGAAAGACAGGGACAGCAAACGACGCCATATTTCTTGCCGCTCTTTTGACATTTCTCTTCAGTAAGGTTTGCCATTTCATGATGGAAAGATATACGAGCCAACAACGAGTCGAAATTATTAAAATTTACTACCGAAATTCGGAGTCAGTGGCCTCAACGTTAAGAGCGCTATGTCCAATTTATGGTCGTCATAATCGTCCTAGCAGATCAACAATTGCGCGTGGGGCTACGTCAAATCTATGGTCTATGCCAACAAGCCAGCGACGATTGATGAACTTCTTACGAATATCGAACGTGAAGTTGCAGCAGTATCGGCCGATTTATGCTTGAAAATCGTCGAAAATTGTGTTCAGCGTCTGGACTTTTGCAAGCGTGCCCGTGGTGGCCATGCAAAAGAGATCGATTTCCATACATAATGGCATCGAACGTACTTTCACAGGAATAAAGAATTTCATTGATATCCAAAACCGTTTTTGTTTTATTTAAACTTTTTTACTTTTGTAGCGCTCTTATTGAAAAACCCTTTATTTCATTGACATCATATGCCTTAATAATGATTGTAATAAATAAGGTCGTGAATCATTAGGGCATATGATGTCAATAAAATATCTTAAAAGGATAATATAAATCAGTTTTTTCGCTCTCCTGAAAACCTGTTAAAACCAAAAACATAGCACTTTTTGCAGGCAAACCGACGATATATTAGTTAATATCAGACCAATATATTTAATCCTTTAATTCCCACTGGAACATAGGGCCGCATGTTCGAGACCAATGTTCGAGATTAACTAATATATTCGAGATTAATGTAATATTTGATCAAAAACAATTTTTTATATGCTTTACTAAATTTTTTCATTAAATTAATATTTTCTGAGCTTTTTTACTTCTAAAAGTTTTTTTTTTTAATTTAAAAAAATCCAATTTAAAAAAATTAACATTTAAAAGCATGGCCCGGCTCGTAATGGGTTAATTAGTCTAGGCGTGTTGCATATCATTGGAAAGGTATTTCAAGTACCTCCCCAAAGATATATATATTTTGTTCTGGTCCGATAAGTTTTGAGTGGTATTTCTCCACTCAAAGTCCAAAGAAAATTCCCATATTTGATAAAAAATTATCTAGTCTTTAAAGAATAACAGATTTATACATTAACGTCTTTAATAGTTACTCATTACACGATGCGACAGTCAAAATCGGGATGGGATGAAACCAACGGGAAATGTTATATCGGTCAAAAACAAGTTATACGTGTCCCGGCGTTTCGCTGGTTCACCCCTAGGAATCGAGATATATCGATTTGACCTTTGGTGGTTTTTTTTTTGACATAACTCGAGAACTACTAGTCCGATTTTGCTCAAAAAATTAAAAAAAAAAAAAAATTACAATTCCTTTAATCTGTTCACATAACGTTTTTCTATGTACTCAACAGTTTTGCCGGTAAAAATAAATGTTTGTTACCGCTACCATAAAAATCAATAACCTTTTGTTTATAACTTTTTTTTTAACATTTTAGGCAAAAAATATTTTTTTCTTCATACATTTATTTTTACCGGCAAAACTGTTGAGTATATAGAAAAACGTTATATGAACAGATTAAAGGAATTGTAATTTTTAATTTTTTTAAAATTGTTTGAGCAAAATCGGACTAGTAGTTCTCGAGTTATGTCAAAAAAAAGACCACCAAAGGTCAAATCGATATATCTCGATTCCTAGCGGTGACCCAGCGAAACGCCGGGACACGTATAACTTCTTTTTTACCGATATAACTTTCCCCGGTAGTTTGAACCCTTCCTGATCACTGACCCCTACCATTTGTCTCACAGTGTTATCAACAGTAGCCCTCGGCTGACAGTCAGGCATGTGATGAATATCGAAAACGAAAAGGATCTGATTTCCAATGGTAAATATTTTAGGATCTGTACAATACCAATTTATATTTTATTTCCTAATTTAGATGTCCGGCGTCAAAAAAAAAACGATAAATAATAATTTGAAGCTAATTTGATTTTCGCGAAACAAATTATTCTAGATTGAAAAACTGTTCGTTTTCGATTTTCATCACACCCCTGAGTGTGTAGGACCCGAAATCCTGCTGCCCTCAATTCAAAGTTTTTTTTTTATCTTTTAAATTTAATCATATCGTATTGGATTAACTTATATCCAATTTGATCGGGACAAAATTCGGATATAAGTTTATCATTTGATATAACTTTGTATCCTTGTAAATACAATTATATTCAATATGATACAATTTAATATAACCATTTTTCGGATGAAATTATATCCAGTTACATATTGCAAATATATCGATTCACATACAATTTTATATACACTTTTTTACTCGGGAATACAGAGTTTTATTAATTTTAAAAGACGATTTACAAGCTCAATGAAAAATTTCATCATAATGGAGTTAAATCACACATTTTTGTAGCGAAATTTAACATTTAACTGAATTTTTTGCTGGTCTTCCAATAGTTTAAATTTTTTGAAAATATCCAACAAAACGTCGCCTGCCAGCTAAAATCCACTCGCGTGCCACCACTGACACGCGTGTCATAGTTTTGCCAGCCCTATCATATAGTGACAATCTGACAATAAAATATAAAAAATAATACAATTTAATGGAAAATCACTGATGAAGCCTGTCCATAAAAAAGGCAGAAACTGGATCTAGTCTGATTTGCAAATTAATAATGTGTTTATAACTTTTGAAAAAAATGTTTATTCTTCTTCTTAACCTCAAACCTACGAAATTGGAATTAATAAAACTGCATATTAATTACAATATTAATTGCAGTTGGTCTATATGACGCGTTTGAAAAAACAACACTAATATAAAATAATTTGTTTCCTTCCATTACACTGTACAACACAAAAAATAAAATAACACGATTCTGACAACTGATTATGGTAGAGGGGACCAAAAACAATATATGTGTATTGGCGCTTTAAAGGTTTTGTTTTTTGGGGCATTAAAATTTCCCCCTTTCGCAAATGTTTATTATGAACCGGCATAGGAAACCATGTGAAAGGGACAAAAAAGACCCCCACTTTAGGTATTGAATATGTTCAGCGAAATTATGCAAAACAATACGAGGTACATTTCTGTTGAAAAATTTAGCCTTCTAGCTCTTCAATTAAAAAGATTTTTTTGGCCAATTTTTAAAAAGGGGCAAAAAGGACCCGTAAGTTGAAGAGTTAGAGGTTTAAAATGTTCCGCAAAAACATTTGCAATCAAATTTTACTATAAGTCTCTGAAGACATCAAAGTTGAGAATTTAACTTCAATGCCAGAAATAAGTCAAAACTTAAAACTAACCCCCTTTTGCAAATGTTTATGGTAAATCGGCATAGGAAACAATGTGAATCTTCCATTTTAGGTATAGAATATGTTAAGCGAACTTATGTTAAACACTACTAGGAACATTTTTATTGACCATAATTATCATCTAGCTTGTCAATTGAATGGACTTTTTGGAACCTTTTTAAAAAGGGACAAAACAGACCCATAATTTGAAGAGTTAAAGGGTTAAAATGTTCCGAAAAAATATTTGTCATGTAATTTCACTATAAGTCTGTAAAGACATCAAAGTTGAAAATTAGACTTCAATACCAGAAATAAATCAAAACTTAAAATGTGTTTAAGGGTTAATTTCATCAAAGAGTGTTCATAATAAAGAGATTGGGGGACTCTCTATCACTGAGAAAGCATTTGTTCTATTATGTGCCTTGGAACAGGAACATACTCAAACCAATATCACCCAGCAAACATGGCAATACGAAGAAGATTCTCCGAACATATCGCCAGGAAGAAAACATTTATTGCCGGCAATATCAATTTCGTATTCCGGAAGTTTCCTCCGTCGGAAACAACTGTTACACTAAAACAATACTTCCTGGCAATATGAAAGCAATAACTCCCAGTACAATAAAAAAACGATTTAATTTTTTCATTATTAAATTTAAGCCTGAAAAACAATATCTGCATACATGATCCATTGACCAACTTATAAATTATTTTGATTTCATCTTAGCCGATTTTTCCCGCGCAATTAATCTTAACTTTTCACGAGTTTATTTCCTTTTGATTGATTTTGTACAAATTTAGTTTTAATTTTTTCCAAATCGATAAAAGATTTCAAACAAATTTGCTTTATCTTCCAAATGATACAAAGATGATATTGCCGAAATATTGTCATAAAGAGTTATGACAAAAGATAAAATTTTTGAATTATTTTTTTCCAAATATCGTCGAATTATCTTCCAAGTGATAAAAGGAAGACAATTTCAAAGTAAATACTACTTGATTTTTTTCATTCAAATGACAAATAGAAGATATCGCTTTAATATCTTCTTGGAAGGTATCTTTTAAATGTTTGCAGGGTCATTATGTGCGCTCTTTGTATGATTCAAAACATCGATTGTAACCAGGGATGGAAATAATAATTTAGTTATAAAAATCAAGAATGGAACTATACTATGCAATTATACTCTTCCAATAGTATTATAGCCCTAGATTATGAATTTTAAAAACCATACGTAAAAAATTGCAAAATAGTATCGGAATGCGAAAAAAGGCTTTGGGGTTCAAAAAATTAATTTAAAGATTTACATTCTGCAAACGATGCCAAAATTTTCTTTTTTTGCAACTAACCAACAAACTTTGTTTCATGAAATGGGCATTATACTCCGTAGATTATAAATTTAAAAAACAGCCCTTAAAAATTATAAAGAAATCATAAAGAACGCGAAAAAAGAAGAATAGAAGAACGCGAAAAAAGACTTTTGTGGTAGAAAAAAATAATTATAAAACTCAATCAGCGATTAACAATCTGCAAATGAATACAATGACGTAAAAATTTTCCTTTTTGCAGATATTTTTTTCGCGATTTATTTTTTTTTTTTTTTTTTTTTTTGCAAACTAAGCACCAAACTTTTGTGTATAAAATTGGTACTATAGACCCTAGATTATAAATTTAAAAAAACCACACTTAAAAAATTGCAAAATATTCGCGGAAAGCGAAAAAAGGCTTTACGGTACAAAAAATTAATTAAAAAACTTAATCAGCGATTTACATTCTGCAAACAAATATATTGATGAAAAAATTTATCCTTTTTGCAAATTTTATTTTTCGCGATTTTTTTTTTCAACTAGCCACCAAACTTTGTTGTATGAAATGTATATTATAGTCCCTAGATTATAAATTAAAAAGAAACGTACTTAAAAAATTGCAAAATAAAAGCGGAACGCGAAAAAAGACTTTGTGGTACAAAAAATTAATTAGGAAACGTAATCAGCGATTTAGATCCTACAAGCAAATATATTGATGCAAAAATTTTCCTTTTTGCTAATTTTATTTTTCGCGATTTTTTTTGCAACTAGCCACCAAACTTTGTTGTCTAAAATGTGTATTATAGCCCCTAGATTATAAATTAAAAACAAACGTACGTAAAGAATTGCAAAATAATAGCGGAATTTGAAAAAAGACTTTATGGTACAAAAATTTAATCCCTAGGTTATATATTTAAAAAAACCGCACTTAAAAATTACAAAATAACGGCGGAATTCGAAAAAGGCTTTATGGTACAGAAAATGAATTAAAAGAGGTAATCAGCGATCGACATTCTGCAAGCGAATATATTGTTGCAAAAATTTCGCTTTTTGCAAATGTTTTTTTTCGCAATTTGTGCTAATATTTGCTAATATCTAAATATTTAATTTTAATGTTTTTTAACGAGCCAAAGAGAAAGCTATTTTTTAGTTACTTACATTTTTAAATATGTAAGAGCGATTTAACATTTTTTGGTATAAGAGCCCGATTAAGTGAGCCTTTTCCATCCCTGATTAACCAGTCGGAGTTCGTTCCTGTTCCAAGCCGCCTAATATTTTTTCAAATAAAAAATATTGAGAGAGTTGCAAGGCCATTGATTTCATACTTATTCAGAATTGGCAATGAAATATACCACAAACCTGAAGAGATAAGTTTTGACTTCAGAGACTTATAGTAGGATTTCATGACAAATATTTTCGATGAACATTTTAACCCTCTAACTCTTCAACTTACGGGTCCTTTTTGTCTCTTTTTAAAAAGGGGCCAAAAAAGTCCCTTTAATTGAAGAGTTAGAGTGTTAAAACGTTCCACAAAATTGTTCCTCGTAGTGTTTTACATAAGCGCCGAGCACATCACAACTTGGTCGATAGTCGACCGACGACAGCAAAAGTCGTCACGATTAGAAAAAAAGGAAAGCAAAACAAGAATATGGTTGTATTTGTTTGACCACAATTCTTCACCAATTCAATTGGTCTTTCACTAATTCTTGTTGTTTTATAATTTGTTGTATTTAATTTTGCTTTTTTACGGCAAATTATGTATTTTAAATTTCAATTGTATTTCTTCTGTCAAAAAAAAAAATTAAGTTTTTGTAAACAAAGTACAAAGTACTTGCAGCTCTAATACGAATTTCTAACAACTCTGTTTTAATGGCAATCTTTAATTAGTTAAAAATATGGCAACAATTTGACATATATTTTGAGTTTGTATTAGTCTATTTCGACGACAAATCGCTGGACGACATGGCGACATTTTGCTTTCCATACAAAATATATGAAAAAGCAACTCTCGTTGTCAACCCAGTTCTGATTAATCTCTTATACTTAAAATAGTTTCCTATGCCGATTCACAATAAACATTTGCAAAAGGGGAGGAAACTTTAACCCCCAAAAAACAAAATGGCCAGACGTAAACTTTTCCAACGCCGATACACGCATATATTTATTTTTTTAATAAAGTATTTGTAACCGTCGCATGGGACAATCGTAATTGATATTAGAATTAATTACTAAAGAATTTTTCTAAAATTCATTTACATTAAGAAAGACAATGTACTCTTCATTATATTTTATCCAAACACACTCATAGAAATAAATCTGTAAACATAACAGAAAAAGCAACTAACAATTAGTTAAAAATTATGTTGCAAAAAAACTGTTAACTTAGCAGATTTTTTTGCTAAATACTAGTAAAATATGAACGGCAAAAATTAAACTGTTAAATTTAAAGAATTTAAGTTATATTTAAGTTAACTTTTAGTTAATTGAAAATGACAAATTGTACTGCTAAATCTGCATAAAATTTTGCTAAATATTAGTAGACTAAAAATAGCAAAAATGAACTGTTATATCTACAAAATGTTTGCTATTCTTAAGCTAAAGTTAGTTGACTGCAAATAGCAGTCTATCCTGTTAAATTAACAGAAATAATTGCTAAAAAAATTGTTAATTGCTGTTTTCAAAAGGCTTGATGTTTATTTGCATTTAAAAAAATTAAAAAAAAAGTTTGAAAATTTTAAATATTTTAGGCTACTAATTATTCAGCAAAATGTTTTGCTGATTTTAGGTTAATTTGTTATTTTCTATTAACAAAAACTTAACTCAAGTATAATTAAAATTCTGTTTATGTAACAGTTTTATTTTTGCTGTTCCTGTTTTACTAATATATAGCAAAAATTATCTGCTAATTTAGCACTTTTTTCTGCAACATAATTTTTAACAAATTTTTAGTAGTTTTAACTAAATTTTTTACAGACTTTTTTCTATTTGTATATGGATCCACTAACTTTGGGTGGATATGATAAGCTCCACATCAGAGAAACGGTTTGAATTTTAACTCATAGTAGTTTTCTTTGGTCTTAGACATCATTTACAATAAAAATTTCAAAAAATTATTATCAGCCCATGGTTGCCATATTTCCTTGAGAAAAAAGCATATTTTACATTTCTTTTGTGGAAATTTTTGTTCTTTAGTTATTAAAAAATTAATGAAATGCTCGCCTGCTAAATTTCTTGGGCTGGTTTTCTTAGGAAAGCTTCAGAATTTATTAGAATATTCAAAAATTGTTTGCTAGCAATATATTTTTTTCAAAATTTGACCGATCGGTTCATGAAGACTGCGTCTATATAAAATTACAAAATTTACAGATATGTGTCCATTTTTTAATTTTGATAATTTAATTTTTGCTCTAAAAATTATTTAATCTAATAAAGGGTGGTTAAATTTTAAGGGCCGATGTTGAATGTGAACCACACCTAAACGTCAAGTTTGTTTCTGCATTTCATTTGACATTTCTCAATTTCAGACTAACTCAATTTGAACCATGGAAATATACACAATCGAGCAACGCGTTAAAGTTATTCAGGCTTATTATGAAAATGGGCGTTCAAATCAAAATGCATTTCGTGCACTTCGTGATTTCTTTAGTCAGCATAATCCAAAATTTCAGCAAATCGGATCGGTACGAAATCTTCTTCTTCGAAAATGAGGTTGGCCAAGCAGTTACCGTGAATGGTGTTCGCTATAACGGACTTCTTGTGGCCAGAAATTGAGAATGTGGACCTGGACGATATGTGGTTTCAACAGGATGGTGCCACTTGCCACACAGCCAACGAAACAATGGCTCTTTTGCGCGAGGAATTCAATGGCCGTGTTATCTCACGTGGTGGCGATGTCAATTGGTCGCCAAGATCATGTGATTTGACACCGTTGGACTTCTTTCTTTGGGGTTATTTGAAAGAAAAGGTGTACGTCGATAATCCAGCAACAATTCAAGAGCTAAAAGATGAGATAATTCGGCACATTAACGGCATAGAACCTCAATTATGCCTCAGGGTCATCGAAAATTTGGACCGCCGAGGTCGCGACGGCCATTTGGCCGATATTTTGTTCCATACATAATTGAACAATACCAATATTATCATATAAAAAGAAATGACAATAATTTCCCAAATAATTTGTATTTTATTTAAAATCAACATCGGCCCTTAAAATTTAACCACCCTTTAGAAATATTTCCACCAGGGTTAAAATAAGAAAAATTTTAAAAAGAGGTCAAAAAGGTGATTCTTTTCGAAAAGTTCTTAAAAATCGCTCTAAAATGTTTTTAAAAAATTCCTCTTATTTTGTAAGGAGTTTTGTCGCGGAAATAACATAAAATTTAAATGTAGGAATAATCTCAACCGCTTGGTGAGTAGCAGCGGGTTAAAGTTTGCATTTTTAGGCAACATTTCTCCGTTAGCACGTGCGACAAAGCTCCAAAAATAAAATATTAAAAAAAATATTTCTTACACACAAATTATTTTGAAGATAAAATTAACTAAAAATACAAATTAAAACGAATAAAATTCAGTTAAAAAGCGGTCTAAGTACTCAAATTTTGATTTAATTGAAAATTTTTTTTAATTTGTTTTTGACTATCAATAATTGACTATCAGAAACTGTAAAATCAACTCCAAATTAATTTAAGTTTACTACAAAAATAACAAGCAAATTGGTGCGTAGAACTTAATTTATATTTGAATTTACTAAAAAATTAAGAAAACAAACAATTCGGATAACTGTATTGTTGTTTTTTTATTTCAAACAACTTTTACTACAAAATACCTTTTTCTGGTTCAATTTTTTAGTTTTATTTTAAAACAATAAAAATTTACTATAAAATTTCACTGTTCCAAAATATCCGCATGTTTATTTAGTTAAATTTTAAATAACTTGTGAAAAAAGTTAAAAATTAGTTTTCTTCTACGAACACCTGTTATTATTTTTAAAAATAACTCAACGGAAAAACTTCAGAAACAACTAACAAAAAGTGACTGTATTTATTTTGTGAGTGTAGGCATAGGTTTATATTTCCACAGAGTTTGGTCAAAAACAATCCAGCCAAACAGAATCTGTAGCGAAAGGGTTAACAGTTAAAACTACTTTAATCAGTTGACACAAAAACTAACCTTCGACAAGTCTTTGGGTGAAACGAAACTACGGATTCGCTGGTGATTTCCTTGTGTATGTTAAAGTTTTCAAAAAAATATTTCCTGAAAATAAACTTCAGAATTTTCAAAATTCAACATAATTCAAAGAAATTTTTTATTATTTAAATACAACAACTAACAAAAATAACTGTTTTTTAGTAGTGTTGTTTTAGTAGTGTTTGTGTCATACAGACTAACTGCAATTTATATTGTAATTAATATGCATTTTTATCAAGTTTTAATATAGTAGGTTTGAGGTTAAGAAGAAGAATAAACCTTTTTTCCAAAAGTTATAAACACATTAAATTGTAAATCAGACTAGATCTAGTTTCGGCCTTTTTCTATGGACATGCTTCATCAGTGATTTTCCATTAAATTTTATTATTGTCTATATTTTATTGTCGGATTGTCTCAAACCTTTTTGAGTTTGCATGTTTTGAGTCATTCGAAGACGTTTACATCTTTTGAAAATAATACGAATAAATATTTTTCATTCTTAAATTAAAATTTATTGAATTTAAAATGTTTTAATTTGACTAGAAATTGTAAATCTACTGCGATCTTAATTGAAAATATTATAAAAATATCTTCATGACAGCTTAGCGACATGTCGCTGTCATTGCTGAATCGCTCCCATACACTCAAAAAAATTTGACGGTTACTATATGACCGTAGTTTGTGTAGCATTCAGTAGTTGTTGTTTTTAACTGTAAAATCAGTTATTTTTCGATGGCAAAAATACAAAACAACTGCTATGACAGTTATTTATGAAAACAACTAACGAAAATAACTGTAATTTCGTAGCAGTTGTTTTAAGCAGTTATTTTTAATATAAACAACTGCCAAAACAGTACTTTTCCAGTAAACAGAAATTTTTGTTAAAAAATATAAAGTTTCGTTGAATTTTGAAAATTCTTGTTTAGTTTATATTTGTTATTATTAATATATGGGTGAAATCATAAAATGTGATAAGTTTTTGGGCCAAATTTGTGAGAAGCAAAAAGTGTTAATATTTCGGTTTATTCTTAATTGAATCAGTAAATTTAGTCATTATAAACCTAATTGCGATTCATTTCTTCTACAAGTTGTCGCAATAACTATTTTTGCACAATTTTAATTTTTTTTTTTTTGTGGTAACGGAGTTTACATTTTCATAAGCGAAAGATATAACAAAAAAAAAATTGCGTATGAATTTTCTTCAATTTATTAGTTTTTTGTATTTGGGTTTTCCACATTCTTTTCAATAATATACAATTTGTGTTTATCAAATTGGCGGTTTCGGGAATAAAAATACAATTTATTCCTCGTGGATTATTTGTAATAGTTTCAATAATTTTTTTTTTGTCCACTTGTCCTTGATTATCCACTGTAAACTAATAAACTACACGAATTTGACGAAACCGATACACTTTGATATCTGACATGTTTCTCAAATATATTTTGATCAAGAAAAAATATTTTAATTAAGTGTGAAAAAAGTTATTACCCCTTTAGAAAAACGTATAAGTCCACACAATGTAATAGATTTCGTGTACTTCACATTGTGCGTACTTACGATATGGGGTACTTGTGTATAATAATTGTATATGAAACTAAAAATATTTAAAAATTTTCAAAAATGTTGTCTAACTTATATTGCCACTATACTTGTGTGTACTTACGAAGTATATTGGCTTGTGGGCCATTACAATGCGGCCATGCCCTGGGTAAAGTAAGCCAGCTTGTGTGTAGAGTTTGAAAGCACTCGGGGATTCTAGTAAGTACACACAAGTATCTCCGAGTACTTTCAAACCATACACACAAGCTAGCTTACTTTACCCAGGGTATGGCCGCATTGTAATGGCCCACAAGCCAATATACTTCGTAAGTACACACAAGTATAGTGGCATGTAAGTTAGACAACATTTTTGAAAAATTTCTAATATTTTTAGTTTCATATACAATTATTATACACAAGTACCCCATATCGTAAGTACGCACAATGTGAAGTATACGAAATCGATTACATTGTGGGGACTTACACGTTTTTCTAAAGGGTACATTTTATAATGGCGCAGTTTTTAAAAGCCATATTTTGTTTTCTGAATTAGGTCGGGAAGTTCTGAAAGATCTTAGTCCAACCAATATTAAAGACGAGGGGAGACTGCTTATTAGTTTACGACTATAAAATATGGCGTGGCAGAGTTTAAACGAGGCCATACGAGCTGACAAGACGAACACTCCAGTGGTGGACCAATTGAGGTGGCCACGCAAGAAACGGTTATGAAAATCCACAAAATGGTGTTGGATGATAGTCGGCTGAAGGTGCGTGAGCCAGCTGAAATAGTAGGCATTTAAAACAAAAAAAGATGTACATCGCATTTTGACCGAAAATTTTAAAATAAACAAGCGGTTCACGAGATGGGTGTCGCGTTTTCTCAGAATAGAACAAAAACGGCGTCGTGAGGATGTTTCAATAGAGTTTTTGCATCGATTCCTAACCATGGATGAAACATGGGTTCATCGCTTCACACCCGACAGAAAGGAACACTCAAAACAGTGGACTTAAATGGTAGAATCTTGTACAAAGAACTCGAAGACAGGTCCATCTGCAGGTAACATTATGTTTTCTGTTTTTTGGGATGCGCTTGGGGTGATTTTTATTGATTATATTCATAAAGGAAAAACAATCAACGGCGAGTATTATGCGAACTTATTGCAGCGTTAATTAATTAAGTAATGAAATTAAGGATGGAAGGCCGCATTTGGCGAAAAGAAAAGTGTAGTTTCATCAAGGCAATGCACCAGTTGATACCTCCACTATTGCGATGGCCAAAATCAATAAATAAAAGTTTAATTTACTTCAATACGCACCTTATTCACCAAATTTAGCACCTTCGAAATATTTCTATTTCCAAACTTGAAAAGTGGCTCGGTGGTAAAAGATTTGCCAACAATGAAGAGCTGGAGTCTGCGGCTGATGGCTATTTTGAGAATCTAGAGAGTTCTTACTATAAACAGGATATCGAAACGAAGCTATTTAAAATCACTGGGAAAAGTATAGAGTTCAGTCAGCAAACTTTTTTGCTCACTTGACTAACATTTTGTCCGAGTGTACCGATTCAAAGCTTTTTCAGATTTTATAAAAGCAATGAAAGTTTTTTTTAGACTTTCTTTTTTATAAATTATTTAAATTTTAGCATTAAAATGAAATGTGTTTTTGGACTTTCTATATTTTTATATAATTAGTTAGAATATTGTTCTACCTCAAGTCCAAATTCTATTATGATATTGTCATATAAGATTTTATTTGTTGTTTCAAAAAGGTTGACCATTTTCATGATAGACAATACAATTGTTTCATGGGCATCACCCCAACTCATCAGTTGTCTTTTTTATTTTTCCAATTTTTAAAGACTTAAGCTTGATTCTCAGCCTATCGATCATTGTCCATTACACTGTCCCTTAAAATAGCGATTTGTCGCCCCCAGTTTTATTGGAAATGGTTCCCAAGAAATCGATTTTTTTTTTTTGGAAAACGTTAACACGTGCCGAAAGTTGGACGAAAATGTCCCATTTTGGAAAAAAGTATATTACTATTAAAAATTCACAAAATTCTAAATTTCGAAAAAATTAATTTTTATGTCACTTATTCATTTAATATAGTCAAAATTATTCAGACATGGAATTGCGACTTCATCGGATATCATTAACCCACTTTTGCCTGGAATCAAAAATGACCCACGAATTTGATAAAAATGCAAAAACGTGTTTTTTTTAAATTAATTTTAAAGATTTTTTAAAATGCCTAAATTGGGGATGTCGATTGATATTTGTACCATGCAATAGTTTATATTAAATAAAAAAAATAAATTGGAAAAATGATAATTCGAGTTTGTGTTTGGAGCGACTGCTTTCCAGGACATTTTACAAAAATTGCTCATTTTATCAAAAATTTAACAAAATTTGAATGTTTTTATCAAATTTTACACAGTTTTCGGAAAAACATCACTTAAATTTGGTTAGACTATAATTATCTTTATATTTGTCTAAAAAATGTTTAACCCTTAGTGGCCTGGTGTCAGAAAAGACCCATGAAACTTAATATTAATTATGACTACGAGATTGTAAAGCTATTAAATTGATAAAGAAAAGATATCAACTGGATAAAAATAATTATTTTATATAACGTGATCCATATGAGGTTAATTTTTATACTTTTAGCCAAAAACGACCCACTCGGAAATTTACAGAATAACACCTTTCATGATTTTCGGAAAAATATCACTTCCATTGGATCAAAAAAATCTTTTTCACACTTGATAAAAATTATTATTTTGTGTAACTTAATGCATATGGGGTTAATGTTTGCACTTTTCGGCAAAAAAAATACCCACTTGGAAATTTACAGAATAACATCTTTCCGAATAGAAAACAATAAATGCATAATAAACAAAGCTTTTAATTAAAATCTAACATGATTGCACAACTATAGTGAATTGCTATAGTGAATTGCGCTTGTTCGTTAGTTTTGTACCCGCTATTGCACATCCCAATTCAATAAAAATCTGATAAATGTTATTCTGTAAATTTCCTAATGGGTCTTTTTTGTGAAAAGTCAGAACATTAACCATATTTGGATCAAGTTACTCAAAATAATAATTTTTATCAAGTGGAAAAAATATTTTTTTATTCATTCAAAGTGATATTTTTCCAAAAATTATGAAAGGTGTTATTCTGTAAATTTCCTAATGGGGCGTTTTTGGCCAAAAGTATACTAATTAACCCCATGTGGATCACGTTATATAAAACAATTATTTTTATCCAGTTGAGATTTTTTTTTTATCAATTTAATGGCTTTACAATCTCGTAGTCATAATTAATAATAAGTTTCATGGGTCTTTTCTGACCCCAGGCCACTAAGGGTTAAAGATTTTTTAAACAAATATAAAGATAATTATAGTCTAACTAAATTTAACTGTAAAATTAGATGAAAACATTAAAATTTTGTTTAATTTTTTGACAAAATGAGCAATTTTTGTAAAATGTCCTGGAAAGCAGTCGCTCCAAATACAAACTAGAATTATCATTTTTCCAATTTATTTTTTTTCTTCAATATCAACTATTATGTGGTTCAAATAGCAACCGACATCTCTAAATTGGGCATTTTAAAAAATCTTTAAAATTAATTTAAAAAAAACACGTTTTTGCATTTTTATCAAATTTGTGGGTCATTTTGGATTCCAGGCTAAAGTAGGTTAATGATATCCGCTGCTTCTAAGCAGCCACTGATTAGTAACATATTATTCTCACCTTTTTCGTAAGCGAGAGTGTAATGACCACCCATAAATTTTGATAAATAAATACTTACTGATTTCATTACTTGGTAATGTCTGTTTTTGTTGGATACTTAAGTCAAAAAATCTGGACTCCATAATACTGTTTTTTTTCGTAATAAAAAGCGGTAAACTCAACAATCCTTCAAAAATCACTATAAAGCTACTGAAAACACATGTGTTTCCTTTTTTTTTTGTTTTCAACTGAACAAATAATTTTCACTTTCTTTACAAAACTTCAATTCCCTTTCAGGCACAATCGAAAAAAGTTTTAAATCAACAAACTTAAATATCGATGTACGAGTATGTATAAATGTCTCATACGGTTTTTGTTTTGTTTTTACCCCCAACATGGACATTTTAAATGGACCAATAAATGAATGATTGGTTGGCTACATAGTTGGCTATTTTATTAGATAGACGGATAGACCGATAGATGCATTGATGTTTGGTTGGTTGGTTCGTTCGTTATAAGAAACCAATTCAATTGATGAATTTGATTTGAATTAAACAATCTATCTTTGCCATCTTTAGAAAAACAAAAACAAAAGAAACAATCGCAAAAAAATACAAAGTGTCGATCATTCATTCACTTATTCATTGTCAGTTAATATCACATTCATTCATATCAATTCATGCAAGTACGCGAGCATATATGCAACAGATCTTGCAATACACATATGAGAAATATTGTTGGCGATTCGAATGGATATTACACGAACAAGTTTATGTAGTCGTAGTCGTTTTCGTATTCGAATGAGTACAATATTGATCAAAAGAGCAGTAAGCTTTGATTTTTACGTTTTTAAACTGTCCTACTTTTCCATAAAATATTTGCAAAACGATTTTAGCCACATTTAGAGACAAACGACGATAGTTATAGTTAGTTGACGCTTTTTTTTCTCTTCATCATCATCATCGTCATCGACATCGTGTTTCATTCTGTCTGTGTGACGACGATGATAATGATGATGATAATCATTGGAGTTTCTAGTTACCAACTTGTATGGTGGTACTTTAAATAAGCCCAGCTTGTTGATTTTTTATGTTGTTTTTATTTTTATTTCAGTTGGTTTTTTTTTTTTTTTTGTAGTCGAGTCTTAGTGGCAAACAACCATACAACAATCATTTAGCTTCCGTGGTACAGCAGGTTAATACAATAAAGTCTTATTAAATGTGCAATATAAAATATATGAAGAAATGAAGACAGGCTTAAAAGTAGACGGACGGACAGACGGACAGACTAACGCGTATAATCGCACGAACCAACAACAATCAGACTCTATATTTAAGAGGAGACAAAAAAAAAACAGTCAAGACATGATTAAGATGGTGGTGGTGATATGTTGTTGCGTTTTATGGTGTGCCGTGTTTCTTGGTGGGGCTAAAACTTTGGCTTGGGCTGGGTTTGGGAGCAAGTTATATAGTCATACATGCCATGCATCGATTTCATCGCCATTAAAGTCAGTTTTGCACTTTTATGTTGGTTCCTGTTTGCTAAAAATGTCCACTAAGAAAGTCAGTTTGTTGTTGTTGTTGTTGTTGATGATGCTGCTGTTGGAAATTGGAGTAATTCACCAAAGATCACAATGAAATCTTTTGTTTGAAAGTAATGAGAATAACTACATTCATAAACATTATATATTTACAATATCACTTAACTACTACGCCTGTATCCTCTTTCTTATGTATGCTCTTTTATACCCCTCATTAAACTTGGGGTATTTTTTTTTCTATTGGTTCTGAATTAAGTAATGTACGCAATCTTTGTTGTGGAGCACATCCAGACTATAAATAATACCCTACACACCACTCATTAGTACAGGGTATATTGAGTTTGTGCTCATGTTTGTAACTACCAAACATAAAGTCTACACACGCAAAGAAAAAACATGGCTGGGGTGACTATATTCGAATTTTGCGACAATCATATTTTTTTTATACTATAGGCCAACACTCAGGGGATGCCCCTACTAATGCAAGACATTGTGTTGATACCAAGAAAGTAGGTTATGGGAAGAATGAAAGAGGGAGTAGCGTTTGTGGACATTTGATTTAAGTTTCCCTACATTGTAAGTATCAGGGAAGGTATCTGCGAGGAGTTTATTTCACATACGGGTGGTTCGACTAATGAACGAATTTTCCTTGCAATGCGTTGTGCGATCTACTTGAAATAGACCACAAACGGATAAGATCTACTGGAAGAGCGTGTGTTCCCAACAGAAACACGGGCTGCAGGGTTAAGTTCCCTTATCTCAGCAGAACACTTCCCATGATAATATCGATAGAACAGTGTTATACAACCCACATTCCGATGATGCTTCAATGACAATAGAGCTGGACACCAATTCTCATTGATGAGCGCCAACGCCCTAATTTGCACACGGTCCAGAAGCTCCAAAATAGACCTCGAAGCACCCCAAATATATGGAAGTTGTACACACAGAAAAAAAATTGTCAACCGAATTGCTAAGCCTATTTTGGTTCCTACAACCAATAAATTCGGTTGGTGAAACCATATTAGAATGTGATTCCTAAATATTTTGGGTATTGCAACTAAAATTCAGTTGTATAAACCGAATTTTGTTGTGATAACCAATATTCAGTTGCACCAACCTATTTCAGTAGATGTAACCGAATTTCAGTTGGAAAATTACAATTTCTTTCTCTGTGTGTATATTATGTTATGTCGGTGGTATAAATAGTAGGGAGATCAGAGGTAATGAAGTAGTTCCTACACCGGTTAAGAAAGCCTATACACTTGAATGCTTCTTTCGACACTTGACCAATGTGATTTTTCCCGCGGACATTACGTTGGATTCTCATGCCCAGAACATCAAGAGCTTCAAATTCCTCAATATATACATCTGTTGTTGATGGCCCCTTAGCCCTATGTCAACAAACAACATTGGGTCTTGCGTGCATTAAAATCATCCCCATTCACAGGACCCCACTCAGAGATTGTTAGTAGGTCATAATTGAGTGGTGTCATTCATAATCTGCCTTTTGTCCCCAACTTCCACAAGGCTTGGCCTATGATCGAAGGAATATAAATGACAAATGTTTCTGTCGTCCGCGAAATAGTAAATAGGATTTGAAGTTTCACCAAGAAAATCGTTTAGAAAGATAAGAAAGAGAGAAGGAGGAAGAACAGAGCCTTGCGATGTCCCTGCATTTAACTGAAACTCATTGGATGTGATCCTAACTGTAACAATTCTTATATTGTGATCCCTGAAAAAACTCGATATGAATCGAGAGAAGTCATCACCAACAACAAAAGCAGTAAGCTTTAACACGAGTGCTTTATGCCACACACGATCAAACGCCTTGGAAATATCCAAAGCAACTACTTTACTTTCACCAAATCTATGAATGAACCCACTCTAAGTGAATTGGACTCGAAATAATTGAGAAGTGAATTGGACTCGAAATAATTAACGAGATGGTAATTAACAATGCTCTCCATAACCTTATAAGGGCGCAGAGAAGTTTGCAATTGGGCGGTAATTGTCAGAGTTGGTAGCCGCACCCTTTTTGGGAATTAGCTGGACATTGGCAATCCTCCAACACGATGAAAATATACCACTATGGTTGGATTTGCGAAATATGGTTGCCAATGGACGCGATAGCGGCGAAGAGCACTGTTTCAGTACTAGCGCTGGGATGCTATCCGCCGCCGTTGCCTTATTTACAGTCGAGGTTATTAGGAACCCTTTTAACGGCTCGAGAACGAAAGAATATTTTAGGAATAGTATGTGATACTCTTTCGAGGTTTATTGAAAAAAATTACCGTAAATAATTCAGCCAGAAGGTTCGCCTTATCAAGCGGGTCAGTGAATATTTAATAATCCTTTATAAGAATTAAAATAGAGGAACTACCATTATTCCATACTCTTTTAACAAATGATCAAAAAGTCTTACTGCACGTAGGAGCAGCAATGACTTTGGTACGTAGACGCTGTTCGTATAGAAGCTGTGCACGTCTTAGTAATTTGGCACATTCAGTTCTCGCCTGTTTGCCCAGCAGGTTAGTAATGACGTTCTTATTCACACGCCACTTAGTGAATGCTTCCTCTCTAGATCTGACTGCATTTTTACACGTCTGGTTAAACCAATATTTATTATTAGGCTTAGGCTTCATTCCGAACAAAATCACGTTCTCTATCATTTTCGCAGCGACATCAGCAGCGTCATTGACTAGAAAATAAAGTTTCCAGTTAAGTTGCCGATAAAAATCGTTTAGTTCTGCCCAACGAGTCTTTTCATAGATAAAAACTGGCCGTTTCGTGGCTGTCCGTGAAACGTTACGAAGTTCTGAATATGAAAAGGATGCGGAAATGATACGATGATCTGAGTTATCGAGAGTTAGGGTGTGAAGTAAAGAAAAGGTCGAGGGTATTCTGAAACTGCCCTTCATCACAAGGAATGTGTGTTGGCTCATTCACTAATTCGTTCGCACTAAAAGTTCGCGTAAGTGCCCACGGAAGTTGTTCCACTCGAATGGTGAAGCCGCGTAGAGTTGTGAATATTAAAATCCCCAGCATGCACGATTTCACTATTCGGGCAACTCTCCAAGATTCGAGATATGGAGTTGCAAAGCGAGTCAGAACAATTAAGTGGCTTTCTAGCCTCCATGTTTGGGCTTTTATTCAGGAAACCCAAATGTAAGATGTGTGCCCTGATTTTGAATTTAACCCAGAAACAGTTAAATTTGGTATCATGCATACTCAATTGTTACTGCCACTGGTACACAACATCATTACGAAACAAAATTGCGATGTGATCTTTCAAAACGCCGACAGATGTATATTTTTTTTTTTTGGCTCCTCTAGCAGAATCCATTGTCAGAACACCGTAATTTTTTCGTGTTGTACTGCGTTACTGTTATTCTGCAAATTTATAATCAATTGATATATTAAATAACACATCGGCTTAAAAAATACATAGGTGGCGCCACTAATGAAAAATCCATATGATTTTTTGGAACTTCCAACCAGAGTAAGAAAATAAACTCTAACGAACCGTACTTTTAGGGTTGCGTACCGCACATCGCGAACACAGAACACAAGCATATTGGTGGCGTAGAAAACACATACGCTATTCTCTCGTAGTGTTTGTGTTTATACACACAACCCGAATTCGGTACGCTACGGGGTGTGAATATGTGTTTAAAGTAAAGTACATAATCGTAGCGTTCATCAGACAATCGTAGTGTACCGCATTCGGTTTGTGTACAAACACACAACCGCTAAAACGATAGATACGGTATGTGTTCCTTAACCGTACCCTACCCTACATGTTGTGTACAGTTTATTTTTCTTCAGAGGATACCTGTCAGAATTTAATGACAATTCGTTCATTAGTGAACAAGGTACAGCTTTTTCAGTGACGCTACTTTTGCGATTTTGAAAACAATGGATTCAAAGTAATTTCGTGTGTTAAATTAAAAAAAGTTCACAAAATCATTTTGGCAGACCGTAAAGTGAAGTTGCGGGAGATAACCGATACCTTAAAGATATCGAAGAAACGTGTCGGCTTTATCTTCCATGAACATTTGTTCATGAGAAACCCGTTTTCCGAATGGGTGCCGCTTTTGCTCACAGTGCACTAAAAACAACAACTGTTTGGAGCATGTTTCGACGAGATAAAAAAGACTTTTTGCGTCGGTATTTAACAATAGGCGAAATTTGGATCTGCCACTTCACTCCAGAGTCGAATCGGCAGTCAGCTAAGTGGTAAAGTTATGGCATCAGTATTTTGGGTTGCGGCTGGAATTTTGTACATTGATTACGTTGAAAAAGGCCAGATCATCAATAGCAATCACTACATGGCCCAACTGGTGGGTTTGAAGGAGAAAATCGCAAAAAAGCGGCCCCATATGAAGAAGAAAAAAGTGCTCTTTCACCAGGACAATACGCCGTGTCACAAGTCGTTGGCTACCATGGCCAACTTGCACGAATTACTCTTTCAATTGCTTCCGCACCCACAGATTTGGCTCCCAGCGATTTTTACCTGTTTTCAGACTTCTAAAAAATACTCGCTGGAAAAAGGTTTGGTTCGAATGAAGAAGTGATTGCCGAAATAGAGGCCTATTTTGAGGCTAAAGATAAATCCTTCTATAAAAAAGGTATCGAAATGTTAGAAAGGCGTGTGAGTGATTGTATCGCTCTTGAAGGAGACTATACTGATGAATAAAGTCGAATTTCACAAAAAAAAAATTATTTTATTGGTTATCGTACAGGCTTTTCAGCCGATGTGTTATTCCATCATGGCAACGCTCGGCAAGACCGGTTAACTTCTTGGGAAAAGGTCATAGCTAACAATGGTCAATACCACTGTGAGACAAATGGTAGGGGTCAGTGATCGGGAAGGGTTCAAACTACCGGGGAAAGTTATATCGGTAAAAAAGAAGTTATACGTGTCCCGGCGTTTCGCTGGGTCACCTCTAGGAATCGAGATATATCGATTTGACCTTTGGTGGTCTTTTTTTTGACATAACTCGAGAACCACTAGTCCGATTTTGCTCAAACAATTTTAAAAAAATTACAATTCCTTTAATCTGTTCATATAACGTTTTTCTATATACTCAACAGTTTTGCCGGTAAAAATAAATGTATGAAGAAAAATATATTTTTTACCTAAAATATTAAAAAAAAGTAATAAACAAAAGGTTATTGATTTTTATGGTAGCGGTAACAAACATTTATTTTTACCGGCAAAACTGTTGAGTATATAGAAAAACGTTATATGAACAGATTAAAGGAATTGTAATTTTTAATTTTTTTAAAATTGTTTGAGCAAAATCGGACTAGTGGTTCTCGAGTTATGTCAAAAAAAGATATATCTCGATTCCTAGGGGTGACCCAGCGAAACGCCGGGACACGTATAACTTGCTTTTGACCGATATAACATTTCCCGTTGGTGTCATCCCATCCCGATTTTGACTGTCGCATAGTGTACTTTTCACAAATTTATATTGTACCAATGTTTCACAATGAACGCCCAAAATTTGCCAAAAAAAAAAATTACACATTTTTAAGTTATACACTAGACCGTACCACCTTACAGGGAAAAAAAAGTACTTTTGAAAGGCAATTTCCAAAAAAAAAAAAAAATTTCCCCCAACGTAGGGGTCGCCATTTTACATTTTTAGTTATATCTTTGGCATTTACATTCGGATCTTAAAGTATGATACATCGATGCTTTTCTCTCGAGGAGACCAGTATTTTGCTGTAAGAGGCATTGACCTCAAGTATACCGTTCTAGTAGTTATCCACCAGATCTCAGTTGCTACAACCCTAATGTACCACCCTAATGTCAGAAAATTAAAGCTCGTAAAAAATCATTAAACTTTGCTAAGGAACTTACAGTAGAATTTTATTTTTATTTTTTGGTTGCGAACGTATTGGTCGCCTTTTTAAATTTTTTTTCATTGGATTTTACCTTCATAGCAAAACACTGGTCTCCTCAAGGCAAAAAAATTGATATACGTATTACACTTTAAAATCTGACTTTAAATGCCGAAGCTATAGCGAAAAATTAAAAAAGGCGATCCCTACGTTCGGCAAAAAATTTTTTTTTTTAAATTGCCTTGCAAAAATACTTTATATTGGAGGGTGTACGGCGAACTTTTTTTGCGGTACGGTCTATTATACACCCAATATGAAATATGTGAAATTGAAGATTTTTGAAACTTGAACATTAATTTTTGCTAATTTTTTATTTTCATCATTTTAATATTTTTTATTTTATTTTTTCTTAATTCTAATATTTTTTTATGTATTTTGACAACACATTATTCAGTTCGATGTTCTATCTCCGGTCCGATGTACGATGCGATAGCGATTCCATCTCCTAGTTTTATATGCTTCTTGAAAATATGCATAACTGTGCTTCTACAGTTTGCTAAAAACCGAAAAAATTGAAAACCGCGATTTCGGTTTTTCAAAATTATAAAAACCACGGTTTCGGTTATTTTTCGGTTTTCTTGTGATATTAATAGAATTGTTTTAAAATAATTTTATATGTATAAAAATTAAATAGTTTACTACATTCAAGATATTTTTTAAAATTCGATTGAATTGCAATCGAATAAAGGCAATAAAGCCAATAAAAAATGCGGAAACCGTTATAAATTAAAATTTTTATTATTTTTTCGGCAAATAAAGCTGTAATTAAAGAGTTTAAATTTGAAATTTAGCAGTTTGTTTAAAACTATATAAGGTTAGAATGTCATACAATAAATTTCGCGGACTACGAAATAAAATGTTTTGAAACATAAGCGGTGAAAATCCGAACTGAATACGTGAAACTCAATATCTCTTAAACTACATGACTCTTTGGTGCATTTTTTTTATAAAATTATAATCCTCAGCTTATATTATCTGTAATAATAAAAACAAAAAAATTTTAAAGTAATATTTAATGGTGAAATTGTTCATTACAATTAAATACAGAATTTTGTAAAGTAGGAGCTGAGCCCTTTTCGAAATTCAAGACTCAATAATATGTTATTTAATTAATTATTTTAATTGTTTTAAGTATTTATTAAAAACCGACTTATTTTTTTCGGTTTTCGGTTTCGGTTTTGAGGGTTGAAAAACCGCGGTTTCGGTTTCGATTAAAACCGAACAGCAAACTCTAGGTGCTTCCATGTTGCTACAAATTAGTAAACACTTAATTTGACCTATTTTGGAACCAATATTTTTAGATTTCACGTAAAAATTTCAAAAGAAAATCAACTATGACATCACTGAAAAGATATTGAGAACTAGGAAGAGTCATCTTACAACATATACACTCATAAAAAAAGTTATTACAAAAGTCTGTTAAACGCGTTCTGATTAAATTGAACTAATTTTTTTGTTATTTTCTCTAAAAAAGTCCATACAAATAGGTCAAAATCGGGCTAAAATAACAGGAAATACACTCACAATATTTTATCGTTAAAAACAACCTAAAATACATATCAAATTAATTGAAAACACAATTAAAAAAAGGACTACTGATTTTTCATTATATTCAAACCATTTTGCTATTTATTTTCAAACATTGTTTAAACAATCCATAAAAGAAATGAAAATAATTGAAAAGTCTGTTAAAACAATCATAAATTTTTAACTGACAAAACGTAAAAAAAAAAGATTTTTTGGTTTGTTTTTTCATATTCGAAAGTTTTTTTTTTTGTTTCAATTTTCAAAACACTGCACACATAACACACACGTTCTTCGTTCTTTGTTCATTTAATTTCTCTTTAATTTAATTTTCTTTCGTTTTAAATTCAAAGCAATTCTGTTTTGTTCCAACACCAGACACGATTCGAACCAACGACCTTTGGTTTAGAAGTTCATCGCCTTACCCCTTGAGCCAAACTATATTGATACAAATAGTTTCATAAACATTTTTTTATAATTCAAATTGTTTTTATTTTATTTGAATCTATCTTTTTAAATTTCAAATTACCCATCACACATAAATATAATAGTTAAAAGAAATGCCCTAAATGTAAAATGAACATGCTGCTCTTTTCAAATTTTTGGTATATAAATTTAATGCTTAATGCAGAAAGGCCCTAACTGGAATTAATATTCCATTAGAGGAAATGGAAATCTGAAAAACTTAGATTATACTTTTTATTTTATTGTTTTTGTATTAATATAAAGTTTCATTCTGAGAAACAATATTTCCACCGCTTTTATATTTTTATTGTCTTCCCCTCTATAGAAATTAAGAATAAAGATACACTGAGGGAATTATCTGCATGATATTAATGAATTTTTGCATAGAATCGATAAAGTTTCACGGGAACTCGTCCATTGATACTTTTCATTGAATTAATGGAATTTTTCATAAAATATCAAAAATTTCATTTTATTTGCTTAAAGTTTCATAAGCTCCATGAAAAAGTTTCACTAAAACTATATTCATAAAATATACGAAGCTTTTTCATCGAATTTCACAAATTTTTCATTTATATTGTGAAGAAAACTTCAACAGTTTACTGAAAATTTTCACAAAATTCCCTCTGTGTAGCGTCTTTCTTTATTAAGCCATCGATATTAAACTTTGGAGCAAAATTGCACAAAAATATTTTTATCATAAAATTATTTAAGATTTTAAAATCATCCTGTTTGACGACAATTATCTTAAAAGTGACAATACTCTCTGAATTAGATGAGAATAAGATTAGTCGACTGACTAGAAATACCAATTTACATAAATCAAAGTCCCTAGAATTTAGTGTTTAACTGCAGTTGCGTTACATTTACTTTTTTTGATTTTTTAAGTTAAATTTTCATTTGAATAAAATTTATAACCCTGTATTTATTTAATTTCTGACATGCATAAAACTTTTCGAGAATAAAAAAAATTCATAAAATATAAAATCTTTCGTTTTTACTTCCACACAAAATTTAAAATAAAAACTCTGTAAAAAAATTCCCCTCCAAGGGCATTATAAAAAAGCTTGTTTTTAAATTTTATTTTAGTATTTTATATTTTTATAACGATTTGTATGGTGAACATTTAAAACGATTTGTATGGTAAATATTTTAGTCGTATATGCCTATTGCTAGCAGCTGACATCATCGAGATTTCTTCACATTTTTACAACCCGGCAACCCCGTGATTATCAAATCAATTTAAACATTTTTACTAACAATTCAAATAAATTTGGCAATCAATTTCGATAATTTCGTTATCGTAAACACTGATTGAATTCATATTATTTAATATTCAACTATTTTAAGTTAAAACAAACAAAAGAATTTAGATATAAAACGAAGTTCAGTTTTTCTAGTGGTGCGATAGATTCAAATTATTTTTATAAATTCAAATTGTGTGTTGGGTACATTTGTTTGTTTAAATTTCTTTTTGTTGTATAAATAAATATTTCAAAATATTTTAAATTCAAATTTAATTTATACAATTTTCAAATCGGTTGTGGTGTAGATGTCTGGAAGGTCAGGCATTGACAAAATTTAAATTTTTGAGGGTGTTGGTTCAAATCTCATCCCAAAAAAAAATTTTTTTTTTTTATTTTTTCTATAACTATGTATACACTTAAAATATTTTATCGTTAAAAACCACCTAAAATACATATTACATTAATTGAAAACACAATTAAAAAATGAAAGGATAATTGAAAAGTCTGTTAAAACAATCGTCAATTTTTAACTGAAAACCGAAAATATTTGAATTTTTTGTTTTAAAACAGAAAACAACGAAATTATTTAAATTATTTTTTCTAAAAATAGAAATCTAAAAATAGATTGTTTGACTGAAAATATCAACTCCTACAGACGATAAATATTTCTTGTAGTTTGTTTTTTATTGACGAATATAAAAAGTTAAACAATATGTTTCAATGTATTTTAATTGATTCTTCAATTGAAAACAAACTTTACCTATTACTTTTCAAATAAACCTCAATCGGTTATGGAAAATATATTGTGAGTGTAGTACATGTTTTTGTGCCAGCACAATTTTGACCTATTTGCACGGATTTTTTTTATGAGTGTACCATTATATACAATATTTCGCACATTTCCGAAATAATATTTTTTGCCCCATCTTCCTTAAAAATTTTCAAAGTCATTTATTTGTTAGACTACGAGATATAAAACAAAAAGGATTTTCATATGGAATCATCAATATTTTCAACATAAAACTGATTTTAATATGGATTTCCTACAAAAATCTTTACTCGTTTGTTTCGTAAACTATATAAATTAGAAGAAAAAGGGCTAAAACTAAGAATCACCAATAGTTTAAATAAGAATTGGACTTTCTTATAGATATACTTGTAAGTACGTCACCCTCTAACTAAATATATAAAAATATATTTCACTCTGTTAAATAGCCAGAGCTGGGTTAGTGGGGGTCTCTTTTTGTTTTATATTTATTAGGCTTTGATTTTTTTTCTTTTCTTTTTAATTCATAAACACGATAATGTGGTTTAATTTCAATATTTGTCGTTGTTGTCAGTCTACTGTCTAACCAAGTTTCTGCTAAATATTTTCTTCTCATTTCTTTTCATTTCCATGGAAATGCTTCAAGCGGTTTTGTTTCACAGCCCGGACAAACGTATTTGTTTGCTTAATTAAGAATTTGCATGAGCCAAAGTAAAAACAACAACAAAAATAAATAAATAAATAAAAATAAATTGTTATTGCAAAGAAGACGAAGAAGAAAATAAATCGATTTTTTTTTTAACTTGTTGTTGTCTTTTTAAAAGTGTTTAAAAATAAATTCAATTAAAATTCCGTTAAAAAAGTGGATCAATTTCATCAAATTGAAAATTGTTTAATCGATATTGAGCTGATATTTTTAGATTCCACTAGCATGAAATTGTTAACAATTGAGTATCTAGCTGAATGTGGTTTGCATAAAATACATAGTTAAAAAAAATTGTAACTCAACAAAACTACTATAATTAAAATACATAATTTTTATATTTTTAGTAACAGTTTTCAATTAATAAAAAAAAATCGATTTATCATATAAAACTTGATTATTTTCAGGATTCATATTGTACAAGACACATACAAATGTATGAAAAATTTGTTTTTCCTAGTTCAAAGCCGTAATCTAAAGCTGGTTAATCGGATTTTCAAAATTCAACAATTCAAACGGTTTTGAATATTTTGCATTTTGGAATATTCGTGTATTTGTTTTTTAAAGATATTTGTAAACATACTCGAGAAAATAAAAATGTTGATACTCATATTATCCATGTTGTGGACCCAGAGTTGCCACTTAATTGATATATTGCTGAAAAAGACGCTATGGTAAAATCATCCTTAACGAATATCGAAAAAGCTCAGACAACCATTCGATTAAATTAAATTGGCGTTGTTGCGCGTAAATATGAACTAAAGCCAATAAAAATTTCTCATACAAATATACTATTCGGAAAAAGATTAATTTAGTAAGAAAAAAAATTGAGACTGGGGTATGGATGGCATCACCAAAAAATAAGTTATAAAAACATCGTTATCACTAGATGGCACTATGTTAAAAAAATTGACAATTTTTTTTTATTTAAATTTAAATAATAACAAACCAAAAAAAAAAAAACAAACGGATATCTCAAATTTTATTATTTGAATATATTCCGCTCTTGTTTTTTTTTTTTCTTATTTTGAGCAGTTTTCACCATTTTTTCAGTTTTTAAATATAAGCTCAGCTGGTACTTAATAGCTGCTCAGGTAATACTAAATTACAGCGCCGTCTATCGGTGAGTAGTATAAGTTTTGATTTCCTATCTCTATAATTAATAGTCTCTGGGGTAATTTTTGTCAAGTTTTAGGCTGCCAAAAAATTCATGTACTTTAGTCGTCCTCCAAAGCACATTAAGATCGGGAGGAACCCATTGGGATATCTTCCTTGTCAGAAAGTAATTCTGAGTCGATTGGTTGATAGATATCTGATATTTTTGGTTGGCTCAAACAACAGCAAAGTTTTTCACTGTACCCTGACCACTTAGTGGTATTGAGTATAAAATATTGTTTCCTTTAATCGGTATCCTACGTTGGGCGCCAAAAAATGAAAATGACAATTGTATTTCCCAGTAATTCACTATCACAAAATAATTTCGTAAACAAAGAATATCCAAATTTAAAATTACTACTAATATAATCTTAATTCCCATTAACTATTTCCCTTGAGCGCAAAGCAATTAGCGTTTTTTTAATCACCTGGATTTAGAATTTTTCATACAAAAAGGGGATTTATTAAATCCAAAAAAAAGCTGGATTTAATAAATCCACAATAAAAGCACAAATATATGAAACAACCTATTAATTTAATGTCAGAAAAAATTACGAATGAAAATTAAAAGAGAAACAAAAAAAATTGAAAAACTAACAAATAAAAGCTTTTTATTAAATTTTTTTATGAAATATGTTTAGAAAAAAAACTACACCTCACCAAATACATATTTTCCATCTTGGACATGGAGAAATAGTTCAAATAGAAATGGCAATTTTTCACTCTACTGTAAGTAATTTAATTAAATCCAATAGTGAATATTAAATATTGCAATGGAATTTTTTAATTGTGTAAAAATATAAATTGAAGTGATAAAACTGAAAAGGCAGACTGTCTATCGCTGTTTTATATAAAATATAATTAAAACTTAAAAGTTAAAGTAAAATCCTTCATCATTGAATTCGGTATTAAAAATTAGTCTGAAAGAAGTGTCGGACAGAAAATTCTTTTTAAAATAGGGAGAATTTAACCCCATCTGTTGAGCACTTTTAGAACTACTTTTTGGATTTATTAAACCCAAGTGATTAGAAAAAGCGACTAATGTGTCTGTAAAAGTGTTACCTTTGTTTTAGATACGCCCTGTTTAAAAATCAGGTATATGTTAACAATAAAGAAAAACTATAAAGCCCAAATTACTTGAACGTAAATGTAACATGACGAATCAGCTGATTCAACCTGCTTAATGAGAAACTCATAGTGCTGAGTACTAGACGTAAACGATTCGTAACGCGCCGGACATTTCTGTTGAAAACAGAATTTTTTCTCCGTTTTTACGTGAGAGAGCAAAACAGCTGTTTTTAGTTGCATATCAGTGATGGAATTTGTGGCACAATTGTACAATGTTTGGCACAATCAAAGTTTGATTGGTACACTGGCACATTTTTGTTATTTTCAAATATTCTATAGAAATCCAGTTTATTTAAAAAAGAAATTAATGGGCAAAAAAAATAAATTTTTTTTTTTTAATTTTCATACAAAAACTTTTGTTTAAAATGAACACATAAAATATTATATTTGAAAAGTAAACAAATTAAGTAAATAAAAACTAATTTAATGATTGAATGAATCAAATGAGCTAAATCGACTACAAATTATTTTCGATTTAAAATGAAATTGAATCCGATTTTCAGGGATAAAATATAATCCACAATGAATTTTTATGAAAGTTCTTGCTTGTTATATTATAAAACAGTGCAAGTTTTGGTACTATAGGGGTCGAAAATGTACTATTTTTAAACTGGTTGGTACTATTCTGAAAATCAAATTTATCAATCCTTAATAGCACGTTACATATTTTGAGTAACTTAGCAAAAATAAAATACCACGTTTCGACTCGTTCTCGTTACATTTACGATCTAGTAACGAGACCTTAAGTCAATAAATTGCACAGGCCGACAAAATTTTATTAAATGTTCTAACCAAGAATCAGAATATACTTTCCCGAAGGTTTTAGACGGGCTGAATCCGAATCTGATCTCAGAATAGCCCTATCACATCAGGTTTTCGAGATATACTAACCTAAAAGTACAAAAACACGTTTTGTGGGTACATTTGAGGTCCTGTAACTTCCAGAAAAATGTTTTTTGTTTTAAATCGTTACGGTATCTAAAAGTGCTACTCCTCCCCTACCTGTTCTGTATTTATATTCTTTACTATTCTCATTTTCAGAGTGTCGACGAATTTGCTAAACTCAATAAGTTCAACAGACGACTTCTCAGTGACAAATGAAGATTTTTTAAAAATTCAAAATGGATTTTGTAGGGGTAGCACTTTTAGATACCGTAATGATCTTTTTGAAAAAAAATGGAAGTTACAGGACCTCAAATGTACCCAAACCTGTATTTTGCACTTTTAGGTTAGAATATCTCGAAAACCGGACGTGATAGGGCTATTCTGAATACCTTCGTGAAAGTACATTCTGATTCTTCGTTAGAAAACCGTGTCAGCCTGTGTTATTTATCAAGGAAAATGCATCAAGAATCTAGGAATATTTGAAGAGAAAATAATCCTTAATAACTAAAAGATTAACTTACAAGGAAACTACATACCGGTGTAGCCCGTGTAGACCTTAGCGAAATAGTAGTTTGGTAAAATATAAAAATTAAAAAACACTTTTGATTTTGTTATCGAAAAAAATAGTTGTCGTATTTTTATAAAGAAAATAAAAAATAAATTTTTAGCCTAAAATAAAAAAACACGACATACATATAAACGTTTTTACTCGGGAAACTATAAATTTTTTCGACACCATACTCTTTTTTAATGAAAATTTAATTGATATGATTAAACTTGATTGGCAACAATTTTTACTGTGTATAGATGACAAGAACTTCATAGATACATACCCAGTCAGAAATCGCCAATAGTACAAACAATTATGCACTGGCATATACTCATAAAAAAAGCTCGTACAAATAGGTCAAAATTATGCTGACGCAAATACATGTAATATTTCCTGTTATATTAGCAGACCTTTTTGTACGGGCTTTTATGAGAAAATAACAGAAAATTTAATTTAATCAGAACGCGTTTATGACTTTTGTACTAACTTTTTTTATGAGTGTACCAGTGGTTAACCGCAGTGTTAAAAATAAATGACTGGGAGAACACTCATTTGAGACGCTTTTCCAGCGTTTTTCAAACCACATTTCGGTGGTTTATAAAAAAACCACTGGCAAAGTATGGGCTTAGAGTGATATGCCAAGGTTTTCAACTAGTGGTTATCAGTGCTACCTAGTCAAAATTGCCAGCGGTACAAAAATCACAAAAATTCACTGGTAGACCAATGATTTTATAAAAATGCTGATGCTTCATTAAAAAAGATTTGCACTCAGAGAGTTCCGAATTCAAATCCGGTTGCAAGCAAAAACAGTTTTTTGGACAATGTCCTTTAAGACCAACTTTTTTTGCTCTCCCAATGCTGGCATATTAGTTCCAAGAAACTGTTTGCCAGTACTAGCATTTTGGCACAGCCAGTAATTGTCCAGCTTTTATCACTCATTTATGTGTTTAGCCACCAAGTATTATATGTCTCGTTAGTTCAGTGGATAGAGCAATCATTTGCCAATATGACGGCATGGGTTCAATTCACGGCACGACCAAAAAAAATACATATGAATTTTTTTGTAAATTTTATTTTTGAAAATATATTTCCAGACCACCTATTTATTGGTTTTGCCAACGTTCAAAAATTTTATTTCTCCAGTGCTTTTCCAGCGCTTTTTGAATAGCCGGTCCTTTTGCCTAATGATGTTATCATTTTGGGAATGGAAAAGCACTTTTTGCCAGTACTTGTACCACCTGTTAAAGTGCTTAGTCATCGCTTTCCCGTTTGAGTTTTGCTGACTGGGTAGTTTTTAGGTTCGCAGTCTCATGTTGTCTATAATTTTTTTTTCCTCTACAAAATATTCAAGTTGTAATAACATCTGCGGGTTACATCACTATGTAGTTTCCATGTTATTAGCAGTCAGCTAAATTACACTGTACAACAATTTCGAACTCTTTCCAAAATTACGGGGTTCTGACAATGGATTCTGGTAGAGGTGACCAAAAAAAGTATACGTGTCTCGGCATTTTTAAAGATCACATTGGAATTTTAATTTAGAAGGGTTAAAGGGGTTAAAGTTTCCCAGCATTTAGCCTGTTCGTGCAGCAAATCGGTATATGAAACTATGTGTTCGTTACATCTGAGGCGTGGGGTATGTTTTTTTTTTTTTTTTGTTCAGCAACCTTGTAGAAATTATTAAGGCAAATATTTTTTGGTGGAACATATTAACCCTCTAACTCACCCACATAACAGTAATTTTTGGCTCTATTCTAATAAATTGTAAAAAACACCGCTAAAAAAGGGGAGGGAGGGGATTCAATGTTCTACGAAAATGTTGGCCATCAAATTTTACTGCATGCGTCAGAACATACCAAAACCCAAAACTTAACACAAACAGCAAAATCCATTCGAATTAAGGATTGCCCATTAAGGGTTAATTTAGTTATTGTTCACAAATGTAGATCATCCCATCTCTGACAAGAAGGTTTGACACTCAAACACCGAATACTTTTGTATATATGTCACTATGACTTCAGTTTTGTTGTTTATGTTCTTCTTCATTCTTTTTGTCATTATCTTTTTGCAACTCAAAATTGCAATAAGAGAATTTAATCTTTTTCGTTTTTTAATTGTCCCACAAGAAAATTTGTAAGAATCAAAATGCCTGACTGTTTGAAAAAAACTTGACTGCTTTTGCTATGTCTGCGGCAAGCATACCCTTAAGGAATAAAAGGTTTCATTTTTCTATAATGAAATTCTGATGTAAACCTTCAAAACGCCGACCCACGTATATTTTTTTTGTCTCCCCTACCAGGAATCCACGGTCTGAACACCGTAATTTTTTTCTCGTTGTACTGTGTTATTGTTGTCCTGAAAATTTATAATCAATTGATAAATAGTGCAAAATTTGTCTCTAAGTAAATTTATAAATCCAAATTTAGCAGCAAAATCCAATTATCTGGCAACACTGTTTACTAGATACAATAGTTCATTCTAAACTAAATACAAATAAGTGAAATTCAATCATTTCTATGAATTTATCACAAATTTAGAAATACTTTATTTCATGGAATATAGCCAAAACAACTTAATCTAAATAATCAGAAAATAAACACAAATTAAAAATTCTTAACATGTCCTTTCGATTTCTATTTTAATACACACACACATACACGCCAACAATAACTAACCACAGTAAAAACACTTTTTATGCCAAGACCAAGAAGTGAATTTGAGAAAGAAACCAATAGCAACAACAACAAAAAACGAAAACGTATGTCCGTCCGTCCGTCTGTCTGTTTGTATATTTAACTATTAAGGTAAGAAAGTAAAGCATCTTGTTTGAAAGCAAAAATTGATTTTCATACAAAACGCATTACGCATCTCAAAAAGCGTTAGTACGCGGTATATATGTACGTTGTTTTTGTACATATTAAAGCAGAGCAAAGTAAATTGGAATAGTTACGACGAGTATGGACGGATACAAGTGCAAATGATGTGCCAGAGTGTGTCTCTGTGTGTGTCTACAGATACGGGTACTTATTATTATTAAAAGTATCTGATTGCGCGTTGAGTATAAAGTATCTTGTTACTTTCACCGCGCTGATGGCGATGGTGATGATGAATACGACGGCAATGATGATGATGATGCTGAAGATGAGGTTTATTTTCTTTTCCGACGTTTTTTTAAGTCTTGCTTGCATTGCGTTTCAAGTTTGTGCTTTGTGCAAATATAATTTTGTTTTGGTTTTGATTTAGTTTTTGGTGTTTGCTTTTCTTCATTATCATCTTTACAATTTTCTTGGTCTAACCAGATAGTCAGTCATTCAGTCAGTAGTCCATGTCCATAAAGTGGTCTTCATATTTGAGTTTGAGTATATATGAGATCATGTGTGAAACAAAAGTACCTAGAGTATGATAAATGTGTAGACTTGCAACCAAACCAATAACCACAAAACGCAGTTAATACGTGTATAACCATTATGATCTTGATGATGTTGCAGTTTTACCAACGAGCATAGAATCTCAAGAGGATGCATGCGTCGCTTTCTCTGTTAGCTGGCTCTGGCCGACATTTGAAGAAATTCTATTAGAGGGTGATAGGTTAAGTTTTATGTTTAAATTTTAATAAATATTAAAAATTGTTTCAATAAATATGCAATATATGGAAAAAAAAACTAAACCCGTTAACTACAATTTAACTTCTTCAAATCTCAGCCAGAGCCAGTGAGAGAGCGCCTAACAGTACGTGAGCGACTTGCATTGAGCCTGGTATTACCGAAGATTCATTTTTCTTTTTCTACCTTCATTTTTCCTAAAGAAATAAACTTGCACATAGTTGCATGTACTTGTTTTATATATTATTCAAAGTTTCGTGTACTTGATTCTAATTTTGTATGCGGATAAATTTTTAAAACAACAACTGCATGTACAACAAACATCAGTTTGTAAGTACGTGTAAAACAAGTCTATGTTCGATAATTTATGGGCACGTTTATGAAAACGAATTCAGTAGAATATGTATCGTAAATTAGGGTGAACCTTATTTTTCAACTTGAAATTTAAGACCGCCCCCCCCCCTCCGCCCCCCTTGGGTATCTTCGTTTGGGCATAAAAAACATCATGCAAACAATTAAGGTGATCGTATATTGAAAACACTTGCCACAACAGGCCTGAAGTTTGAAATACGATTTGTAAAAATTACTTTTTTGGTTTTTGTTTTTCTAAATACTGGCTCTTAAATAACTGCATTTCTGGAAAATGTCAATAGAATCGTAATCTAGACTGAATTACCTTTCTAAAGGCACATTTATACGCGAGAGAAAATTAATAGAGATAGAGCAAAAAGCAATCCTAATTAGCTTAAACCATTCACAATAAAGCTATATAGAGGTGCTTTTTGCTCTATCTCTAGCAGTTTTCTCTCGCGTGTAAATGTGCCTTAAAAAGGCATAAAATCAAAAATCAGTTTTTTGATATTTAAGTAATTTCAATTCAAATCGTGTTACACATACTCTAGTTTCATTTCTAAGATCTATAAATATTCAGATACAAATTTTTTGTCTCTCTTGCATTATACTAACCTAGCCCCAGGTATGGCCAAGGTTAGGTTAGGTTCTTGAGGCAGCCGCCATAAAGGCCAGCTCACTTAGGTCCTTATAAATCATGTTCCTATTGTGGTACCTGTAAAGCCGTTAGGCGACCACATCAGGGTGCGAACCAAACCAGTTGGACCTCCTGATGAACAGACTTATCCTGCCAACGTCAACAGCAGACAGGTCCATCAGGTCCTCCAGAAACGGGTGACCAAAAAGAACAGCCCTCCTGTTCACAAATACCGGACACTGGCACAGCAGATCGAACGGAGTCTCCCCTTCTTCCTCATCGTGACAGCTCCTGCAGAAATCATTATATGCCAGTCCCAACATACGCGCATGCACGCCAAAAGCGCCATGTCCTGTTAACACCGCCAGCAAGTTGCGCAAGTGGGAACGGGGTAACCCAATGACCGCCCCAGTACGGCGGCGGTCATAGGTAGGACACACCTTCCTCGTACCCAAGCAGGCTGTCTCATTTACCCACCTGGCCGAGGCAGGTAGTAACGTTCAACCCGCTGCTTGCTCGCCGTGAACGGTAAGCCGCACGTGTGATCGATCTCTCCATCGTCAAGCATCGTCGCACGCGCAGCTAGTGCATCCGTAACATTGTTGCCATCATTGTCCCCATGTCCCGGCACACAGATGAGTGTTAATCGCGAATGTCTCGTGTTAATCGCGATGGTACAATCCTCGAACAATATCCTCTGAGGATATCCCTTGGCATCTTATCCAAGTCATAGCCCGCTGTATGGCCGCTACCTCAGCCTGTATAATGCTGCAATGATAATCGATAATCATAGCGACCCTACATACTAAACCCCCTCCCCCCCCCTTACTCTTAGCCATACGTATAAATTTCGTTTGCCTCCATAGGTAGGTCGAGCCATTCTGACTATTCCAATCTATCCAGTACCCGAGCCTTGAACTCAAAATGGATCGAGGGTTGTGGGGTGCGATAATCAATACGCACCGAGGCGTCTCCTGGCACGTCCAAACGACCTGTATGTCCATGGCCCAATAGCCGCCAGCCTTATATCCACGTTCGCAGCCATTTGCCTCGCGAGAAGGTCTATTGGTAACGAGTGCAATATAGCCAATAGAGCCTTCGTCGGAGTAGTACGAATAGCACCCTTAACAAGAAACGCCATTGTTGGCAAGATCCTCTTCCGGTGGGTGCCCCTATCCAGCGCACTCCACCAAATAGACACCCCATACATTAGTATGGGTCTGATGACTGCACGAAAAATCCAATTGCCATTTCGGGGGTTGATACCCCAGTTCCCACCAATGGCCTTTTTGCAGCAATAAATAGCAACAGCTGCCTTAGACACTCTAACCTGAGTGTTCAGATTCCGTAGCAACTTTCTATCAAGGATAATTCCCAAATAGCAGGCACTCTCGGAAAGTTTAAGATCAACACCGTTCAATCTCGGCAGTTTGAGCCCCCTGATCCTATTCCTAGTGAAGATAACAAGATCCGTTTTGCTCGGATTTACCCCCAGTCCGCTACTTTCACTCCACTCAGAGAGAAGTTTCAGTGAGGACTCAATGAGCTCCGACAGAATATCCGGATATTTACCCGATACCGCTATTGCAACATCATCCGCATAAGCAACTGTCCTACCGCCCATATCGTCAAGTTAAACGAGTAGAAGATTCATGACCAGATTCTAGAGCAGCGGCAACAGTACACTCCCCTGTAGGGTGGCTCTAACCACCACTCTAGATACCGTCGATGTGCCGAGTATGGATACACTCTCCCTATGCCCCAGCAAGCTCATGATGAACTGGGTGATGGTATCATCCACCCGTAAGTCCCATGTTGCTCGCCCCACAGCAACAGGTCTGACGTTATTAAAAGCGCCCTCTATATCCAGAAAGGTCAACAAAGTGTACTCCTTATACTCGAGGGATCTCTCTACATCCCATGAGTGAAGAGCCCTCTGCACTGACCTGCCCCTATTATAGGTATATTGCGAGGCAGATAGCAAACCTGGTTCAATGGACATCCTAAGTTGTACATCGATAATTCTCTCCAGGGTCTTCAATAGAAAGGAAAATAGACTTATTGGTCTATAGTCCTACGGCTTCATATGGGATCGCTTCCCCCCCCCTCTTGGGAATAAAGACAACCCTGCTCATGGTCCATCCCCTCGGAATGTAGGACCACTTCAAGCAGGCCGTATATATAATGACAAGCCATGGTATAATAAGCCCAGCGTTCCTCTGCAGGTCCGCTGGTATGATACCGTCAGGAACCGGTGACTTATAAGGAAGGCATCCCAGAAAATGTGCATCCATGAGAGCTTCGAGTGACTCTCGGCTGCAGCTGGTCCAACTGCCGCATTGCTTCTGGATAAAACTCGGCGCATTGGAGGTTCTAGACAGGATCCTTCGAACGCGACTGGTCTCAGAAGACCAAGACTTTTGCTAAGCAAAAGGTTCTTAAATCTGTTCACCGAGGCCTTGTAGGCAGGCCAGTCTCCCGATCCTTTAGCCTCATTGAACAGTCTTCTGCACTCAGCCCGTTTATTGACAATAACAGAGTTCCGCCATGGTGGCTTGCTCTTACCCCTGCGAATAACGGGGATTACATGCCCTTGACGTCGCCTCGTTCAGCACTTCAGTTAGCCTGAACACGGCGTCCTCTATATCAACCGCACTCTCTATGAGTGCTGAATCATGTGGAAGGATCCTGGAGACGGTGCCGCAATGCATGTCCCAGTTTGTCCTCCTATTAACATACGAATTCCTCTCCTGATTTCTAACATCAACAGAGAAGTCGACATACTGATGGTCCGAAAAGGAACAATCCCTCGAAACATTCCAATCCCTAATCATCTGAAACCTGCTTTCACTATTGAGCGTAATATCAAGAACTTCGCTTCTGTTCGCAACAATAAAGGTCGGTTCACTGTGAGATGGTACGGTCTAATGATCACGTCTACAAAACTATTATCCCTACTGCGGTATATGGTTGCTGCAATCAAATTATTAATGTATTAATCATACCTTAGAAACGATATGGTCGCCTACAATCATTTTATAGTTAAAATATATACATATGGCTGAAAATTCTGGTATATGCATTTTTATCAAAAATTATGACGAAAAATCGTTACAGAGTTGAACTCGTGATAGCTAAGATATACGAAAAAGTTTATAAAATGTATTAATTTTTATTAAAAACGGCACTTTTCCTCTTCATAAAAATTCTTACCGTTAGTGTTTAGCTTTATTGGTTATTAAAATATAAGCTATTAAAGTTAAAAAACCTTATGAGTTACTTGTTACGGAGTTTACATTTGGCCTATAAAATTGGTCACAAATTTTATGTATTAACCAAAAATTGGTCAGATTGTTATAAATTTTGTAAAACAGGTGACAATGCGCTGATATATATCGAAATATATAACTCAAATGTAATCCATGCATTAGAAATTAGGTGGTTACACGGTTTTTATCACATTTTTTGATATCACCCATATATATTTTTTTTATTTATCTAGACAACCATATTCTTTTCTTCAAATTCATATTATTATCTGAATTGAGAGAGATCATGTTCACAATCATTGGTATAGTTTCGACAACTAAACGATGCTCGGCATAGTTATCAATCAGTTACCGTCATTCTTTTCTAAGATTTTGTGGAAAGAAGTTATAAGAAGCAATCAAATAAAATAATACATATTAAATAAAAATACATAGAGGGTAACTATTTATATTTTTAGCCTAACATTGAAAAAACAGAAATTTGTTATTGAAGGTGTCTTTATTGTTTTTCAAAACATTGTCCTTTATGATATATAAACTTCTACATGCGTCCAAACTACTTGTCACAGCAATTTTTTCATTCAGCGTGAGACACCTCCGAAACATGGCCTCTTTTGCTGATGAAAATCGTTGTCAAAGTAGTTTACCTTTGATGTGCGGGAATAAGAAAGAGTGGGTGGGGCTGTACGGCGGAAGGCATATTAATTCTATATTTTTAGTACTCAAAAATTTACTTGTTTGAGCCGATGTGTGAGAGCTCGCGTTGTAATGGTGAAGAATTATCCAATTTTGGGGCTTAGTTTTTCTCATTTATCAGAACACTTCCGGTAAACATATGACTTTATACCATTCGGAATTAACTGTTTTACGTTGCTCTAAGAACACTGTTGTGACATAACCAGTTTTTCAAAAAAAACAGGCGACCATTTGTTTCGAAGTGCTTCGAAGAAGAACAACTTTTGTTGGATTTCGTTTATCATGAAACGTCTAACTAGTGCTGGTAAAAATATTGTTAATGGGTATCGAGTATTTGCCTTTTTTTCGGTCTTCGATACTTAAAACTACTACCCGATATTTTCAGAGTTGTATTTTGGACAAAAAAAAGATATAAAAATGTGACTCCGATAAAATACTCATTACAAAATTACAACTCTCCTAAAAAAAAACATCAAAATTAAAATATTAAAATTATATGTTAACAAACTATGAAAAAAAAATCTATGAATAGTTGGTCAAAATGTTTATAAATATGTTTATAATCTTTACAGTCGACAGCTGTTTAGTTTTATGCTCATATGCATAGATCCATAATTCGTCACCTGTAACGCTCTTCTACAGGTCTTTTGAACCACCGCTATTGTATTTTCTGAGCATGTATTTGCACCAATGGCCCCGAGCATCTTTTTGAGCTGAGGAATCCAACGAGAACAAAACTATTTTACGGCTAAATTTTGATGCAATATTTTATTTATAATGCTGGAACTTATGCCTACGCTAGCCTCAGTCTCAGAGTATGTCACATGACGATCATGCGTCATCAGTTTTTGCACAGCATCAATGTTTTCTTGCACAACAACTGATTTTAGACGTCTCCGATTAAATTCGTTATAACAGCGTTTCACAGTTTCCAAGGATGGAGCTTCATCACCAAAAGTCGAACTTATTTTTTCTATGCACTCTCGTCTAGAAAATCCACATTGAAAATCATAATAAATCATTTTTCGAAAATTTTCTTCAAATCTATTTTTAGACATAACATTTTTTCAACACTGGTAAGGATATACAGTGGTGTAAAAAAATAAGAACACTTCAAGTTTTTTCTAATTTTATTCTCGTTTCCTTTATTTTTAAATAAAGCTAAATTCGTCCCGAAAGGCGAGATGGTCCAGAAATTTGTGCAGAATTTTTACTTAACGTCACTATATTGCAAGATCTGTCAAAACAACAGAGTAGTACATTGGAAGATGACAAAGCAAATTGTGTATTAATTTTTTGTTGTTGTTTTTATTTTTTCTTTGATATTTTAAATGTTTAATAACGCTCCTAGACAAGAACAAGAAATTCTCATTGAGTTTGTAATTTAACGTAAAAAATATTTATAGAAATTCTAAAATCGTAGTCCCCTGACGATTTCCTTAGGCAAGAATGGATAGTAGACCGTACCACCTTACAGGCAAAAAAAAAGTGCGCCGTACACCCTCCAATATGTAGTATTTTTGCAAGGAGGTTTCAAAAAAAAAAAATTTTTTTTTTTCCTAACGTAGGGGTCGCCAATTTACATTTTTCGTTAAATCTTTGGCATTTACAGTCGGATCTTAAAGTATGATACATCGATATTTTTCTCTCGAGGAGACCAGTGTTTTGCTCTAAGGGCCATTGATTTCAATTATCCCGTTCTAGTAGTTACGCACCAGATCTCAGTTGCTACCGCCCTAATGTACAACCCTAATGTCAGAAAATAAAAGCTCGAAAAAAAATAATAAACTTTTGCTAAGAAATTTTTTCGATAAACCCAGTAGAATTTTTTTTTATATTTTGGTTGCCTTCATCAGATTATTTTTGACAGTTCGTTAAATAAGTTTTGGGATTTTAGCGCATTTAATTGCATTTATCTGTTTTTTTTATTTTGTCACCACTTCTAACTTTATTTTAAAATCGCTTAAAACAAATAAAAATTTGTTCATGTCTAAGCCACTGCCATGGTAAGTCTGGATATCATTTGTGGATAAAACTAATGCAGGATTTGAGGAAATTTTACAGGATTTCCAACAATACACAGCTCGTAAAGATCTAATCAGTACTCGCTAAATTTTACTATGTAATTTTATTAAAGGTCGATATCGAAAATTTTTCATTAAAAGCCACGCCCACTTAAAACAAGTGCAAAATTAAAAAACAGACATTACGTTAAAATTCTGCACAATTTTCTGGACCATAAACTCGTCTTTCGAGGTGAAGTTAGCAACTATTTTGTTCTTTAAAAATAAAGGCAACGAGAATAAAATTAGAAAAAAAACCTGAATTGTTCCTATTATATTTTCCACCACTGTATGTAACCACATATTTTTAGATTTTTTGTATTTTGGCGCGTAAACATACTTGTGTGCAGCAGGTCAATTATGTTTTTATTCATTAAATATAGCAGGTCGAAATAGCTGAGACGGTAGAGCTATCGACTAGCAATCTGGAGTCCCAAACACATTTTTACAATAAAAAAATATTTTTTTTTATAAAATTTGTTTTTTCTAAAATATATTTTTAGACACATTATTTTTGTGTATTTAGTTAGAATATTCTTCTACCTCAAGTCCAAATTCTAACATGATATTGTCATATTAGATTTTATTTGTTCCCTACGGGAAATTTTAACAAACTGTCACCGAACTGGCCCCTTTATATGAAATAGACTGGTCACTTTTACATGGCGTTGTCATAGGATGTGGAAATTGACCCCTTATGACATGTCACAAGACAAATCCTAGGACAGGTTACTGAACTCTCAATTTCAGGGACCTGTCCTGGGATTTGTCTTGTGACATGTCACAAGGGGTCAATTTCCCCCTCCTATGACAACGCCATGTAAAAGTGACCAGTCTATTTCATATAAAGGGGCCGGTTCGGTGACAGTTGTTTAAAATTTCCCGTAGGGTTGTTTCAAAAAAGGTTGATCATTTTCCTGATAGACAATACAATTGTTTCGTAGCCATCACGCTAACTCATCAGTTGTCCGCAATAAGAAAATGATAGCTCTACTAAACCAACCGAGACATTACATAAGGTACAAAAAATCAACGGGACGAGAATTTTGTACTTTCCTATATGAACTGACCACCCTAGTAAAAATGATTTTTATATAATCAGATATGATTTTTATATAATCATTTATGATTTTATACAATTATAACTTGTCGAGTATTGTGAAACATATATTTTTATAAGATTATATCAAAAGATACTTAATTATATAAAATTATATTAACAAGATCCACCATTTTCCGGATCAAATCATGTATGGATGAATATTATTATATTGAAAATATATTATTTGATCTGAAAAATGGTGGATCTGGTTAATATAATTTTATATAATTAAATATCTTTTGATATAATCATATAAAAATTTATGTTTCACAATACTCGACAAGTTATAATTGTATAAAATCATAAATGATTGTATAAAAATTATATATGAATATATAAAAATCATTTTTACTAGGGCAGCTATAAATCAACTCCTTTTTTTTGTCAAAGAGGTAAAGACATATTTTTAGGTAAAGACATATTTTTTTTTGTATGGACATGGGGGCAGTAATGGCAACAATGTTGCGGATGAACTGGCTGCGTGTGGGACGATGCTTCATTATGGGGAGATCGATCACACGTGCGGCATACAGCTCACGGCGTGCAAGCAACAGGTTGAGCGACACTACCTGCAGCTTGTTATAGCTAGTTGGACAAATGAGCCAACCTGCTTGATTACGAGGAATATCTGTACTGGGACGGTCACTGGGTTACCGCGTTTCCACTTGCGCAACTTGCTGGCGGTGTTGACGGACCATGGCGCTTTTGACATGCATGCACGGACGACAGGACTTCATTATAATGACTTCTGCAGGAGCTCTCATGGTGTGGAAGAGGAGGACACTCCATGTGCCAGTGTCCGGCTTTCACGAACAGGAGGACTGTTCTCTTCGGTAATCTGGTTCTTAATGACCCAACTGACCTCTTTGATGCTGACATTGGCAGAATAAGTCTGTTCATCAGGGGGTCTAACTGGTTTGGTTCGGACCCTGATGTGGTCGCCTAACGACTCTACAGGTATTACAATGGGAAAACTATTTGACACGACCCACCTGAGCTGGCCTATATGGCGGCTGCATCTGAAACTTAACCTAACCTTCCTTTGTACTAGTTCAAAAAGTACTGAACAAATGTTTAGTCTTTTTAAAATAAAAAGTACATCTAAATTATTAATTGTATTGCTTTTGCTACTGCTTTGGTATCTCTTGTTTTGGTGGGATATTGAATATATAAGTTAATTTTTGCGGGGTACTATGTACCCTTTTAATGAAACTGCTTGATTTCTTTTTGATTCTTTATGAAAGGGTCTTTTTAATTTTTATATTTCTATCCATACCCTAAAACATTAATTAAAAAAGTGTTGACACTATGTCTTACTACATCCCCAGATATGTCTTACTAACTCCCCAAATATATTCTAATTCAATTTGCAATTTTTCGGATTAAATTGGATCTAAGGATAAACTAAGATATCATTAGACCTCTCCAATTTTGAGATTTAAGTTGATCTTAGTTCATCCCAATATAAACAAAAGGATCTAGGTAATACAATATCATTGGATACAACCTATTTTCAGATCTAATTGGATCAGCTAGATATTATGTTACAGCTGGTATTAAACAATATTAAATTGGATATGATTACAAAATTAAAAAAAATATTTATTTGTTAAGTTAACGAAATCTGAGAACTTGTGTATAAAACTAAAATTATTCTAAATTTTAATTTCATACGGAATCGAGTAATTTTCTTTTTTTTATTTGTTCTAGATTGTTTATGAAAGATTTTGATGTGATTTCAACTAAAAAAACAACTTAAACAATGGTGAAATAAATATTTTGTCAAAAAAAATTTTTTATTGAAATACACCGAAGGGTAAGTGAAAATATATTATCTTTTTATGATATAAGTGAAGTAGTTTAAGGGCCCTTTTTATAGTCATCACCAGAGCAGCGACTTTCATATAAATGCATGTTTATTGTCAGTTGCTCAAAAAGAATTTTGATCAAATACTTTTCCGAATCAAAGAATTTGCAACAAATTCTGTTGCTTATTTTTCCATAAATAAAAGCTGATTTAACTGAAATTTGGCACAGAGGGTTTTTAGACATTGCAACATTGGAGCTCGCGAATTTCAACTTGCATACTTTTTTTTACCACTGCAATGGCAATATATTACACAAATATATGATCAAATATTGCGTAATTAGGGTTGCATTGAAAATTTTATTTTGAATTTTTGTTGATATGGACGAAAAATTGTACAACATGGCAACCTGACTGGTAAAATTTAAGCCAAATCGATCAAAACTTAGGAATTTGTTAATAATATTTCAGCACCGGACGTTTTTAGAGTTAAAATGTGCCCTAAGTACGAATGCGTGCGGCTGCGAATTTCACTAATAAAATTTCATTGTGGACATCCAAACTCAGAATTTAGCTTAAGGCTCATTTAGCCATACGTAACGTAACGTGACGAATCAGCTGATTCAATCTAAAATAATGAGTAAAAAATAAATAGACTGTCAGCTATGCTCTTTTGACTCATTAGATTTTCCATAAGGAGACTCGTCACGTTCCGTTCACGTATAGCTAATTCTACCTTTAGAGTATATTAAAGACTGTGTTTTGCGTTTTACACTCTCTTTAGTTTAATTTAGCCTTACACTTATTTATTTAACTCTGTATTACTTTAAATACAACAATATAACACTCACACAAACTAGTGATTCAGTACAACGATTTATTAAAGCCCGACTGAATTACACAATCGCTAATAATCAACTGACTAACTAAATGACATAAGGCATCCTTATATAGTTTTACTTCCGTTGTGGTAGAGAATTTCGGAAACACCTAGAATACTAACATTATGCCTAAATGTAGTGTTGCCCTATTTAGGATTTTAGAAATCCCCTTTGTCGGTCCATTTTCTTCCAGAAAATTCCAGAGTTTTCTATAGTAGACTAATTTAATTTCGTAACAATATTGACCATATGACCTGACTAAGAAATAATACAATAATTTACCAGCAACAACTACAAATATTTTTTTAAAAAATTTGAATAGTCTTATAAATATGTTTTACTTAAACAAAGACACCGAGAACGAAATTAGAAAAAATTTGAATTGTTCCTTTTATATTTTTCACCACTGTGTATTATATTAACATAATTTTATCGCATTTTTTTGTCAACTCGAATTCCCTTGAAACAAAGCAAATAATGTATTTCTTTCTTATTTTAAGTACCCGAGTAAAAAAGTTTATAATATAACAATAAATTTTTTTAAAACAAAAATACACATTAACATATAGTATTTTAAAATGGCTTTGCTTCCATATGTATTCATATATTATAATATCTCTTAAATATTTCCCGAAATTTTCTTATGTATAACCATATAAAATCATATACCAAAAAATGTGTTAATGTTAATGATACACATAACTATATAAAATCAGATATGGTTGATCCCATAAATTGAGGTTTAATATACAATAAAATATAACCCAATACATAATCACATACAAACCCAAATCGAAGAAATTTTCTAAGTCATTTTAGATATAATTTAATATAAACCTTTATCAAAAAAATTTCTAAGTTGTTTTACATATAACTTTATATGATAAATTATCAAAAATATTTTCTAAGTCGTTTTAGATAAAACTTTATATAATTTAGATTCCAAAACATTTTCTAAGTCATTTTATATATAAATTTAGATAAATCTTAGTTTAAAATATTTTCTGAGTCAATTTTTGATAAAAATTTATATTATTTAAAATCAGAAAAAATTTCGAAAGGAAAATATTTCTTATGTCAGTTTTACAATTCAAACATATTTCAAAACCCAACATATTTTGGGTATAAATCTTGAAATCCAATTGTATTAAATAGTATATAACTATATCAGATTAGATATACTACGATTCAATTAGATGTGCCCAATTTTGGGATGCAATTGCATCAGAGTATATGGAATTGTATAATATTAGATTGCATTGTATCTAAAATAATACAATCTGATATAATTTTATATTCTTATATATAAGATAAACTTTTTTACTCGGGTACGAGTACTTACTTGAGTATTCTTTGTTTTGGTAGGTGGGAAAATTCATAATTTTAGTAAGTGGCAAAAAATTCGACCGCCCTTTTTCTATGATTTTTTACAATTTGCAGAAAAATAGGAGATTGTAATAGCAACAACTTGCTGCTGATATTTCAGTTATAACGACAACAACAGCAGTAACAAAAAATTGACATTTTACAACATGAGTTAAAATACGTATAAACGTACAACAAACAGACATAAACCATAAATGAAATGACAGAAAACAAAGTGTTAGTTTTTACTTATTTTTATAGAAATTACTGCAACAACAACAACAAAAATATAGTATTTGCGTACTTTTCCCGTATTAGAAAATATGAAAAAAATAGCAACAACAACAACAAACATGTTGGTTTCTTTTAAACTATTTGGGTCGACTCTCACAATTTATTATTAGTTTATTTTTCATTACATTGACACTCCATCAAACATAACAAAAATTGCAGCATCGTTGCACAGTGGGTTGAATTATACAGAAAATGGTGATTAATTCAGGGTGGTCGTAGTTTCAAAATATTATTATTTTTTATTAACGATTAATCATAAATACAATATAATAATAAAATTATAGATTTCTATAATTTTCGAAAAAAAAGTGGAAAAAAAATTTTTAACCCGTAAGCAGCGTTTTTGTTTTTTAGGAAAAAAGAATTTGATTCGCAATAAATTCCAAAAACAGTTTACAAACCATGGTAAATTTATGCACATATTTTTGTTTGCAAACTTTTTCATATTTATATACACATTTGAAAATCGTCAAATATTATTTAATTTTATTTGGTTTGTCTATTTTATTTCTTTTAAAACATTTATAGAAATCAGTCCATTTAAATGAATTTTTGCACAATATTTATTAAATGTAAAAAAAAAAATATTTAAAAAATGATTCAAAAATATTGGAAAAACTTATAAAATCACCATTTGCATAAAAAAGTACGGTTAAATAAATACTATTATTATTTTATTAATGAATAATAACACTTTACAACAAAATCAACTTTTTTCCTGTTCTGACAATTGATTCTGGCAGAGGGGACAAAAAAAAACAAAAAATTAACGTGTATCGGCATTTTAAAAGTTTACGTCTGGCCCTATGTTTTTTGGTGGGCGGGTTAAATTCCCCCCCCCCCCTCCCCCCTTTTGCAAATGTTTATTGTGTACCGGTATAAGAAAGCATGAGAATCTTCCATTTTAAATATAGAATGTGTTCAGAGAACTTATGAAGAACACTTCTAAGAACAATTTTGTTGAATATTTTGATCCTCTAGCTCGTCAGTTAAAGGGATTTTTTTTTGCCCCAAAGATTTTGAAAAAGGCCAAAAAGACCGGTACGTTGAAGAGTTAGAGGGTTACAGTGTTCCACAAAAATGTTCCTCGTAGTGTTTTACCAAAGTTCGATGAACACATCCTTTACCTAAAATGGAAGATGCATATGGTTTCCCCTAAAAATCCAGGTTTGCTGGACATTTGAGCGCCAATTCTGAATAAGTACGAAATTAACTCTTAAACACATTTTAAGTTTTAACCTATTTCTGGCATTTGAGTTGAGCTTTCACAAACAAAAATTATTAATGTAGTAATATAATGATTGATAAATTTCAAAAAATAATGTTTTTTAAGAACCAATTTTCAAAAATCCCACTAAAATTACCTTAATATTCACTTTTTAACTAAAAGCTGAGTCATTCCATGCTACTTTTACGTGCTCTTTATTTTTGTTTGCAAGCTGTCCCCAACTCGATAAAATACAAAAAAAGTAAATATTGAAGTTGCCGAAATTTGGTTTGAGAGCACAGAATTGGGTCTGAAGCATTCAGCATGGCCAAAAATGTGAAATCCCCAAATAATAATATCTAGCCTCTGTGCTGTTATTCTGGGCCAACACTAAAAACGCACTGCGCATTTTCTCTAAATTAAAACTTAATTTATTTTCTCTGCGTTTTCTCTCATACTCGCATATTTTCATTCTCACACTCTCTTCCATGTGGCCATATTTTCAAAAAGTAATCCCATTATTTGGTATTGTTCAGAGATGAAAAAGTTGAAATGATTGAACTTTTATTTTGAAAAGACTTTTTTTATGTTTATTATTAGTTTTGAACTCATTAAGCCTATTATTTTAACTTCATGATCTTTACCGAAGTTAAAATGAAAAAAATTTAAAATTTTTCTATAACGAAACAAAAACTTCATTTTCAATCCCTGATGCTTTCCACACATACATTGCATGTACACTAGACCGTACCTCAAAAAAAAAGTTCGCCTTGCACCGTGCAATCTAAATTATTTTTGCAAAGAGCTTTCAAAAAAAAATTTTTTTTTGACGAACGTTTGTTTTTTATTGGATTTTTTCTTTATAGTAAAACACTGGACTCCTAGAGGCAAAAACATCGATAATTCACACTTTAAAATCCGACTGTAAATGCCGAAGCTATAACGAAAAATTAAAAAAAGCAACCCCTACGTTCGGCAAAAAAAATATTTTTTTTAAATTCCCTTGCAAAAATACTTTATATTTGAAAGTGTACTGCGCACTTCTTTTTTTCCTATAAGGTAGTACGGTCTAATGGTAGTACGGTCACCGCAGCCGCAGTCATTTAATTTTTTTTCCCACCGCAGCGGATTCCGCAGCCGCAGGGCAGAGATATACATACTTATAGCAATGGGATTTTCAAAATAGTACCAACCAGCTTAAAAAATAGTACTTTTCCGACCTCCATAGTACCAAAAAGTATTCTAAACCACTCTGTATGTATATTGAGTTGGTAAAATGAGCGATCCTTGTAATCAAACTACAGGTCGCATTTTTAAATATAAATTGTTGAAATTCGGTACATAAGTTTGTAATACCGCAAGGACTAATCCTATTGAAAATGGTTAAAATGGGAATTGAATATATTGATATTTAATTATACCATTAAAGACCAAACCAAAGAGATTTTAGACGACTTCTTTCACGAGGCCTTTATAGTTTTATTCGTTAATCAGGTAGTGAACATTCCGAGAAACATATCAAACATTAAAATTCACCTACTGTAGTGGTGATTTGTGGAAATTTGTTATAATTTTTATTTTATTATAGAAACTTAAATGATTTTTTTTAAAGCATAAAATTAAAACATTCTTCTTCAATAAAAATCTAAATAGAGTAGACTATATCATTAAGAAGTTAATGAAAAAAATAATTGCAAATTGTGACCGCTTTTATCCAGTATTGTTCATATTTGAAATTTTCGGCAAGCTCATTCTTTAACATTTTGTCGCAAGTCCTTTGTTCTTTAAAACAGATTTTATGCGGGAAGGAATGCTTTCCACGAGATTTTTAATAGTTTGAGGTGGAATATTAGCCCATTCCGCTGAAACTCCTGACCAAAGATCATCTAAGTTGGTCGGTGCTCGTTCGCATTGGGAGAGTCTTCTTTTGACAATTGCCCACCAATTCTCGATGGGATTCAAATCGGGGCTCTGACCTGGCCACTTCAAAAACTGGAAAAACTACACTTGGATATCACAAATTAAACAAAAGTTATTAATACAGATTTAAAAATATTCAAATATGTATCCACTTTAGTCCACTACTGTAATTGCCTATACGTTTGTGTACATATTTTAATAATTTATTTGATTGAATCACGTTTCTCTCAATTTTTAAATATTTTACTTGAGTTTTTTGATGATTTGTTCATTTTAAACACAATATTTGGTATAAAACTTAAAAAAAAAACATTAATATGAAAATTTGTAAATAGTACCAAATGAGTCATAGGAGTACCATAGTACTTTTGAGGTTCTAATAGTACCATAAAAAATACTATAGTAATAACTTTATCATCCTTGACTTCTACCCATTATTAGGTTTGTTTTTTTCGAATTTTATATAAATATTCCGTACAAATTTAAATTCTTAAAAATTAAGTAGTTATAAAAATGCTACCAAGTCTTGAAAATTCTTGGCTTTCCTCTTTCAAATGTAAACAAAAATATTTGTCACAAAAATATTTGAAATTTTAATATTTTTAATTTTATAAAATAATAAAAACAACAAAAGCTAACAAATGAATTATGCGTTTGTTAGTAAATGTTGAGCAGGGCACACAATATAATTCCTCTATTTCGCGTTCGGGCAAAGTCCTTGTACAAAAACAGCTTTTGTACAAAGGCGACCCCAAATTCTTAAATTTGATTTGTTTACAAAAAATAAAAGAAAAGTCATTTAAGTACGGATAGTCGTTTTTTTTACAAGTAGTTATAGATTTAGATATAAAATTCGAAAAAAACAAACCTATTGTTCAACTTTGAGAGGTTGTTACCAGGCTTGCCAGATACTTTTTTTCATTATCCCCAAACAAATCTAAAAATATCCCCAAAAAATCCCCAACTAGAAAAAATTTTGAAAAAGGTAACAGAGTTTATTTAATTTGCTCAAATCTACATTATTCAAACTAAAAACTATTTTTTTTTTAATTTCAAGATTCTAAAATAGTTTTTTAAAAAACTCATAAATTCGAATTTTTCAAGATTGCATATTAAATAGAGTAGACTTTAAAAATATAATTCTGTAATTTCAGTTTTGAACAGATCGATTCGAAAATCTCATTTTATTGATTGAATTATTTCCTACTTCAATCAGTCAATATCTTGTTCAAAGAATCAGTTTGATTTTTTTTTTTGTTTTATTCTTTTCACATAATCAAACGAACTGTATACAACAACACTTTTTGAGAGTACATTTCTCGTTTCTAACGGTAAATTTTGCAAAACAAATTATTACAAAAAGATCTTAGAAACCTTTACTTTACTTTTGCTTTCTCCTTTAATATTAGTATAAAGTTTTGCGCTTTAAATGTGACCTTCTCCGAGAAAAGCGACCTAGTGTGTGAAAATGAAGTTTTGAGAAGAACGCATTTATCGTAAAGTTTAAAATTTTAATGTTTTTCTCATTTTTATCGATTTTCCCAAGTTCCCGTATTTTGACACACTAGGTCCCTTTTCTCGGAGAAGGTTACAAATAGAATTTTTATTCGATAAAGTCGATCGATTTTTTGTAGTAAATTTTGTGAATATATAAGGGCTAAAGTTTTAATTATTCTCAAAAATTGTGTGATAAATAAAATTCAAAAAAAAAAAAATAAAAAAATATAAAATTACAATTTTAAAAAAATTTTAACCCGCTCGGGACCGGCAGCATGTTAATGTTTGAACTTTAATTCCAAATATCTCCGCTAAGTGGTGCTGCAAAATTCCCAGCCATTAAAATTAGTGCAGGAAAGGGTTAACAAATCAGTTTAACCAAAAATGATTGCCTTGATTTATAGTTCGCGAATCATATTTTTAAAACAGTTAATTTATTCAAATCAAAATTGATTCAATTTTAATTTGAATAACTCTCATCCTAACTTTATTTAATTTCAATTCATTGATTGAAACTGATAATAAATTATTCACTAATTGTTAAAATGGATCAATTTTAATCCAGTTTATACAAACAAGAATTTTCTTTTTCAATATTTTAAATACTTGAAAATTAGTCCCATACAAATCTTAGGCATAAAGGATTTATTTGTGTTAGAAAGCTTTGAATTGTTACGATAAATGCATAAAAGGTAAATCTTTGAAATTATGTGAAAAAACTTGACTAAAGTGTTCTGAAAACTATACAAAATCAATATAATCTTTAAAATTTACGAAATGTTTTAAATATCCCCAAAAACTCCCCAAAACATTTTTTAAATCTCCAAAAAATTCCCCTGTCCCCAAATGAAAATTTTTGTCCGCAAGACCAATAAAAAAATCCCCAAATTTGGGACAAAACCCCAAGTCTGGCCAGCCTGGGTGTAACAAAGAAAGTAAACAACAGTTGTTGATGATGAATTTGATCTATTTTAATATGGTACCAAATAGTATTACTAAACACATACTTCATTATTTGAATTGATCCTCAGTTTTGATACCATTAAACCCATCGTGCGTCGTCTATATGCGGCTATGACGTTAGATGAATAAATAGCTGGGTGAATGTTTAGATGAGTTGAGTACGAGTACATAAGAGAAGTAGTGTCTATCGTATATGTATGTAAGTGGCAACTTACAGCAGACAAAAGTGTAAACAATGACGACGACAACTTACAACAATTTTCAACAAAGTAAAAAAAATAGTTATAAATGAATCGTTACAATTTACTGTTTGCTGCTGCTTGTGCTTGTGCTTGTGCAACATACCAATTGGAAATGCCGACAATTCCGGCAGACAATTTGTAGCCACACAATACTTCATGCAAAATAAAAGGGCTTAAATCTTTCGAAAGTTACTTTCTAACACAGCTTTAAGAAAATCTAAGTTTAACTATTTAGGTAATGCATAACTCTAGTAAGAAGCAACCAATATTGTTGCAGCTAATACAAACAAAATCAAATTAAATCAAATATTAGAAACAATAAGCCTAAAAGCCTCATATTTTGTAACTGTGGTTCCAAATACAAAACTAGCTGGATAAAATTAAATAAAATATTACATTAGAATGACAAGCAGGTGGTGCCCAACAGAGATATAAGCCAGCCGACTTTAGCCGGCCACCTTTGCCAAGCCGATTCAGCCGCCGACAATAATCGGCTAAGCCAATTTTCGGCTAAAGCCGATAGAAAAATGCAAAAATATTTATTTTTTTAAAAATTTATAAAAATTGTTTTAATTGTTACATACATAATTATTTGAAAAGTAAAATTTTTTTGTTTTGAGATACCGTTGATTTTTAAAATATTTTGCATCAAACTGGCGGTAGCACAACCAGGCGGTTTTGTTGCTACTACAATTCTACAGGTTTCCGCAGTTTTAGGACAGCGTTTGGAAAAAATGTCCATCACTAAATCCAAAAAAAAAAACTGATGAAAAAGTCATTCAATTTTAAAAATAATAACTATTTTATAACCGTATTTTTTAAGATTAAGATTATTATAAAACTATATACAAATTTTTATTATTTTTATTTTACAAAATTTTTTAATTTTTCTGATGCCTTTCCATCAAACTTTTTATGGTATTATTAAATACCTTTCGAGCTGCTAAATACCACTTTCCGCGGAAATCTTTGATATCGTTGGCGACTTTTTTTGTTACCTTAGTTTCTATTTTAACGAAGCCCTGAATTAACGAATTAACTCTTCAAAGCTCTGTTAATTAATTCGTAACAAAAGAAATCGAACGAAAATAAATATGAAATTCTTGGAAAATGTACCTTTTAGCCGACGTTAGCCGGTTAGCCGCCGCCGGTCGACATTATTTTTGTAAGCCAGCCGCCGCCGATGCGTTTGCGGCTCAACTCTAAAATAGACCGGCTTGTGTCTCTGGCACTGCCCAACATTTTTGTAACATGTCCCATGTCTCCCTCTCATGAGTTAGAGTTTGGCTGGGTGAGCATAAAGGCAAACCCTGGTTGCTTTTGGGAGAATTTCAAACAAAAATCATCGGTATTAGAATTGACAATAAAAAAGTTTAAAAATTTCACCTTACAATTAGTACATGTCTACGCCAAAGTAGAAAAAATATACAATGTGTTTGGCAAACAGATTTGGCTGATTTTAGCAGTTTTTTTTCGCAGATCCGTTTGCACTAATTTTTAGTAGTTTTAGCAAAAATCTTACAGCGTTTTTTCTATTAGCATAGTTAGAAACAGCAGCACAAATCCGTTATTTACAATTTATTAGAGAACTAAAACTCTGAGGCAGTAATTTGGTCGAATTTAAATAACGATGGAAAATTTGATTTTTAAAATGGTGTTAACTATTTACTTTCTCGAACTAGGAATTAATTTATTTTAAAAAACATCCGGATTTAGCATCATTGTGTAATTCACTTACTGTACTCTCATGAATAAAGGAATATAAAGTTTGTTTTTCACAAAAAAACTTTTTTATACGAAATCCATTTTAACCTAGAGACCTTCACATATCTAGGGACTATTTGGAGAATTTTCAGATTTTAGTCTGAGACTTAAGTTTTTCAATTCAAAAATCGATTGTTGCTAAATATTCATATAACCCCAATTAATTCATTAAATGATTCTAAATTATGTTCCTACTGGGTTAATAAAAGATTTGCGAGAGTTTTTCATTATTTTCATGGTGGCCGAAGTTAGTGTCAACAAAAACAAAAACCCTTTACAAACAATAATAACAATTCAACAAGTAGCGCAACGAAATAAACGTCAAAAGTTACAATAACCTTTAAGGCAAGAAGAAATATCTAATGAAAACACTTGCCATGGAAGATAGTGTTTGTAGCAACCAGAAGGCAATTGAAACTGAAGCAATGAAACCGACAATCTTCTCTACTTACAGCAGCTTAAGTAAAAAAAAAAAACAAAAGATGGACGAGACAGGCAGCCAGGCTGACAAAGAGACGGAATGGACAAACTGACTGACAGCTAGATGGATGCATTTAAAAACTAACAGCTTAACAAAAGTTTTTTTTTTGTATTGTGTAGTTGCTGCTGCTTGTCATTACTAAAGAAGGTGGCAAAGTGAAACCTATAGTCAACTTAAACAATTGCCACTTGTTGCAACAACAATAATATTAACAGCATCTATATAAACACCTTTAAATCAACAACACCAACAACAACAATAATAGCAGAAGCTGAGACAGTAGCAATTGTAGTTGCTAATGCAATTGCTACCACAATTCATTCACTTATTCCTGCAAAAAAAAACCCAAAACAATTGCCAACGATTAAGCACCTGAGAACTTTCCTTAGTAATTTCCCATCATTGCATTTAACAAACTTTTGCTGTTAAACTTGTCCATCCGTTTGATGGTACATCCCTTCTGGCTGAAATGAAAGATGATGATAGTTAATTTTAAGTATTTTATGGTTTAAATTTATTAAGGAAATATCATTTTCGCAAAACAAATGTAACCCAATTTGTTTTTTATTGAAGACCTTAAATTATTTAATTGTTTTTTTTTTTAACAACCATTGCCGTCAATTCACTTTTAAATTGATTTTGTTAATATTAGAGTGCATTAATATTGAGATCGCAGGTGGTCTGAAATCATTTATTGCCAAAAAAAAAAATTACTTCACAACATGTAAATACAGGGTTTTAAAGCAAATTATTCTCACGGCGCTACGAAAAAATATTGAATGAAATAACCAACAAAGGGAAATAAGGAAATAACAAGCGAAAAATGGCATAAAAATGTTTGGCTGTTCTTTAATTTTTTTTTTTTTTGTTTATTTCATCTTTAAATTTGAAGATTACTTCATTGTGAAAAAAAACCCCCCACGATAAAATAAGCCCCAAAATTAATATTATTTGGAAATTGTTATTTCATTTTATTAAATGTTACACCAATAACAAATAAAAATGCAAAAAAAAAATCAAAAACAACCAAAAAAAATTAAAAACCAAAAAAAAAAAAAGAATTAAAAAACAACCAAAGACATTGAAAAGTAAAATAAAAAAAAATCGACGAAACAAAAAAAATCAAAAACACAATTAAAATAAAATAAAAATTAAAATAATGGATATTGTAAGCTAAAAACTGCTTGCTTGGAATTCTAAATTGATGAAAAGTATAATTATATCAATTAAAACTTTAATTGAATATAAAACATGTAAAGTTGAACTTTTACATGTTTTGTTTTTACCTTTTTATCGTGCTACTATTGCCATATTGGATCCGCCATTTTGAATTTCCCACTTTTGATTTTGGAATGGTTTTTAGCAACCGAAGAATCTCTACAGTGACAATGTTGATCAAATTAGACAATACAAACAATATTATGAAATTAAGGTTTCCACCATATTAAATCCGCCATTTTGAATTTAAAATTTTCAATTTCAGATTTGTTTTTAAAGACTCTAAACTAGTGTTTCCAATTCGGTTAATCAATTAACCGATTGCTCGATTAATCGCCTCTATTTCGGTTAATGTCGAAACAAATAATTTAGAACTCAAATAATTATTCGAACCGAATAATGGGTTAAAATAGGTCGATTAACCGGTCAAATTTTTAATATGTAATTTTTAGATTTATTTTTGCCCAAAACTTCATAATTGTCTTAACTTTGGCTAAAAAATTATAAGAAACGCTTAAAAAAACAAATACTAACTAAAATACGATCAAATTGTTTTGAAATCGATTGAAGGAGAAACCTTTTTTGAGCAACTCCAAGCAAGTCGGTTTAAAGATACTCTTAAAACGGATTTGTTTTACATTATCTCAATTAATTTTTAATAAAATTTTTTTGAATTTTTTAAACAAAATAATAAAGTTTCTATTTGTAAAAAAACGCTTTAACGTTGTGCTGGCTGGAGCAGGCTTTAGGAAATGCAATAGACAATTTTTCAATTCTTTTAAAATGTAAAATTAATTTTCTAAAGTGAGAGCAGTTTTTCAGCCTCTAGTCGATGAATTTATTTATATTTATTTTAACAAAAACAGTTCGTATTCATTTTTAAAATTGTATTATTGCAAACATATAATTTTGAAAAGCTGAGAAACTGCTCCCACTTCCGAAAATCTGTGATAAAGTTCGAACAAACAAATCTGCTTAAGATTTGACATCTGCACACTGAGGGAATTGTCTACGTGCTTTTTATGAATTTTTATATTGATTCAATGAAATTTCGCTCAAATTCGTCCATTGAAACACGGAGGAGATTGGAAGATAAACAAAAATTTAAAAAAAGAATGTTTGTATGTGTTTGTATTGATCTTTTCTGAGTAAAAACAATAACCGAAAGCTGAATAGGAAAGAAAACATCGAATTAGTTACATTGCATTCAAGGCCTTACTTGGGTGACGGGTTGTTAAAAAAATTCTCATATAGAGACAATCTGAGAATAAAAACATATAAATAATTAATAAAATTTAATGGCAAACCACTGACGACGCCTGTCCATACAAAAAAATGCAGAAACTAGATCTAGTCTGATCTGAAAATTATAATGTGTTCATAATTTGTAGAGAACAAGATTTATTCTTTTTCTTAACCTCAAATCTATTAATTAAAATTGATAAAATTGCATATTAATTTAGGGTGATCATTCGTACTGATTTGATCAGTACATGTACTTATTTTTGGGCACGTGTACTGACAAAAAGTGGTGTACAGATTTTTTAAAATTTGTACTGATTTTTGGCATTTAAAAAAATATTAAAATTTTTTAGTAAAAAAAAGCCAAAATACAAGTACAATGTAGTTTTTTTTATAGGATAAATTTTTATGAATGTGAGCGGTTTTCTCTACCAGAAAGCATTCAAAATGATTTTTCTATATGTAAATTTCTTAATCTAATATGTAGTTTCATACATAGAGAAGATTCGTGGTGACAACCGAATCCATCAACTGGTTACATTGCGATAATAGAAAATCAGTTGATACAACAGTTATTTGAATGTGATAAAAATGTTTTAATTATCCTGTTGTCAGCTACTGTCAGAATGATTCTGTTTTATGAGTGTGGCAAACGACCTCAAAAGCTGAAGATTTTTTCGTACAAAAATCCTTAAAATCTGAAGATATATATCGTATGTGGGTATTTCTATGGAAAAATGTTCGAATCATTTTTAAAAAATTTACGTGTTTTTGTAGAAAAACGTAGCCAAAACGTGAAGGTTTTCTATTTCAGAAATCATGCAGAAATTAGCAGGGAGAAAAAAGATTTGTTCTGACATCTAAATTTGTAGCCAAAGATTTGTATCTACAGAAAATTAGTTTAGACAATGCAGTTTGATCGTGACGACAGAAATTCGTTGGCCTGAATAAAAATTCGGAAGAATTAACGTTCATATTATCCTGGTGTCATATTTGACTCCATTCGTAGCATAGCTATATTTCATCGATCTGTTACAAAAAAAAAAAAAAAAACTAGAAAAAGAATGGTAACAGATCATTGAAATTTCTAAATAATGGGTCCGTTTCCTGTACTTAAAAAACTGGATTTTTTCATGCAAAAAATTTGTTTTATTTTGGGGTCTGTATAGGAAGAAATGTGTAAGGTTTTTTAGGATGGTATGATGGTTAACCGAAAAATTTTGTTTTAACCAAACCATTCGGTTGACAACAAATTAGGTTGGCTGCATAATAATTTTTTTGATGATGATAATATTTTTTTAAAATTTGTACTGATTTGAAGTCAGAAAAAATGGTCACCCTATATTAATTAAAATATTTAAAAAAAATTTTGCTGATTTTTACAGAGCAAATTGGTATTTTCAAATAAATCTCAAAATTTTTTAAATTGATGGCTCAGTGCGAAAGGCTCTTCTAGGTTTTAATGTTAAAAAAAGTCAGCCCTTTGTGTTTTTATTGATAAAATGTTAAGAAAATCCATTAATTTTTATTAAACGATTACTCGATTAATTGCCAATTTTCTCGATTAACCGACCCGAATAACCGGTTAATTAATTTTAGTGATTTTTCGAATAATGCATTAACCGGTTAACCGCCTATGTCGAATAATTGGAAACACTACTCTAAACCCATTATAAACAATTAATTCAAATCCAAAATATTAATATTTTTAAATTTATGACCGCCATTTGGAATTCTCTATAGTGATAATTTCATTCTGATTTACGGCACAAACAATTTTATAAAAATTAATAAATCGCCATATTGGATCCACCATTTTAAATTTTTGTTCCAGATTCGGATCAGCAACTTCCAAAATCCCCTTTGTGATACTTTTTAGTCCCATATACTCAATATTCTAGTTTTGGCCAAAACTCAATGATGCTGGCCCACAGTGCGACACATCAAATTTTAAATCCAGGTAGGGGCATGCCTTCCATAGATTATTTTTTACAGTTTGTTTAATAAATTTTCCGATTTTAACACATTTAATTCCTTTAATATTGTTATACCCTACACCACTATGTGGTCAGGGTATTCTAAGTTTGTGCTGATGTTTGTAACACCAAAAAATATTGGTCGTAGACCCACCTTATGGTATACCGATCGGCTCAGAATTTTTTTTATTTCGATTTAACGAAGTCCGTCTGTCCGTCCGTCTGTCTGTCTGTCCATGCAATCTTGTGCGCACTCTACAGGTCGCAAATATCAAGATATTTTAATGAAACTTGGTACACCGACTTTTGGTGAACATCGGTCCATGTTTAGACCTAGTGCCCATATAAGGGTTCTACCAAAATTATATTGTTTATACGCTGCAGGTCGTAAATATTAAGATATTTTGACGAAATTTGTTACACAGACCTATGTTAGCCCAATAACGCAGCCTATTGATTTTGGTGAGCATCTGTCCATGTTTAGACCTAGTGCCCATATAAGGGTCCTACCAAAATTATACTGTTTATACGCTGCAGGTCGTAAATATTAAGATATTTTGATGAAATTTGGTACACAGACCTATATTGGCCCAATAACGCAGCCTATTGATTTTGGTGAACATCGGTCCATGTTTAGACTTAGTGCCCATATAAGGGTCCTACTAAAATTATATGGTTTATACGCTGCAGGTCGCAAATATTAAGATATTTTGATGAAATTTGGTACACAGACCTACGTTCGCCCAAGGACGAAGCCTATTGATTTTGGTGAACATCGGTCCATGTTTAGACCTAGTGCCCATATAAGGGTCCCCCAAAATTATATTGTTTGTACGCTTCTGGTCGCAAATATTAAGATATTTTGATGAAATTTGGTACACCGACCTATATCAGCCCAAGGACGAAGCCTATCAATTTTGGTTAACAGCGGTCCATGTTTAGACCTAGTGCCCATATAAGGGTCCCCTCAAAATTATATTGTTTATACGCTGCAGGTCGCAAATATTAAGATATTTTGATGAAATTAGGTACACAGACCTATGTTGGCCCAAGGACGAAGCCTATTGATTTTGGTGAACATCGGTCCATGTTTAGACCTAGTGCCCATATAAGGGTCCCCCCAAAATTGGCTTGGTTACAAACTGCTGATCGCAAATATTAACATATTTTAATGAAATTTGGTGCGCTGACTCACATTATAGAAAATTTTGACACAAGCCCCATTTTAACCCATTCGAATTTCGGATCCAAACATTAGTTGGCTTTTACCGAGACTGGTGTAGGGTATTGTATAGTCGGCATGCCCGACTTTAACCTTTTTACTCGTTTTTATTTGCGGTTATACCCAAACTTTTATGCTACCTTATGTTTCTTACTACACTGTTATATCGAATACCGTTTTGAAAATATCAGGTCTTGAAGTTTCGTAGTCATATGACGACGCTAGGATAATAAGGGATGAGAGAGAAATCCTGGGGTATCTGGGGTCGCCTTTTTAAATTTTTCGTTATAGCTTCGGCATTTAAAGTCGGATTTTAAAGTGTGATATATCTATCTTTTTGCCTCGAGGAGACCAATGTATTGCTATAAAGAAAAAATGCAATAAAAAAAATTTTTAAAAGTCGACCCCTACATTCGGCAACCAACATATAAAAAAAAATTCTACTGGGTTTGTCGAAAAAATTTCTTAGCAAAAGTTTAATGATTTTTTGTGAGCTTTAATTTTCTGACATTAGGGTCGTACATTAGGGCCGTAGCAACTGAGATGTGGTGGGTAAATACTAGAACGGGATACTTGAGGTCAATGGCCCTTAGAGCAAAACATTGGTCACCTTGAGAGAAAAACATCGATGTATCATACTTTAAGATCCGACTGTAAATGCCAAAGATATTACGAAATATGTAAAATGGTGACCCCTACTTTCGGCAAAAAATAAATTTTTTTGAAACCTGCTTGCAAAAATAATTTAGATTGGACGGTGTACGGCGAATTTTTTTTTTTTTTTTTTTTTTTGAGTTACGGTCTAATGTACGTGTAACATTTTAATTAAATCAATCAACAAACTTTGAAATTATAAGAGATTGTGTGATCGTCCGTAGACTTTTGGGGTGTTTTGTATATCTTATTTATATTTCAAATTAATTTTTAATGTTATCTTAGATTTGCATATAAAATTCAAATTATAATTTCTATTGAGGTTATACAATGCACTCTTGAAAGAAAATATACGCACTAAGTGGGGTAGATTACTTAATGGGGAAAATTACTACGAATAATGATTTTTATGTAAACTTCAAGATTTGAAATTTTTTGTGAGAACAACTTATGTTTAATAATATTTTAAAGTAATTTTTATTCTAAAGAAAAATTTTCATATGGAGGGCTTCAAGTATGACAATACTGTAATTGGGCGAGATGTTAAGTTTTAGAATTGTTATTGGGCGCCATCTCTTAAAGTGTTGGCGAACTAGTTAAACATTTTAGTTCATAGCCCTGTTAAATTATTTTACTTCTATGGATTTAAGTGTCTTGAGCACACCGAAGGAGGGCATTGCGTTTTGCCACAAAAATTATGAGCCAGTCCCTTTTCACTGTTCAAAAGTCCATCTTTCTTATAAATTTCGTTTGTTTTATGGTTTACTTTCGTTATTATTAAGTAGAAAGTAAAAAGCTTTGAAAAACAATACCACCCAGACAATTTAACTGCCTATCAATTTATGGTTGTAGTACCTATTAATGTCATACTTAACATAAAAAAACTAACCAAAGATATGACAACTGAAATTTGTTTTTCGACTGCGGTAATATATTATTAGATATTAACTGACTTCAAACAACGCAGTAATGTTAATTAAATTTCTCACTAATTCAAATTTCACCTGCAGCTTGTAAACAAATACTAAATAAACTGCAGCATTTTCTAGTGTTTATTATTTGTTAAGTTGTCTTCTTTTTCAATAACTATTTTTTTGTGTTGTTCATCTTTCTTTCTGACGTATTTCTATGGATTGTATGTACATCTTTTCTCTATTGAATGATGTTCATACGTTTATTTGTTTGTACTTAAGAAGACATCAGTATTTATCCATAGACATCATATCAGTCAGCCAATAAGTCTGTTAAAGTCAGTCAGTCATACAGTTAGTGGTGGTTAGTTAAATGAAGTACTCTAAACACACATCCGTTCCATACTAACCAAATCAACAACGCACATGTCTAAGTAAGTAAGAAAATTAAAAGTCAGCTAAAACTGATCATGTGATACTCTACAATAATATTGTTATAAAATCCGAATTAAACTTATGCTCAAAGTGCTTACGTGTTTTCAGTTTCTTCTAAACTAAGACTTTAAAGCAAGAATTGACCAAAAATTTAGATTTATAATAAACTCTGATAGTTAATATATTTATTGAAATTACGGATATTAAGATAGATATAGTAGTTTCTGTGAGCTTCTAAAGAAACTGTACACTAAAAAAAAAGTTCGCCGTACACCCTCCAATATAAAGTATTTTTGGAAGGCGATTTTTTCCCCCGATCGTAGGGGACGCTGTTTTACATTTTTCGTTATATCATTTAAAGTCGGATTTTAAAGTGTGATATATCGATTTTTTTTTGCCTCGAGGAGACCAGTGTTTTGCTATAAAGGAAAAATCCAATGAAAACAAGTTTTTAAAGTTGACCCCTACGTTCGGCAACAAAAAAATAAAAAAACATCTGCTGGGTTTATCGAAAAACTTCCTTAGCAAAAGTTTAATGATTTTTTGCGAGCTTTAATTTTCTGATATTAGGGTCGTACATTAGGGTACGAGATCTGGTGGCTAAATACTAGAACAGGATACTTGAGGTCAATGGCCCTTAGAGCAAAACATTGGTCCCCTCGAGAGAAAAACATCGATGTATCATACTTTAAGATCCGACTGTAAATGCCAAAGATATAACGAAAAATAGAAAATGGCGACCCCTACATTAGGCAAAAAAAAACTAAGTTTTTTTGAAACTGCCTTGCAAAAATACTTCATATTAGAGGGTGTACGGCGCACTTTTTTTGCCTGTAAAGTGGTACGGTCTACTTTACACGTTAAACTTTTATGTTTTCAATTTTATTTTACTAATTTCCTTTATCATTTAATTTAATATTTTATGTTTTTTGAATTAAACTAATGGTACTCCCATGTTAGTGTAGTACAACCCACATTTTGACGTTGCTCCAATTAACCAAACGAGTTCAAATACCCCAATGTCATAGATAAGCACTAACGCCCTCCTCTGAATACGGTCAAAAATTTCCAAAATAGACTTTAAAGCTCCTGCCCAACTATAGAAGCTGCATTCCATCTTCGGTTGGATATAGGTGGTGTAGCTAGCATTGATACTGATTTAAGAAACCAAGGTACTTGAGTGCTTCTTTAGATACTTTAAAAACGAGCTTGTTTCAACTGGAATCCCATTGGATTCTCATGTCCAGAACATCATGAGTATCAGATTCTTCAATATCAATACCACCCATTTGCACAGATAAAAAGTTCCTCCACAGCCCTATGGAACAACGTAAAACATTATTTTTTGTTTGTTTTTTTAAGGGAAGCAACACTCAGGAAATTCTTCCTATTAATTAACGTATTGCTTCCTTTAGAAAGGGGATAGAGAGGAAGTGAAAGGTGCTGAAAGATGAAGGGCTTCAAATATGGCAACACTGTAATTGCGCGAGATGTTGAATTTTTAGAACCGTTGTTGCGCGCCATCTGATGGTGAGTTGGCAAACTTTGTTGAAGCTCTTTAGTTCATAGCCCTGTTATATTATTTTACTTCGGTGGGGTTAAGTGCTATGAGAACACCGAAGGAGGACACTGCGATATGTATGAGGGATAGAAAAAACTCAAGCATATTATTATTTTTCATAAATTGATGTTGCCTTGGTTGGGGATCGAACCCGCAACCTCACGTGTAACAGTCCAACGCGCTAACCATTACACCACAGCGCCCACATTGGGTTTTTCTAGCATTAAAATCGACCCTATTCTCATGATCCCACCCACTGATTATAAAAAAGTAATGATTCATAACCTAACTTTTACCCCCCAACCTCAACAAGGCCTTGGCCTACAGTCGAAGCAAAATGAATGACAAATTTTCTTGTCATCTTCAAAGGAGTAGATAGGGTGAAAACATTGACCAAAAAAATAATTTAGAAAGATAAGAAAAAGAAAGGAATAAAGAACAGTGCACTGCGGCACCCCTGAACTTAACTGAAACTTGTTTTATGAGACCCCATCTGTAACAGCAAGCATAGTGCGACCTCTAAGAAAGCTCCAAGTCTTTACCGACACCAAAAGCAATGAGCTTTGCACCGTGCCACACACCATTTTCATTTCACCAAATCTATGAATGGATAGACTCCAACATTCCGAAAAAACGCTAACAGGTCTCGCGTCGAGCAAATTCTTCAAAAGCAGAATTCTAGATAAATTACCAAGATGGTAATTGACTATTCTCCATTACCTTAGAGAGCATATTGCAATTAGGAGGTAATTTTCAGGATTACTAGCGACACCCTTTTTAGGGATTGGCTGAATATTGGCAAACTTTCAGCACGAGGGGAAGAATCCCGCATGGTACGACCAGCTAAACAAGTTAGCCAATGCACGAGCAAGCGGCGAAGAGCAATGTTTCAGCACCAGTTCTGGAATACCATCCGGCCCGCTGACTTGTTTACATTGAGTTTCTTAATGATCATGTACAGAAAGTGATTGTATTACACGACACGATACACAATATTGAATGCAGTTCAAGCCTTGTGGGATGTTTGCAGCATCTTTCAGGTTACATCCCAGTGTAGAAAATCATTACCAGATATGTGGTTATGTAACTACATACTTGCTAATGGTAACTACTTACTTTTGTTATTGCATTTCTTATTACCTTTATATGGCGATGTCGCGAAAAATAATGAGTTGTCGTTACACACCAGCATACGAAAAATCAAAAAATATATCGTTACCTATGTGCTTACCAGTACTGACAAAAATAATGAGTCTAAACTTAGATTTTCAAAAAAATTAATTATATAAAAAAAAATATTTTTTATTGTATTTTTTTTTTTAATAAAATTTGCTGGTGCGGGAATCGAACCTGGGTCTACAGATTGCCAGTCAACAGCTCTACCATCTGAGCTATATCGACATGTAATATTTAATAGATAAAAACATATTGACCTGCTGCACACAAGTAAGCTTTCTCGCCAACATACAAAAAATCAAAAAATATGTGTTTACATATATCATTACCAGTGATTAAAAAATATTGAGTCTAAAAATAGATTTCAAAAAATTTTCAAAAAAATCTAAAAAATTATTTTCTATTTTAAATAATGATAAAAATAAGTCATTATCAGTAACTCATTATTATATGTTTTAAAATAATGCAGAAGGTAAGTGGGTGTCATTACTGGTACTCCAAAAAATAATGATATGTCATTACCGTTTCTACACAGGGCACATATCCGGTAATGATTTTCTACACTGGGTTGTTTTAGAGTTACCGGTATTTAAAGTTATTTCGTTTGATTATTTTAAGGCTTTTTAAGTTATTTCGTTATGGCTAGTTTACACTGTTCGATTTTTGGTATGATTTTGCTTTAGTACACATGCAAAACATACAGGCTGGATTTGAAAATCACACCGAAAATCTTATAATGTAAACCAGCCATTAGTGGTATTTTAAGGTAAATGATGGTCCCTAGGATATTTAAAATTTTTGAGTTAGGGTCTGTTAGGTTAAACGGTATTTTAAATAATTTCGTTAAAGTATTTTGCGGTTAGTGATATTTTAAGTTATTTCGTTAATGGTATTTTTAGGTTAATTGTAGTTATTTGAATGCATTTTAAATCGTTATTGATGTTTTGGGGTTATATATATTATATATTTCATCCTTTAATTCCCAGTGGAACATAGGGCCGCTAGGTTTCAGTAATCGTTTCAATTTCGGGGAGAATAAGTGATTGTCCTATAGCTCTCCTAGGCTGGTGCTGGGGCTGCCAGCTAAGCCACCAGCCTGGCTTGGTGAAAGTCAGTAGCAAACTTAGCAAAAATGCCTACTTCCCGAGACGTCGCTTTATTTTCCCTAAGTGACCACTCGGACATGCTACAGACCGTCGCTCGAATTCGCTTCCATCTCAACAGAGGTGGTCCCCAGGGAGTACCACGAGGAGGCCACTGCCGTAGCAATGGGATCAGCACGCTGACCTACGAGTCGACTGTTTTGGGGTTAGTGTTGACAAACCATGGTTTTTATTGATATATTGAATTATTAATAATAAAAAAAACTATTCATTTCATACAGTCGCCATAACAAACGGTCATCATTTATTGCTGGCTTTAAATCTGTAAAGAAATTAAAAAGTCATAATTTGGAGATAAATTAGAAACGTTCTCCATAGAAATAATTTCAGATTTTAAGGCTAAAACATATCAGATTCTACAGAAAGATTAGCTATTATGCGAAATATTGTACACCCAGAAAACGGATTCGTTGCTGACAATCCCATTTGTTGCCAATCGAATGGTTTAGTTGCATCAAATGAAATTTTCAGTTGTGGCTACCGAGTTATTCTTGATACAACTGAAATTCTGTTGCCATAGTCAAATTAGTCCTGTTTCAATTGGTTTTCTGTTGCCACAACTGAAAAATTCGGCTACCAGAAACGAACCACGCGATTGGCTACAAACGCGGTTATCAGAACTGAATCTGTTTTCTGGGTGTAGGTTTTGTTAACTATTTCGTTAGAAAAATCATCAATTATGTGAAATTTTTCACAGAAATGCCTTCAGATTGTGAAAATATTTTTTTATATTGATAAATCTTCCGATTCTAATGCCTTTTGCGGTCAAGAAAATTATATTTATATAGAGAAACCATCTAATTTTAAATTCTTCCTGCTGTAGAAAAACTATTTAAGATTCAGAAAATTTTTACTGAACAATATTTTTTGTTAATCCTATACTTTTGTAATTTTAATATACATGCAGGAGCACCAGAGTCTTAGCAATATTTCTTTTCGAAACAGATTTTTACCATTCTTTCCAAAAGTTTTAAAATCTGTTAACAACCTCAAACAAGGTTTTCGGGCTGTACTTTAAGGTCATTTCAATTGCCGTTAACAATCAGATGTTGGTTTTCAAATTGGAACTCTTTTGGAAATGATCTAGTGTGAACTTAAGTCAGAAATGCCAAACTAACTTTTCTTATTTCTTCTTTTTAGAAATTCGTAAATATCGTTATGCCAATATTTAACAAAAAGTTGGCATGACTGGTAAAGATATTTATTCACTATTCAACTTTAACCCAATTCAGAGAAGCTGTATATTTGTGTGTGGACTTTGATATTTGTAAATCCTGTTATTTCTTGAACTCAAGAGGTGGTTCAAGACATTTTTCATATAGATATTGAATTATTTAAAAAAGTGCTAAAAAATTTCAATATTTTTAAAAAAGTGCTAAATTAGCACCTAGCACTTTTTTTTTTAATTTTTGGGTGCTAACTCCCAAAAAAAAGTGATAGATCTAGCACCTAAAGTACTAAAATGGCAAGCCTGGTGGCAGTATACCTTGACTTGGTGTATTTTTGGAGCATTCTGATTGGTTAATTTATTTTCAACCAATCAAAATATTTGACAATATAAATATTTTTGTAAGGTTTTCATACAAAAAAGGAACAAAACCGTTTGATTAAAAATAAAGTCGACTTTAAATTTAAAATACTCTTTTATATTAAGGGCCAATAATTTTATAAGTAACGTTTTCATTAATAAATGTGAAAAGAAAAGACTGGTTAACGGTGGTATCTAAATTTGGTTCACAAAAAAAAAATTGATGGCCATGCAACTTCTCTTGAAGATAACAACAACAAGAACAACGTTTCAGCTAAAATTAGCAAAGTACCGGAAGAAAAAAGTGTAAGCTGAAGGCATTAAAGGTTTTATGGTAGGGCAAACATTTCCTGAAATGGTATCCAAATTAGCCGCAGTCAATCCGCACCATAACTAGATCTTCGTTTATTCGAGAAAGTTTTTATAATAAAATCCTGGCATTGCAAAAAAATGAAACCGATGTAATGAACATTATATTAAATTACTACAATCATGTAAAAGATATCACGATAAAAGAAATATCGATCAATATTTCTAACAATAGGAGATTTACTATAATCTTAGATGAATGGACAAGAATATCACAAAAGACATATTTGAACATATGAAATAATTCATTTTATAACCTGGGGTTGGTTTATTATTATAATGCTGATGAAATCAGAAGAATTGTCGAAATAAGACTAGAAGAGTTTCATTTGTCTTTGGAAAATAACATTGTGGCCACCATATCTAATGGGCCAAGTGTGATGAAACGGTTTGTTTCCGACAGTCCAGTAGTAGGTGCTTTCTGCTAGTATCAAGCAATTCATTTGGCAGTGCTGCGAGTAATTTATGTGAACTCAAATGTTCAACATTCTGATATTTTTTACTTTGAATTCTCACTACACAGACTGCATTTGTACTGAAATAGTTTTTTTTTAACAAAAATTACTTATATAGGTGGTTTTCATTAACAATTTTGTTCAAAAATATTTCCCGGGATTCCCAAGAATCAAATTTTTTCGTTCCCGATTCCCGGGAAATAAAAAAGTCCGGGAAATCCCAAACCCTACTTGTGACATATCACAGAACTAAACTATGTTACACCTACCCTAGAATATGTTACCGAACTAACCTTATAGAAACATTTCGATGACATGTCCCAGATAGGTTTTGTGACATGTATTCCCCCACCTTAACAGTAATGTTTCTGGTTCTCTCCCTCCGTGGCGGTGGGTGAATTTAAATTTACAACAATTGGCATTTAAAAAAATGTACTTGTATATTATACTCAACAATTGTTACATTGAAGTGTAGGGTATCACAAAATAACATCATTTATAATCATGAAATGAACACAGTTTTACTTTTTTTAACACTTTCTTTGAAGCACAACAAAAATAAATACTTAAACAAAAATTTCAATAACGCACCAGCAATGACAAAAACAAAACAGCATGCGTCAATTGTCACCATCATCACAACTTTATACCCTACACCACTTGGTGGAAAGGTTTCTCGTATCATGAGTTTGTGCTGATATTTGTTACTACCAAAAATAATGGGCTTAGACCTACTCTTAAGTATACCGATCGACTCAAAATAACTTTATAATTTAGTGGTGCCTGACCATCCCGCCAACTATCTTTGCAATCAAACTTTCGGTCGCAATTCTGAAAATAATTTAACGAAATTTAATATACAATTTCGTCATAGAAATATCCTTTTTAAGTTGAGCTTAAATGGTATTACGAAATAATTTTTATCCAAGGGACCTATATATATATACGAGGCAGTTTTTGAAAAAAAAGTTTTTATTTTTCAACATAGTCTCCTTTTAGCTCAATACACTTAGAACAAAGTTTCTCCAATTTTTTTATTCCTTCCATAAAATAGGATTTCACGATGTCCGCATAATAGACATTTCTTTTTTTTTATGTTAGACCAACACTCAGGGGCTGCCCCCTACTAACGCAGTGCATTGTGTTGGTATTACGAAAATAGGTTATGGGGATGAGAAAAGAGGGAGTAGTGTTTGTGAGTATTTAATTTTATTTAAGCCATATTCCACATATGGCTGATGCGACTAAAACGAATTCTCTCTGTAATGCGCTGTGCGATCCACTGTACAATTGACTACAAACGGATGTGCTCTATTTGATAAGCGAGTGTTACGAATAAAAACTTGAGCTCTGGGAACAAGTTCCCATATTTCAGCAGAACACTTCCCATTGTAATATCGATAGAACAGAGTAACACAACCCACATTCCGACGATGTAACGAGTCAATAGAGCTGGATACGCTACTGTCATTGATAAGTGCCGACGCCCTCCTTTGCACACCGTCCAGAAGCTCCAAAATAGACTTCGAAGCTCCTGCCCATATATGGGAGTTGTATTCCATCTTCGGTCGGATTTAGGTGGTATAAATAGTGGGTAAATCAGATGGATAGCAGTACTTCTTGCACCGATGTAAAAAACCTAGACACTCGACACCTGAAAATCAATACAAAACATCGCAAAAACTCATTCGAATTGTGGTTAAATAACTCCAAACAATCCTTCGAAGTTGAGAGCAAACCCAACTGACCATTTAAAATTGATACCATAGTGACATATGTAATGCCTATGACATCAACAATCTCTCGCACTTTCACTCTCCGATCGACTAACACCATTTCGTAAATTTTGTCAACATTTTTGAGTGTGTTGACCTCAATTTTCCGTCCAGAACGTTCACCGTCACTAGTGCTTGTGCGACCACAACGAAACTCACTAAACCACTTTTTACCATTGAAGTTGCTGTTGTAGAGTTCCTTTGGTTTAAGTGACGGTTTTTTTTTTTTTTGTTGCAAAAAATAATGTTTGATGAGCAATTGAAATTCAATTTTGAACACCTGTTAACCGCAAAGTTAAGGACGGAAATTCCTCAAGACTCGACAGTAATCGCTTTAAATTTATTTATAAATCCTCGTGCTTGACAAAAACCCAAGTTTAGCTTTGGTTTAGATTTGTGTTTTCTAAAACTTTGGACTTTTATTTTTGGGCTAATTTTGTTGCATGAATTATACAGATCCGCAAAATAGTACTCAAGGACTAATTTTTAGAATTGTTTCTAGGGACCTTCCTTTCGGTTCAACCATGTTTTTCATTGACAAAACTATAGATGTTGATACTATTTTCTTGAGAATTCCATTCTGATTTATAGACAAAATTTTGCTAAAACCTCATCAGATTCTGGGGAGTTTTTTCTTTACATGATCTTCCATATTTTAAGCTCTTGTTTTAACAGAAAAATACTCTTTCATTGAATTTTAAGAGAAAAACGCATCTACATTTAAAATCGTTAATTTTTAATTAATAAAAATATTTTTTTTCAAAATTAATTGGAAGTGGGCGCAACACTATTATTCAGTATTATATAAAGCCACATGTAAACGCGAAAGAAAACTGCTAGAGACAGAGCAAAAAGCAAACCTAAATACAACATAAACATTTAGAGGTGGTTTTTGCTCTACCTCTATCAGTTTTCTCTAGCGTGTATGGAAATATGCTTACAACAATTGAATCGACATTTGAATTTTATGATATTACATATGACTAACAAAATTCGGTTGCAGCAATGAATCTGTTTTCTGTTTGTGCGTATCAAATAGTCTTCATTTCCGACTTTAGGCTTTTTACACGTTAAAATTCGAAATAGCGGATCCAATCTGATGATTCTTGTTAATGACTGGATTCGTGTCAAGTATTTTGTCAGAATGTTTCGAAAGGGATCTGACATTCAATTTTTAAAATTCAAAATGGCGGATCCGATATGGAGGAAGATATTTTTAAAATAATGATCGGATTGACTATTTTTAACTATTATTTACTAACATAATTTTAAGTGTATTTTCATTGGTTGGTCATTAAATATCTTACCTTTAGTTATTTGATTTAACCAATCTTAAACCAAATTAACAAGCATTTTAATTGTAATGTTGGTTTAAGTAATTTTACGGGCAACAATAATTTAAACAAAATAATTTAAAAATCAAAGAAAAATTTTAAATTTAAAAGGCGTGAAAATTCATTTGAGAAAAATTGCAATTTACTGACAATTTGACACTTTGTGCTTGTTGGACAAACAAACATTCAATTAATCTTTAGTATGAGGTTAAATATGTCAAACATCTTGTTGATAGTGTTAATTTTACATGACTCTAATAGCAAGCAAATTATAAAAATAAAAAAATATTTTACGACTGCAGTGCGAAAAAATGTTTAAAAAAAAGAAAAACAATCGTTTCAGGAGTTGACCTATTGTTTGGAGTAAAAAATAACTTTCATTTCAACGAATTTACAATGATTTCTTTAATAATATATATAAGACTGTCCCTTAAAATAGCGATTTGTCGATTTTCGTTCATTATCATTCATCGATTTCTTCCATTTGGGACCATTTCCAATAAAACTGGGGGTGTAGTGACAAATCTATTTTTAAGGGACACTCTAATATATATATTTTTTAAACAAAGGTTTACGACTTTTTCATTACTGAAGACGAAATTCAAATAAATTCCAAAGTATTTATTGGGAAGAGTATTATAGGTTAACCTTAAGTTTCTCTAAAAACCAGCCTGGACCACTTTAGGGGAGTTTTAAAGCTTAAAATAACACTTATACTCCACAATATTATTATTATTTTGTTTATTAATGATTGAGATTGGGTAGAAAACTACTACCATCTTATTCACTGTAATAACATAAACGTTGGGCGCCAATAAAATACCCTCATTATATTTCATGGTACTGAAAAAACCTTCACTATCTGCAAAACTACAACTAAGAAAACAATGTCGTGGCGGTACCGCTTAATCTTAGTTGCTAACATAAAATAATAATGACCCTGGCAAAAATCCTTCAATATTTATTCTCCTGAACAACCCCTCAACATTTATTCTCTTGATTACTGAATACAATTTTCAAAAAGATTTATATTTTGTGGGTGTGAGCACTAATTGCTAAATTAATTATCATCAATGATTTTCACGAGGAAAATTTCACTTATTAACAATTTATCTTACCATCGCAACATCCCATCCCATTGAGCATCTTCAACATTATCATCTCACGCATTCATTTGGCGGATTTCGTGTTTAAAAGCAGCACAAGATATTTACATAATATTTAACACATTTAGCACATGTATCAATTTAAAATTATGTACAGAGTACTCGATGAAATAGAAGAAACTCTTTGAAGTGTAAATAACTAATAAAAAAAAACGTACAATTGGTACAATAATTTCACTTTCTAACACAAAAACAACAACAAAAGCCAATATAAATATGTTTTCAATACAAATACTTAACAATAATAATTGAACAAGTGGAAGTGAAGAGCTTCGCAACAACAGCATTAACAGAATTAAAGAAGCGCAACATAAAAATTCAATTAGACAGATTAGACATTCAGTCTTCTAAAGATATTAAAGTGTAAGTAGAAGAAAGATACAACACAAGATTTTATCTTTTTTCTTTAAAAATTTCATGATTATTTTCGTTAATTTAATTCATACATTTCTCTGTACATATGTGGAATGTAAATATGAATGAATGTTATTAACATAATGTGACCAACTAACTCCGAATGCAAAAATAATATCTTAAAACTATTTTTCACACGGAAAGTTGTTTGCAATTAGTGAAGACACCAAAATATTTTAACTATTTTCTATCACATATCCGAATTTATCAAAATAATTGTAATTAATTCAGTCTATTTATGAAATCCCTCACATAGAAAACTGATGTGTGCTGACAACCAAGTATATTATCAGGTCATTTCAAAATGAAGTGACGCTCATAAAGACCAAATGGGACTGATATAATCGTTTTTCAAGCCAATCATTCTAGATTTCCCATTTCTACGCTTTCATAAACGCCCATAGTGCACATGGATCCACTCCCTGTACATCAAAAAGATTCTAAAAAAAATAAGAGCCAAACATTTTAAATCTTCTGAAGGAAAATTCACTTCCACTTCACAATGGAATTGGAAGTGAATTTCTTGTAAATAAAATTTTCATAAGTATTCACTTTTTGTTAAATTAGTAAATTTTTTGAACTCGGTTTTGAAAAATTAGTAAAATTTTTTGCTGAAATCACACAGAAAGAATTTACAAAATTCTAATTAAATTTTTAAACACCTTTCTCATACCAAATTTGTAAATACAAAAAAAAAAAACTTTTTAAAAAGCCACCAACAAAGATATTTGTAAATCCAAACAGAAATTTCTTTTTTTTTTGTAACTTTGAATTTTTATTTTTAAACAATTTTTATATGAAAGATAACAATTCACAAACGAGTTACAAATATTTCAAACAAAAAAGTTGTTGGGAATAAAATTTCAACAATTATTATAATTTTTGCATTAAAAAATACAAAAATTGTTTTTTCGGACTTTCTATATTTTCATATAATTAGTGAGAATATTCTTCTACCTCAAGTCCAAATTCTAATATGACATTGTCATAATAGATTTTATTTGTTGTTTCAAAAAGGGTTGATCATTTTCATAATAGACGATAAAATTGTTTCGTAGCCATTACACTACTCTTCAGTTGTCCGCAATAAGAAAATGATAGCTTTATTACACAAACCGAGACATTACATAATTCTCGTCCCGTTGATTTTTTGTATCTTATGTAATGTCTCGGTTTGTGTAATAAAGCTATCATTTTCTTATTGCCGTCAACTGAAGAGTAGTCTGATGGCTACGAAACAATTGAATTGTCTATCATGAAAATGATTAACCCTTTTTGAAACAACAAATAAAATCTATTATGACAATGTCGTATTAGAATTTGGACTTGAGGTAGAATTATATTCTAACTAAATATATGAACATAAAATTTAAATTTAAAAGAAAATGTGACTACTTTTACAAACTCCCATTGTTGGTATCTACTGTTTTTTCTGTGCAGCAACTAAAATTATTAAAAAAATCTGTAATTTGTAATAAGAGAATAGCAAAAATTATTACTAAAAAATTTTTTACAAAACATCAATACACAAATAGTAATGTGCTATAGAAAACTGCTTACAAATTTCGTTACTAACTTTTTTACCTCAGTGTAGTGTATATAGTTCTGGTGACACCAGGATAACTTAGGTAAAATAACCCGTTATCTGCTAAAATGGCTTAATAGGTACTATACGTTCTTCTCATTAATGTCCACCATATTACCACAGCCTTATGCCACAAAATATGTCTGACAAGCTACGCTTGTATAGAATCAATGTGTTATTTTAAATTTCATCCTTATGGAGGTATGATTGAGTTTTCGCTGGGAAAAGATGCTCATTGCAACTTTCGACACTCGTCTTTTTAATGAAAATGCATATCTCAGTTTAGTCCAAGTGCATGATCATAGCATACCTTGTATTTAATACTAATGCCGATCACTTTCATCCGACAGTTAATTCATTGATTTATTTTTCTGTTTACTTCCTAAATCTACCATCTCTGGTAGATGAGTCTGGTCAGCTCATTTGTCTCATATTATCTATTTTGCTTTGCATTCATCCACCACTGATCGAATGTGCCTACTCTACTGATGTGTTTCTACCCTGTGGGAAAAAAGGGGTCAGTTGAATGCGAGAACCTGTCCTGTGACCTGTGCAAATAGTACAGGTCCAAATAGACTAATACCGTGCCCTGTTCAGTGGCCGGTGTAAACAGGAACGGTCTGAAAGAACCAACTACGGGATTGGTAAAACGAGGACCGGTCTGAAAATAGGTACTTCGTGATATGTGCCGTGACCGGTACAATCCAAAACATTATCAATCCGTGACTTGTCAAAACATGACTGGTATGAAAGTATGTTACCTATCCCATGACTAGTAAAAATATGTACGAAAAATATTCAATAATATTTATGTGGAATATAAAACTGAATTATATAATTGAATATTGGCTTTCACGACTAAAATTTTAATTTAATATATAGATAGTTGTCACAACCACCCGAATTCGATTGCCAAGAAATTCGGAGACCCAAAATGGAACTGGTTTCCGGGTGTAGGCGTTAGTTTTTCTAGTATTGGCATCAAATCGTCGATTTATTATTAAAGTGCCGCACGGACCAAAAACTCTGTTTTACTATGTTACATTAAAATGTTATGTTTATTTCAAATAACTTTATTTGCTTTTATTTTCATTAAAAAAATGTTAGTTTTTAAATTTAAAATATTTGTAAGATTCTTGTTCTTTTGCGTTAGTTCTGTGACATGTTCCTTTGTGTTAGTTGTGTGACCTGTTCTTTTGCGTTAATCCTGTGACATGTCACAAAGCGGAATTCACCCCCTCCTATGACAAGCCCATGTTAAAGTGACCGGTCCTTTTCATATAAAAGAACCGGTCCGAGCACTGCTCCCGGTCCCAATGGACCAGTCACGTGACGTGTCCCGTGAAAGGTCCGTTTTTCATAGGGTATTTTTACCTAAGTTTTAATTTAATTTACCTTAAAAATTTATGTCCATCAGAAGATAAACAATTTTTTTGCTTTTCGAAAAAGTAAGGTAAGGTCCCAGCAAAAACGTACATTACCAAGTAATTAAGCGAGTAAGTAGCAGAAGGTTTTCAAAAGGTTTCACTACTTACCAGGCTTTTTACTTGGTTAATTACTTTTGTTCGCGATGTCCCAAAATTCATCGGTGGTCATTACGCTCTCGCTTACATAAAAAATGCGAATAAAGAGTTACCAGCATGGTTACTAGGGTATTCAATCGATTAATCGTCATTACCATGTTTTTGCTGGGGTTAGGTGAAAATGGAAACTGCCAAGTGAAAAATATGATTGTTATTAACTTCTGTAACTTATTTTAATTAAGTCTCGAACATGTTTTCTGAATACCCAATACCCAATTTGTCTTTAATTTCTTTGAAATAGAACAAAAAAAACGAAAAACTGGGTTCAGTTTAGATCATATTTTATGAGATTGGCAGCTAAAAACAAAAACACTCTCCTAAAATTTGCTGCTCTACAACACATCCGAAGTTCATTAAGACCTGCGGATCTGCATCGGATTACTTCCTTTGTGAGTACCCAATCAAAAATCGCCAGTGGTAAAAAAAATCAACACTGGCATACCACTGGGTAACCACGGTGCTAAAAATAAATGACTGGCAGAACACTCATTTGGAACGCTTTGCCAGCGTTTGCAAAAAGCGTTTTCCCTGTATTTTTTTTACAAAAAATTGGGTGGTTTATAAAAAAACCACTGGCAAAGATGGGCTTAGAGTGCTATGCCAAGGTTTGCAACCAGTGGTTATCCAGTGCTACATAGTCAGAAATTTCCAGCGGTACAAAAGTCTATTCACTGGTAGAGCAATGATTTTATAAAAATGCTAACGCTTCGTTAAAAAATGTTTGTAGTCAGAAGGTTCCGAGTTCAAATCCGGGTGCAAGCCAAAAAATTTATGTGTTTAGCCAGCAAGTATTATATGTCTCGATAGTTCAGTGGATAAGCTGTCGCACAGTGCTTTGATCCCATATAATGATTGGACAAAAATAGAAGGAGTGGAGACAGAGTTTTGAAATTTGGTACACTGACATAGAACCCCTTAGTTAAGAAAAATTTTAATTTTTGGAAATATCGGTGTCCTTGGCCCACCTCCTATAGGTTCTGAAATTTAAAAATTTTATATTAGCTACATAAATGGACGTAAAATTACAAAAAGTATCCATTGAGACACACATAAAACTGGAAACTCTTAGTCCTGCCATACATACATATATCCTTTATCTTAAAATCTTTATAAAACCAGCAAAAGTTATTCGATTGCCATGAAATTTAGCACGTAAATTGATATATATATATATATATAAAATTTATAAATTTAAATTTATATATATATATATATATATATATATATATATATATATTAGAGCGGGTCGATTTGTAGGGAGTGAAAAAATTCACCAATTTCCCTATGATTTCCGTATTCTATGGGTTATTCCATGAAAATTTGCCGAAGGAACCATACCTCTATCGTTAAAATCGAGTCCCATACTTTTTGTTGGTAGATTTTTTCCCAAATTGACGTTCGTATGAAATATTACCTACACGTTCACATCCATAACTCAAAAACTATCGATCGGGTTTAATCGCCAGTAGGCGCGTTGGAAAGGTGAGCTCATTTTGATCAATTTACAAAAAAAAATCTCCAACATTGGTGCAACGGTTCAAAAGTTACGGGCATTTTTGTCCAAATTTTGGAGCATTTTTCCATTTTTTTCATGATTTTGTCCAAGAATATTACTTTCATGGCCATTTTTTTGTCTCAATTCATTATTTTATTCAATTTACAATTCAAAACGAAGAGTTTAAGCCCAAATTTATCGAATTCGGTTGATTAATTCATGCGATATTGCTAAAACAAAATAACACATAAAACCAAATTTTTGTTTTTTTTCCCCTTTTTATTTTTTTTGTACAAAAATTCAAATTAAGAGATAATAAAGTATCTATCAACCTATTATCAAAAAAAATATTCAGTTTGAGTGTAGTAAAAGACAAAATGTGAAAAAAACCATTATTTTTTCTGAAAGTCTTGTTTGCTTTCAAGTCTGGGTGTTTTCGTACGGCTCTCTAATGTCGTCGCCATAGCGCCTTCTACATTCTTTCCTGCAACTCGTTTAGCAGTGGCAGCCAGCAATTGGACATGTCTTTCCGTTCCTTGAATGTGTAAAGGAATTTGTGGATCATCGAACGGTGGCACTTCGTAATTTAAATATCCCTCCAAATGTTCATACGAATAACTTTGCGTAAACGGTGGTTCGAATAAAATGGTATCTTCATTTAAATCAATCATATTTGTATATTCCGTACAATTAAAGTTTATAAGAGATTTTTTATAAACTCTAAGTTCCGTTGGGTCGACAATATCTCTTCGGTAATGTAAAATCTTCTTTATAGCAATGTTTCGTTTTTGGCTTTGGTGAGCCAACGAGAATGTGCAATTGGCCCTGGTTTTATGTGAGACAAATCCGCAGGAACCACACCATTAGAAATTGCATTGACCATTAACATCAAGTACCTCGAATCAGTAGATAATTCTTCTGGATTTAAATCACCAGGAGGCATATTTTCCAAAGCGATTTCCTCAAAATCGGTTACCACCTGAAAAGAAAACATAAAAGCTAAAAAATAGAATAAAAAATGGTAAAGAATCAGCTATAAAAATTACATACCGGAAGATTTTCACAATCAGCAATTTTTGAGCTCAACTTTCCGGTAGTTGATCGTGGTCCAGTGGTGGTTGATTTGTCTAAAGTGTCAAACAAATGTCTAAACGGCAGCTCGTTAAAGTGCATAAGACACACAAACCATTGCAGTGGTCTCTTTAACTGTTTTTCGAATAGTCGCAAAATTCCACCGTGTACGCCAGTATTTGTTGGTTCACCATCAGCGCATATGGCAATTAATGAATCTAGAGACAATTGTTTTTCTTGGAAGAATTCGATCAATTTGTTGACTTTGCTTGCCGCAGTTTCACTTTCTAGTTTTGTGTAGCCTATCAATTGAGATTTTGGTTCCCTCAAAACAACTAGATGAGGTTCTTTAACCATCCTTGGATGCAATTTCTCATCAATTTTTTCTACAGTTAGAGCATCATTTTTCCTGCCGTCGAATGAAAATGATATCAAATTCGAGCCATCATACCGCTTACGAAGTGCGTCTTGTCTCCATTTTTCTCTTTCTCTACGAAGTTTACTTTTATCCATGATGACAAGATTGTCATGACCATCTTTTACGCCCAGGTCTTCCATCAGAGCTGTTGCCAATGCTGATCCCATCCTATCATGCACACCAAATCTGTCACACATCATTGCATAGTTTTTAGTATTGTATCTGGGAGTGTATGTTTGTGGTGGTAGAACTAATTCTGAACCTCCTCTCACATCAACTTCCATTTCGTCATAATGTGGTTCGTATGTAGGATCGTTGCTCACTGAGATTGTTGGTATAGCCGTTGGTATCGTCTCTTCACTTCCATTATCGTGTTCCGGTATCGTTTGTATTCTGTCATTATATTGATCGCGCATGAAATCTTTTAAGTTTTCTGGGATAGATCCACATGAGCAGTCGTTTTCTTTCAAGTTGCATTTACATTTTCCAATGTTGAATAATTGGTTTGTTGATTCTACGAATTTTTTGAATTCTGTTGCGCGTTTTACTCGTTGTTTATCTGCATTATTATATGCGTCAAGCATATTATTCAATTTTCTAATGATGCTACCTTTGAGTATAAGTTCAATATTAAGTTGATTCCAAATTTCTAACAATCTGTCTGCTACTTGGGGAGTAAATCTTTTATACGAAAACATTTTGCTTTGGGCTTTTGAATTTTTCGGCCAAGAAAAAATAGAACTTCAATATATCTCGTTTAGTTGACAGATTAATATCAGGTAATTCACAGGCCACGCCAAAAGAAAAAACATCATGAGAGACCAAATGTTGCAAACTACTGCGTTGGGTATCTGTTGGATTTTGCGATGAACCAGGCTCTGAATCCATTTTTTAAACCGTCACTAAAAGAATTAAATATTGTTACGATTATCCTTTTATAATCGCTGTTAAAATATTGCTAAAATAATAAGTCCTTGATTTAATAAGTCCTTGAAATTGATTTACTTTAACTTTATTTGAACACAAAATTTATTAAAGTAAACACAATTAAGTAGTGTTGCCAGAAGTGTCTAGATGGTGCTGGTTACATCATTATAGAAACAGTGTTATAGGAAAAAGTTATTTTTTATGTCCCTTATGGAAAAATGCTCCAAAATTTGGACAAAAATGCCCGTAACTTTTGAACCGTTGGACCAATGTTGGAGATTTTTTTTGTAAATTGATCAAAATGAGCTCACCTTTCCAACGCGCCTACCCGATCGATAGTTTTTGAGTTATGGATGTGAACGTGTAGGTAATATTTCATACGAACGTCAATTTGGGAAAAAATCTACCAACAAAAAGTAGGGGACTCGATTTTAACGATAGAGGTATGGTTCCTTTGGCAAATTTTCATGGAATAACCCATAGAATACGGAAATCGTAGGGAAATTGATGAAAAATAAATCGACCCGCCCTAATATATATATATGTGTACCAAATTTGGGTAAAATCGATTCATTAATAAAGAAAAATGCCTCCCATAAAAATTGAGTTTTAAATGCTTAAAATGATTTTTCTAAAACAAAAAAATTAAATAGGACTAAAATAGGAAACCATGTAAATACTCCATTTTAGGTATAGAGTATGTTCAGCGAAATTATGTAAAACACTACGAGGAATATTTTTGTGGAAAATTTTAACCTTCTAACTCTTCAATTAAAGGGACTTTTTTGGCCCCTTTTTAAAAGGGACTAAAACGACCCATAAGTTGAAGACTAAGAGGGTTAAAATGTTCCGCAAAAATATTTTTCATAGAATTCTACTATAAGTCTTTTACGACATCAGTATTGAAAATTTAACTTCAGTGCCAGTAATAAGTAAAAACCTAAAATGTGTTTAAGGGTAAATTTCGTACTTATTCAGAATTGGCGCTCAAATATCCCACAAACATGGATTTTAGGGAGAAACCATGAGAATCTTCCATTTTAGGTATAGAATACGTTCAGCGAACTTATGTAAAACACTATGGGAAACATTTTTGTGGAACATTTTATTTTGGAAAATAAAATGCTTTTCCGGTGCTTTTTGAACAGCCGGTCCTTTTGCCTAATGATGTTATCATTTTGGGAATGGAAAAGAACTTTTTGCCAGTACTTGTGCCACCCGTTATAGCGCTTTCCCGTTTATATTTTTCTGACTGGGTTGTTTCCCTTCTCCCATATCATTAGAGTACATCTGTTAAAACTGAAATCTGAGTAAGAATGGAGATCTATGAAGAAAAGTAGTCTGTAATGCTCAGAGTAAGCAGATTCGTTGTTGCAACTAAATTAGAACAACTCATAGTAACTGAAAAATTGCTTTGGCAACTTCGTTTTGATGATTCCAACGGATTCATACACACACAAAAAAGTCAGTAAAGTGAGCAAAAAATATTTAGTCAGCAGCATGCTTGGAAAAAAGTTGGTAATTTCAGCAAAAGTAGTTTCCTGAAAATCAGTTTTGCTAACAATGCATAGAAAAAAGATAAAAATATATTTCTATATTATTTTAACACATTGAATTGATTACAGATACGTTTTTTTACTTTACGATTAGACTAATGAAGCCTTAAGTCTGAAAATTATGTTTTTGTAATATTTTGGAAACTTCGTAAAATATAAAAATGTCCATACTTCCACATTAGTAGAAAATTCTAAATAATAAAAAAGGATATAAACGAAAGGGAATACAAAAAAATACCCAAAGTAATGAAAAAACAAATAAAAAAGTTAAAGTCGGGCATGCCGATATATAATACCCTACACCAGTCTGATTTAAAGCCAATTAATGTTTGGATCCGAAATTTGAATGGGTTAAAACAGACTTGTGTCAAAATTGTCTATAAAATCCTAACAGAAGGGAAAATCGAAAATATAGCCCATATGGGCGATAGGTCCAAATATGGACCGATCCTATTTAGAATCAATAGGCCATTTCCTTGGGATCATGTGAGTCAACGAACCAAATTTCATTGAAATATCTTCGTATTTGCGACATGCAGCGTGTAACCAAGCCAATTTTGGGGGGACCCTTATATGGGCACTAGATCTAAACATGGACCAATTTCAACCCAAATCAATAGGCGTCGTCCATGGGCCGACATAAGTGGGTGTACCAAATTTCATCAAAATATCTTAATATTTGCGACCTGTAGAGTGTTCACAAGAATGCATGGACAGACAGACGGACGGGCGGACGGACAGACGGTCATCGTTAAATCGAAATTAAAAAAATTCTGAGCCGATCGGTATACTATAAGGTGGGTATAGGGCCAATAATTTTTGGTGTTACAAACATCAGCAAAAACTTATAATACCCTCTCCACGTAGTGGTGTAGGGTATAAATATCTATCCTTGTATTTCACATAATCAATATTAATAGATATTTTGATTATATATAGATTCACTTTTTATCTTTATCTTCATAAAATTTTAATATTTTATTTTGTCTGTAATTATACCCTACACCACTATGTGGTCAGGGTATTATAAGTTTGTGCTGATGTTTGTAACACCAAAAAATATTGGTCGTAGACCCACCTTATAGTATACCGATCGGTTCAGAATTTTTTTTTATTTCGATTTAACGATGTCCGTCTGTCCGTCCGTCCGTCCGGCCGTCCGTCCGTCTGTCTGTGCATGCAATCTTGTGCGCACTCTACAGGTCGCAACTATTAAGATATTTTGATGAAATTTGGTACGCAGACCTATGTTGGGCCAAGGACGAACAAGTTTGATTTTGGTGAACATCGGTCCATGTTTAGACCTAGTGCCCATATAAGGGTCCTACCAAAATTATACTGTTTATACGCTGCAGGTCGTAAATATTAAGATATTTTGATAAAATTTGGTACACAGACCTACATTGGCCCAATAACGCAGCCTATTGATTTTGGTGAACATCGGTCCATGTTTAGACCTAGTGCCCATATAAGGGTCCTACCAAAATTATACTGTTTACACGCTGCAGGTCGTAAATATTAAGATATTTTGATGAAATTTGGTACACAGACCTATATTGGCCCAATAACGCATCCTATTTATTTTGGTGAACATCGGTCCATGTTTAGACCTAGTGCCCATATAAGGGTCCTACCAAAATTATACTGTTTATACGCTGCAGGTCGTAAATATTAAGATATTTTGATGAAATTTGGTACACAGACCTACATTGGCCCAATAACGCATCGTGAACATCGGTCCATGTTTAGACCTAGTGCCCATATAAGGGTCCTACCAAAATTATACTGTTTATACGCTGCAGGTCGCAAATATTAAGATATTTTGATGAAATTTGGTACATAGACCTATGTTGGCCTAAGGACGAAGCCTATCGATTTTGGTGAACATCGGTCCATGTTTAGACCTAGTGCCCATATAAGGGTCCTACCAAAATTATATTGTTTATACGCTGCAGGTCGTAAATAATAATATATTTTGACGAAATTTGGTACACAGACCTATGTTAGCCCAATAACGTAGCCTATTGATTTTGGTGAATATCGGTCCATGTTTAGACCTAGTGCCCATATAACGGTCCCACCAAAATTATATTGTTTATACGCTGCAGGTCGCAAATATTAAGATATTTTGATGAAATTTGGTACATAGAGCTATGTTGGCCCAAGGACGAAGCCTATTGATTTTGGTGAACATCGGTCCATGTTTAGAACTAGTGCCCATATAAGGGTCCCCCCAAAATTGGCTTGGTTACAAACTGCAGGTCGAAAATATTAAGATATTTTAATGAAATTTGGTGCGCTGACTCACATTATATAAAATTTTGACACAAGCCCCATTTTAACCCATTCGAATTTCGGATCCAAACAATACACCAGAGTGGTGTAGGGTATTGTATAGTCGGCATGCCCGACTTTAACCTTTTTACTCGTTTAAATCATATTTTATCTTATTGTGTTATATTTTTATGTATATATTTGGCGTCCTTTTGTTGAATGTATGAAACACAGATAAAGATGATTGTTGTCCGCACTATAAATGTGTTTATAAGCACAATTAGTTTAGTGCAAAAAAAATAGTTTTGTGCTAAAAAAATATAACTAAAATTTTTGCTGAAAACACAATTTCAGCAAAAAATTTGCTGAAAACTAGTATACTTGATATTCAAGTAGGGTTTGGGGTTCGGGAATTCCCGGGAAATCCCGGGAAAACGGGAAATTTTAAAAATATTAAGTTTTTTAAATTGTTTTTGTTTGGAATAGGATTTTTTGAATTTTTCAAATGTATTATTTTAGTTAAAGTCGACTTTAGTTAAAATATTGGGTGGCAGTATACCTTGACTTGGTTTATTTTTGGAGGATTCTGATTGGTTAATTTATTTTCAACCAATCAAGATGTTTGAAAATACAAATATTTTTGTAAGGTTTTCATTCACAAAATGAACAAAACCGTAGATTATAAATAAAGTCGACTTTAAATTTAAAATACTCCTTTATATTAAGGGCCAATAACACTATGCGACAGTCAAAATCGGGATGGGATGAAACCAACGGGAAATGTTATATCGGTCAAAAACAAGTTATACGTGTCCCGGCGTTTCGCTGGGGCAACCCTAGGAATCGAGATATATCTTTTTTTTGACATAACTCGAGAACCACTAGTCCGATTTTGCTCAAACAATTTAAAAAAAAATAAAAATTACAATTCCTTTAATCTGTTCATATAACGTTTTTCTATATACTCAACAGTTTTGCCGGTAAAAATAAATGTTTGTTACCGCTACCATAAAAATCAATAACCTTTTGTTTATTACTTTTTTTTAATATTTTAGGCAAAAAATATTTTTTTCTTCATACATTTATTTTTACCGGCAAAACTGGTATATGAACAGATTAAAGGAATTGTAATTTTTAATTTTTTTAAAATTGTTTGAGCAAAATCGGACTAGTGGTTCTCGAGTTATGTCAAAAAAAGACCACCAAAGGTCAAATCGATATATCTCGATTCCTAGGTGTGACCCAGCGAATCGCCGGGACACGTATAACTTCTTTTTTACCGATATCACTTTCCCCGGTAGTTTGAACCCTTCCCGATCACTGACCCCTACCATTTGTCTCACAGTGTAATCAAAATCCAAAAAAAGGGATAATACCACCAAAAGCGTAATGTTTGGTAAAATTATTCTACAACATTAATTCATTGATATGCATGCAATAGCATGTTTTACTTTCATGTATAATTGTCAGCAAAAACAAAAATTCTTCATGCCAAATAAACATTCTATTTATTTACAAATTATAACCATTAAAAAAATGTTGGTTGTTCGGTTGATCTGCTGTCGTTGGCTAAAATTGTTAGTTGTTGTTGTTGTTTTCAAACACTTACTTGCCATATCAATGACCATAGATTGGTAACACTTAACTATAATATTTTATAGTTTTAGATAAGTATATCAAATGACTGCTTTAATATACAATTAATATCACATGGCCTCTTTTATATTGTAAAAAACTATTAGATAGGAGCTGTCAACTTATAACCATCAATATGCAAAATGGTAAAAAAAAACCTAACAAGAAAGGTTTTCTTGGGGAGGACCGACCGATTCTGATAAAATTCGAATATGTGATAGAGGGTCGAAAACTAACACACATATCGAGTTCTAATTACAATTCTACACCATTTCCAATGGTATTTCAGAAATTATCATTTTATTTCAGAAGTTATCAATTGTATTTCAGATTTATCAATTGTATTTCGGAAAAAAATCAATTAAATTTCAGTTTTATCAATTGTATTTCAGAAATGATCAAATGTATTTCAGAAATTATCAAATCAATTTCAGAAATTATCAAATCAATTTCAGAAATGATCAAATGTATTTCAGAAATTAACTATTAAATACAATCAATAAATTCTGAAATACCTTTGATTTTTTCTGAAATACAATTGAGAATTTCTGAAATACAATTGATAATTTCTGAAATACAATTGATAAAACTGAAATTCAATTGGTAATTTCTGAAATACAATTGATAAAACTGAAATTCAATTGATAATTTCTGAAATACAATTGGAAAAGGTGTAGATGATGAAAATGGATTACAAAACCTTTCAAAACTAATTTAATAATTTAAGCATTTCAAGAATGGTCTCTTAAATAACTTCCCTTTGATATCCACTTTATTTATAATAAGTTTTGGGAAGCATGAATAATGCGTGAAAATTTCACAATAAATCCATTTTTACTCCCCATTTTTCGCACATTAATGTGAATTTTGACCGCTCAAAACCTGATATATTCATTTAGCGTGTCTCCTCTATCACTTTTCCAAAAATCAGTACAATCGAAGGGTAGCCACTGCGTTACCTTCCTTGCAAGTACATCAGTCGCCCAGTTATTCATTCAAATAGAGTGTGTAAAGTAATAAACTCCAGGTATTTCTTTAAACAATTTACTTTGGTTCGGAATTAAAATTCCAAAAGTTTTTTTTTTTCAATAAAAACATTTGCGTTGATCATAATGAAGACAATAATGATGATGAGGATGATTATAAGACTTCATAGACGTCATGTGGGTTTGTGTCAGACTGTGTGTTTGTGTTTTTTTTCTCTATAAATTTAGATAAAAATTGTTTAAAGAACGCGTGTATTATTTGAATTTGAAATTTACAAATTTACACTACAACTTTCTTTTACTTAGGAACTTCACACATCTTTCTCCCTATCGTCAATAAGTGTCGAGTAATAAAAAAAAACTATAAAATTAACAATGTAACCAAAAATTAATAATAAAATACATTTTATTACACGGGGGACATTAATGTTCGCTGATTTTTAGAAGATATACTTACATGGGTAAATTTGAATAGGTTGAGTGTTAATGTACACTAGACCGTACCGCAAAAAAAAAAGTTCGCCGTACACCCTCCAATATGAAGTATTTTTGCAAGGCAATTTCAAAAAAAAAATTTTTTTGCCGAACGTAGGGGTCGCCTTTTTCAATTTTTCGTTATAGCTTCGGCATTTAAAGTTGGATTTTAAAGTGTGATATATAAAAAAAAAAAATCTACTGGGTTTGTCGAAAAACTTCCTTAGCAAAAGTTTAATGATTTTAATTTTCTGACATTAGGGTGTACATTAGGGTCGTAGCAACTGAAATCGGGTGGGTAACTACTAGAACGGGATACTTGAGGTCAATGGCCCTTAGAAAAAAATACTGGTCTCCTCGAGAGAAAAACATCGATATATCATACTTTAAGATCCGACTGTAAATGCCAAAGATATAACGAAAAATGTAAAAAAAAGGCCCCCCGATCAGCAAAAAAAAATTTTTTTTGAAACCTCCTTGCAAAAATACTTCATATTGGAGGGTGTACGGCGCACTTTTTTTTTGCCTGTAAGGTGGTACGCTCTAATGTACACTTAAAATAATACGTCAGTAGAAAAATTTGTCCAACGGGTTTCAAATCGATTTGACTAATTTTTAACAAATTTTTAGTTGAAACACTGATTTAAACAAATATTTTAGTTATCTTCTTTTAACACTATACTAAAAATCCTCAGTACTTTAACTAGTTGTTGAATGTTAATTTTTAAAACAATTTATAACTAATTTTTAAGAACCCATTCATTAAATTTAAAAAAAATTTATTGTTTAAATATAATAATTTCATGTTTTTGTTATTACCCGGTAGATGGCGCCACCAGTGTATCCGAAGTTTCTCTTGAAAACTAAGAGAGATAGAGCAAAATTAACGAAAATTTCGACTACCCCTAACCGCAAGATACCCCAACGACAGGGGTCATCTGTATCCAAAAATGGCCCATGGGAAGACCTTGGACCCTCGGGAATTTCTAATAAAAATTTTTCGCTTTACAAAATGGCCCATATCTCGAAAACTAAGCAAGATAGAACAAAACGAACAAAATGTTTGCTCCTTTGGTACAAATAAAAAATTTTTTAAAATTGTTTACTTAAATTTAGATTTGTTAAATTTAACAACAAAAAAAAATTTTCAAAATCAACAAATTTTATTTTAGCCAAAAAACAGGAGTAAATTTTGTTAAAGTGTCAAATTTTTCTGTCCAGCCAACAGACATATTATTTTGAATGTACACTCCAATCAATTTCTGTTTAAATTTACCCAACTTATAAAGGGTTTTTCAATAAGAGCGCTACAAAAGTTTTTTTAAATAAAACAAAAACGGTTTTGGATATCAATGAAATTCTTTATTCCTGTGAAAGTACGTTCGATGCCATTATGTATGGAAATCGATCTCTTTTGCATGGTCACCACGGGCACGCTTGCAGAAGTCCAGACGCTGAACCCAATTTTCGACGGTTTTCAAGCACAAATCGGCCGATACTGCTGCAATTTCACGTTCGATATTCGTACGAAGTTGGCATAGACCATAGATTTGACGTAGCCCTACAGGAAATAGTCCAACGGCGTCAAATCACACGACCGAGGCGACCAATCGACTGGACCATTTCGTGAGATAACACGTTCTCCAAACTTGGTTTGCAATAAATTGATTGTGACATTCTCTGTGTGGCGCCGTCCTGTTGGAACCACATGTCCTCCAAGTCCATATCATCCAATTGGGGCCAAAAATATTCTGTTATCATTGAACGGTAGCGATTCCCATTCACAGTAACGTGCCGGTCTTGATCATCACGGAAGAAGTACGGCCCAATGACGCCGCCAGCCCATAAACCGCACCAAATCGTAATTTTTTCTGGATGCAATGATGACTCATGGAGTACGTGTTGATTGCTGTCTGACCAATAACGCATATTTTGTTTATTGACGAAGCCATTCATCCAGAAATGAGCCTCATCGCTGAAGATGATTTTTCGATGAAAATCCGAATCATTTTCAAGTTGTTGCTCAACCCAATTCACGAACATACGACGCTTCTGGTGGTCAAGCGGCTTCAGTTCTTGCGTCAATTTGATCTTGTAAGGATGTAGGCCAAGATCTTTTCGCAAAATTCGCCACAACGACGTCACAGAGATGCCCAACGCTTGAGAACGACGTGTGAGAGACACATTTGGGCTGCCTTCAACTGAAGCCTCAGCGGCAGCAATATTCTCGACACTACGGGCACTTCTTTGTCTCACTGGCACGGGAACATTTTGTACTGTGCCTGTGGATTCAAATTTTTCCACTAGACGCTCAATTGTTGATCTGCTAGGACGATTATGACGACCATAAATTGGACGTAGCGCTCTTAACGTTGATGTCACTGACTCCGAATTTCGGCAATAAATTTATATCTTTCCATCATGAAATGGCAAACCTTACTGAAGAGAAATGTCAAAAGAGCGGCAAGAAATATGGCGTCGTTTGCTGTCCCTGTCTTTCTACTTTTGTGGCGTCACTGTTGAAAAACCCTTAACTTAACTGATATGAACAAATATGGTACATTTACTTCCAGTGCATAAATGAAAAAAATTATACACATGAGTCGTGAGTTAATTACGCACAAAATATATAAATTTACATTAAAGGAATTAAATGTGCCAAAATCCTAAACGTATTTAACAAATTGTGAAAATAATTCGTTGTAGGCATGTCCCTATCCGGACTTCATTCTTGCCTAAGAAAATCGTCAGGGGACGACGTTTTCAGAATTTCTGGAAATATTTGTTAAGTTAAATTATAAGCTCAATGAGAATTTTTTGTTCTCGTCTAGGAGCGTTATTAAACATTTAAAATATCAAAGAAGAAACAAAAACAACAATAAAAAATTTTTACCACAATTTGCTTTGTCATCTTCCAATATACTACTCTGTTGTTTTGACAGATCTAGCAATGTAGTGACATCCATTCATGTATAAACAACAACAGAAAACTATATTTTCTAAAGTGTCAGTGTAACATTTAAATTTGCACAAGCACTTATGTACATTGAAAAATGCGTAAACATTTTTCAAAAAAGGTGTGTAATTTTGCGATTTTTGTGCGCAAATTTACCAAATAAAATATGCCAAAAAATTAAAGAATAGAAATATTTTTAAAATATTTTCAATGAGATAAATAATCGACCTCGAGCTCGAACATTTATTTTATTGAAAATAATAATAAAAAGGTCGTTTGGCATGAAAATCGACATGAAAACCTTTAATTAAGCATTTTTGTTTTTTACTTAAAATTTAGTGATATTTTTATCTGTGTATAATGCAGAGTGCCGCAGTTGGAAACACCTGGAGAGGAGGAGGCGGTATATCTCTACCTTTGTGAGTCTGCAGCACTTATCGGCGGTAGGCACAGGGTGTTTGAGAAGCATATGATGGACGAATTATTTGAGATATCAGGGATTTGTCTGGGTGATCTAAAACGGAGTCATATAGCACTCTACTTGTTGCTCGCATAGTGTTAGCTCCAAGAGCAGAGAACATATTGCAATTAACCAAATATGTTCAGGTTTAAAGGCCATGTGCTTTAATGGGAATTATTTAAAATTGGCAAGATTTCACTTTGCCCAACAGTGTAACAACATCTTGTGGGGCATTGCAATATTATATTGTTTTCTTCAATATGTTTGAGGTTAGACGCATCAATTTTGCTTTTAAATTTTTGCAATTATTATTATTTTTTTTTTTTTTGTTAAATGTCAACAAAACATCAATCAATTTAAAAAAGAAATTGAAATTTATCTATGGATTATATTTTGCCCATAACAACCAACCAACCAACCATCCAATCATATCAACTAGAAAAAGTCGAAGATGAAATTTATCAAAATTTTGTGTGGGCTGTTGTAGTGTTTCTTTCAGTTCGATTGCGATTGATGGCTAATGATACATATGTATGTATGTATTAACGTAGAGTGGATTAGGCGTGGTTAGTGTTGCTTAGCAATTAGAGTTGTCCACTTAACAATTAAAATGTCAAAAAATGTATGCGAAATACATAAAAAAAGTTTAGAAACTATTTATTTCTGATTGACGGATTTGTTGTCATTTTAGATGTAACATACATACACTTTGCGCGATTGTTAGCTATTATTATCCTACAATAAAATATTTACAAATCCAAGATAGTGAAAGTATTTAACGAAACAATATTGTAAAAGTAATGCTTTCCTACGTTACCCAGTAAAAAGATAAAATTCAAACAACTGTAGGGATGTTCTATAACTATGGGAGAAGTTTATCGTATTGCAAAATGCAACTCTGCTATATTTAACACAATACACATAATTTCAATATTATATATAAGTAAATTTTTTACATACCTCTAGCTAAATTTGACATTATGCGACTCACCCTGTTTTAAATATGGTAGAGTTGCGTTTTTTATGTGAGAAACTTCTCACACAGTTATAGAAACCCGATGCTAATTGAGGAACACCTTACACCGCATTCGCGCAGGTTCTATTTTGTGTTCTACACTGGTTTTTTTTTTTGTATGGAGTTTGGCTTAGGTTTTTTTTTTCCTGCGAACAAGAACATGTTGCTTTACAGCTGGTTATAGAACTGGTTATGAGACAGTGGAACTTTGCATTGTGACTTTCGGGAATCAGTTTTAGAACATTTTCTATGGAACCGGTTGTAAAAGAACCTATACTGGAATATATTCAGAGGTAACTGGTTCAAAAAAATATTGCTACGTAAGGAAGTGTTTGTCTAAATTCAGTATAATGGTTAATTGAAAAGCCTCCCATCTGCAACATTCCTGTTTGAGATTTTATGAAAAAAAGTTGTAAGCAGTCAAATAAAATGACAAATATTAAACAAAAAAACATAAAAATAGAAAAACAACTTCTTGGTATTCAGTTTAATAGTCACATTGCTGGTGGAAGAAAGAATTCGATCTACCCAAGAAGTATGGGCAAAATTCAGATAGTGAAGCAACTTTCAAATAATATTATTGTTTGGTGTAATTACTAGCGCGTTTGACTGCTACACATAAGATTGCGGGTTCGGTTCCCTGTGACGACAACAGCTGTGTTTTTGACTTAACTAGTATATCCGTTAACTCAGAAAAAAACTCAAAGTACACGAAAATGTCTCTGAGACGAAAACTAACACATTACTTTTCGTATGCACGTTATAGCCCATATGGGCTATATTTTCGATTTTCTCTTCGTTTATCATTTTATAGAAAATTTTGACACAAGTCCATTTTAACCCATTCGAATTTCGGATCCAAACATTAGTTGGCTTTTAACCAGACTGGTGTAGGGTATTATATAGTCGGCATACCTGGCTTTAACTTTTTTACTCGTTTTATACTTCAATCGGTTAAAAGTAGATTTTCTTTAAATACTTAACGATGATAGGTATGAGCGAAAATACAGCTAACATCAATTTAGCAAAATAACAAATAACCAAAACGCATGATATTAATTGTAAATAAAACAAAAATTTTTCAGAGAATTATCTTAATATTTTTTATTATGATAGAAGGATCTATGACAATTATGTGTGAAACAAAATATCGGCCAAATACTCGCTACGGCTTCGGTGGCATACCTCTATCCGATGATCCATATTTTCAATTACTCTGAGACATAATTGAGGTTCAATATCGTTAATGTGCCGAATTATCTCATCCTTTAGCTCTTGAATTGTTCTTGGCTTATTATATATATAAGTTCCCGTAGTTCCTATACGGAACACAGGGCCACATTGGCTTATTGACGTACATATACTTTTTCTTTTAATTATCCCCAAAGAAAGAAGTCCAACGGTGTCAAATTACATGATTGTGGCGGCCAATTAACATCGCCACAACGTGAGATAACACGGCCATTGAATTTCTCGCGCAAAAGAGCCATTGTTTCGTTGGCTGTGTGGCAAATGGCACCATCCTGTTGGAAGCACATATCGTCCAGGTCCATATCCTGTAACGACACGTTTTCGCTCTATGCTGGGGCAAAGCTCAGCGTGCCCAGGGTTACAAACCATTTATATTTGACGAAGAGAGATGAAACACTTTAATTTTCTCGGTTAACGTTATAAACTTTATTTATTTCTTAATTCACAACACGACACATACGATATTTAACTAGAACACAAGACTTTAGCCAGAGGGGAAAAACGGTCCAATCACGAAAGATGAGTACTTAACTTCGGGCTTGCTTTAGCAGGTAAAGGAAGGCGAACTGAGTTTGGTCTCTCCACGTGATAAAAGAGAATTTCTCTTTGATTGCCTTACTCACGATAATTCCAGTAAGGAAAACTTTCAATGTCTAATAATAAATCTTCTCATTGTATCAACAGGAAAAGTTATCAGAGTAGAGATAAACTGTTTTACTTGGAGTGTAATTCGGGGAAGTTGTATAAAGTCGGAGCAGAAATAAACTTTCAAACTCGGGAGCGTAATTCGGGGAAGCGGTATAAAAGCAACGTCAATTCGGGAGAGCAATATGAAAGTTAGAGCAGAAATAAACTTTCAAACTCGGGAGCGTAATTCGGGGGAGTGGTATAAAGTCGGAGCAGAAATAAACTTTCAAACTCGGGAGCGTAATTCGGGGGAGTGGTATAAAGTCGGGGCAGAAACAAACTTTCAAACTCGGGAGCGTAATTCGGAGAAGTAGGGAGTGGAATGAAGTCGGAGCAGAAATAAACTTTCAAACTCGGGAGCGTAATTCGGGGAAGCGGTCTAAAAGTAACGTCAATTCGGGAGAGCAATATGAAAGTCAGAGCAGAAATAAACTTTCAAACTCGGGAGCGTAGTTCGGGAAAGTGGTATAAAGTCGGAGCAGAAATAAACTTTCAAACTCGGGAGCGTAGTTCGGGAAAGTGGTATAAACTCGGAGCAGAAATAAACTTTCAAACTCGCGAAAGATAGCTGAAGAAGCAGAAATAAACTTTCAAACTTCTAAACCAACTTTCGTTCCCACTGAGAAGATATATTCAAGTGACGAAATAAACTTTCTATCAATTAAATAAGGTCTTACCTTGTGGCCGTCCACTGGCTAACTCACTAAAAACAATCCACAGGCAGCCTTTTATACTGTTGATCGGTTACACACAGACACACTAACTTATGTAAATAACCAACAAGTGTAAATCTATAGAGAGACTACCAGTGTTGCCAACTTTTGAAGGCAGGAAAGCACCGTGAGCATTGTGAAAACGGGTAAAAATGGTAAAAATTTACCTAAAATGGGGTAATAAAGCACGATATAAATTTTTTGAAAAATTTAAGTCAAGAATTTAAAAACACATTTTAGCTTTGTAAAATCGTGTAAAAAAAGTTCAAAAATAACCGAAAAAGGGGTAAAAAAGCACCAAACTAATATCTAAAAATTTTGAAGTTTAAATATATCGAAGTTGCTACTTAAAATTGTACTACAAACATTGTGAAAAAATGAATTTTTTATTTAGTTCGTATTATTTTTTTAACTTTGACACCAAATTGAAGAAAAATATTAAAAAACGAGAACAAATACCAAAAATATGAACTGTACAAAAAGCACTAAAAGCACTGCCGGAAATCTGAAAAAGCACTGTAAATACCCGCTTTTTTTAAACGGGTATTTGCAAAAAATCACCGAGTACAAGAATGAAAAAAGCACCAAAAAATACCCGAAAAGCACTGAAATGGCAACACTGGAGACTACCGTCCTCATCAAATTTTGTTGTTCTGTGGCGAACTTGGGAAAGGATAAGACAACATGTTGATAAAGTTGTTAAGAGAAAAAATGAGTTGGAAGAGCATTTTGAGAAACATTTTTTCGTTTTTTTTTCTTTTGAAAAAAACTTCTTTGGTCTGTGTTGTCAAGTTGGATTTTTCCATTTAGGGGTTTTTTAATGAGTGTAGTAAATATTTTTCAACTACTGTTTTTAATAATTTTTGTTAATATTATTTTAAAATTTCTTAAATAATTTTAAATAATGTATAATTCAACTTATGTTTTTAATAATTTTTGTTAATATTATTTGAAAATTTTGTAAAAAATTTATTTTGTTATACAAATAATATATAATTCATTTTCACCATTCTTGTTAATTTAAATGTATATTGTTTTTGTTAAAATAAACTATATTTTAAAAAATAAAACTATATTAACTATAAATATTAGTTTAAAAAACCCATAATTGACAATTGACAAATGTTTGTTAGCACGGGAATTTTTTGAATACTGAGGCAACATTGGAATCTCTTAAATCCTCTTAAAAATCTGAAAATTCTCTTAAAAATCTGAAAAAACTCACTCAACCTCAATGCTTTTTATATAGGGAAATGTGTAAAAAAAAACACTCAATCTCTCATTTTTTTACAATGTTTACCAACATGTTTTAGTTTGCTTTCCCGACTTCACGAACAAAAATAAAGAGTAAAGGTTAACAGAGGAAGTGTGGTATAGAAACCCACTGGCTATGCTCTTCCCTTACGACGAAGCAGGTTGTAAGGGAGCGAAGTCATTGATAAAGAAAAACGAAAACAATTTCGAAGATTTTGAAATTGACACGGTTGCAGGAACTTCTACATCAGCTTTAAAAGTTGCCAATGCTGATGAAAGTTTGTCTGAAAGTGATATTGGCTCACTTTCGGAAGAAACAACCGAAGAGGCTTTCAATGAAAAGAAGAACACAGCTTTTTTTTATTTGAATAAGTGCTTAGAAGCGCTAAATGAATCTCCCATTGAGTTTAAAAATAACTATTCTAAATATAAACAGGAAGAAATTTTAGGCAATATAAATTCCATATTTAGGAAAAACCTTTTTAGTTTAGAAAATATATCCTGCGATGGTGAAGATATTTTAAACCACTTAAAAGAGATTTACAATACTTCTGAAGATGATAAAGATAGACAAATTAAAATATTAACATCTTTGCCACATTCTTGGAGTGTTGGTAAAATAGAAAAAACCTTTTCAACTACAAACTATATGGCTCGTAAAGCTAAAAAACTAATTCAAAACGGCGATTATTATTTTTCTTCGCATCCAAAAAGACGATCCGGCCTCTCGACAGAGACAAAATCTATAGTTGAAGATTTTTATAGAAACGACAAAAACAGTCGCGTTATGCCCGGGAAAAAAGACTATAAGTCTGTTAAGAGTTGTAATGGGGAGAAAGAAAAAAAACAGAAGAGATTGATGCTTTGTAATCTGAAAGAATTGCATAATTCCTTTCAAGAAGTTTATCCAACAGTAAAAATTGGATTTTCAAAATTTTCAGAGCTGAGACCACAAGAATGTTTTTTGATTGGGGGAAGTGGCACTCATACAGTTTGCGTGTGTGCTATTCACCAAAATTCCAAACTTATGTTTATTGGGAGGAAAATCAAGGAATTGGCTGAAGAGGAAGTTATAGGTTTTTCCACTTACAAGCATTGGATTGCTCAATCTATTTGTAATCTAGCAACTGTACAATGCTATATGGGAAATTGTTCACTTTGTCCAGGGGATACTTACCTTAAAGATGCCCTTAAAAACGCATATTCCACTAACAACACAGAAAACATAACATACAAACAATGGGTTCAAGTAGACAGATCCAATCTTTTGACCATAACATCTCCATCTGACGACTTTTGTGGACAAACTTTCTGAAGAAATGATAAAATTAATTTTTCATAGTTTTGTGGCAAAAGAACAGAACAAGTTTCTTGATGAGGTAATATCCAATTTAAAAATTGGAGAATTTTTGACTATCTGTGATTTTGCCGAAAATTACACATTTGTTATCCAAGATTGTATACAGAGCTATCATTGGACAAATTCTCAAGCAACTATACACCCCTTTGTGACATATTTCCGAAATGCAGATGGAAAAATAGATCACATAAGCTTTGTTGTCATTTCCGATATTTTGGAGCACAACACAGTCGCTGTTCATTTATTTCAAAGGAAATTTGTACAATTTATAAAAGAACATGTTAATGATAACATTGACAAAATAATATATTTTTCTGACGGTTGCGCAGCTCAGTATAAAAATCGAAAAAATTTTGTAAATTTACTATACCATAAAACCGATTTTGATTGTGATGCTGAATGGCACTTTTTTGCGACATTACATGGGAAAGGCCCTTGTGATGGAATTGGAGGTTCACTAAAAAGAGCAGCAGCTCTTGCCAGTCTTCAGCGTCCAATAGAAAATCAAATTGTAAATGCTACAGATTTATTTGAATACGCTAAGGGTTTGCCTAATATCAATGTAACATTCTGCACAAAAAATGAATATGAAGAAGAGGAAATAAAACTAAACACTGGATTTAAAAAATCTGTTGCAATTAAAGGAACACAAAAACTCCATTCATTCGTACCTATTTCAAGAACAGAAATAGCTGCCAAAACCTTTTCAAATTCAGTTGAAACTCCAAAACCTATTAAGATAATAAAATACTTATAAATACTTTTATATTTTTTCTCATATCTCGAAAAGATTCTGCAATTTTCAAGGTATTTAGAACGTACATGTGGCTATTTATACCCTACACCACTATGTGGTCAGGGTATTATAAGTTTGTGCTGATGTTTGTAACACCAAAAAATATTGGTCGTAGACCCACCTTATAGTATACCGATCGGTTCAGAATTTTTTTTTATTTCGATTTAACGATGTCCGTCTGTCCGTCCGTCCGTCCGTCCGTCCGTCCGTCCGTCCGTCTGTCTGTCTGTCTGTCCATGCAATCTTGTACGCACTCTACAGGTCGCACCTATTAAGATATTTCGATGAAATTTGGTACATAGACCTATGTTGGCCCAAGGACGAACAAGTTTGATTTTTTTGAACATCGGTCCATGTTTAGACCTAGTGCCCATATAAGGGTCCTACCAAAATTATATTGTTTATACGCTGCAGGTCGTAAATATTAAGATATTTTGATGAAATTTGGTACACAGACCTATATTGGCCCAATAACGCAGCCTATTGATTTTGGTGAACATCGGTCCATGTTTAGACCTAGTGCCCATATAAGGGTCCTACCAAAATTATACTGTTTATACTGCAGGTCGTAAATATTTTGATGAAATTTGGTACACAGACCTATATTGGCCCAATAACGCAGCCTATTGATTTTGGTGAACATCGGTCCATGTTTAGACCTAGTGCCCATATAAGGGTCCTACCAAAATTATACTGTTTATACGCTGCAGGTCGTAAATATTAAGATATTTTGATAAAATTTGGTATACAGACCTACATTGGCCCAGTAACGCAGCCTATTGATTTTGGTGAACATCGGTCCATGTTTAGACCTAGTGCCCATATAAGGGTCCTACTAAAATTATATGGTTTATACGCTGCAGGTCGCAAATATTAAGATATTTTGATAAAATTTGGTACACAGACCTACGTTGACCCAAGGACAAAGCCTATTGATTTTGGTGAACATCGGTCCATGTTTAGACCTAGTGCCCATATAAGGGTCCTACCAAAATTATATTGTTTATACGCTGCAGGTCGCAAATATTAAGATATTTTGATGAAATTTGGTACACCGACTTATGGCAGCCGAAGGACGAAGCCTATTGATTTTGGTGAACATCGGTCTATGTTTAGACCTAGTGCCCATATAAGGGTCCCCCCAAAATTATATTGTTTATACGATGCACGTCGTAAATATTAAGATATTTTGACGAAATTTGGTACACAGACCTATTTTGGCCCACGGACGAAGCCTATTGATTTTGATGAACATCGGTCCATGTTTAGACCTAGTTCCCATATAAGGGTCCTACCAAAATTATACTGTTTATACGCTGCAGGTCGCAAATATTAAGATATTTTGATGAAATTTGGTACACAGACCTATATTGGCCCAATAACGCAGCCTATTGATTTTGGTGACATTAGTTGGCTTTTACCCAGACTGGTGTAGGGTATTCTATAGTCGGCATGCCCGACTTTAACCTTTTTACTCGTTTTATAAGAAAACCTTTTTTTTCCAAAAAAATGAATTATATTTTTGTTTACATTTTTACATTTTTTAATATATCTCAAAAAGTAGGAGGCATTCCACTCTAAAATTTTTAGGATGTTTAGAACACATATGTGGCATTTTGTGCAAAAAATATAAAAATTTTAAAAAATGGGTTTTTTTCAAAAAATAAATTTTAATTTTTTTTTTTTTTTTAAATTTTAAAAATTTAAAAAAAAAAAAATAATAAATTTCTTAAACCTAAAAACTTCACTAACCCACGCAAAAAGAATTTTTTCAATATCTTGCTCGTTATGAAAAAAAGTTATGAAATTTTAAGTGTAGTGCCTACCCTGCAATTTTCAGTATTTCAAAGCTGCAGGGTTGCCACAGTTTTCGAAAACAAAAAAATTAAAAATCGTTTTGTGAACATACATACACTACTACACACATTCACCAAGTTTTATCAAAATCGGACACTACCGAAAAAATGTTCGTTGAAATAAAATGGAATTGCTCAACTTGCTTACGATTTGCTTCGTTTAAGGCAGTTTTGCAGGGTATACAATCAAATTGCAAAATTTTTTCTGTATTGTATACGCATAAAGTGGCGCAACTCTGTAAGGCAGAATTTGTAGCGCGTTTTTAAGCGCTTCGTATTTTTACTGCTTCCAAAATACTAAAAATTTTTTGCTGGGTCCCGGTAGAAAAAAGTTTTACATATAAAGATAATTTAACAATTTAAAATATTGCTTGAATGGAAAAGAACTGCGTCGGTCTGGTAGATTTATTTCCCAAAATTTTTGTAAAACCCAAAACTGTGTGATGGCAGTTGATAACTACGTAGAGTTAATTTTAGGAACCGAAGAACTAGACGACTGTTACAATTGCATACCCTTCTCGCTACTCTAAATAGCAAACAGCGTAATAATCGCAAACAATTTCAAGAGTCGTTCCACCACGATAGTTGTCTCATCTCGAGAAGATAATATATCGCCAAAAACTGTTACCAGGAGAGAAGTCCAATGATTTTATTATTACACTATACGCAGATCTACAGAAACTTAGCTGAACTCACGGATTTAACTAATGAAAATGAAGTGATTCGTCGAAAAGAAGCCCTACACCGGAACTATTTCATAGAAAAGATATTATTATCTAATACTTACGGACTTTTTGACACCAAGAAGCCGGTATAGTTCCCGCTACTACACTCACAATATATTTTCCATAACCGATTGAGGTTTATTTAAAAAGTAATAGGTAAAGTTAGTTTTAATTGAAGAATCAATTGAAATACATTGAAACATAATATTTAACTTTTTTATCAATCAATAAAAAACAAACTAGAAAAAAATATGTATCGTCTGTAGAAGTTGTTATTTTCAGTAAAAAATATTCTATTTTTAGATTTCTATTTTTCGAAAAAATAATTTCAATAAATTGGTTGTTTTCTATTTTAAAACAAAAAATTAAAATATTTTCGGTTTTCTTTTTTGTTAAAATAGTTTGTTTATATACAAAATTGTTTCAATTCAAATTTTTGCTTGATCATGAAATGATGACAATGATGATGAAATGATGATGAAAACAAGCAGAAAATAATTTTACTTACATACTTTTACCTCTAGTTGCCACATTTTTTATCCGATTTTAATAAGTAATACCTTTCTGGAAAGGTTGTAATGTTATATTGTTTACAACTTCATTAGTTGTTTCAAAAAGCCACCGCAAGATGGCCCTAATCTAGCATTTATTAGAAAATTGTAAAAAATTTAAATTTCGACGCCTCGAAAATGAGTTTTTTGATATGTCGTAGTGTAACTTTTTTTTATGCCAAAAGCTATCGAAAAATCGATGGCACAATATCGATTGCTAAATCGACCCATGCTTAGTCTGAGGAAGCTGAAGAGCAAAGAAAATTATATTTCAAGGCTGTTTTTCTCAGAATGATACTGGCATGAAAAAGGTCACAGATGAAGATAACATTTCACTGATGAAATAAGAAAAGTTTTATGCTCGTTTATTTTCGTAATTTAAAAGATCTTAAGACGTTTTTGAAACTTCAGCCTATACATAAGATTTATATAACATCTTCGGTTCGAGTATCTTTTTAAAATATTTTCCAAAACATCCATCGAAAGTAATTGAAATTGTGATTAAAATCGAATTTTTGGAATGTATTAAAACACAAAATTTCACACACGCTTGCGTACATTCAAGAGGAATGAAAAATACATGTATATACGCCGAATGGTAACAAATAATGTTGTAGTTTGGCAACATTTTTGTACTTTCGAAGTAAAAGACAAAATCACAAAAAAAAGCAACAAAACCTCCCAGAATGATAATGAAAACAAGCGCAATGGAAACAAACGCACAAACCATAATCACACCAATGCCAACAAATACACAACCGGGTACGACAGGCTAAAGTAATAAGAGCTCTTCTTCCTCAGCTTTGAGATACTAGATGGAAATAAAATATCAACAGATAACTCAACAGAAAAAAATGTACATTACAGCTCCCACGGCGACATTGACCAAAGATGAGAGATGGACGATACAACGTACAGACAGACTGACCTGACTGATAGCTAAACCGACTGACCGAAATTTGGTAGTAATGTTGGTAAGTACGTATATACAACAACTTGTTTGTGGTCAATATTGTGTCTGTGTTTTAGTTGCGGATAATATTACTTTCACGGATGAAAATTTAAACGCACACACACAGAGTTTAGGAAAATAAATAAAAAATTGAAAATTTATCAACAAGTAAAACGAAAATTCTTCACACACACTGGAAAAAGATCTCAATGCATCCGAGGTCCGCGTCATAACCAGAAACATTACCAAATACATACGTATGCCAATGCAGTATGATTTAAAATTGATTCTTTGCGGGCATCAGAACGTAAAACACTTTCTCTTAGTTATTACAGCCGTCGTTGTTGTTGCTGTCGTCATTGGCATTTTCCCCTCTGCGCAGTATTTGAAGCAATCGTCTAGGCATTTTTAGTCGCAATTCAAATGATTGTGTTACATACTTTGTCTAGTTTGTTTATTATTTAGCAAGCGCAATACTTAATAAAAACACTATTAATCTGTGGTATTCAAAAGTAGTAACTGATTAAAACATTTTGACACATAGTCCCAACCCTTTTTCTTAGATGGGTTAAGGGGTATGGGTGCATTAGCAGATCCGGGGTCGATTTAGGGAAATAAAAAATATCCCAATCAGAAATCACCAGTGTTACAAAAAATCAAGCACTGGCATACCACTGGGTAACCACGGTGTTGAAAATAAATGACTGGGAGAACACTCATTTCGGACGCTTTGCCAGCGTTTGCAAAAAGCGTTTTTCAGTATTTGTTTTAGAAAAATTTCGGTGGTTTATAAAAAAACCACTGGCAAATAATAAAATAAAGAGTTATATGCCAAGGTTTGCAACCAGTGGTTATCCAGTGCTACCTAGCCAATGCTACCATTGGTACAAAAACCAATTCACTGGTAGAGCAATGATTTTATAAAAATGCTGACGCTTCGTTAATAAAGGTTTGTAGTCAGGAGGTTCCGAGTTCAAATCCGGTTGCAAGCAAGAATATTTTTTTGATTTTTTTTAATTTAAATTTTTTTTGATTTTATAAAATCAATTTTTTTGTTTGTGGGAAACCTCCTTTAGACCAACTATTTTTTGCTTTCCCTAATCTGGCATATTAGTTCCAAAAAACTGTTTGCCAGTGCTAGCATTTTAGCACAGCCAGTAGTTGTCCAGCTATTATCACTCATTTATGTGTTTAGCCATCAAGTATTATATGTGTCGTTTGCTCAGTGGGTAGAGTAATCGTCTGCCAATCTGACGGCCTGGGTTCAAATCACGGCGGAACCAAAAAAAATACATATGAACTTTTTTTAAATTTTATTTTGGAAAATATATTTCCAGACCACCAATTTATTGATTTTGCTAGCGTTTTGCCAACGTTTAAAAATTTTGTTTCTCCAATGCTTTTCCGACGCTTTTTGAACAGCCGGTCCTTTTGTCTAATGATGTTATCATTTTGGGAATGGGAAAGCACTTTTTGCCTGTACTTGTACCATCTGTTAAAGTGCTTTGCCATCGCTTTCCCGTTTGTATTTTTCTGACTGGGATATTTTATTTTTAGTTCAATGTTGTAAATAATTATTTATAAAATATAAATAGGATTTAGTTTTAAAGTTTTGCAGTCTAGGTTACAACAAATGATGATGGGTGTATTGTTGAGTGGCAGGGTTGACTCTGTTCACTAGTGAGAACATATATCACTAACTCCAATCGAGTTTGTTTTTATAACAAAACTGTCAATATGATTTGATACTTAACCGTCTAATGCTCTTTCTTCTGATTGCGATAGTGGTTCCAATTGGGGCAAAATATTTTACATATTTTTCGTGGATGGTAACCGAAACGATGCGGTTATCGGTAAGGGTAACGCTATTTTAGATTATTTCGGTAACGGTATTTTAAGGGTAACGCTATTTCATTTATTTCGGTATCGGTATTTTAAGGATAACGGTAGACAGTTATTTCGATGCATCCAGTATTTTTTTTTACAAAAAACAAACGAGATTTAAAACAAAACCAATTTACCAACTTAAAGTACGAAAAATACTCAATAACCACATGCAATTACCAAAAGTAGAAAATTAAAAATAACGGTAACGGTATTTTAGGGGTAACGGCATTTCATTTTTCGGTAACGGTATTTTAAGGATAACGGTATTTCAGTTATTTCGGTAACGGTATTTTAAGGATAACGGTATTTCGGTTATTTCGGTAACGGTATTTTAGGGGTAACGGTAGTCAGTTGAAAGGGTTTTGAATCGATAACGGTATATTAGCGGTGGCATTGAACGTGCTTTCACAGGAATAAAAAATTTCATTGATATCCAAAACCGTTTTTGTTTTATTTAAACTTTTTTACTTTTGTAGCGCTCTTATTGAAAAACCCTTTACATATTGGCTATTTTATAAAAATGAATCCCTCGGCATCTCTCTCAGACCCAGCCTACTTTTATTATATGAGTGTGTTAATGCTCCAATAAAGCAAAAATTTTGCCCGTTTTGCCCTATCTCGCTTAGTTTTCGAGATACCGATTTATTTTTTGTCGGTTTTCGGTTTCAGTTTTGATGCTTGCAAAACCGCGGTTTCGGCTTCGATTAAAACCGAACAGCAAACTCTACTAAAATTGCTAAATGTTAGAATTTTTGTATTTTCTCTTACTTTTCTCTGTAAAGTTTCTTGCATAGCTTTTGCCCGGATGCTTTTGCCTTTTAAAAACGTTGATTTATTTCTTTAAGTTAACCGGGTTATTTTCTATTGTAAGCAAAATAACCAATCCCACCGCTGACACCAATTGTTACGTTTACCTTCTAAAACGTACGTTTATCTCCTTTAGATAAGACGGGTTGGTGCTCTTTGTATAATAAATAACACCGTCTCTTAGGGAAATTTTTAGCTTATACACTTGTTTCTTTAACACTGTATTACTTTAAATACAACAATATAACACATACACGATTTTTGTAACAAGAAATCGTAGGGGGGTGGGGGAATGTTTCCTAAGCAACTTTGCCCTAGAAACCATAGGTCTAAAATGGATTTAGATTTTTCATTTTTTTTTTTTGCATCCATACAAATTGACCCATCCTATAATATATATATTTTATTTATTCCTTTTACTCCTGTAAGGAGCATAGGGCCGTAAACTACCGAGTAATGATAGCTCGTTAACCTTTGCATTACATAAAAATACAATATAATAACTTACTTACAATAAATTATAGAAGTACTTATATATTCTATTAAAATAATTACTTACTTGATAAAATAACTACCGGCTTAATATTGGTTTTAAAAATAGAAATAGAAAATTATGGAAAGCAAAAATTTTTTTACAAAAATCTAAAGATTTTGAAGGGTTCCTAAAAAAGCTAAAGTTTTTTGGGTGTTCTTATTTATTTTTATTTTTAGCAAAAATTATTTTACAATGTGGAGTAACCACTTATTCACTAACTTCTGGGTAACCACTAAATTTTGGGTAACCACTTATTCTTTCACTATGGGTAACCAAGCTGGTAATCGTTATTCGTACACTCAACCAAAATAGTCTGTAATGGCTACTGAAAATTTTGCTGTTATTACGGGAAATTTAACTGTTTTGAGGCCAGCGGTATTTTTTGCTAATTTTAGCAACACATGTCTGCTGATCTGTAGTACAATAAAATTAGTTGAAAAAATTAGTAGCCGCTACTAAATTTTAGTAAAATTTATGTAAAATGCAATTCAAAATCGATTTGCTAAAATCAGTTAAAAAACTTACTAAATATCATAATTTTAGTACAATGAAATTAGTATAAATAATAAGTTGCAGCTACTAAATTTGAATAAATTGCTGTAAACTGTAATTTAAAATCAATCTGCTGAAATTAGCAAAAAATTGTACTAAAAAATAAAAAAAACTGTAAAATCTAAAAAAAAATTTTTTTTTCTTTCGATTGTATAATTACTTCATCGTTCTTGAAATTTGGAGTCGAAATTGCAAACGGTTCTCCACCCAGTGTAGAAACGGTAATGACATATCATTATTTTTTGGACTACCAGTAATGACACCCACTTACATTCTGTATTATTTTAAAACATATAATAATGAGTTAGTGATAATGACTTATTTTTATCATTATTTCAAATAGAAAATAATTTTTTAGATTTTTTTGAAAATTTTTAGAAATCTATTTTTAGACTTAATATTTTTTAAACACTGGTAAGGATATATGTAACCACATATTTTTTGATTTTTTGTATGTTGGCGAGTAAGCTTACTTGTGTGCAGCAGGTCAATTGTGTTTTTATCTATTAAATATTTCATGTCGATATAGCTCTGATGGTAGAGCTGTTGACTGGCAATCTGTAGACCCAGGTTCGATTCCCGCAGCAGCAAATTTTATTTAAAAAAAAAATACAATAAAAAATATCTTTTTTTATATAATTTATTTTTTAGAAAATCTATTTTTAAACTCATTATTTTTGTCAGTATTGGTAAGCACATAGGTAACGATATATTTTTTGATTTTTCGTATGCTGGTGTGTAACGACAACTCATTATTTTTCGCGACATCGCCATATAAAGGTAATAAGAAATGTAATAACAAAAGTAACTAGTTACCATTACCAAGTATATAGTTACATAACCACATATCTGGTAATGATTTTCTACACTGGGCAGTTATTGCCGTTTTATGCATTGGAGATGCAATAAAATTTTCTGGGTGTTATTTCTAAACTAAGAATATATCAATAGTAACAAATATAAACTAAACAAGAATTGTAAAAAATCAAAAAAATAATATTTTTAAATTAGTATATTTTTCTGCTAAATTTAGCACTCGGTTTTGAAAAATTAGTAAAATGTTTTGCTGAAATCAGCAGCGAAAATTAGTAAAAAAAAATCCGTAATTTGTAATAAGAGAATAGCAAAAATGATTACTAAAAACAAAAATTGTACTAATAATCAGTAAAAAAAATAGTATAGTGCGATTGGAAACTGTTTTTTTACAAACTTTTTTATCTGAGTGTACTTCTTTTGTAAGCGAGAGGGTAATTACCGCCCATGAATTTTGGGAAATCGTGAACAAAAGTAATTAAGCGAGTAAATAGCCTGGTAAGTAGTATACTACTTACTCGCTTAATTACTTGGTAATATCTGATTTTTTTCTGGGAACTGAATACGGATTATTTCCACTGAATATTTATAAATTTAACAATATTTTAATATTATGCCTTTTATTAAAAGTGTCATAACTTCACCTTTTTAAGTTAGAGTGCCTCACTAAATAGAGTGCCTAAATTTACAAAAACAAAATGGGAAGGCTTTTAAGGGGGGGGGGGTAAATACTGTAACAACAGCATTTTAAAGGGCGCATTTGGACGGTTGTCAAAAATTCAATCAACACTATTTTTATTATTTTTTAGTTAAGTGTTCGTAACCGTCGCATAGGACAATCGTAATTAATATTAGAATTAATTACTAAAGATTTTTTTTATAGAGTTGATTTATAGGAATAAGACGAAGAAAACATTTTTATTGAAAAATTTAACAGACATTCACCAGACTGCCGCAGTTTAGTCTCACCCAAAGACTCGTCAGTGGTTAGTTTATTATGTGTCAACTGATCAAAGTAATTTTTTAATTGTTAATTTGTCTCTATATGAAAAACTTTTTGTGTATTGCCATGACCGGGGATTGAACCGGCAGCCCTCTGCACAGGCTATGACTCGTAGCATCACCTCTTAACAAGTTACAACACGGTCGGCATAGCGCTGAGTGTGGCTAATTGAAGTTTTTTCAATCACAGCCTATACAATGTATATTTTGTAATCAGAAGAGCCAGAATTAACTAACACTTGAGCAATTTATTTTTCAATTAGAATCAATGTTGCCAGTTTTGACGATTTATCGTCATTTTGACGATTTTTACTATCAAAAATAGCCAAATGACGATTTGACGATTTTCCTCTTTAAAATGACGATTTTTGTTCAATAGGAAATATAGCAACAATTGTTCAAAAATACGTTAGTTTTCCATTATCTATATCAATAAATCGGAAAATTTATTCAGGTAATTTATAAATATTTATCATAAAATTTTTATTTAAGGTAGTCATTTTAGAATCTGATGGTGTTTTGTAGGAAAACTAACACAGAATCTGGTAATTATTTTTATTTAAAATATTTTTTCCTAAATCTCTTCTAATAAATGTAACGTGCTTTTCGAAGGGATGTATGTATATCTCATATCTGACTCTTTTTTTCATGTACCTGTGAAATATCTCTAGTCTAAGTACATTAAAATCTAAAGTTTTTTCGATACGAAATTTTTTTTAAGTGAAATTTTTCTTTCGAACAATTAATTTGGTAAATTTTCAATACATATATCAAATTGTTTGAAATTTGGAGATACGAGTATTAAAGTTTTACTTTCTAAAACACTTCGGTGAAGTGTTGCGTTATTTCTATAGAAATTATTCTTGTTACAAAATCAATTTACATTGAAAGTTTGCTTCACTTCAACCAATCAAATAAAAAACTAGTTTTAGACTTTTTCTAAATTACAGCTGACACCGAAAACCGGGTGATTTTTTAAATTTTATATTATGATTTTAGGGTTATAATAATAAAAATATTTGATTATTAAAGTTTTGAAGATGTTTAACAATATTTTGACGATATTTTAAAACGTAATGACGATTTTCTCAAAAATATTTGACGATTTTGTGCCCAATTAACCTGGCAACACTGATTAGAATGTTTCCTCTCTTAATCCTATTGTTTTTGTTTGCTGCTATGCAAATTTTTTCAATTTTCATTATTTTTTAGTTAAATGTTCGTAACCGTCGCATAGGACAATCGTAATTAATATTAGAATTAATTACTAAAGAATTTTTTTATAGAGTTTATTTATAGGAAGAAGAAGATTTTTCTTTAATTTTATTTTATCGGGATATACATTAATTGCATTAAAGGAATTAAATATGCTAAAATCCCAAACGTATTTAACAAATTGTGAAAAATAATATTTTTTTTACTTAAAAATCATGTTATTGTAGTATTTTTTATAAAATATCAGTGTTATATTTCCCCAGCCAAAATCGCCAGAGTTGCCACTTTATTAATTGCCTTTTTTAAAAAAGGCAAAATCGGCTGCCACTGTGCAGACTTCATTATTTATCGGAAAATAAAAATGTAACGTGATTCTTAATGCCAGATAAATAATTAATTTTTTTAACAAAGTTGCCACAAAAGCTTGAAAATTTCAAAAAAGGCAAGAAAAAACAATTTTGCTTGGTAATATAAAATTTATTTGACTGAAATTCAAAAAAAGGGCCACGATAAGGACAACAGATTTTATTGACTACTAAAGAAAAAAACCACATCAATATCGATTTACTCCCTTTGGGTGTACAGTGGCAGCCGATTTTGAACTCATGGTTTTGGGAAAACGTGTTTAAAGTTTAAAATTAATTTTACGCAAAGAAACCAGCAAAATTTCTAAAAATCTTGTATGAATAAAATTTATATCTCCTAGTTTTCTACTTGTGTACCAAATTTGGGACGAATCTATTAAAGGGTAGTTGATATACTAACAGTAATGTTCTTAAAAACGATGGCACAAAAAATATTATTTCGGTCAAAATGCTTTCATTTTGTAAATTTTTTTAATTTATTTTGTATTTGTTTCTAATTTTTTATACACACTGATTACTTTTGTAGCTAATATAAAGCCATCAATACCTGCATAATATTACGTGCCTTCGCCCACAATCGGGGATTCGTGATTGGCTTTTCTTTAAAGACTGCGTGCAATTCTTGCATCTTTGGGTGTAGTTTATTTCTTTTTGTTCTGCTGTATTATGGGAAATAAGATTTCTAATAAAGACAATGAAATAAATACGCTCCCAAAAAATTTTGTTTACAAATTTAATGCGTAGAATATTACTTTGTGACTAAAATATATTTTACTTTGTGAATTAAATATATTTTATTTCGAATTTTTTATTGATATTTTCGGAGCATATACTAACGAGTATTCTTTATCCAAAAAAAATATAAAAAAAATTCGAAAACAAAATTTTTCCTAGAGTCGATAACCCCCTTAATTAAATGTTTGGTTGATATAATTTAAACTTTAGTTAAAAGTTTTGGATATTTTAATATAAAGTTTTAATTGATATGATTAAAAGTTTTATTGGCGCAAATTCAATTTAATTTTTCATTGTATTAGCAAATCTTACAAATTCAATTAAATTTGTAATTGTATTTACAAATCTTTTAATTGAAACTGGGTTTTATTTTTTTTTTCCTCTGAAACAAAAAAAAATCAAATTTGATTGTCAGTAGGAATTTGTTTTCTTGTGTAGCCCTCTCCAAATCAAGTTAATTTTCGAAAACTTAATTTTTATTGATTTGCAAAACCGCTGAACACCCATACGAGAGGTTAATCAGGGTCAGACAACTCGGCCTCGACAGTTTTTCTCTATGCTAAAATAAAATTTAAATTAAAATCCAGCCTTGGACTTGGAAAACGGTGATCTATATTATAAATTCTATGGCCCTTATCGCTTTTAAAATTATGTTACAAAATAAACATTGTATTATTATAGTGAAAGAAAAGAAATACTTGTCTCAACTTTCTTAATTCATCACAACACCAAAAAGGTTTATTTGGCCACAACTGGTACACACACAACTATTTAAAATAACCGGATTCTTTAAAGAAAAATAAAATAGAAAAATTTCAAAGTTCCGGATCTTTAAACTGAAACAAAACAACAACAACAAAACGAACTGCCTTTAAGCTAAAAATATCCCCAATAGTAGTCATTAGTTTTGAAAATAAGCTTTTAATGAAAATAGTTGTTATATTTGACGATTCTGTTTTAGTCAAGTTGTAAATTTACGCATGTGCCGACGATGATAACAGAAGAAGAATGGTACACGCATGCGGCTACGGACATGCCATACATGAAAAGAAGAAAGAAAGAAAAAGAAGTTTGTTTTAGGATCTCCACAATAAACCAAAACTACCACCACTCACTTATTAAGAAGTAGTAGCAGTAATCGTCGTCGTTGTAGTCATCGCAATAGTAGATTTGCAATGACACTTGCAGTGTAGACCTGGTAACCCATTTCTTTTTTTATTATTATTGTTGTTGTCAACTTTGTTTTTCGCTTTTTCACATATTCGCACGCATTAGCGAAGAAAAAAATGGCACCTGCCTAGAAATAGCAACAACACAACAAGACCATTATTGGCTAGAAAAAGAAGATTTCGAGATTCAAACAAAAAGTGAATGAGAAAATCAAATCACAACAAATATATTTAATAAAAAACCTTAATATATAACAGTGGTTTGAAATTGTATTTTAAGTCGAATTAAAATATATTATTTTTGTATAGTAAACCGGTTAATCGTTTAGGTTAATTAATTGGATACCCTAACAAGGATTATTTCAACTGCATTTAAATTTTAACATGTTACAAAAATGTTAAAACACCGACTGCGCTTAAATTTGGATAGAGGGGACAAAATTAACGAAATCTCATCTGCTTAATCTCTCAAAAGTCAGTAAATAGCAAGGTTGGTTACCGTTATCGTTATAATACCGTTATCGTTAAAATACCGTTTCAAATTGAATACCGTTACCGTTACCAATATCTCTAAAAATTTTACAATTACCGTTATCGTTACCGATACCGTTATTTTTATGGATAGTTACCGGTATTTTACCGGTATTTATTAATTTATATATAAATGCAAATTTTTTAACTTTTTTTTAATAATCTTCAGTCTTTTTTTCTACAAAAAAATTTATGGATAATAGACCGACTCACGAAAAAAAGTAAAAAAAGTGCCCCCTTCAAAATAAACCTTGGTTTGTTTTATGATGATTCCCAAAATATTTCGGGTCTAGCAACGAGATCTCACGAGCTGGTATTTTTTTTAGTTTTTGTAATAAATTTGCATTTTAGCTGTAGAGAACATACTCAATGTGCGTATCATATGAAAGGCACGTCCAGCGGTATATATAACAAATTCAAGCATATCCAGACATGTCCTATTTTCAAGGATATTCTATAAAAAAAACAAATTTTTGACTCTTTTATACGGAGATGTTTGTTATTGAAATTGCAAACTTACACCCATAGAAATAAATCTGTAAAAATAGCAGAAAAAGTTACTAAAAATTATTTAAAAATGATGCTGCAGAAAAAACTGCTAAAATTAGCAGATTTTTTTACTAAATACTAGTAAAATGAGAACAGCAAAATTAAAACTGTTAAATTTACAGAATTTTAGTTATATTTAGGCTAACTTTTAGTTAATTGAAAATAGCAAATTGTACTGTAAAATCTGCATAAAATTTTGCTAAATATTTGTAGACTAAAAATAGCAAAAATAAACTATTAAATATACAAAATTTTTGCTATTTTTAAGCTAAATTTGGTTGAATGCAAATAGCAGTGTATTCTGCTAAAATCAGCAGAAATATTTGCTAAAAAAGTGTAAACTGCTGTTTTCAAAAGGCTCTATTGCATTAAAAAAAAATCTAAAAAAAAATTTTAAATTTTTTAGTGATTTTTTAGGCTACTAATTATTTAGCAAATTTTTTTGCTGATTTTAGCAGGTTAATTTGCTATTCTCCATTTACAAAAATTTAGCTCAAATATAACTAAAATTCTGTATATTCTTCATACAAAAGAGTCAAAAAATTGTTTTTTTTTATAATATCCTTGCAAACAGGACATTTCTAGGAATGATTGAACATGTTATATATGCCGCTGGACGCGCCTCAAAAAACCCTTTCATGTGATACCAATATTGTGTATATTGTCTTTAGCTAAATACCAAAATTCTGCAAAAAAAACTAAAAAAAAGACCTTTTTTAAAAACGGTCCAGCTCGTGAGGTCTTATTCCTAGACCCCAAATATTTTGGGAATCATCATAAAACAAACCATGGTTTATTTTGAGGGGGACACTTTTTTTGCTTTATTTGAGTCGGTCTAATGGCCCAGCAAAATCTTTCATTACCAAATAAGTGGTTATATAATAGAAATTCATAGCTCCGCACAACTTATTTTTTAGCGTCTAAACTCATTATTTTTGTTTGGCGTGGTCGTTTTTATAAGTAGTCACGCTTACCCGCTCGCTTACGAAAAAATGAGAAATAGGTAGTTATGAGATTTTGAATAATAAGTGGTTACACACATGCTTACAAAAAGTTTAATTATACGTGGTTATCCGATTGCTTACTTGATTCTTAAAAATACGGAGTTAGGCAAATACTATTAGCCTAAGGAAATACATTCAGAAAAATTTAAGTTTTCTCTAGTGTGTAATTTTAGGACTCGTCATAGAAATTTAAACATAAAACATATTTACATATAATAAAAAAATTTAACTGTGTAAAAAGTACTTATTTAAAATAATACGAGTAAGTCATTATTTTATATTTAGAAACAATGAATACAATAGCCCGTTATTAGAAAGTCATTATTTTATATTATAAAATAATGCAAAAGGTAATGATATATCATTTTTGGTAATGCAGATAGTAATGAGGTGTCATTACCAATATTTTGCTGGGGGATAACAATTTTAGTTATAAAAACTCCCAGCATTGAATTTAAAGCTTATAATCTGCATTTTTAACACTCAAAATTGAATATATGTTAAGTTTTTACTTGTTTTTATATGTTTTTAACATAATTTATAATACCGGTACATACCGGTATTGCTGTTTCGATAACGGTATACCGTTACCGAAACATTCTTAAATACCGTTACCTTTAGCGTTACCGAAACAAATTAAATTCGATACCGTTACCCTTACCGTTATTCGTTTCGGTAACCAACCTTGGTAAATAGAGGTTTGAAATCTTTAATTTTTTGTACTGAAGCACGCCTAAAATGTGCGGAATTTTGATAACCACACTACCTAGGTTTAAAATTAGAAAATGGCCGGGTTAAATTTTTCCCTTATCTAATTGTTTCCAGTCACGATACCAGAAATTTCCATTTGATCTGAAGTATTTATAATATATGTTACTTACACCGAAATCGGATTGTTTTCCAACACTCAAAAAAGTTGATCGGTAGAATCTATTGAAAATAACAGTTAAAACAAAGGTATATGCAGTTAAAATGGCGACAAAGGTATTTACATTTAAAATAACTAAAAATTTTGTTATTTTTAAGTGTTGAAAAATAATTAACAAATGCAAAATAACTAACATTGTCGTAAAATTAACTGACAAATTTTTACTAAAAAAATTTTAAAATAACTGACAAAATGGGTAAAATCTATTGTTTGGTTACAGTTAATTTGTTTGGTATTATAAAATTATATGTAGTAGTTTAATAAAAAAATCTATTTTTTTTTTCTTTCGATTATAAAAATATGCCTATTTATTTAGAAATTTATTAATTCAGTTCGAGCCCAATTTCCTTATTATGAATTAACATAATAAGTACTTTTTTCAAAAACTGCTATTTTTATTCATCAGAATACTCTCCTGACAAATACTTTACAGAGTTTTTGCTTTAAAAAACCTCTACACTTTCAGGAATGAATAGACGATCGTTTCGGGGATTTTCCAGGTCCCCTTCATCAGTTTTCTTTAGAAAGTGGTTATTTTTTAAATAAAAATTAAGAACCAACATTTTGACAACACTCATAGTACGGAAAAAAAATGTAAAATTTGTATTTACTTATACCGATGGTATAAAATACAAAAACAAAAACCTTTCATAATATTTCTATTGTTGGCTATGCTTTGCAGAAGATTTCGAGAACATATTTTATTGTTTGCTCCATTCCCATTTTGTTAATGTAGCAGACTACATTTAATATGAGATTTTGATGCTTCAAATTGCATTGCACTACTGCCACCACTTTCTAAAGAAAACTGATTAAGAGTACCTGGAAAATCCCCGAAACAATCGCCTTTTCATTCCTGAAAGTGTAGAGGTTTTTGAAAGCAAAAACTCTGTGAAGTATTTGTCAGGATAGTATTCTGGTGAAGAAAAATACCAGTTTTTCAAAATATGTTAATTCATAATAAGGAAATTGGCCTCGAACTGAATTGATAAATTTCTAATTAATCAATTTAAAAGGTCGAGAAAACAAATTTTATTTTTTAAATAAAAATTAAAAACCAACATTTTGAATATGGCTATTTAAAATTTGAAGTAAAAATTCCAAACCGTTCTCCTGTTATTATGGTTTTATGCAGTGTTGCCAACTCTTGAAGGCAGGAAAGCACCGTGAGCATTATGAAAACGGGTAAAAATTTACCGAAAATGTGGTAAAAAGGCACGATATCAATTTTTTGACAAATGTAAATCAGGAATTTAAAAACAAATTTTAACTTTGAAAAATCGTGTAAAAAAGGTTCAAAAAATAACCAAAAAAGGGGTAAAAAAGCACCAACTAATATTTCAAAATTTTGAAGTTTAAATGTAATGAAGTTACTATTTAAAATTGTACTACAAACATTGTGCAATAATGTATTTCGTTTTATTTTTTAAATTTTGACAGAAAATTCAAGAAAAATTTTAAAAAATGAGAAAAAATACCAAAAATATAAACTGTACAAAAAGCACTGCTTGAAATATGAAAAAGCACCGTAAATACCCGCTTTTTTGAAACGGGTATTTGTAAAAAATCAACGGGTACGGGAAGGAAAAAAGCACCAAAAAATACTCGAAAAGCACTGAAATGGCAACACTGGTTTCATGCATTGGAGATACAATACAAGTTTCTGATTTTTATTTGCAAACTAACCCCTCAATTCATAAATGCTTTGTAAAGTTATAGCAGGTTTACAAAACGTCATTATACCCTACACCACTATGTGGTCAGGGTATTATAAGTTTGTGCTGATGTTTGTAACACCAAAAAATATTGGTCCTAGACCCACCTTATAGTATACCGATCGGCTCAGAATTGTTTTTTATTTCGATTTAACGATGTCCGTCTGCCCGTCCTTCCGTCTGTCTGTCCATGCATTCTTGTGCGCACTCTACAGGTCGCAAATATGAAGATATTTTGATGATGGCAGCCTAAGGACGAAGCCTATTGATTTTGGTGAACATCGGTCCATGTTTAGACCTAGGGTCCCCCCAAAATTGGCTTGGTTACAAACTGCAGGTCGCAAATATTAAGATATTTTGATGAAATTTGGTATACCGACCTATATCAGCCCAAGGACGAAGCCTATTGATTTTGGTGAACATCGGTCCATGTTTAGACCTAGTGCCCATATAAGCGTCCCCCCAAAATTGGCTTGGTTACAAAATGCAGATCGCAAATATTAAGATATTTTAATGAAATTTGGTGCGCTGACTCACATTATAGAAAATTTTGACACAAGCCCCATTTTAACCCATTCGAATTTCGGATCCAAACATTAGTTGGCTTTTACCCAGACTGGTGTAGGGTATTGTATAGTCGGCATGCCCGACTTTAACCTTTTTACTCGTTTTCATACAAAATTTGTTCAATAAACCTCCTATAATTTTACAAACCTTTCATGAATTTAGGAGTAGGAATATATCAATAATAACAAATATAAACTAAACAAGAATTTTTCAAATTCAACGAAATTCAGTAAAAGTTTTAATTTTTTAAATATACACTCAAAAAAATAAGTTAGTAGAAAAATTAGTAAAACGTCTTGTATATCAAGTGTACTAGTTTTCAGCAATTTTTTTTGCTGAAATTCCGTTTTCAGCAAAAGTTTTCGTTATATTTTTTTAGCACTAAACTAATTTTGAACTAATATTTTACTAATTTATTTTGCTGCAAAAATTGTGCTGATAACCGCATTTATAGCGTGGACGACAACCAGATAGACAGGGGGTCAAGGGAAATTATTTCCAAATGCCAACCTCACCTACAGTCCACCTTGGACATGGTGTCCCCTGTTAACGCTGACGAGGCTCTGACGACCGAGTATGGGCGGTATAACCCGGTTCCCACGGCAATCGGACTATGTGCCGGAACGATTCGGATGTATTCGAATCTTCGAATTTATCCGAGCAAGGATTGCCACTCCGGCTTTAAATGAGAATTATTAACTACAAATTCTCATTTTAAAGCCGCTACAACAACAACAACAACAACCAGATAGACAAGACATAGATGTCGCAGCTTGTCTGGATGTTGTACAGACAACGGAAATGATAAAAAAGGAAATCAACTCTACACAATTTCTATATTTAAATTTTCAGCAAATAAATTAACTAAAGTAAAATTTTGCTACAAGTTTTTTAAGTTTTTTTCAGTCTACTAATATTCAGCAAAAAGTTTAGTGGTTTTAGCAAGGATGATTTTCAGCAAACCTTTTGCTGAAATTACCAACTTTTTTGCAAGCACGCTCCTGACTAAAAATTTGCTGACGCAGCAACATTTTTTGATGACTTTACTGACTTTTTTTTTTTTTGAGTGTATAAACTAACAAGGACAACTGTTTACTGTAAAAATACTTAATAATATCGAAGCATGTCTTAATCTTCTACGAAAAATATAGGACATTCAAAATAATAACAAACAAGTAAAAAAATTAAAGTCGGGTATATCGACCTACACTGAAAAATGTTTTTAAGTACACTCCCTACTAAAAAAATTATGACTTTTGATATTATATATAATTATATCCGAAAAATGAGAACATCTAATTGTATCAAATCAGATCGTATTATGATCATATTAGATCTAATTTGACACAATTAGATCTAATTTGACACAATTAGATCTAATAAGATATAGTTTGATACAGTTTTATCCAGATTTTGTCCTCATCCAAATGGATCAAATATAATATAACCATATCCAACTAGATATAATGGTATATAATTCGATACAATTATACATAATTATGTGAGGCATACGTAACTATATATAGGTGTATATATAATTGGATATTGTAATATGTTGCACTATATTTTGTGCAATATATAACGAGATATTGTTATACAGTGTTGGAAAATTTAATAGGAACGATTCAAGTTTTTTCTATTTTTTTTTTCGTTGCCTTTATTTTTAAAAATCAAAATAGTGGCTAAATTCGCCCCGGGAGGCAAATATGTGGTTTAGAATATTGTGCAGAATTTTAACATGTCTGTTTTTTTATTTTGTCACTTGTTTTAAGTAGGCGTGGCTTTCAATGAAAAATTAGCGATATCGACCTGTTATCAAATTACAGAGTAAAATTTAGCGAGTACTGATCGGATCTATACAAACTGTATATTTTTGGAAATTCTACAAAATTTTGGAAATTCTACAAATTTGTAAAGAAAATACATACAAATTTTCATTTGGAAAAATTCAAGAGATTGACAATTGTAAAATAAAATATTACAAAAATAAATTGTTTTCTAAAAAAATTTTATTAAAACGTATACTAATGTTATTGGCGAAGGCTCCAGCCGGATCAGGAACTGTGGTATGTCTGTACAGCACCTACACTGATGGGTCAATGATCAATTTTGGCTGTCTTTAAAAGATTTCGATTGATATTATTTTTTTCTTTTCATGCTTGTAAAATTTTACTTTGCCGAATCAGGAAAATTCATCTTTAGTGCATTGGTGCTAGGAAAAAAGAATAATTGTTAAAAATATTACTGTTTTTTCAATAGGAAGAAGTGTAATTACCTCAGATGCTTAGGAGTTTTATAAAAAAAAAACTCTGAGATTCTGAGAACTTTTTTCTAAATACAGAGCCTGAGATTTCGATGACATTTTCCTCTAAAAACCTTCATATTCTACAAACTTTTCCCTATAGAAAAATTGTTAGATTCTGAGAACATTTTACTACAGAAAACTCATGACAACTTTTTCAAAAAAAACAGCCTTAGATGACACTGAAGAATTTTTCCTATAAAAACTCAAAAGATTCTGAGGACTTTCTCCTAGGAATCTTCCTGTAAAATAAAAACTTCAGATTTCGAGAACTTTTTCTTCCGGAAAAACAATAGGAGTGTAAGTATTTCTTTCCACAGAATATCCCTCACTCTCTAAGAATTTTTATCTATGGCTTTTCCTATACGAAAAAGTACTTAGAATCTGAGGCTTTTTTATTGGGTAAAAGTACTCAAAATCTAGTGTGTTTCGAGAGAAAAATTTCTTCACAATATGAAATTTATGTTAGCCTTAACTAATATTTTAACATATATTGTTAATATATTTAATATGTAAAAAAAAGTATACTTTTATTTTTGGCGGCATAACGTATTTTATTTGGTAAATTTACGCACATAAATGGTAAAATTACACACCTTTTTGAAATCTTTACGCATTTTCAAAGTAAATTTACATATTTTGTGTGTAATTAAATTACGCATGATGTGTGTAATTTTTTTTTTCAGTAACGCAATGGAAGTAAATTTACCATATTTATAGTACGAGTTCAGTTTCCTACTATAAGTTGGGTAAATTAAAACAAAATTAATTAAAGTGCACAGTTATCCCGGGAATTTTCCTGTTCTGACTACCGAATTGTTTGGTTGCTACAACCAAATTATACTTATTCCAATTGATATTCTGTTGTCTTACTATTTATATAACTCCATATCACTGTGCAATAAAAGTTTTTTATTGTTGTAATTACATATTATTCATTTGTGTTAGAGTGGGTCGAATTTAAAAACATTTTGATCTTAAAACGCGAATGTGCGATAAAGCTGCGCTAACAGTACAAACTACTTTAGGGTAAACTATCAGATTATTATGAAATTTTGGGTTGTGGTAGAGGGGGGCAAAATTAATAAACATGGATCCCAATCTCATATGTAGGGAGACGAAATTGTTCGAAATATTTCTGTATACTTTATTTGAAAATAACGTGAACAAAACCAAAACACATAAATGAGGCCCCATGATTTAACTCTAATGGGGCCTCATTTATGCGCCACAGTGGGCGCTGTGGTGTAATGGTTAGCGCGTTGGACTGTTACACGTGAGGTTGCGGGTTCGAGCCCCAACCAAGGCAACATCAATTAATGAAAAATAATAATATGTATGAGTTTTTTCTATCCCTCATGCATATCGCAGCGTCCTCCTTCGGTGTTCCCATAGCACTTAACCCCACCGAAGTAAAATAATATAACAGGGCTATGAACTACAAGCTTCAACAAAGTTCGCCAACTCAACATCAGATGGCGCGCAACAACTGTTCTAAAAAAAAAAATTCAACATCACGCGCAATTACAGTGTTGCCATATTTGAAGCCCTTCATCTTTCACCACCTTTCACTTCTATTCTATCCCCTTTCCAAAGGAAGCAACACGTTAATTAATAGGAAGAATTTCCTGAGTGTTGCTTCTCTTAAAAAAAAAAAAAAAAAAAAAAAAAAGTACAAAAAATAAAGTAGAGCATGTCGACTATATGATACCTTACACCACAGTACGATTTTAGCCATGGTCTTGAAACTTTCCACATCAAAATTTTCTGGGTCGGGCACCTAAAATTTATTCTACGTGTTAGGTCTCGAGTTCTAAAAATCGAATTAGTAAGATTTATTCAAGATTTTATACGAAAGAATGAAAAAACCATTAAAGAGAAATACATTTTTTGTATTGTTTCGAACTTTTAGGTTTTTAAGACTCAGTTTTATAGTCAGAATTAAAATCGATTTTTTTCCTTAACTATTCCTTAAGTCAGAAACTTTGTTTGAAAATTTCTTATTTAATTAAAAAAAAGTGAAGAAAAAGCTAGTGTCATAAGGGCTTTAACCCTTTGACGACCGCAGGCAAGTATGCTTGCCAAAGGGTTTTTCGCACTTATTATTGCCCAGACAAAAGATAGAGTAAATATGTCCAAAGGTGATTTGTAGAGGAGGGTTGAGGCAACAAAAGTGTAGTAGGCGGAAAATCTCTACCTGGTTCCACTTACCCCTTGCGAGCCCTCGAAGTTCGTTAACTAGAATTCTTCATTTGAGAGGTAAAAAGCACAAACTTTGACAAGCGAAATGAAGAGCAAGCAAGGGTCTTATTTTTGTGAAATATCTACAATTTAAGTGCAGATAACGAAAATAAAATAATAAAAATCGCTTCGTCCGGAACGGCGGGATAGTCAAATGACAAATTTTTTTGTCAAGCGAAATGAAGGGTAAGAAGGAGTTCAATGGAGGCAATTTTTCTTGGCATAACTATTATTAGATCAGAGATTATGAAAATCGTAAAAACTTCAAAATCGCTTCGGCATAAAATGTATATTCCTCAAAGGGTTTACAGACTAGAGGCAAATTTTAGGTAAACTCCATCATTTACTTAAGCAAAAAGTGAACTTCGAGACTTCATTAAACATTATTTTTTGGGGAAAAAAAAATGTTGTATTGTGGAAAATCTGCACCATCAATTTCAATAGTAAAAAATGGATTTATCATGTGATTTAAATTTTAAATGATCAGTAGGGTTTGAGAAAGTTTTCGAGAATGTGCACCATCAATTTAAATAGTAAAAAATGGAATTATCATGTGATTTTAATTTTAAATGATCAGTAGGGTTTGAGAAAGTTGTACATGGTGGCGTAAAAGTAATGTTATAATGTGAATTGACTACCATTTTGTTAGAAATGAAAAAATTAGTTCTGTTTTCGCAAAAAGTGTGTTTGAAAATGTAAAATTTATTACATTAAGTTTAAATAATTATATCGGTCAAATGACTACCTCCCGAGTTGATGCACATTTGTGCTCATTTTACGGCATTTTGCATTGTTGCTCGCAAAACATCTGGCTCCAAATTGGCGATTTCTTCTTCAATGCTAGCTTTATACTCTAGCAAGGTTTGTGGTTTGTTTTGGTAAACGCGAGTGTTCAAAAAGCCCCAATGGAAGAAGTCTAGCGCCGTTAGATCTGGCGATCTGGACGGCCAGTTCAAAACTTCAAAACGGGAGATTACTCGGCCCGGAAATTGGTGTCGCAAAATCTCCATTGTTTCTCGAGCTGGATGAGCGGTTGCTCTATCCTGCTGGAACCAACAATTCTCGATACCCAATTCAGCAACTTGCGGATAAAAAAACTCGTTTAACCTGTAACGCTCACCACTGACGGTTACGGTGATTTCATCGGTGTCCTCAAAAAAATAAGGGCCAGTCACTTTGAGGGGATGCAATGGCTCTTCTTGCATTTCATATCGGTTCTCTGTGACCCAGAAATGCATATTTTGTTTGTTAACATAACCACTTAAGTGGAAATTGGCTTCGTCGCTCATTATGATTTTGGACTAGACATCATCCTCTTCTTGCACCAAGTTTAACAGAGCATGGGAGTAAGTTAATCTCGTTTGACGATCAGCAGGCAGCAATTCGTGAACGGTTTGCACTTTGTATGGGAACATCTTCAAGTCTTTCAGTAAAATGCAAACAGCGAAAAAGTCACCACCCAAATTTATTTAATTAGAATATTTCAATAATACACTATATTTTATAAATCATATTGCACAAAAAAATCACAAGGTTTGGCAAAGATTTTAATTTTTTAAATTTTTATATTTTACTCTATAAATTTCTGTTGTTTTTTGATTTTTATTTTAAAACTTTTTATAAAACTTACTGAATGATTTTTTTGAAAAAATTAAGCACTAACTTTTTTATTTGATAATAAAATAAAAATTAAAAATTGACCTAAATTGAATGCCGGAAGTTGCTGAAATATACATATTTACTCACTTTAAATCACTGTTCAATCTTTTATTAACACTGGTTGACATCATCAGGATATTATAATTGTTGAAGCCATTGGTTCTATGGCTTTTGATTTATATTCTTAATTGTTATTTTTTGATAAAGAAAAAAAATCTCAAAATAACTTTTATTATTTTTGAAAAAATTAAAATCGTGTTTGGATTGTTTTTGTTTGAATTAAAAATAAAAATCAAACAGGGCAAAAAAACAGAAAATTAAAAATAGTCAAACAAGAAATAATTGTAAAACAATCAATTTTTTGAATAAAAGTTATAACTGTTATGTCCCTGATTAGAATGTTTCCTCTCTTAATCCTTGTTTTAGTTCAGTCAAATGCCAAGTTTTTATGAAGTTTTAAAATTATTTATATTGTGTTATTTATTTGAGACAGAAAATTAAAACAGAATTTTCAAAAAGTTACCTCAATTTGTGAACTTGATTTTAACTGAAACAAATGGGTTTTCAAAGAAGTTTCATTCATGCAATTTTTACAGCACTTGAATTTTTAGTTTTTCGAAAAAAATCTTTAATACGAAATTTTAAAGGACGATATTTCCATGAATAAAAAAGCTTTGTAAAAAATTCAAAAAGCATTTTTAAGGAAAATACAATTTGGAATATTTCGATATAAAAACTGTGTTTTTTCACAGACGCCAAATTTGGATTTAGCTAACAGTTTGTCTTTAGAAAAGTATAGTTTAGTCCACGTGTCATACATTTTTCGGTACTTAAGTTTCCTGAAATACTAACTTGTTTTCACCAGTGCTCCCCACTGTACATACAAGAGTTCCGCAAGAGTTGTACAACAATCTGGTGAATGATTTAATTACTAAGCGCCTACTCAACACGTTAAGTATTAATCCAATAACTTAACTTAATCGATCATAATAAACACCCGAATAATTGACAAATCTAATATTTGTACCACTTGAATGTTCTGGTTTAGCCCCATTTTCATCTGTCAAGGGACAGGTACCTTCAGACGGAAATTTTTTTCACCAGCCACAAGAGCGGTACTTTGAGACAAGTCCTGTTTTCACCGGTTACGGGACATATCCCCGGTTAGATTCTTTCAGACCGGTCCTGTTTTAACTAGTCTTGGGACAGGTCCTTTCAGTCCGGTCCTGTTTTCATCGGTCACGAGACAGGTCACAGGATAGATTTTTTCAGACCGGTCCTGTTTTCACCGGTCACGGGACAGGTGCTAGCGTCACAACTGGCCCCTATTTTCCCACAGGGGTATTATATGGCTATCATTTTTCTGATTTCGAAACCCGGTTCTTAATGTCTGTTTGTTTATATGCTGGTTTCTACTATTTTTACTTGTTTTTTCTCTCAAATTCGTTTTTGACGTGGAATTGCGTTCCTTATAATTCACTGGTTTCTATTTACTACTTTCGATAGCATTTTCTTTCATTTCACTTGAAAATAAAATCAGTTTTGGTAATTCTTCCGCATTTTCTAAGCATTGTATACAAAAAATTAAAAAATATAAACTTTCTCTCCATTCTGAAAGTCAAGGATTTATTGATCCGCCGTATCATATGTGATAGATAATCCAAATCTGACCTAATTCTTTTATGTGGTATCTCTGATGTTTTTCGAGGTAAAAACGAGTTTCATGCAAATCGGCGTATAAGCGTTTGGGGTTTCCTTGTGAGACACTAGTGAAATGTAAAAATATTTAAAAATTTTCCCAAATCGAAAAAATTCCTCACTTACAGTTTTTTCATTCCATCACATTTTCAGATAATCAGTCCCCACTAATGTGCATGCGTAGGAATAGCGTAAAAGAAACAAATCTAACATATCAATGAATATTGGCCATTGAAATCATTGCATTTATTATTGCCTGACTTAAAAACAACTTATTATATGTTAGACTTTTATCTTATTCTTTGGCCAAAATGCAGAGCTGGCTTGACTACATATTAATGTCTGAGTTCGGCTTCTACTTAGCAGACAGGTTTGGCTGCCAGCCAGCTAGAAACTTTATGTACAAACAAAACTTTTTACGCATAAAAACATCAATATCGCTTCAATATTGAACATATAAGAGTTATTACTTTCAGTTCAATCTAAATAGGAGTAGAAAATAAAAAAAGTAGAGTATATGTACACTAGACCGTACCGAAAAAAAATTTTTTTTTGCCGAACAGATTTTAAAGTGTGATATATCAATTTTTTGCCTCGAGGATATAAAGGTAAAATCCAATGAAAAAAAATTGCCCTACGTTCGGCAACCAAAAAAATAAAAATATTTCTATTGGGTTTATCGAAAAACTTCCTTAGCAAAAGTTTAATGATTTTTTGCGAGCTTTAATTTTCTGACATTAGGGTGGTAGCAACTGAGATCTGGCAGGTAACTACTAGAACGGGATACTTGAGGTCAATGGCCCTTAGAGCAAAACACTGGTCTCCTCGAGAGAAAAACATCGATGTATCATACTTTAAGATCCGACTGTAAATGCCAAAGATATAACGAAAAATTTAAAATGGCGAACCCTACGTTCGGCAAAAAAATTTTTAAATTGCCTTGCAAAAATACTTCATATTGGAGGGTGTACGGTGCACTTTTTTTTTGCCTGTAAGGTGGTACGGTCTAATGTACACGCTAGACTCAATAGCTATTATTAAACATTTAAAGGGGCAGTAGCAGCAATATAATGCAGTCATTACTTGTTGACGTCAGTGACGTATGTACGATCGTACGGTAGTTAGTTGTCTTTAGTATGTTCAATTAACAGTTAATCTAGTGCACGCGTTGCTGAACTTCTTCGTAGACGTATAATCAATGTATCTAGTCCATATTTACGTTATTTTTTTATTTTCTTCTTTTAATATATACTTTAAACCTGCCTAGAAATGTCATTGGTATGTAGCGCATCATTGCATTTTAATTTAGCCCAAGACTGATTTTGAAATTGAAATTTAGCTCAATTAATTTAGTAAACACTTTCCATTGTATATAAGAAGAATTATTAAATATAAGATTGGAGCTAGATTCACAATACTAATCCGTGCTAAACTGCAGAGTTTTTTTTCATTTATCTTCGCTTATTATTATTTTACCCTAAACCACTCTGGGTAACATACTTTGAGAACTTCCACAAATATCAACTTTTTTCCTTTTTCAAAGTAATGTTAACACTATGCTATATCAAATATATGTGATCTAAGAACTGGAAAGCATCACCAAAAATTTTAGAACATCCTAATCTCTCCTGTAGCTTTTTATTATATGTATTAACTGTACACGAATAGAAAACATGCTGTAAAAATTTTAGTTTAAACTACTAAAAATTAGTTAAAAGTAACCTTGTAGAAAAAACTGCTGAAACTAGCTGATAATTGTTGCAAAATATTAGTAAGATAGGAATAGCAAAACTAACACTGTTAAATATCCATATTATTTAGTTATACTTCAGTTAAATTTTAGGTAGTAGAAAACAACAAATTAACCCGCTAAAATCAGCAAACAATTTTGCTAAGTAATAAGTCGACTAAAAAGTTACAAAAAAATTTTAAATTTTCAAAGTTTTTTTTTGCGATTTTTTTAATGCAAATAAAAATCTAGCCTTCTGAAATAAGCTGTTTACTATTTTTTAGCAAATATTTCTGTTGATTTTAGCAAGATAGACTGATATCTGCTAAATTAAGCTTAACATTTTTACATATAACAGTTTGTTTTTGCTATTTTTAGTATATTAATATTTAGCAAAATTTTCTGCAGGTTTTACAGTATAGTTTGTCATTTTCAATTTACTGAATGTTAACACAAGTATAACTAAAATTCTCAAAATAGTTTTATTTTTGCTGTTCTTATTTTACTAATATTTATAAAAAAAATCTACTAGTTTCAACGGTTTTTTCTGCAGTCATTTTTAACTAATTTTTAATTTTTTGCTATTTTTACAGATTTATTTCTACACCCAGAAAACAGATTCGTGCTTACAACCGTATTTATTGCCAATATTGGGTTGTGACTATAGAATTTTTCAGTTGTGACTACCGAAAAATTTGGTCTCGGCAATCGAACCATTCGATTGGCAAGAAATTCGGCTGTAAGCACGAAACTGTTTTCTCTATGTATGAGTGCATCGATCGATATGTATTCCCGTCCCGGGAATTCCCGGGAATCCCGCCCTTTTTCCAATCCCGCAATCCAGGGAATTTCATGCGGGATTTCCCGGGATGTTTTGTATTCTTTTATAGAAGTTCTAGCTAGTAGGTATATATTACATTTTTGGAAGCTGTATTTAAATTTAAAGCATTAAGTTTTTGTAATCAATTTAAATAAAAATATTTAAAATAAAAAATACGATTTAAAATTTAATAAACTAAATTTAAACTAAATACGAAAATTAAATAACCAAGCAAACAAAGATGATCATTAATGACTCAGAAATTAGCTCCAAAAACATAAACATTTTTCCACTTTTTCCTATGAAAGTGGTCCGTCCAAAAGAGCCCCCTGTGTACTCAGAAACGACTCAGAAAAAAGAACATATAAAATTGCCTCAGAAAAAAGAACATATAAAATTTTCCTCATAATTTTAAAAAATTTTGGAATCTTCTTTAAGTCCGAAAAATTAACCCTCATTTTGAGACAGCTTTTTAGATTGTAGAGACAACTTTTTGGGTTGTTTTCTGAGGGTTCATATTTTCTACCAAAAAAAAAAAGAGTGTTTGCAAAAAAACAATAATCATTTCTATGAGCCATTTAAGAATCTTATTTATGAGCGCTCCGAAATTACTGGCTGGGAATTTATTTTAAAAAATACCAATTAAAGTTAAAAAAGTATTTAATAATATTTTATTTTCTATTTTTATAAAAATATTTAAGCCAATTTACCTAAAAATTTGTGTGAAAAAAACTCCCTTTTAAACTTTTTTATAAAAATAAATTCGTCTACACCTTTTGCAACTGTTATTCAGAAAATATCAATTGAAATTCAGAATTTCCATTTGAAATTCAGAAAATATCAATTGAAATTCAGAATTTCCATTTGAAATTCAGAAAACATCAATTGAAATTCAGAAAATATCATTTTAAATTTAGAAAATATCATTTGAAATTCAGAATATATCAATTATTATTCAGAAAACATCAATTGAAATTCAGAAAATATCAATTGAAATTCAGAAAATATCAATTGAAATTCAGAAATCGTCATTTGAAATTCAGAAAATATCAATTGAAATTCAGAAACCGTCATTTGAAATTCAGAAAATATTAGTTGAAATTCAGAAAATATCATTTAAAATTCAGAAAATGTCAATTGAAATTCAGAAAATATCATTTGAAATTCAGAAAATATCATTTGAAATTCAGAAAATGTCAATTGAAATTCAGAAAATATCAATTGATATTCAGAAAACATCAATTGAAATTCAGAAAATATCAATTAAAATTCTATTGATATTTCTGAATTTCAAATGACGATTTCTGAATTTCAATTGATATTTTCTGAATTTCAATTGATGTTTTCTGAATTTCAATTGATATTCTCTGAATTTTAAATGATATTTTCTGAATTTCAAATGATATTTTCTGAATTTCAATTGATATTTTCTGAATTTCAAATGACGGTTTCTGAATTTCAATTGATATTTTCTGAATTTCAAATGACGATTTCTGAATTTCAATTGATATTTTCTGAATTTCAATTGATATTTTCTGAATTTCAAATGACAATTTCTGAATTTCAATTGACATTTTCTGAATTTCAAATGACGATTTCTGATTTTCAATTGATATGTTCTGAATTTCAATTGATATTTTCTGAATTTCAATTGATATTTTCTGAATTTCAAATGATATTTTCTGAATTTCAAATGATATTTTCTGAATTTCAATTGATATTTTCTGAATTTCAAATGATATTTTCTGAATTTCAAATGGAAATTCTGAATTTCAATTGATCTTTTCTGAATTTCAAATGGAAATTCTGAATTTCAATTGATATTTTCTGAATTTCAAATGGAAATTCTGATTTTCAATTGATATTTTCTGAATTACAGTTGCAAAAGGTGTAGAAATAGAAATTTTTGGATTCCATACTTAAGAAATGTTTAAGTAAAAAATCGATCTTGGTTCTGACTATAAAACTGGTCTGACACAAGTTTGAACCCATGAACAATTCCAATATGACCTAAAAAAAAAGATGAAAATAAACTACCCGTGTCTTTCACTTTGTCTTTATTAATTCGTTTAACCGTTTAAAACGCGAATTAATATTCATTTATTTCTAAGGGTTTTTTAAAATTAAGAAGGTAATATAAATATATTACCTCAATATTAATTCGCGATTTAAACTGTTAGACGAATTGATCTCGAAAAAGTGGAAGACATGGATATTTTATATTTAGCCCTGCTTTCAGAATATATTCAGTAGATTTTCTCATAGGTACAACCAAAATATTAACTTTGTCGGACGGTGTTGTATTAGAAATCGAGATTTTCCCATACAACATATGTCGGATTTATATATTTTCGAATGAGCGGGAATTTCCGGGATCCCGGGAAATTCAGAAAAAAATCCCGCTGTAACGTGAAATGAAAAAGTCCGGGAAAAGAAAAACCCTAATTAAGATACAAGTATATATGCCATAATATTAAAATTTTTCGATTATGTACAAAAGTTTTTACTCGGGAGTTTAAATATTTCAACATCTAATTTCAATTTCATTATAAATTTTCATTATAAATACGTGTAATGTAATTAAAAGTAAAACTTCTTTAATATTTTACTTTCATTAATCAAAAGTGAAACAACGCGATTTGATGATGTTAATCCTTTCAAATGTCTTCTTTTTTCAAATGATATTCAAAACGAAATAAGATTTAAACAATTATTTATTAAAACTAACGACTTTTTATTTTTTTTCTAATCACATACTTAGAAATAAAAACGTAGAAGAAGAAGAAGATGCTGTTAAAGAAAGAAAGTCTTAACAAATCGTACAGAAGTCATCATACAAAAAACATGACAATTATGCGAAAAACGTAAAATTAGAGAAAATTATTTTAAAATTAAAAACAAATCATAAAAATTGAAAACTAAAAAGAAAAATTAATTAGGATTGCATCTGTTGAAATGACATTAAAAATTGCAGAAACAGCAAAAAAAAACAATTGCTAACAAAAGTTATATTATGATACGGTCAACTGTTAGAGATCACAAAAGATCATGATGATCATCATTACTGTAATGATGATGATGATGCTGATGTTGACGCTGCTGTTGACAATGATGAAAATTATTATCATTGTAATAAAAATAAATGAAATGGCATCATAGAGTCTTTGAATGTACAATAATATTAGATTATGATCAAATATGACAATTTAAGCAACCGTTGAATACTAAAAAACTTATTAAAAAGCTACAAACTCTTCATTTATGAAATTACATTTTGAGTGACACTGATCATCTTTGCTTGCTTGGAGTCTTTAAAGTCAAACATAATTTGCCACCGAATATAAAATGATCTTAAAAGTGAATCTTCTCTTTAAATACTTTACACCCCAGTGTAGAAAATCATTACCAGCTATGTGGCTAGGTAACTACATACATACTAGTTACTTTTCTTATTACATTTCTTCTTAATTTTGTATGGTGATGTCGCAAAAACTAATGAGTTATCCTTACACACCAGCATACGAAAACTCAAAAAAATATGTCGTTGCATATATGCTAACCAATATTGACAAAAATAATGAATCTTAAAAATATATAAAAAAAAAGTTTTATAAAAAAAAATATTTATTTATTGTAAAAATTTGCATTAGCTTGCGACCATACCCTGGGTAAAGTAAGTCAGCTTGTGTGTAGTGTTTGAAAGTACTCGGAGATACTTGTGTGTACTTACTTACCAATATACTTCGTAAGTACACACAAGTATAGTGGCATGTAAGTTAGACAAAATTTTTGGACAATTTCAAATATTTTAAGTTTCATATACAATTGTTATACACAAGTATCCCATATCGTAAGTACGCACAATATGAAGTACACAAAAACGATTACATTGTGTGGGCTTGCACGTTTTTCTAAAGGGATGTAATCTCAAATCGAACGAAAAACATCAATTAAAAAAAACTTAAGTTTTTTAAATATATCTTTAATGTGTTGTAGGAACTACAGATTTAGGGCTAGTTATACATTACTTGTACATCGATTCCCAGAATTTAATACTAGTTTCCAAACAAATCCCCAGAGCTATTTAAAAAAATTAGAATATTTTAAATATTTATGGCTAACATAATACATTTAAATTTAACGGTTCGTTGTAATTCAAAAAAAATCTGTGGTTATCATACACAGAGTTGAATAGAATCAGCTGAGATACCTTTAAGAATTAAGGTTCAAAGCAAAAAAGAGTAATAATAACAAAGGACAAAAATAGCATTGTTATATTTCGTTGATGTTAGGCTGCATTCACACATAATTCTTAAACACGTGTTTAGCTACAACACGTATTTTAGCTCTTTATTCTACTACAACAGTTCTTTATTCTTTTACACTCGTTTTAGCTAAACACGTGTTTAAGATTTAGGTGTGAATGCCGTTTAAGTCTAAGCTGAGTTGTTGTTAACAAATTCGATTTGCTTTCATCTTTTACATAAGTAGGCGATAATCAATTATTAACCCATTCGAGGCAAACGACACTGATGATGGCTTTGTAGCGAAAGCCGAAAATATATATTAAAATTTTATTTCAGAACCCTACATCTACATTAGCGACGTAAATAACGCAAATATTTTCAAAATATGTATACATAGGAATAAGTTGCCATTTTTAAATAATATTCTAGAAGACAGATTGATTCAAAAAAACTTTATAAGCAAGTGAAACAGTTTTATTGATCTCTTGAACAACTATATTTTTGCAGATATAGAGTATTGAATCCAGGGTATCGATATATTTTTCATATTCTTAATACTAATACTAAAACTTTAATTGCGATCAATTGGATTTAAGAAAAAATTAAAGTCGGGCATGCCGACTATACAATACCCTACACCAGTCTGGGTAAAAGCCAACTAATATTTGGATCCGAAATTTGAATGGGTTAAAATGGGGCTTGCGTCAAAATTTTCTATAATGTGAGTCATCGCACCAAATTTCATTAAAATATCTTAATATTTGCGATCTGCAGTTTGTAACCAAGCCAATTTTGGGGGGACCCTTATATGGGCACTAGGTCTAAACTTGGACCGATGTTCACCAAAATCAATAGGCTTCGTCCTTGGGCCAACATAGGTCTGTGTACCAAATTTCATCAAAATATCTTAATATTTGCGACCTGCAGCGTATAAACAATATAATTTTGGGGGGACGCTTATATGGGCACTAGGTCTAAACATGGACTGGTGTTAACCAAAACCAATAGGCTTCGTCCTTGGGCTGACATAGGTCGGTGTACCAAATTTCTTCAAAATATCTTAATATTTGCGACCTGCAGCGTATAAACAATATAATTTTGGTAGGACCCTTATATGGACACTAGACCGTACCTCAAAAAAAAAAGTTCGCCGTATACCCTCCAATATGATGTATTTTTGGAAAGCGATTTCAAAAAAAAATTTTTTTGTTTTTTGCCGACCGTAGGGGTCGGCTTTTTCAATTTTTCGTTATAGCTTCGGCATTTAAAATCGGATTTTAAAGTGTGAAATATCGATTTTTTTGCCTCGAGAAGACCAGGGTTTTGCTATAAAGGAAAAATCCAATTAAAAAAAATTTAAAAAGGCGACCCCTACGTTCGGCAACCAATACATATATAAAAAAAATGTCTACTGGGTTTAGCGAAAAACTTCCTTAGCAAAACTTTAATGATTTTTTACGAGCTTTAATTTTCTGACATTAGGGTTGTACATTAGGGTTGTAGCAACTGAGATCTGGTGGCTAACTACTAGAACGGGATACTTGAGGTCAAAATATCCTTAGAGCAAAACACTGGTCTCCTCGAGAGAAAAACATCGATGTATCACACTTTAAGATCCGACTGTAAATACCAAAGATATAACGAAAAATGTAAAATGGCGACCCCTACGTTCGGCAAAAAAAAAATATGAAACCTCCTTGCAAAAATACTTCATATTGGAGGGTGTACGGCGCACTTTTTTTTCCCTGTAAGGGTGGTACGCCCTAATGGGCACTAGGTCTAAACATGGACCGATGTTCACCAAAATCAATAAACTTCGTCCCTGGGCCAACTTAGCTCTGTGTACCAAATTTCATCAAAATATCTTGATATTTGCGATCTGCAGCGTATAAAAAATATAATTTTGGGGGGACCTTTATATGGGCACTAGGTCTAAACATGGACCGATTTTAACCAAAATCAATAGGCGTCGTCCTTTGGCCGACATAAGTCGGTGTACCAAGTTTCATCTTAATATTTGCGCCCTGTAGAGTGCGCACAAGAATCCATGGACAGACAGACAGACGGACGGACAGACGGGTCTACTATAAGGTGGGTCTAAAACCAATATTTTTTGGTGTTACAAACATCAGCACAAACTTATAATACCCTGACCACATAGTGGTGTAGGGTATAATGACCACATAGTGGTGTAGGGTATAATAAAACAAAATCATAAAGGTAAGGAGAATACATATCCAAATTACCTATTAATTAGAACGGGTCGAGCTGATGACTATCAACATTGGAATCGCCCAACAGTTCCAAATTGTTGGTTACTATTTTAAGAAATTTGAATCAGCTGAGACTCAGTACGGGGTATTTCACCTGAGAGTCAGTTGAGAATAAACCATATAAAATTTGCCCATAAAAGTATTGAAATATCGACCAATTTCTCATTTACAAACTTATGCCTAAATTCATAAATGTTTCATTAAGTTAAAGTAGGTTTACAAAAGCAATTTTTCATACAAAATTCATTCCATAAACCTTTATAAAACATTTATGAATTTAGACATTAATTTTCTCATTCAAAACTAAAATTAAATTATAAAAAAAACAAGTCATAAAAAATATAGAAAATCATTAACCTTTGCACAAGAAAATTTTTACTTTAAGTGCGAAGTAACAAGTAATATGAGTATGTATGATGTATTTTATACTACATTCCTCTAATGCACAAATATCTAAATATAATTTCCCTAAAAACAAATAAAAAAATCTTAAGAATAATATTCAGCGCCATTTACACCAACAAGTAAAGTCATCAAAACTGTGCACTTAAGGCATTAGATGATGGAAAAATTATAATTATTTTCATTTTTTGTTCTTTTGTTGCAATAATTATTTTTATTATGTGTTGCTGATAAGGCGAAGGCAGCAAAATCAACCCACCAACCAACCGACTAAAGAAATATTTATGTTTGAAGTGGTACTCCTAAAATAATTTTCAGTGATTTTAAACAGAATGTTTTAGTTTTAATAAAAAAAATTTATATTTGTAAATACTAAATACTAACCATAATACAGCAAAGGAAATTTTAATAGAGGCACTTTTAAACTACAGGAAATATTTTTTATTTTAAACCTTCCACATATGTAAATAACGATTCAGTTCATTGCCGTGACTCTAGTGTATAAAACAAAAAGGTTTTTACAAATCGAGGGCTTATATTCAATAAGGGCTATCTAAAAATATGAAATTAATCAGGAAAGCTAAAAAACCGTTAAGTTCACGTTTTATGAATAATCTTCTTACTTAATCTTCTAAATTATTTATAAAAAATGTCTACTAATTCCTAGCTATACACTTAAGATATTTTGTTCATAAAGACTGCTGCAAATGTAATTTAAAACAAATAAAATTTCACTTGAAAACAGGACTACTAAGATTTCATTAAATTCAACTTACATTTTCTTTTGTTTTTGACTGTTAATAAAATGAACCATAAATTAGTCAAAACAACTAAGAAAATTTACATACATAGATTTTATTTGGTTTATTAGAAAAAAAACCACTGTATAAAATGAATGTTACGAATTTTCAGTATTTTATGTTGTTTGTTTGTTTTTTTTTTTTTAATAACTTACGAATGTGGTTAAAATTCACATTTCTCCTACAAATGAATGTTATTTTCATTTAAAATAACTTAACTGAAATACTAACTATTTGAATAACTAACAAATTGTGACTGCAGAAGTTCTCTGAGTGTGATTCGTTATTCAATATTTCTGTTTTGTTGGGATACGTATAGATACCTCGGTAATTTTGATTAGTAAAAACTTTAAGGATTTGCTAAATTAAAAAAAAAAATTACAACCTTTCGTAAATTTTGGAGATTATATTAATTTTGAATAGTTTTCATAAAACATTAGTCAACTTTTTTACGTACTTTCAACGAAAAGTACAAATTTAATCTTTTATACATTTTCCATAACAATTCAATGCTTTCTAACACGAATAAATATGTATATTATGCCTGAGAATTTAAAAGGATTAATATCCAAGTATCTAAAATATTGAAAAAGATTAATTTTTTTTCATTCATATTCATTTTATGAATTAGTTAATAATTGATTATCACTTTAAATCAATGATTTAAATTGAATAAAGTTACGATGAGATTCATTCAAATTTGAATTGAACCAATTTTGATGCGATTAAATTTTTCGTTTTATGATATGATTCGTGAACTATAAATCAAGGCCAATATTTTTTTTTAATTGATTTGTTAAAATTGAATCAATTAGCTTTAACAAAAATCAAACTGATTCTTTGAATAAGATATTGACTAATTGAAGTAGGAAATAATTTAATCAATAAAATTGTGTTTTGCGAATCGATTTTTTAAAAATTGATTCAGATTTAAAAGTCAAATTAAAGAATTATATTTTTAAAGGCCTAATTGTGGAGACAAACTTTAAAAAATTAGTTCAAAATCTTGAAAATTTGAGCAAATTAAATAAACTCGAGTACCCTTTTTAACATTTTTTTTAGTTGGGGATATTTTAAGATTTTTTTGGGGATAACGAAAAAAAGTATCTGGCAAGCCTGCTTTAGAGAGATATTTTACCTAGTGTCTTCAAATGCAATGAAATGTGCAAAGAAATTTGAAAATAACATACAAAGCAACAACAACGAAAATAATTTTGTTGTTGCTTTGTGTATAATTCGTAAATTTTATGGCATATTTTATTGCATTTGAAGACACTATGTTAATATCTTGAATTTAAGAAATGAAATAAAATTTTAGTCAATAGTCTATATAACAGTGGTGGGATTTGAAAATTTTTGTTTTTTGCCGAGGGTGTTACTTAAATGTGCCAAATGAGTCTTCATTGTGCCAAAACGATATTTTTAGCCAGCCCAAGAAAATATTAAGGGCCTGTTTATCTATTACGAAAATACTCTAAACGATAGCAATTGACAATTACTTTCGTCGAAAATATATGGGAAACAAAAACAAATTTTCGTTACTTTGCTTTCGTTTGGAACATTTTCGTAATACATAAACAGGGGCTAAATATATTTTTAATTTTTTGTAGAAAAAGAAATTAAAATTGCTTTTTTGTTTCCCATTTTTAAAAAGCTTGGAAAATACTCCAGTTTTATTCAGGAATTAAGTTAAAAAAGGTCTTCCGATCAAAACCACAAAACTATTTTGGATGAACAACTTTTCAGATAAAATAAAAATAATTCCCAACAATCCCCATATACAATTTCGCTGGATCACGTTCTATGAGAGAATTTTTTCTGGTTTCAAGGCTTGAATATTTTATTAAATTTTTTTTTTCGATCATACTCCAGCAAAAGGGAAACAAAAAATCAGTTTTGAAATATTTTTGTTAAATAAACGAGTGCTAGAGTTGGAAATCTATTTTGCTGCAAGCTAAAACAAACGTTAAAAATAATTAATTTTGTAATTAAATTTTAAAATATTAATGTAATTTAACTTAAATTTCATTCCGTATTAGCAAAGTGTTGTTTTTCAAACGCGTTATATAGACCAAATGCAATTAATATTGTAATGAATATGCATTTTTATTAATTTTAATTAAGTAGATTTGAGGTTAAGAAGAAGAATAAAAATTTTTTCAAAGTTATAAACACATTATGAATTAGCAAATCAGTCTAGATCTAGTTTCTGCCTTTTTCTATATATGGACAGTAGGGTTTATGTCCCGGGAATTCCCGGGACGGGATTCCCGGGAATCCCGCCCTTTTTTCAATCCCGCAATCCCGGGAATTTTGTGCGGGATTTCCCGGGATTTTTTTTATTCTTTTACAGAAGTTTTAGCTACTATATATTACAATTTTGGAAGCTAAATAAATTTAAAGCACTGATTTGAAATTAATTTAAATAATAAGTATTTGAAATTAAAAAATGCGATTTAAAATTTCATAAACTGAACTGTATAAAAAAATATAATTTAAGCCAAAAAAAAAATATTATTTAAGCCAAATTGTTTTTAGATATCAGTTGAATTGTGTTAAGTTAAACCGCAAACAAATACTAGAAATTCAGAAAAAAAAATGTTTCATTAAAATGGTGATCTTTGTGCAAATAAAGTAATATATACAACATTTCAACATCCGTATCTCAGTTCCAAATACCTCCAAAAAAACTAGGCATTAAAAAATAGTAATATTTTCGTATTTTCAATTGAGTATTTTGTCGTTTTTTTTTCAAATAATTTTATTTAAATTTCAACTGATATCCCTTTATTTCAATCGTATATTTTAAATATAATGCAAATGCATTTTCAAATTATTTTGGATTTCTTTATATGTTAATTTAAAATACATCTATTCAAATTATTTCTTTTTAAATAGTTGTGGCATAAAAAATTTCTATTCAAAAGATACCAATTAAAGTTAAAAACTTTAATTAATGTTTTTCGTTCAATTTGAGATCAAATATTATCAGATTTTCTTTTAAATTATTTTCAAATTAAAAAAGATATGATAAAATTTTTACAAGTAAATTACATAGAATACAAATTTAAAAAATTCAATAAGGCCAGCAGGATAGAATACATATTTACGGGTCCTGTTACAAACCCATCCTCAATATTCTATGCCTTTATGGGTTAATAATCGATGATGATCTATTTAAATAGAATTGAAACAAATAAGCAAATTGAAACAACTCAATTAGACTAACATCAACGAAATTCTAACAATGTTATTTTTATCCAGCTGCTTCCTATAGAATTCAACTCTGATCAAAAACTTATGAAGCACATATTTATGAACGACAACCAACTGTTAAATTTAAATGCAAATTATGATTATTTTTTAACATACACCATAAATCCATGTTGATAGTAAACAATTAGGCATACGTATTAAATTATATTTTTCACTATATCTAGTGTGTTAAGATGAATAAAACATTATTTAATAATATTATAGTGTCGATTTTTATAAAAATCTTTATAAAGAGAATTTGCCTAATAATTTGTGTGAAGAATACTCACTTTTAAACTCTTTTATAAAATAATTCTATACGCATAATTCTGAAAATCTGCATAGAAACAAAATCTTTAGTAATAGAAATTTTTGGATTCCATATTTATGAAATACTTAAGCAAAAAATCTATCTTAGTTTTGATTATAAAACTGGTCCGACACAAGTTTGCACCGATCAACAATTCCAATATATCCTGAAAGGGAAGAAATTAAAATAACCGTGTCTTTCACTTTTTCTATATCAATTAATTTAACCGTTCCAACCGCGAATTAATATTTATTTAATATATTTATTTTAAAATTAAGACGTCCTTACATATAAAAATATTACCTAAATATTAATTCGCGTTTTAAACTGTTAAACGAATTGATCTAGAATATATTGAATAGATTTTATCATGGGTACTACCAAAAGATGAATTTGTCGAACGATGTTTTAATACAAATCGAGTTTTTCAAGTACAATAGCTGTGTTTGTGCGGCAAGCTATCAGCGTTGGCTTATGTCATTCCTATACAAATTTGACATTAGTAACTTTGAGAGTTAACACTAAACGTTGGCTAATGTCAAATTTATATGGGAATGACATAAGCCAACATTGATAGCTTGTCGCAAAAACACAGCTAACATACGTCGGATTTATTTATTTTCTAACGAGCGGGAATTCCCGGGATCCCGGGAAATTCAGAAAAAAATCCCGCTGTCCCGGGAAATGAAAAAGTCTGGGAAAAGAAAAACCCTAATGGACAGGCTTCATCAGTGATTTTCCATTAAATTGTATTATTGTTTATATTTTACTGTCAGATTGTCTCTATATGATAATTTTTTCAACAACCTATCGGCTGTAGGAATCGAACCCATGCACTCGACAGAGTTCGACAGCTTAGCCATGTCACCCACGTAAGGCCTTGCTCATCGTGTGGCTAATTCATAGTTTTTACTCTCAGAAGTGATCAAACTGACACACAAACATTCTACTTTAGATTTTTTGTTTGTCTTCTTATCTCCTCCTTGTCACCTTTTTCGCAAATGTTGGCACACTGACGTTAGGTTTTTACGTTCAAGTGCAGGCAATTTGTGTATATCGGAGACGGACTACCAGCAGGGCATTTTTATTTTTCTAGTAAAGTGTTGTTTTTTCAAACGCGTCATATAGACCAAATGCAATTAATATTGTAATTAATATGCATTTTTATTAATTTTAATTAAGTAGGTTTGAGGTTAAGAAGAAGAATGAACATTTTTTCAAAGTTATAAACACATTATTAATTTTCAAGTCAGTAATAGCATTCTTACTGAATTAATTCTATAGCTTAATTCACAAAAGCTTTAAGTTATATGAATTAATTCTATTTTGAATGAGTTCTAACTGAATGAATTCAAATTTTCATGAATTTATTTAGAAAAAGGTAAAATGATTTTTTTTTTCATTTATTCGAATGAAAATTTTTAATTTGCAATTATAAGCTCAAATACACTATGGAACATTTTTGGGATTATTGTCTGGGGGGTGAGAAATTCCAAGTCAGGGTGATGGTACTAGGTCAGTATAGTAAAACCCTCAAAGGGTTTGGCGTTCGTATGTGTCATTTTTTTTATGACCTTTTAAATTTTTTCCTTATCTTGATGTTTTTTCGCTTAGTTGTAACATTTTGGCAAAAACGTAGTTTAACATAACTCGAGAACCACTTGTCCGATTTTGATGAAACAAATTTAGAAAAATTTAGAATTACAATTTCTCTAATCTGTTTCTATACCGTTTTCCTATATGTGCAACACTTTCGAAGTTAAAAATGAATGTATGAAGGGAAAAAAGTATTTTTTGCCTAAAAATTTAAATATTTTTTTTTAAAAATTCATAAAAAATCCAAAATGGAAAAAAGTGCCAAAACTAATTACTTTCGAGTAAAGTCACATAACTCATGAGCAAAAAAAGGCATAGATCATGAAAATCGATGCACGCGTTTCTCACTTATTCACAATTAGGTAAATGTATGAATTTCAAAAATTTGCTCCAGATATGCACAACATTATTTGGAGAAAACATTGACACTCACAAGCCGAACTCTCTCATATTTTTCTACTGTACTAAAAGAGAAATATTGATGTGGCAACACTGGTTCTGTAATGTTCACATAAAACATGCATTGTCATTATACTTGTTCTCTTTCTCACACTGGTTCTGTGATTTTTGTCATTCAACAAGTGCCGACGAACGCGAACAGTAAAAGTGATTTTTCTCCAGTTTTTTAAAAGTGAACAAAAGAGAACAGAATATGGAACTGTGCAAGCCAGATATAAATAGCTTTTGCTACTGCTGTGGTCAATATGTCTCAACACATAAAAAAAGGGGAAATTTCAGTACTGATTTTGTTCAAACATACGAGATGTACTTCAACCAAAATGTTATAGTGAACGAAAATTGGGTACCAAATATAGTGTGTAAAAGCTGCTACAACCGTCTAATGGATTGGAAAAATAGAAGACGTGAAAGTATGCCATTCGGTATCCCAATGACTTGGACTAATCCTGGCGAAGGTCACAATCCATTGAATTGCTATGCATGTGCGAATAAAGGAGCCGCAAAAAGGATAAGAAAATCGTATAATTACGTTGGTGTTGCAAGTGCCGCAACACCATTGCCTCATTCGGACCACATTCCTGTGCCAAAAGCTTCTAGCCCAGATATTTTCTCTTCTACGACTGCTCCGACATATCATGCACGTGATGATTCCCCATATGAGCCATTAGTATCCAATGAGCCAATTTTAATAAATCAAAATAAGCTCTATTCAATTGTTGCCAAGTTGGAATTAACACAGCATAAATCGGAAGAGCTGGCTTCCATTTTGAAATCAAACAATTTGTTGGCACCCGGTGTGAAAGTCACAGCTTATCGAAGTCGTCAGGCAACACTCCAAAGTTTATTCCTTGTGAATGATGAAAAAACTTCTGCATATTGCCCGGATGTAGGAAAATTGATGGACGCAATGGAAATAAAATATGAAGCAGATGACTGGAGATTATTTATTGACAGTTCAAAACTCAGCTTGAAGGCGGTTTTACTGCATAAGACCAATAAAAAACCTTCAGTTCCAATCGCCTACAGTACAGAAACGAAAGAAACATATGATGCACTGGAAAATATTTTAAAAATGGTTAACTACGCCAAACATATGTGGCGCATATGCTGCGATTTAAAAGTTGTAGCAATGCTTTGCGGTCTTCAAAGCGGCTATATAAAATATATGTGCTTTTTGTGCGATTGGGACACACGATTTTCCGGTGACCAATATGCATGCCACGGATGGAAACTCAGAGAGCACAGCAGGTTACAAACGGCCAATATTATTCGTGAGCCTCTAGTGCCGAAGGAGAAGATATTGCTGCCTCCACTGCATATTAAACTTGGAATTGTTAAGAATTTTATCAAAACTGTCGCCAAAAGAGATGAAGTTTTCTTGTGTTTGAAACTAATTTACCCGAGACTCAGCGAAAGTAAAATTAAAGAAGGTAAGTTATAATATCACATTCATTTCCCATGATTTTCAATCTTAACAAATTAATTTTTTCCAATCAGGCGTACTAAATGGTCCAGATATACGAAAGCTGATTAAAAGTGACGCATTCAACAATATTTTGATTGACGCTGAATTGAATGCATGGCAGGCAATCAAAGAAGTAATAGAAGGCTTGTTGGGAAAGCATCGTTCTAACAACTACGATGTTTCTGTCGCAAGGATGTTAAGAGCATTCTCGGAAATTGGTGTCCACATGTCCTTGAAAATCCATTATTTACATCATCATCTGGACTACTTCAGCAAACAATTTGCTACCGAATCTGATGAACAAGGTGAACGCTATCATCAAGTTGCTATGCCATTTGAAATGAGGTAATACTGATTTTTTATTTTTTCAAACTCATTTTAATAAAACAAAAACTTACAGATATAGAGGCAAAAAGTCGCCGAGTGCAATAATTGCGGAAATTTGCTGGTGGAGTAAGTTAGTGTGGCAAGACAAGGATGATCTTGATGATAAAGAATTTTCAGGAGATGCAGAAGGGCCAACAGTGGAGTCACACATTGACATTATGTGTGGTTCAGAAACTGATGATAGCGATGAATGCGATGCCACTAGTCCCGAACAACCACCATCGAAAAAGTCTAGGCAATATTTATTAAAATAAATAAAAATAAATAAATAAATAAAATAAAAATAAAAAATTATAAAAATGTTTACTTAATTTTTTTAGTAGTTTATGGCCAGAAGTCTGGAGTTATTGGGGAAAATTTATGAAAAAGGCGATAAATGACACTTTTTTGAATAAAAACAAATATCAATATTCTTGTCAAAATGGGATACCTTCACTTAATTGTAAATAAAAGCAGAACGCTATAAATTTTGTTTATAGGTTATGTGACTTTACATGAAATTAATAACACTTGATCCTTTTTTCCGTTTTGGATTTTTTATGAATTTAAAAAAAAAAAATTTTAATTTTTAGGCAAAAAAATATTTTTTTCTCCACAAATTTATTTTTACCGGCAAAACTGTTGATTATAAAGAAAAATGTTATATGAACGGATTAAAGAAATTGTAATTCTAAATTTTTCTAAATTTGTTTCATCAAAATCGGACAAGTGGTTCTCGAGTTATGTTAAACTACGTTTTTGCCAAAATGTTACAACTAAGCGAAAAAACATCAAGATAAGGAAAAAATTTAAAAGGTCATAAAATACTGACCTAGTACCATCACCCTGACTATACTGACCTAGTACCATCACCCTGACTTGGAATTTCTCACCCCCCAGATTAGCTCTTGTACTGTGATATTAACATAATACACTAAAAGTTCTATAATTGTCACCTGCTTTAATTGTCACCCCCCTTTAAAGGTCGGAAAATTTGATTCATGTAGTCAATTAATGTACTACATGCTTTTAAAGTCGTAAAAAAATATATTAAATGATTCTATAATTGTCTTTTTAAGAAATATATTTTATTTCTTCAATTCTAAAATACATTTTTAAAATTGGTCCAGTTGAGTATAAATTAAACATTTTGTAATAAATAAATGAAAAAGTAAATATTAAATATCATACATGAGACTAATTAATTATTTGGACAAATTATTTGGTGATTTCATTGCCATTAAATTGAAACTAATGCTAGTGAAATTTTTGGCATTATTATTACTTGGCCTAATGCTAATGCTTTGAAATACATAGATTTCATTACTAATGCCAATTGTATAGAAAATTCATTGTGATTACTAATGCCTCAATTATAAGAAAGAATTTGCATTTGTAAAAGTCATTTTATAGATTTCATAATCATTTCTAAGCTTGCAAATGCGGAATGCGAAAATACTTAATCAGCGATTTACATTGCGCAAAGGAATATATTTATGCAAGAATTTTACTTTTTGCAAACTTTTTTTGCAAACTAACCACCAGTCTTTGGTACGAGTTATGGGTATTATAGTACCCAGATTCTAATTTGAAAAAAACCACACTTAAAAAATTGTAAAATAATGGCGGAACGCGAAAAAAAACTTTATGGTACAATAAATTAATTAAAAGCCTTATCAGCGATTTTAATTCTGCAAACAAATATGCTGATGTAAGAAATTACTTTTTTGCAAAACTTTTTTTCCGCGAAATTTTTTCGCGCTTTTTTTGCAACTAGCCACCGAACTTTGTTCTATGAATTGGGTATTATAGTCCCTAGATTACAAATTTAAAAAAACCGCACTTAAAAAATTTTAAAATAATCGCGGAACGCGAAAAAAGATTTTATGCTACAAAAATTGAATTAAAAAACATAATCAGCGATTTTCATTCCGCAAACAAATATACTAATGTAAGAATTTTCCTTTTTGTAAATTTTTTTTCCGCGACTTTTTTCGCGATTTCTTTTTTTAATTGAGTATTATAGTTACTAGATTATAAATTTTAAAAAACCGCACTTAAAATATTGCAAAATAATCGCGGAACGCGAAAAAAGGCTTTATGGTACAAAAATTTAATTAAAAAACTTAATCATCGATATTCATTCTGAAAACAAATATACTGATGTAAGAATTTTCCTTTTTGCAAATTTTTTTTCCGCGACTTTTTTCGTGATTTCTTTTTTTAATTAATGACCGAACTTTGTTCTATGAATTGGGTATTATAGTCCCTAGATTATGAGTTTAAAGAACCATACTCAAAAATTGTAAAATAATGCCCGAACGCGAAAAAAGGCTTTATGGCATAAAAAAGGAGTAAAAACCGTAATCAGCGATTAATATTCTGCAAACGAATATAGTGATGAAAAAATCAGTAAACTTTTTGCAAAATTTTGTTTTTTTATTGAAAAAAAAAATTGCGTTAAAAATAAAAATATGCAAAATGTAAAATTTTTCCATTATTAAATTCGTTTGCAGATTGTTAATCGCTGATTAAGTTTCCGCCATTATTTTGCAATTTATTACGTGTGGTTATGTAAAATAATAACCTAGGGACTATAATATCCAATTCATAGAACAAAGTTCGGTGGCTAGTAGAAAAAAAAAGCGCGAAAAAATGTCGCGGAAAAAAATTTAGCAAAAGGGAAAATTCTTACATCAGTATATTTGTTTGCAGAATGAATATCGCTGATTAAGTGTTTTAATTAAAATTTCGTACCATAGAGTCTTTTTTCGGGTTCCGCGATTATTTTGCAATTTTTTAAGTGCGGTTTTTTTAAATTTATAATCTAGGGACTATAATACCTAATTCATAGAACAAAGTTCGGTGATTAATTGAAAAAAAAAATAAATAATAAAAAAACTGAATTAAATTTTAGTGAATTTAGCTTAAATTCAATTAATTTTTTCAAAGCTATGAGCTTAGTTTAAAGCACTTACATTTTAAAACCTATTTGCTTTTACGGTAATAAATATATTCGTTGATATTTTTGTGCTATTAAGAATTGTTATTTTTTTAAACAAATTAATTTTCTATTAAATTAGAAAATATCCAAAATGTGCCAAAATAGTATCGATTTGTGTCAGCGTTTTCACTTAAATACACCTAAGATTAGGTAAAAATACATCTTACCGTTATTCTATTTTTTTTTTTTTATAATTTTATAGAAAATTTTGACACAAGTCCATTTCAAACCATTCCACACCGACTTACTTGCTGGATTATTTTAAAAGATTTAGTAATGAGCTACTAATAACTATTTACTTTTTCTACAAGTTCAAAATAAAAAATAATGCATTACCAATAATGACTTATTTTTAGCATTATTTCAAACTTAAAGTAATGTTCTAGACTTTTTTGAAATCTATTTGTAGACTCAATATTTTTTCAACAACCATATATTTTATGATTTTTTGTATGTTAGCGAGTAAGCTGACTTGTGCGCGGCAGGTCAATTATGTATTTATCTATCAATTATAACATGTCGAGATAGCTCTGATGGTCGAGCTATAGCCTGGCAATCTGAAGTCCCAGGTTCGAGTCCGGCACTAGAAAATTTTATTAAAAAAAATTTTTACAATAAAAAAATATTTTTTTTATAGAACTTATTTCTTTCAAAATCTATTTTAAGAATCATTGTTTTTGTCAATAATGGTAAGCACATAGGTAACGATATATTTTTTGATTTTTCGACAAAAAAAGCCAAAAATCTACACAAAATCTCAAAATTAAAATTTTTTTTTGAATGTGAGAAAAAAATGTATATTAACTGTGTTATTCAAAAACTTTTAAAATACTCTAATTACAGACTTTTAAGCTAATTTGGCAAAAAGAATATTCACAAATGATTAATAAAGAAAAATTTATTAAACGCTTAAAGCATGGTATAGCCTAAAAATTTAAATAATCAAATTTATAAAAAGGTTAAACTTTTACATTTTTGATTGATATGTTATCCTCAATTGTACATGAATTTCCCAACTACACAAAATCGAAAGAATGCTAAAATGTATTCTTCTTTTACCCAATACATAAATAATGGCTAGGTTTTATTGAAATAAAATTTAAAATCGGTTAATTTAAAAAAAAATCTTATATTTTTTAATAAAGATTTGTTTATAAAAATTCTCGAAATTAAAAGTTTTAAAATATCTTTAACAGTTTGGGATTCATATGCTTTCAAAATTACAACTTTGGTTGCCAATATGTGCATTCCCGTACGTTACCGCGGGAACGCTTTTGGGCTAGTTTGTGTAACTTCGGTAAAGTACGGGAACAGACATAATATTTCCAATAGAGGTCGATATAAGGCAAAAACAATATAAAAATGTCTTACTACTGAAAAATATCCAGCGTATCTATGACGTGCCCTTACTGAGTTAAAAACCGTATTAAAAGTATCGAAAAGTATCGAGAATCAAAATTGTAATTATTGAATACTTACTAAATTTGCCAGCACTTAAATATGGCAAAACCCTTATTTAAATTTCCCAGACTGTATGAAAAAACTTTTATTTTAATTTTGTTTCAGTACAGATTAAAAAGTAATAAAAAAAATTAAAAATATTGTGTAAGTACTGTGTATACAATCAAAAGTTTATGTTTCTCCTACACATGATATCAGACCACAATATTAAAATGGTGACTCCTAGCTAAGAGCACTCAAATTTTTATCCGTTAATTCACATTGAAACAAGCAGAAAATCTCTGGAGAATTGAAAAAAGTATAAACTCGAAAAACGTAAATAGTTTGCAGTGGATATTCTTGGTGACACGACGTTTTATTAGAAAACTTTAAAATAAATTAAATAAATTGAAACGGAAACCGGAAACAATATTGAATTTTTTTTCTAAAAAACTCTGATACCATAATAACTGTAATTCGCTCGCGATGAATTTGCAATTTCGGTTTTTTATAGTGTTTTTTATAATTTCAATTACATGTGTAGAATTATCAAAATCCTGGATGAAATTTAATAGTTTTGCTTCAAAAAAACGTACAGATTTAAAAAAAAGATGTCCTAATGTAAGTTTTTGTTATACAAAAATATTGCAAACAAAAAAATTTAATTGAAAATAGAAAGTGACCAGTCTAAAGTGTTCTCGATTTTTATTTTTGGTTCAACAAAATAAAAATAAGTCTTTCACTAATAAATCAATTTGAAAATATATTAAAAAATATAAAAACTTTCTTTATCATGATGATCTTCTTTATACCATTTCATTTCATTTTTTTTATTTTTTTTTTTTGCTAACATAAACCACAATGTAAAATAGTCATATCCATCAATGTTCGCATTCTAAACACTTGTAAAAATATAAAAAAATACATAAATTTTTCAAAACACAAAATGAAAAAAAATAAAGATTGAAACCATAACATCAGCAGTAAAATAAAAACTAAATATTCAAGATAGAAAACAAAATTTAAATTTTTTATACATATTTCGAATACTTGTAGTACTCGTTATATAGTATTTTTTCAGCTGCGAATCAATATGCAACACTTGTGACAAACACGACATCACACATTTATCAGTAGTAGCAACAATGCCAACAACAACAGCGAAAGAACATTAGGCCTTTTTTTTAATCATTTTTCATTTTTGGATTTATTTTATTTTGTTAAAAAATCCATATTTTATTTTTTGATTTTCAAAATGTAATATTTTTAATCAAATCTAACATTTATTCGCCAATATAATGTGAAAGAAAAATTTTAGTTTTGCGAAAATGTAATGTCTTGATAAATCCAAAAGGGATTTATTTATTTTATAAATCCATTTTGGATTTAGCTTAATTCAATTCGTGTGTTCACATTTTTACAAAATTTAATGATTTTCTTTCACATTACATTAGCGAATAAGTATTGGATTTTGATAAAAAAAAACATTAGATTTTGAAAATTGAAAAACAAAATGTGGATTTTTTGACAATATAAAATAAATCCAGTGATTAAAAAAAATGCCTATTGTTTGGAACAACATGGTATCAGCCAGTGATGGTATTTGAGAAATTGTGAGTTCATGCCAAAATGATGTCAAAAAAGTTCCAAAATCGTTTCGTGTCATTTAATTTTTAAATTTCGTAATATTAGAATTAATTAATATTAGATTTTATCGGCTACGAAATCTTGTCAATCAAGCCGATTTGACAACGAAAAAGCCTGACATTTTAGGGACATTTGAGTTTTCAAAGAAACGAATAAATCAACTCTCACTTTCCCGATAATTTTTCTTAAAAAGTGAAACTTTTTCAAAGTTATTTAGTTTCTTAAACTGGAATCTGGAGTCAAAAGATCTCAACGAATCGCCTTTCGGAGTTGTAGGACTTTCTGTTTTAAAATCCTATCCCAGCGGAAAATTCAAAAAAATGTGAGGAAAATTTGTGAATAGATTTATTAGACTCAGAAATCCTTTTTAAAAATAAGCCATAATTTTGTTTTTTTTCTACTGACGTATTATTTTAAGAAAAATCTGTCAAACGGGTTTCAAATCGATTTGACTAATTTTTAACAAATTTTTAGGTGAAGCACTGATTTAACTAAAGATTTTAGTTATCTTCATTTAACACTATACTTAAAATCGCCAGTACTTTAACAAATTTTGAGTGTTAATTTTCAAAACTATTTTTAACAAATTTTTAAGAACCCATTCGTTACATTTTACACAATTTATTGTTAAAATATAATATTTTCATATTTCTGTTATTGCCATATAGATTGCGCTACCAATGTAACCGAAGTTTTAAAGATGGCGCTATTTCTCCCCCCACCCCCCGATTATTTTAAATGGCTCGTATCAGCGAAAGGGGTTATCTCTATCTAAAAATGGACCATTTTAATAAAAATAAAAAAACATACCCCTCATTCAAAAATTTTCTACTTAATAAAATTGACCATATCTCGAAAACTAAGCAAGATAGAACAAAACGGACAAAATATTTGCTCCTTCGGATTGATCTTACATGCCCTTAGATGATATGCACTGGTACCGGGGAGGGTCCCAAAACCCTAAATTTCAACAAAGTTTACGACTCAGTATAATTACAAACAAAACTGTAGTTTTACTAATTCCTTACTTAAATTTAGATTTGTTAAATTTAACAAAAGAATTTGTTAAAATCAAACAGGAATAAATTTTGTTAAAGTAACAAATTTTTCTGTTCAGCCAACAGACTTATTATTTTGAGTGTATGAATATAGTTTTAATGCGCCCAATTTTTAGAAAATTTTAGAGCTATAAGGACAATTTTAATAAATTTTTAATATCCTTACAGGTTCATTTAAATACTCTTTAATAGTTCCCAACATAAATATACTAAAATCAAAAGTAGTTTTATGAGGAATTTAAATCCATAAAAAATAGCAAAAAAAGATTTTGAAATGCTTCTCCCATACAATATTTTTCAAAAATTACATCAAAAGTGCCAGCATGCCACTCGGTTGTGCCAAAATGGTACTATTGTGCCATCTTTATCCACACTGATATCAGCTCTGACTTCAGCGCAGTGTTGTCAATTAATAGGTTTATATGTAAAGGCTTAAGATTTGTTAAAGTGTATTAAACAGACTCGTAAGTAGATCGATATAGACTTAGAGAATTATTTTCAAGATATTAATAAATTTTTCCATTAAATCGATAAAGTTTAGCTAAAATTTAGACAATGAATCTTTTCACTAAATTTATGAAATTTTACAAAGTCGCCGATCAGATTTTAGAAATAATTATTTAAACTTTAATAAGAAATAAAATAAGCGTTTTTATTAAGATCTTTCAGTTAAGCATGTTTTCGTCAAATAAAAGTTGACAATTCTTTTACCTTTAGATTCTTTAGGAGAAGTAAAGAGGATTTATGAAATACTCGTACTGTGATAAAGTTATTGTTTGATGAGAAAAGGAACAAACTAAACAAGAATCAACCACAGTTTCTAAGTAATGAAAGGCAAAACATTATTTTTTAAAAAATATGTTCGTGAATGAGTATTGAATATAAATGACAAGAATGTTTATTCATTGAAAGGAAAATTTTCTGAAAATTATTTCAAAAGAAATTTGTCACCAAATAGGTCAAGGTCATTTAAATTTAGCGAACAATTAAATCTCGTTTAAAGTAGTTAAGGGCGCATTGTGAAAATTAATTATTATTAAATAAATAAATTATTTTTTATTTTATTTATTCATTTAATATAGTCAAAATGAATCAGATATTAAAGTTTAACTTCATCGGATATCACTAAGCCACTTTAGCCGGGAATCCAAAATGACCCACCAATTTGATAAAAATGCAAAAACGTGTTTTTTCTTAAATTAATTTTAAAGATTTTTTAAAATGCCTAATTTGGAGATGTCGATTGTTATTTGTACTACATAATAGTTTATATTAAAGAAAAAAATATAAGTTGAAACGAGTAAAAAAGTTAAAGTCGGGCATGCCGACTATATAATACCCTACACCAGTCTGATTTAAAGCCAACTAATGTTTGGATCCGAAATTTGGATGTGTTAAAGCAGACTTGTGTCAAAATTTTCTAAAAAATCATAAAAGAAGAGAAAATCGAAAATATAGCCCATATGGGCGATTGGTCCAAATATGGACCGATCCTATTTAGAATCAATAGGCTTTTTCCTTGGGACCATGTGAGTCAACGAACCAAATTTCATTGAAATATATTCGTATTTGCGACATGCAGCTTGTAACCAAGCCAATTTTGGGGGGACCCTTATATTGGCACTAGGTCTAAACATGGACCGATTTTAACCAAAATCAATAGGTTTCGTCTTTGGGCCAACATAGGTCTGTGTACCAAATTCCATTGAAATATCTTCGTATTTGCGACCTGCAGCGTGTAAAAAAAATTTTTGGGGGGTACCCTTATATGGGCACTACGTCTAAACATGGACCGATTTCAACCAAAATCAATAGGCGTCGTCCTTGGGCCGACATATGTAAGTCGGTGTACCAAATTTCATCAAAATATCTTAATATTTGCGACCTGTAGAGTGTTCACAAGAATGCATGGACAGACAGACAGACAGACAGACAGACAGACAGACAGACAGACAGACAGACAGACAGACAGACAGACAGACAGACAGACGGACGGACGGACAGACGGACATCGTTAAATCGAAATAAAAAAAATTCTGAGCCGATCGGTATACTATAAGGTGGGTCTAGGACCAATATTTTTTGGTGTTACAAACATCAGCACAAACTTATAATACCCTCTACACGTAGTGGTGTAGGGTATAAAAATGATAATTCCAGTTTGTGTTTGGAGCGACTGCTTTCCAGAAAATTTTACAAAATTGTTTATTTTGTCAAAACTTTAACAAAATTTGAATGTTTTCATCAAAGTTTACATAGTTTTCGGAAAAGTATCACTAAACTTTGGTAAGACTATAATTTTATACCCTACACCACTACGTGGAGAGGGTATTACAATTATCTTTACATTTTTTTAAAAAAAATCGTTAACCCTTAGTGGCCTGGGGTCAGAAAATACCCATGAAACTTAATATTAATTATGACTACGAGATTGTAAAGCCATTAAATTGACAAAAAAAAAACTCTCAACTGGATAGAAATAATTATTTTATGTAACGTGGTCCATATGGGGTTAACTTTTATACTTTTGGCCAAAAAACGACCCACGAGGAAATTTACAGAATAACACCTTTCGTAATTTTCGGAAAAATATCACTTTAAATCAAGGTTGGCAACCGATACCGTTATAATACCGTTATCCGTTTCAAAACCCTTTCAAATTGACAACCGATACCGATACCAATACCGAAATTCTTGATTTCAAAAAATACCGGTATTCAAAAACCTTTTCCCTTAATACCGGTGTTGTACCGGTATGGAATCGGTTTTAAAAAAATTATTTTTTTCACGTTTTTAGCAAAAATACAAATTTTTTTAATATAAAATTTCCAAAATTGTTAAACAATTAAACTTTTTATTCATAGAAAATCGTGTTACAAAAAAAATCGTGTGTAGAAAATCGTGTTACAAATTCAAAGTGCGGTTATCAGCCTTTAATTTGCATTGGCAACATTGTTTTTAATTTATTTAACTTCATAAATATTCTCTAACTTGTGACAAATTTATATATATATATTATGTCATATGGTTCCATTAGGAACAAAGGGTCACAAATTTACAAATTTGTAAATAAAATTTAATAATAAACTGGTTTCTTAAACCCCCAGCTAAAAATCGACATATATGAATACATACAGGTTAAATGTATGTTCATGCATGCTCATAAACATGCATTCATGTCCATACATGGATACATAAATCTCCATACATGCATCATGTATGTCCACACATGTGCATTAACGAAATTTGAGGTAATATCTCAAATCAAATTTAATATCATACATTCATGTATGGAGATTTATGTATCCATGTATGGACATGAATGCATGTTTATGAGCATGCATGAACATACATTTAACCTGTATGCATTCATATATGTCGATTTTTAGCTGGGCCTTTAATTGAATTTACAGTTTCTTTTAGAGAATCCTTTTATTTATTTTATAAACTTATTTTTTTTTATTTTATTATATGATCTCAATACAAATATAAAATATTTGTAGTGAATCAACTTGTGTTCCTAATAGATTTAAAAAAATGTTTGTGTTTAAAAAATAAAACACTTACGGTGGGTCTCATACTGCAGGTTTAAACTTAGGTTAATAGTTAACCCAAAAATTTGTTGTTGTTTTGTGTATATTTTTTTGACATTTTATTTTGTTTTTAGTTAAGTTAAAGTTAAACCTACAGTATGAGACCCACCGTTAGAAATTTTTAATAACTTATTGTTTTTTGTTCATATTATACAAACATTTCCATAAACTATAGTTATCCTTTATAAAAATTTAATAAAATTGAGTTTTTTATAATTAAGAACGTTTTTTTATATTTTTGTAAATTTTTTCAATAATACCGGTATATACCGGTATTAATGTTTCGGTATCGGTTATACCGATATGATTAAAATACCGTTACCGATACCGATACCGAAACAAATAAAAAATCGACACCAATACCGATACCTATACCGTTATTCGTTTCGGTTGCCAACCTTGCTTTAAATGAATCAAAAAAAAATTTTTTACACTTGATAAAAATTATTATTTTGTATAACTTGATCCATATAGGATTAATGTTTCCACTTTTCACCAGAAAATACCTACTAGGAAATTTACAGAATAAGGTCTTTTATTTCTTCCATTTGGGACCATTTCCAATAAAACTGGGGGGTGTAATGAACGAAAATCGACAAATAGGAATTTTAAGGGGCATACATACATACTAATATACATACATGTGTAGACATATGTGGATGCATGTATGGAGATCTATGTATCCATGCATGGAAAAGCATTCGTGTTTAAGATCATGCGCGAACATTAGGGTCGACCTTATTTTTTAACTTGCGATTTAAGGCCGTCCCGCCCCCCCCCCCCCTAGAAATGTGCCTTTGGGTATAAAAATTCACCATGCAAAAACTACGGTGATCGAATAACGCGAACACGTGCCGCATCGGTCCTGAAATTTAAAATACGATTTACAAGGCGAAAAAATCACTTTTTTGGCTTTCTTTCAAAATACTGGCTCTTTAATAACCGTATTTTTGGAAAATGTAAGTAGTCTAGGTAATCTAGACTGAATTACCTTTCTGGTAATGTATAAAAATCCAAAATCGGTTGGAAAATATTTTAGTAATTGCGATTTCCTCAGTAGGGTTAAAATGAGATAAATTATGAAATTCGTAAAAAATGAAATAAAATATTTCTTTAAAAAATTTACAATGTTATACTCTAGTTTAATTTATAACATCCACAAATATTCATATATATTTTTTTGTATCCCTTGGCTTATGATAACCTAGTCCCAGGTATGGCCAAAGATAGGATTTGTTTTTTATAAATTTGCAAAACTCTATTTTTGAGTTTTTTAAAATTTTGTTCAACAAAATATAAAAGAAAGTGGTCAACGCATAGGGGTTTATTAAATACACCTTAGAGAATAATTCTACTGAAAATTACACATATCCCTCTTTTAACTTAATAGTGACGACGTTTTAAATTTGAAAATTTTACAGAAAAGTGTGATTTTGGTCAATAATTTAGATAATAGTATTAATTTTTGCGTTTTTAGCTAGCTGGAACAAAATCATTTCCGATTTCCTTTAATCCTGATACAAGAGATTGTTTTCCTACAGTTAACTCTTTCTTTACCAAGGTCAAAAGTAAAATTTTTGAAATTTTTCGATTTTTCCTGGAAGTATATCAAAACAATGTGTTGTTTCTTGCGGAATTTGGTAACACCAAATTTTATGCATAGTAATAAAAAATTAGAAATTAACCCCTATAGGCACTTGGGGTCAAAATTACCCCAATATTTTTAAATGTAAAAAAGTGTCATTTGACATGAAAATCGATATAAAAACCTTTAATTAAGCATTTTCTAGAAGAAGAAAAATATAAATTAACCTGTTTGAGAGCATGGTGTCAAAATTACGCATTTTTTGTATTATATAACGCTGGTTGGCTGAAAAAATTATGTGGAAACCCCAATTACCCCAATATTTTTAAATGTAAAAAAGTGTCATTTGACATGAAAATCGATATAAAAACCTTTAATTAAGCATTTTCTAGAAGAAGAAAAATATAAATTAACCTGTTTGAGAGCATGGTGTCAAAATTACGCATTTTTTGTATTATATAACGCTGGTTGGCTGAAAAAATTATGTGGAAACCATAAAATGTTGTTTAAAAAATCTGAAGAAAGGAGTTAATTTAGATTTTTTTATGGTTTCTAAATACTAATTACTGTAATAATATTTTCAGTGTAGAACTAAAGATGTCATGTGACCCACACAAATGGAGACTGTTTATAGACTCATCAAAGACAAGCTTGAAGTTGTCCTGTTGACCAATCGGAATAATTTGCCATCAGTCCCGGTTGCAATTTTAAAAATAAATGAAAAGTTCTTTTGATTTAAATGAAAAGTTAGTAGACCGGTTTTCAAGTGATTTTTCATTTATTTTAAATTACATATTCAGTCATTTTAAACTACAAACTATTTTGAGTGTAGTGATCATATTTCCCCGTGTGTATGTTTGGGAAAGTATGAGATCGGGTTGAATCGGAATTTGTTGTAGTTCGACAGAGGCAACGGAAAATCTTTATCTCAATGTCCGGTGAGAAATTCAAGAAAATACAATCCTTCAGTAAGGGAGATCTTAGATAACTAACGGGATATCTTACTAAACATGGAAACCTCGACCGAACTTTCCTCTTAAGTCTGAACAGATATATTTATATTTAAAATTACGATTTTCAACATAAGCTACATAAATATAGTTTTCCCACTTTCCTCAATTAAAACAGAATTAATATGATTTTAGACTATAAGTATTAAGGGACTCTTGTGGTTCCTGGTACAATCCTTCTACAATGTTTGTGAAATTTGATCTTCAGTTGCTTGAAAGTCACCATAAATATACTATTATCAGTCAATCTACAATCTATCTATTTTATAAAACTACAACATTTCTATGAAACTGTTTTGCTTTAAATTCTATTATGCAAAATGCACTAAAGAATAATTAGTTAAACATGTATTTTATAATTTCAGGTACGAGCACTGCGTAATTTCGATTTGGAAGCCATGATGGGTTGTTGGTATGTGGTGCAATATTATGCATCCACAGAAGAATTACCAGAATATGCCTGTATGCGAAGCCATTACACATTCACCAGTAATGATCAACATGTAAGTATGGATGGATGAATAAATAAATGAACGAACGATCGATCGATCGAACGTTTGAGAATGTATCCTTAGCAATGAGAAAAGATCAAGAAAAAAACTAACCAACTAACCATTCCAACCAGCCTACCTACATACCAATGCAATTCAATTATAATTTTTGGCGGAAAGTAACGCAACGAAAAAAAATAACACACAAAACTACAATATTTATTTAAGAACAAAAAGGAACAGGTTTCCGCCGCTCGTAACTCATGATAAGAAACATATAAGTGAAATTTTCGTACTGTCGTTTATTATCCCAGACACAACATACAACTTTCACTTGACAAATACCAAAAAAAAACTTAAAATACTAAATACGAAAAGAAGAGGAAAAAAGCTGGTCAGAAACAAAAAAAAAAGTACTAGATGAGATGACTCTTGGCTCAGACATTAAAACCAAACAGCCATCCAGCCCATGAAACAAAAAAAATTGTATGTGCATATATTTGTTTCTACTCCTTAATCAGGGAGGGAGGTTTCTTTGCAAAAAAAATTAAGTAGTATGTTGTTATTTTGTAAGTAGCCATTGGCATTTCTTTTCCAGGAATGAAAAGGGTCATCTTCAATCTTTTGTAACATCTTCTTCTTCTGCATCGTCTTAACAATTTCTTTGTGGGATTACAACAATTTGCATTACAATGAAAAGCGAAAATGTGCGCATTGCAACACAATACCTGCCACACATTATTCTGATTATCATTTAAAAACATATGCATGCAACGACAGGCATTTAAAGTAAGTAATGGTGGTAGTAGTTTAGTTGTACAGATGAGGTAGTTGCAATGTGACCAACTGTAATATGTCTGTAATGATAGTGACGAAGGATTTTAATTAGGGATTATTAGTTTCATCGTACAACAGAATTTAAAAACTACAGCAGCACAATATTTCAATTAATGAGGAATTTAAAAAATTTCTGAAGGGGCTTGGTGATTCCTTATATAGGGTTTTTCAATAAGAGCGCTACAAAAGTAAAAAAGTTTAAATAAAACAAAAACGATATCAATGAAATTCTTTATTCGGATATCAATGAAATTCTTTATTCCTGTGAAAGTACGTTCGATGCCATCGATCTCTTTTGCATGGCCGCCAGACGCTGAACCCAATTTTCGACGGTTTTCAAGCATAAATCGGCCGATACCGCTGCAATTTCACGTTCGATATTCGTACGAAGTTCATCAATCATCGCTGGCTTGTTGGCATAGACCATAGATTTGACGTAGCCCACGCTCAATTGTTGATCTGCTAGGACGATTATGACGACCATAAATCGGACGTAGCGCTCTTAACGTTGAGGCCACTGACTCCGAATTTCGGTAGTAAATTTTAATAATTTCGACTTGTTGTTGGCTCGTATATCTTTTCATCATGAAATGGCAAACCTTACTGAAGAGAAATGTCAAAAGAGCGGCAAGAAATATGGCGTCGTTTGCTGTCCCTGTCTTTCTACTTTTGTAGCGTCCCTGCTGAACAACCCTTTATTTGTTTCTGTAATTTCCATCGAACACGGCATTATAAGACCAAATACTGTATATGTTCTATAGTATGCTTGATAGTCTATTTGCCGCTTTTGTCGTTATTTCTGATTTTTATTTTCCCTTAATAAAATAGTCCTTTTAGTTGTGGATACTTTTCACTTGCCGTTTAAAGGGATAACAATATCTGCACGGTCTTGAATGTTTATTTCTGTAAAAGTTCTCGACTTGCAGAGTTGTTGTCTTCATCACTAGTTTGTGTCATGGTTGAAAATCTTTCTTCGTATCCTCTGTATATGGTTGGCAGCTCACGCCATCGTGAGCTTCAAGTAGAGTCACTACCCATAAGAAGCTAATATCCGGAGAACTAGACCCAACCCGTAAGATTACGATAACGGATAATATCACCTAATCTTAACCCCGATATCACCGACAGGCTGTCTAGTATATGATCGTCTAAAGTCCTATGTCGGATGCCCTGTATCGCCGGGCAATCACAGAGAAGATAACGTACCGTCTCCTCTTCACCTGGAATGCCACATCTAAGGCATCGTATATCACGCGCCCGTCCGATTCTGTTGCCGTATGTAACCAACAGCCAGTGTCCGGTCAGCACGGCCGTCAGCCTCGAGATATCCCTCTGTATATGGCTTTATAACCTTGAAAAACATGGGATGCTGATTCAAAAATTCAAAAAACTCTGGGTTTCATACTGAGGGTATAGACTACATAGATATTTAGATAGAAGGCGTAGCACTGATCACTGATTAACCGAATTAGCACCAAAGTGGGTACTCTGTTACAAGACCTGGCCTATTTGTATTATCGGGGTGTGTTAATACTCCATGGGAGCAAAAATTTCTGTTTTGTTCTATCTCGTTTAGTTTTCCAGATAGAGGCCATTAGAGACGGGCCATTTTAAAAAATCGTCATTTTACAAAATGGCCTGTATCTCCAAAACTAAGCGAGATAGAGCATTAAGAGATGGGCATTGAGTGAAAAATTAAATTCAGGGAATTAAACGAAAAAAATTTAATTCCTTATGGAATTAAAGGAAAAAAAAATTAATTCCTTGAACAAAAGTTGAATTAACTAGAATTAAATGAATTCCTTGTTGAATAAATGCATTAAATTTTATGAAGGCATTAGAAAAAAATTAATGAATTCCTTTAAGATAAATCGAATGAAAAAAAAAGAAATTCATTCAATTCCTTAAGTTTGGTCAGGGAATTCATTCCCAAAATATAAATTCAGTTCAAAAAAAAGGGAATTAGGGAATTAATTCTTCTAAGCTCTGGTCTAGAAGTACCCTTAAAGATCGATACGTATCGTTTGGATTTACCTAGTGTCTACAAATGCAATGAAATGTGCAAAGAAATTTGTTTTGCGTGTAAATCGTAAATTTTATGGCAATATTCATTGCATTTGAAGACACTAGGTTAATTATATACATTACAGTTTTAGTATATTTAGTAGTTTACGAAATTATATGTCCAATATTTAATGAATTTAGGAAGAGACATCAGCGTTACCATTGGTTATTTTGAGTGCAATACAAAAGAACTCGGTTTATTTAAAGGAAATAAACCAACGTTTTTAAAAGGTAAAAATGTAACAGTATATTGGTTTATGCAGAAACTTTTTGAAAACCGCAAAAAAAGTAATTATAGAGATAGGTAATCAAAACTTACACTACTCACCGGTATGGGGCGCTGAAGTTTAGTATCACCTGAGCAACTATTGAGTATCACTTTAGTATCAGCTGAGCTTATATTTAAAACTCAAAAATTGCTGAAAACTGCGCAAAATAAGAAAAAATCAAGCGCAAAATATGTTCAAATAATAAAATTTGAGAGTTTGTAATTTACTTGTAAAAATTGTATCATCTTTCTTTGATTTGAAAATAATTTAAACAGAAAGTGATATTAATTTATGATCTTGAGTCAAACTAAAATAACATGCGTTCCTTTTTTATTTGATTTTTTGTTTGTTATTATTTCAATTTAAATAAAAAAAGAAAATTGTCAATTTTTTGAACAAAGTGCCATCTAGTGATAACGATGTCGTTATAACTTTTGTTTTTGGTGATGCCATACCCCTGAGTCATGCTTCTTAAGTCCGTGTGACACTAGCTTTTTTTTCTTCAAGTTTTCTTGACTTTTTTAGGCAAAAAAAAATCTTTTTTTTTGTTGGAATTGCCTTGCAAAAATACTTTATATTCGAAGGTGAACCGCGCACTTTTTTTGTTTGCCTGTAAGTTGGTACGGTCTAGTGGACACCCTTAATAGCTTTAATGCCATTTTTGATTTAATTTCTAGAATCCTAAAGAGTTGCCCGGATAGTGATATCGTCATTGCTGGTGATACGTACTCCGTGTGCCTTTAGGTTTAGTTATTCGCCACGCATAACCACTCGTCGAAACTAGTGAATGAACCAACACACATTCTGAGCGTTCGAGATGAACACTCAACGCTCTTACTTCTCGGGGCAATAAGAGCTTTTGGTCATCCGTTTAAGGAGTGAGGGATAACAATATCCCAACTCTTTTAACAGATGACCAAATATTCACTGGTCCGGTTGAAATGTTTGCAAGAAATTTGTTCTTACAGGAAGCGTTCAACTACTGCCATAATCCGAAAGAGTATCGTATACTATGCCGAAGATATTTTTCCGAGCTCGTGCAGGTTCCAGTGGATCTCAATGTAAATAAGTCACCGGGGCCGGTTGTTGCACCAGCACTGGTGCTGAAACAGTGATCTTCAACGCTAGCTTGTACATTGCCTAAACTTCTTCGAACCGTCGGGAGTCTTCCAGTCACGTTGGAAGGTTGCCAATGTTAATTTCGAGCATTAGAATCGGCTCACAATCTAAGGATTGCTTTAGATATTTTCAAGGCGTTCGATCGTGTGTGGCACTGTGCACTGGTATCAAACCTTATTGCTTTTGGGGACGGTAATGACACCAAAGCATTATTCCATTGAAACTTCCCCTTCAAAATTTAGTTGGTCACATTTTGTCATTAACGTGCAATAACCACGAATAACTGTTATTGACGGTTATTACTTATTGATGATGTACACTAAGACGGGTCGAAAAAAACTTTTTTCCCACTCTCCAACTAGGATTAAAGATTGGTTAAAGATGATTCTAGAAGTGTTAAGAAAATTTACCACGCCCCTTAATACCGCCTTTTATTGTACACTGCGCCATCATTTGGAGTCTGATCGTAATATAGAACATAACATTGTTTATAGTTTGACAACCGAAACATTTCTCTCTTTGCTCATTTTTTTTTTGACTTGTCGCACTTCTAAATCGTCACAGTGCAGTATATACGGCAGTGATGTACTTTACGCACACTATTGCATTTATACTTGTGTGTGTAGCAGCGAAAAAACGAAGTTTAATCTACGGTACACTGATAAAAAATTTCAATTGCAGAAAAAAGATTCTTTTTTGAAAAAAGTGAATTTCATAAAAATATATTTTTTAATATATGAACCCCTTTGAAACTAAAAAATATATATTTTTTCTATTTTGGCTTAAGTGGACAAGGGCTCCTGGGAACCACCATGGCTCAGAAACAGTTTCGCGTTGTAGCATATTAGTGTGTGTACTCAAGTGAAAAAAATGTTGTTAGAATTTAAAAAAATAGATTTTTTGCATAGAAAGAAAGCTACACTCATAGAAATAAAGCTGTACAAATGCGTTCATAGAAATAAGTCTATAAAAATAGCTAAAAAATTTGTTAAAATTGGGCTTTATGCAGGCCCAATAACAATAAAATTAACAGATTTTTTAATTAAATATTTGTAGACTTAACATAGCAAACAAAAGATGTTGTACTAACAATTTTTTTTTGCTTAATTCACATCGAATTTTGGAAAGTGTAAATAACAGATAATTTTATTAAATCAACAGAATCAATAAAAAAAATTACCAAATATCTGTAGACAAATAAAATAAACAAAATGTTTAAAATTTTAAAGTTTTTTAATTTTTTTTAATGCGATTATAAATAATAATAGTGTTCGATGACCATTATTAAGTCTATTAATATTACCATGACAAGAGTCGTAATGCCTTTTTATATAAATATCTTTCAAATATATTTTTATTCTTTGTAATTTACTTGTAAAAATTGTATCATCTTTCTTTGATTTGAAAATAATTTAAACAGAAAGTGATATTAATTTATGATCTAGAGTCAAACTAAAAAGAACATTCATTTACAACGATTTTTCGCTTATAATTTTATTACAAATTAAGCATTGTGCATCGTCATCCATATTCTCTATAAAAAAAGAGTGTTTTCCCATTCATCATCAAACATTTTTGTACGTGTATTTTTTGTGTGTTCCGCAGCGTGATGTTGCTTCAATAATGGTTCAACTACAATTGATTTGTTTTCTTTTAACTCAGTGAGAACTAGAGTTTGCTGTTCGGTTTTAACCGAAACCGAAACCGCGGTTTTCGAGGCCTCAAAACCGAAACCGAAAACCGACAAAAATAAGTCGGTTTTTAGCAAATACTTGAAGCAATTAAAATAATTAATTAAATTACATATTATTGAGCCAAAAATTTCGAAAAGGGTTCAGCTCTTATTTTACAAAATTCTGTATTTAATTGGAATGAATAATTTCTCCATTAAATATTACTTTAAATATTTTTTGTTTTTACTACTACAGATAATATCAGCTGAGGATTATAATTTTAGTAAAAAATTGCACCAAAAGTCATGTAGTTTAAGAGATATTGAGTTTCACGTATTCAGTTCAGATTTTCACCGCTTATTTTTCACAAAGTTTTATTTCGTAGTCCGCGAAACTTATTGTATAAAATTTCAGCTTTATATTGTTTTAAACAAATTGCTAAATTCCAAATTTAAACTCTTGAAATACAGTTTAATCTGCCGAAAAAAGAATAAAAAATTTTAACTTATAACGGTTTCCGCGTTTTATTTCCCCGGCAATGGTGTTATTGCCTTTATTCGAGTGAGAAATTTAATCGAATTTTAATAAATATCTTGAATGTATTAAAATATTTAATTGTTATACATACATACTAAATTATTTTAAAACAATTCTATTAATATCACAAGAAAACCGAAAAGTAACCGAAACCGCGGTTTTTATAATTTTGAAAAACCGAAACCGCGGTTTTCAACTTTTTCGGTTTTTAGCAAACTCTAGTGAGAACAAAGCAAAAGCCGAATATGCATTTCGTATGGCATACGAAGATGTTTATAGTGTACGTGTGTTGACGCAGCGCAAGCAGCATTTTCTTGTGTAACCACGCGTGGTTGGAAATTGAGAGGGAGTACATCACTGATATACGGAAATAATATTTTGGGGCAATCCACAAATAACTGAGCCACCATATCTCCATTTCAATACAAATGAGAAAGTGGCGTAATACCAACATTGATATATATTTCAGAAAATTTCCACTCCATTCACAAAATACCGAACGATTTTTGGGGGGTTGTTATTGAAATCGTATATAAGGTTACAGAAGAAATTCTCCTAGGCTAAATAATTGCTAAATTAAGTGGTCACGAGTTGTATGGTAAGCTCGAGTTCTTAAGAATTGTCTTGATTTGCTTAAAGTTTGTCTCTTTAATTAGTGTTTTATTAAATAAATACCGTCCCAATGATGGCGGTCAAATTTTCATTTTTGTCGGTAGTTCAGATTTACAAACTATGTAGCTTCCCAGCAAAATATTAGTAATGACACCTCATTACTATCTGCATTACCAAAAATGATATATCATTACCTTTTGCATTATTTTATAATATAAAATAATGACTTCATAATAACGGCCTATTGTATTCATTGTTTCTAAATATAAAATAATGACTTACTCGTATTAGTTTAAGTAAGTACTTTTTACAGTACTCTTAATTTTTTTATTATATGTTTTATGTTTAAATTTTTATGACGAGTCCTAAAATTATACACTAGAGAAAACTTAAATTTTTCTGAATGTATTTCCTTAGGCTAATAGTATTTGCCTAACTCCTTACTTTTAAGAATCAAGTAAGCAATCGGATAACGACTTATAATTAAACTTTTTGTAAGCACGTGTGTAACCACTGATTATTCAAAATCTCATACATAACTACTTATTTCTCATTTTTTCGTAAGCGAGCGGGTAAGCGGAACTACTTATAAAAACGACCACGCCGAACAAAAATAATGAGTTTTGACGCCAAAAAATAAGTTGTGCGAAGCTATGAATTTCTATTATATAACCACTTATTTGGTAATGAAAGATTTTGCTGGGTTATGTTAAAGAAGATAATTAAGAACCTCATGAGACAAAAAAATTCTAATCTCCGCATCAATTTTTTACTGCGAACAGAGTGATTCAAAACATTTTTATTGATTTTGGTTAAATTACAGATTTTATTATTTGAGTGAATTGTAAAACTTTAAGCAATGCCTATGTAATTCTCTCACCCTATGTTAACAATTTGTGCCTGCAAATAGGAAACGGGCTAATTTTAAGGAAAGCCTAAGATAAATTGATAAATTTTATGCTTAAATTATAATAATTATGACGAACTCTATCATTAGCTACATTAAAAAATATCGTTTCTTCAATTTCCTATTTGCAACAACATTTTTATTAATTTTTCTCGCTTACTGAGAGAATTTCATACTCTTTATTTTATAAAAGTGCTATTAACGCAATCTAAATCAGAATTTTCATATCACTCACTCATTTTGTGTACACTCAAAAAGATATATACCCCATTTTGGGTGCTCCAACGCCCGTCCTTGGGGTTTAAAGCAATTTTCTCCTCCAAGACCTGAAAACTTGTTTGAAAAATCTGACAGTTTCATGTAAGCACATAGTTTATAAACTAAATTTAATATCTAACATTCGAGATAAGCACATGAGAGGATTTTTTCGCGAATTTGCGTGATTTACGTGAAACAAGCGTGACCACACGTGAGTATGAGTGAAAACTAACTTTCCCCACTTGAGTGAGAGTGAGTAACTGGGAGTGATTGGAATTTTTCTAGTGAGGGTGAGTGACTGTGACTCAAATTTCACTCACGTGACGATCTCTATCTAAAATTACTGAAAAAAGATTTTTGAATTAAAAAAAATTTTTTTTTGGTTCAAAAACTTTTTTTTCTTTATCTGCACTATATCCAAAAAGCTATCTATTAAAGCTGAATTTAACGGTCAAACTCGTCACGACATTATAGTTTTGTGCTGAGATATACATAAATATATTTTTTTGTTGGACGTTTATGATCGATATCTTAAATGAAAGCTAAATATCTTATCTATTCAGCAAAATAATCCGCACTTAAATATGATAACTCCTTCAAAAATTATAGTAGATCTATGTGGAAAATAATTCAAAAATTTTGAAACTAATTAAAAATTCTAAGAATAAAAGTGCGTTTACAATGATGGAGTACTCCAATCTGTAGCAAATTCAGTTCTTTTCTCTTTCATACTAATACATTTTTGTATTTAACTATCTTTTTTTATTCCACTCCAGAGTGAAACTTTTTCGATTCTGGAGTACGGAATTGCTGCACTCTAGAGTTAACATTGATCTGTTAACTGTTTAACGTGACAAGTATACCTTAAAAAACACATCACTAATTTGTTCACATCTCTAATTGTCAATAAATTTGAAAAAAATATATTAAAGAACATAAAACCAATACAAAATATTTTTATTGGAAATTTTGTAATAAAATAAAAAATAATTTCAAAATTTATTCAGCTGGAACAAAACCTGGAAATTCGCGAAACAAAATGTAAGTATTTAAGTGTCAAATATTTTCTGAAGTAACTCTACTCTGCATTGTGAATAGCTAACATTTTAATCTGTGCTGCAGAGTAGAGTGACTCTACCATTGTGAAAGCAACTTAAAGGCACGTTTACAATGATAGAGTGATTCTACTCTGCAGCACATATTGAAATGTTAACTGTTCAAAATACAGAGTAGAGTTACTTCAAAAATTCATGACACTTCAATACTTACATAATATTTTCGCATAGTTTAGCCAACACCGCAATTTATTTTCGTATTTAATTTTTTTTTTTTAACTTATTATACAGTTTATTTTAAAAATTTCGTTTTATTTTGTTTATTTTAAAAAAATTGTTGACAATTAGAGATGTGAACAAATTAGTGATGGGTTTTTTTTAGGTACATTTGTCATGTTAAACACTTAACAGAACAATGTTAGCTCTAGAGTGGAGCAAATCTGTACTCCAGAGTCAAACAAGTTTTACTCTGGAGTGGAATAAAAAGAGATAGTAAAATACAAAAATGTGTTAATATGAAAGAGAACAAAACTAAATTTGCTACAGATTGGAGTACTCCATCATTGTAAATGCACCTTAATGAATATAAAATTATTATAAACAAAAATGGCATACAACATATCGACGGAGTTGAATTCTTAATTCTGAATTTGAATTTTTCAACTCTTTCGTTCATTAAAAAACAGGAGTATGTACCCAGTTGGAAATATCAAGACGTCTTCAAGACAGCGTAGTAACATGTCGCTGTCACTGTTGACTTGCTAATCCGGTCCCATACAATAACATTAAGACACCTGAAGACATTTACACACAAATGTAAAAATGTCATCACGGCAAATCATCGTGTGGTCTTTACCCGGATTAAATGATGACATATCCTTAAAATGACTGGAGGAATTGTTTCCACAAAAAGCGGATGACACCTCATGACAATTCAGCAGTCCATCACAAGTAGTGACTTATTAATAATATCTCACTAAGATGTCTTTAAGATATTTCCTATAAACGTCTGTTTGACATAACAGCATTTTGTCGTAAAAAATACAAAAATCCCAAAAATATTCCTTAGTAAAAAAGATTTATAATTTTTATTAATTTATTGAAATAAAACGAATAGTATACTCAAAATAATACGTCTGTTGGCTGGACAGAAAAATTTGTTACTTTAACAAAATTTATTCCTGTTTTTTGGCTTAAAATAAAATTTGTTGATTTTAACAAATTCTTTTGTTAAATTTAACAAATCTAAATTTAAGTGAAAAATGTGTAAAACTACAGTTTTATCTGTAATTATACAGAGTCGTAGAATTTATCCAAATTTAGGGTCTCGGGACCATCCCCGGTCGTAGTCAACATCATGTGGGGGCATATAAGGGCACTCTAGTGGAGCAAACATTTTGTCCGTTTTGCTCTATCTCGCTTAGTTTTCGAGATATGGGCCATTTTATGAAGTGGAAAATTTTTATTAAAAATTTCCGAGGGTCCAAGGCCCCGCCAAAGTCCATTTTTGGATAGATATACCCCCTTTCGCTGGGATATTATACGGTTAGGGGTAGTCAAAATTTTCATCAATTTTGCTCTATCTCTCTAAGTTATCGAGATATGGACTATTTTAAAAAATCGGGAGGGAACGAAATAGCACCATCTTTAAAACTTCGGATACATTGGTGGCACCATCTATCGGGTAATAACAGTAACATGAAAATATTATATTTTAACAATAAATTTTGTAAAATTTAACGAATGGGTTCTTAAAAATTAGTTTTAAATAATTTTGAAAATTAACACTCGAATTTAGTTAAAGTACTGAGGATTTTTAGTATTGTGTTAAATGAAGATAACTAAAATCTTTGCTTAAATCAGTGTTTCAACTAAAAATTTGTTAAAAATTAGTCTAATCGATTTGAAACCGGTTTGACAGATTTTTCTACGGACGTATTATTTTAAGTGTACGAAAAATTTGGTCATTTTTGACCCCACTTTTTAACTAAACATTCACTGTTGTACATAAAAAAGTATGTAAACCTTAGATTTTTATTGTCTATCACATATCCGAGTTTCATTCGTGTACCACTTGAAGTACATTCCTTGTGAGATCGTTTACTATTGATGGCTTCAAAAAAGAAGTACTAAACAACCTGACGCCTTCAAACTTAAAACATATGTTTTATAATTTTCCTCAAACTTTCAAACTACTGCCGCCATCTTTACGTCAGGTTGGGTATTTCTGTGACTACCCTCGTAATCTGTAATCGTAGGGGTGGATTGATGAAATTGTTTTTTCAACCCGCCTTAATGTGCAACTATACATTTCCTTGGTTGAATGGTGCTCATTGGTTCGTTGTTGGGTTTTTGATGTAAAGCGCATTTTATTGTTATGGTATGGCGTCATATCCAACATTGAGGATGTTGAATTATTGGTGAGTACTCAAGTGCCTGCAGTCAGGTTTATTTTCATTTCTTACCAATAACTTTTTATTTTTCTTAGCCAATCTTTTTAGTTGTTACTTCGATATCTTTCAATTTATATTATTTTCATGAGAACAATGAAAGTGTTCATTGACCAAACCACCAGCAAAAGAAAATAAAATTAAAAATATCAAATGTATATATGGTTTGCAGAGTTGGGAGAAATTAATTATTATATAATGATCATTGCATATTAGAGCACCCATAAAATATATGGAATGTGCAAAAGTATTATTTTTCCAGCTCCCCGCGCATTTTCGGATAGGTTGAAAGTAAAAAATAAGATCTGTTCAAAAATTAGGGTCCTCAAAATTACAACAAAAAGGGTTCATGACTTTATCCATCTATAACACATAAACAAGAAGTTTCTGGTGATTAATTTGCATAGTTGTTGTTTACATAATAAAGAGACAAACATTTTCTTTATAAAAACTCTTGTCAAACTCATGACCGTTAGTGGTGTTTTAAGCGCTAAAAATCAAATATTGTGTTAAAACTAAACTTTAAATGTCTCTCATTTAATTTTGGAGACTTGCAAATACGTATACTCTTTATCATATAAATAATAGGAAATTTAGCGTTGATTAAAATCAAAATAAGCTTTTTTAAATATTTCGTCCATTCCATGACAGAAATGCCAAAAACTGACTCTGAGGTATAGATTTAGAACATATTGTGCACGCGTATACTTTAGAATGTAGGGTGTTCATTTATTTCGTTTTCTTTCTGTGCTAGTTAATCGATTACAAAATTATTTGAGTTTTCTCCCCGATTAATTTTCTAATAATAAAATTTTCAGATCGAACACATAACGAATTGTTTTATTTTTGACTCTTTTCCAATCCAGAAATTAACACTTTTTCCCATTGATCCCATTGTTGTCCCGAGATAAAAATTTTAAGATATATGCTTTAGGACTTACTCTTTGGGAATCCCAAGTTAAAACAAAATCTGGGGATATATTCCCCTCCCCCCATTTTCCCGCCCTTTAAAACGACCTTTAAATTAGGGTACACCCCTATTTTAAAAATTTTTTTTGGTTATAGTAGCCTTGTAGACAGTGTTGCCATTTTGGTGCTTTTCGGGTATTTTTTAGTGCTTTTTACCTCTCCGTACCCGGTGATATTTTACAAATACCCGCTTTTAAAAAACGGGTATTTACAGTGCTTTTTTCAATTCTAGAAAGTGCTTTTAGTGCTTTTTATAAAACTTATATTTCTGGTTTTTGTTCTCGATTTATTGAAATTCTCCTTAATTTTTGTTTAAAAGTTGAAAAAACAATACAAATTTCATAATGAATACATTAAACAGCACTTTTCGCACAGTGATTTTATACAATTTTCAGCCAAAACTCCGTTATATATAAACTTTGAAATTTTGAAATATTAGTTTGGTGCTTTTTACCCCTTTTTTGGGAATTTTTGTAGCCTCGTTTTACACTTTTTTACAACGCCAAAATGCATTTTAAAATTCTGAACTTAAATTTTTAAAAAAATTACTTTCGTGTATTTTTGTTAAATTTTTACCCTTTTTACCCGTTTTTACAATGCTTTCGGTGCTTTTCTGCCTTCTGGAGTTGGCAACACTGCTTGTAGAGAATATTAAGAGCTTTAAAAAAATTGGGCTTTGTAGCTACAATAGAACCCAAGATATTGAATTTTAAAGGTGCAAGATTGTTGCGACTTGGAGATTTTGGGAGAAATTATGACCATCCGTATTGTCGGCCCCTGATGACTTAGGGGGCTAAAAATTTGTATTTGTCAGGTTTTCACTTAGTACAACAACTATGATAAAACCAAATTTCATCATAATAGGATTGATTTTGCATGAAATAACCCTAAAATATCTTCGTATTTGCTACCTGTAGCGTGCGAACAACCCAATTTTGTGGGAAATTTATATGGCACTAGGTCGAAAGATTTAAACCAAAATAAAAAGGATTCGTCCTTGGGTCGATCTAAGTAGGTCTACAAAATTTCATCAAAAAGTCTTAATATTTGCGACCTGTAGTGGGCGAATATGCTCATTTTTAGGGACCTTTAATGTAGAATTTGCATTTCGGTTTTAACCGTAACCGTAACTGCAGTTAACCGCACTAATTAACCGTAACCATAACCGCATGCAAAAACCGTGCGGTTACGGTTAAGTTATTATACATTTAAAACCAGATTTTTGTGAATAGTTAGGTATTAAAATTTTGAAATTATTTTAACAAAAATTTCACGCAGTTTTATAAAATTTGCGTAAAACACTATAAAAAATTAATATATTTGTTTTTAGTTTTTGTGTTTAATCTGGAACCGTAACGTTGTTTTTATCAAGCGAAGAGCTCACCTTTAATAAATTTTCGTGCAGTATTTGAATTTAATTTTGGAATGATACACAAAAATTAAAAAAAATGCTACTGATTTCATAAATTAATTTATTTTGTAGGAAAAATATTAATTTTAGTATTAGAAACTTATTTATTCGTTATTATTTATTTAATATTGTTTTAGAAAGGGGATCTTCAAAAGTTTCTGAAAAAATGGACATCTACAGGGTTTTACCAAAACTAAAATAATGTGATTTTAGACTTTTTTTCGAAGATCTAAAATTTAACAAAATGCCTCTAATCTGATTCACGTCCAACGGATTAGTAAAAAAAAACCTCATTTTTGAAATCGTGAGAAAATTTCCTTTCATTTGAGTACCATTTTCGTTCATATTAATAATTTACTTTTTTCGATCCCCCTATTGGTCGAAAAATTGCTCTAGTTAGGGCTACGTTTTATGGATATAAAAAAATAACATTTTTTGAATCGTGAGACAATTTCTTTTAATTTGAGTACCCACACTTACATGTTACTATGTCCCCCCGTTTTTTTGTCCCCCAACGGCCTCCCGGGGCCGAGCCCCTCCCAAAATTAATTTCGGTTTTTTTCTATTTTAATTCCAGAGGGGGTCATATTTTTTTAATTTTTTTTTGGCGAAACCCAGTTTTGCCAAAAATTGCAAGTAATGCTTACAAACTACTTCTTTTAATACTTCACAAGTATCCATTAGTGTATTTTTACTGCTTTTTTAGAAGTTATTTTGAACAACTTCAAAAAACACTTCTTTCATTGCTTCCAAAGTATCCGTTAGTATATTTTTACAGCTTTTTTAGAATTACTTCTGAACAACTTCAAAAAAACCACTTACGTATTGCTTCTAAAGAGTAATTGCTCTAAAAGTGATCGTAAAAAGTGATTTTGGTATCATTTGGCATTTCCAAAGAGAGGGTCCCGGGTTCGATTCCCGGCGGGACCAATATTTTTTATTTGTTTTTTAATTTTTTAATTCTATTAATTTCTTTTTTAATTTTTTTATTCTATTAATTTCTTTTTTAAATATTTTTTAATAATTTGTTTAAATTCAATATTTTTTTAATTTTTAAAAATATGTATATAAAAAAATGGTGAGAAATTGCTTTTTATGCACCTGTAAAAATAGTACTGAAAACAATACTGAATTGGAGTGCACCTTTTACACTTGTTTAATAAGTAATTTAACCTTTAAATGCATGGTGTAGCCATTTGGCAACATACCGGTTTTTTAATAAAAAAAAAACCACTTGACGCACAAAACTGCATTTTTGGGCATTAGGGGCCCCTTCTGTACATAGTGTTCCTATAGTTTAGCGCAGAATTTTTAAACAGAGTAAAAATCTTGGTTTTGCTCTGTATGTTTGTGAAAAATCTAAAAGACGAGTTTTTTTACAGAAAGTGTAATATTCAAAAATATTTGTTTAAATATTTAAAGTGGTATTCTCGCAATAAAATTAATTTTGGCGACAATAAATGTATAAATTATAGTTTATAGATTTTTTTTGTTTTTCTTTTTCATACACGTTAAAATAACCACAATTTAGCTATTTGGAAAAAAACCATGTTTCAATAAAAATCACCTTTTTTTAAAAATAATTTTTTTAGTATTTTTATTGAAATGTACACGCCTTTAGAAATCATATATAAAAAATGGTCAAAATCGAAGAGATCATGCATTTAAGGGTTAATTGAAGATAATATGGAACAATATCTCGTAGTAATAATGTGGTGTTTTTATGCCAGTCAACTTTCATATCAAAGAATAGCTCAGGGGTAGGCGCTAGACTAGCAATCGTGATGTCGCAAGTTCGATACCCGGTGGCGGCAATAAAAAAACTTTTGTAAAATAAAAAGAATATAATTTTTTTTCTGAAGAATTTTTTTTAACTTTTAATTGGTGAAAAAGAGCTTCTTTTGCACTCGTTCAAAAAGTACTGAAAAAATGTTGAAGTGGGAGTACTCCTCTCCTATGACAACTCAATGTTAAAATCATTAGTGTTTATGTTAAAAAAGAATTACATCTAGATCATCAATTGTAGTGCTTTTTCTACTGCTTCGGCATGTCTTTTTTTGCTGGGGTATAATAAGTTTGTGCTGATAAGTATTTGTTACACCAAAAGATATTGGACGCAGGTCCAACTTTTAGAATACCGGTCGACTTAGAATCGCTTCTTTATTCGATGTAACGATGTCCGTCTGTCTGTCTTGTATCGATCCAAGGACGATTGGTTCAAATCGGTCTATGTTTAGACCTAGTACCCGTATAAAGATCTCTCTGGCTTGTTCCGCTACAGGTCGCAAATACAAAGATATTTTAATTGAATTCGGTACACTGATTCACCATGGACAAAGCCTATTGATTTTATTTAGAATCGGTCCAAGTTTAGACTTAGTGTCCTTATAAAGGTTCCCCAAAAATGGGTATGTTCGCATGCTACAGGTTGGAAATATTAAGATTTTGTGATGAAATTTGGTACACCGACTTATATCGGCCAAGGATCAAGTCCATTGATTACGGTTAAAATCGGTTCATAGTTAGATATAGTACCCATATACATAAAGGTCCCTCCAAAATTGACTTGTTCGCACGCTAGAGGTCGCAAGTATTAACATATTTTAATGAAATTTAGTACGCTAACTCTAACTGGGCCCAAGAACAAAGCCTACTGATTCTGGATAGGATCGTTCCATATTTGCACATATCGCCCATATGAACTCTATTTCCGATTTTCTCTTAAATATCATTAGGTAAAATGATTTTTTAGGATTTTTTTGTCATTTTATAGACAAATTTTGACACATTGGCTTTCAACCAGACTGGTATAGGGAATCATATAATCGGCATGACCGGCTTTAACTTTTTTTACTCGTTTTTCATTTTTTGTGTTTTTGCTCTGAATTTTAATAATTTTGCCGTTGTTAATTTTAGCAATTAATTAATTTGGTGTTACTCAAGTTAACCGCGATTAACCGCACCAATTTTAACCGTAACCGCGATTAAGAAAAATTGCGGTTAAATGCAAACTCTACTTTAATGGCACCGGGTCTAAACATGGACCGATTCTACACAAAATCGACAGGCATTCTCCATGAACCCATGTCAATCAGTGCACCAAATTTCATTAAAATATCTAACACGTCGGCTGAAAAAGCCGTAGGATGACACATAGTTGGCTCCACTAATGAAAAATCCATATGAGTTTTTGAAACTACCAACCTTCAGATGATACCTGTCAAAATTTAATGAACGAATATTAGTGAACAGGTTACAGCTGTTTTAGTGACGCTGCTTTTGCGATTTCGAAAACAATGTCTTCAAAGCAATTTCGTCTGTTGATTTTTAATGGGAAAAAACACCGTTCAAGCCAAATCTTGGCTTGATAAGTGTTATTCGGACTCTGCTCTATCGAGACAAATGGTAGAAAAGTGGTTTGCTGAGGTAGCCCAAAAGAGGTAGTATTACCGGAAAATACCAAAAAAGTTCACAAAATCGATTTGGCAGACCGTAAAGTGAAGTTTCAGGAGATAACTGATACCTTAAAGATATCGAAGGAACGAGTCGGCTTTATTTTGCGTGAACATTTGTCTATGAGAAAGCTTTTTTCGAAATAGGTGCCGCTTTGCTCACAGCGCACCAAAAACACAAAGTGTCGATGATTCTGAGAGCTGTTTGGAGCTGTTTGGGCGCGATAAAAAAGTCTTTTTGCGTCGGTATGTAACAATGGACGAAATTCGGATCTGCCACTTCACTCCAGAGTCGAATGAAGAGTTGATTGCCGAAACTGAGGCCAAACAATTTTTGTTTTATTGGTTATCCTACGGACTTTTCAGCCGATGTATTACTTATTTGAGACCTTCAGCGTGAGAAAAAGTCAATTTTCGGGGAAGCTTTTTATAAACGTAGTACCGATTTTAACCAAAATCAATAGGCTTCGTCCTTGTACCGACGAAAGTCGGTGCACCGAATTTCATCAAAATATCTTAATATTTGCGGCCTGCTGGGTGCGCACAAGAATACATGGTCAGACAGACGGATTCACGGACGGACAGACGGACATCGTCAAATCGAAACAAAAAGTGATTCTGAGTCAATCGGTATAAAAGGTGGTTCTAGGTCCAATACTTTTTAGTGTTACAAACATCAGCACAAACTGATTATAGCCTGTCCGCGTAGTGGTGTAGGGTATAAAAAGGAAAACAAACTTCCGGTAATGGGATTCCACAGCTGTTTCTTTTAAATTGAATATTGTTTCTGCTTGATATTATAATTTTTGTCTATTATGCTAATGAAAACGCAGTGATAATGATTTTGGGCCAACTCTGGTAGATGGTATGGAATGGTATGATGTGGTTTGGTAAGATGTCATTTGGTCACCATGCATGCAGTTATTATCAAAGTCACACATCATAATTGTCTGTCATTTTCGTCACAAGATGTATTTTTTTTTAATGGCAAATTTAAGAAGTGTGTATTGATCGGCGCTTTCTTTAAACAATTATTATTTTAAAATTGAAATCAATTTAGGAAGATCTCTGCCAAAAAAAAAATTCATACGTACATTTGTATGTACATAATTAATACTTTTTCTTTGTTATAAAAGCTATAAAAAGGGAGGAGGTGCATTTTATAGCGGTTTCATTTTTTTAAAACTTGTTTAAAGAAATGTGTTGTTTTTTATTAACTTTCATTTTCATATCATTTAGATTACCATGAACTTTACCTACATATTTGCTGAAGATCCCTTGCGAGAAAAATTACAAGGCAATATTACTTGGTTGATACCAGAATTTAATACACCAGCTCATTGGGTGCATACAGAAGATATTTGTGAGTATGAAACAGAAAAATTTTCCAACTTTTATTTATACATAGGTAAAATAAATTCATATTTAAACGAGTAAATTAGTATTTAAACGAGCATAATAGTCGGGCATTTTTTTAATTTATACCAATTTGTTTTTAATTTGCTGCATTGGCGTACCTAGACCATTTTTCTGGGGTGGGCAAACGACCCATTAATTTTCTGCTGTTTATGTGCCCATTCTCACACTCTTAATCCTAAAACACACTTTCAGCATTATGCTTACAATTTTTTCACACAAAAAAAAAAAATCTTAAAAATGATTCCTGCCTTCTAATAAAATTTTCATAATTTTCAAAATTAAATAATCCTGGTAGCTTATTCTATAAAAATCGCCATGTTTTTTATACAAAACTCTGATAGTGCATTAATTTTTCTGAAGAAAACCTCGTACAAGGAATGTATTCCAAGCTATATTCTCAGATTATTATGAAATTTAGATATTTAATAGAGAAAAGAAATCTAAGATCAACCTGTCTAATTCGTCCACCTCGGACGAACCCTATCTAACCCCATATTCTGACCACTTAAATTACCGAGGTGGACATAAATAGTGAGATGTTCATCTTACAATTTTTGTTTCTACAAAATATTGAAATTTCATTGAAATAACATAGTAGTGTTTAGTTTGAAGTAACTTCCTTGTTAGATAGAAACTAATTATTCGTTTAGAAAACTATGAAATCTAAGATATTTAACTCACCAAAAAGATTCTGCGTTATTTTTCTATTATTGAACAACTTTGCGGTTCTAATAATTTTTTTTTAAAGAAAAACTCTTATAGTCAATTATCAGAACTAAGATAAATTTGTTTCTTAAATATTTCTTATTTAAGAAATATTTAAAACAAAAATCAGTCTTAGTTCTGCCTATAGAACTGACCTTAGATTTTAACAAATTATCTGCCTAGGAAACCAGTAGTTCCCAAACCAAAAACACAGGATTGATATTAAAAAAAAAGTAATATTGTGATACTTTACGCCATCAAAGTCATAGATAAAAGAATTGTAGGTAAATTTTTTAAAAATTCTGGGGTGGGCAAAAATCTGTCTAGGGTGGGCTTAGCCCACCCCAGACCGGCCTAAGTCCGGCTGACTACTTTTTTTATTTTTTTATGATTTTAAAGTAATGTTTCAGTTACAGTTTGAATTTAAATACTATAATCATAATCATAACTATTGCAATAATCATAACAATTGCACCAATTAAGTCTTTTTTCATTAAATTTTTTCAAATTGGTATATAAATAAAATACAAAATAAATTAATCAAAATAGTGATGTTGATTTAATCAAAATATAATCGTCATTCGAATACATTCAATATTCGTACTATTAAAATATCTTTTAACTATTATTTTTCCATTATTGCTTCTTAGTTATGCATAAACATTATTATTTATCATGTTTAAATTTATTATAAATTATTTTTATTGATAAAATATGCAAAACAACATTATTCACCTATGAGTAACGAGTCAATCGTTCACTAACTTTATGAATCACTAGCAATTTATTTGAAAGTGGAGACATATTATATAATGGTGTTGCCAGAATAAAACGAGAAATTAACAAACTGTTATTTAACGATTATACATGACATTTTTTAATAAAGGTTTAATAAGGAAAACTAATACTTTAGCAATTGTATTTCTTAACCCAAAATTAAGAAAATTTTATGCATTAGAGCCATATTGTTTAAATTTTTTAAGAATTTATTTGTTTTATGATATGATTCGCTATTGAAGGCAACCATTATTGGTTAAATTAATTTGTTAAAATTGAATCAGTTCGTTTGATTATATGGAAAGAATTAACAAAAATCAAATTGATTCTTTGAATAAAAAAGTGATGGAATTTAAATGCTTATCGATTCGTTCAAAATTTAATCAGAGTTAAAAATCTAATTTAGGAATTATATTTTTGAAGGTCTGTATTTTACTATATTTGAAGGTACTGTGTAAGCAAAATAGAATCCCCAAAGAAGAGCTTTATAAAAATTTAAGGAACGTCTTTTAAAAAGCAAAACACCTTAAGTATTAGGTTGTTCACAAGGGGTGTGCTACATATCTGTTGTATCGTTGTATCGTCCTAACAAAAAACAGAGTTGTTAAAATTTTTATTTGAGTTTAACAATGATAGAAAACCGAATAGAAAACGGCTTTCTATCAGTTAGCACACTCAAGCCTAGGACTCTGAACATACGTAAAAATGTTGTATCGTGCTATTCTCAAATGTTGTATTTTTTCAATTTAATTTTTAACAACTTAGTTTTTTCTATAGTAAAGAGTTGTTTTTTCAAACGCGTCATATAGACTAAATGCAATTAATATAGTAATTAATATGCATTTTTATTAATTTTAATTAAGTAGGTTTGAGGTTAAGAAGAATAAACATTTTTTTCAAAGTTATAAACACATTATTAATTTGCAAATCAGACTAGATCTAGTTTCTGCCTTTTTTCTGTTTTTTGTTAGGACGATACAACAAATAGCACACCCCTTGTGAAAAACCTTAATATGTTATATTTGGAACATTACATTAGAAGATCTCTTTAACTTTTAATAAAAACATTTAGGAACTGCTGATTTTGTATAAGCTTTTTTTGTGAAATATTACTAACGAAGTACAAATCCATGGCTTACTACATACAAAAAGCTCATAACTCTATTTCTTATTTTTTTAGAGGAGTATGAAAAAAACTTAATAAAATTTAAATAACTTTGAATCTAAAATTTATCTGAATGCATTTTTATCACTAAAAAATTTCATTCACACATATTTACAGTTTTTAGATTTATTTTATTTTTTATCCTTCTCCTCTAAAGAAATAAAAACTCTAGTTGGGATCATTTTAAATTAAGCCACCCAAAATTTTTTAGCTTTTTAGAATACTGCGCTACATATAATTTGTCAACGAGTATTTAATAGACCTCTCTTAGATTTCAAAGTTAATATAAATAAATGATCTATACATTTTTTTAAACTTCCCAGCAAAACCTTCTCTTACCAGGTAAAGGGAAATGGAATAAGAAACCAAAAATTGTAACTACTTACACTTTGGTCGCATAACATAGATTTTAACATGGGGGTGTCATTGGAGGTAAATGGTTTCCTATATCGTACCGGTATAGGCTAAAACAAGTGATTACGAAGGAAGTACTGAAATAAGTTGTTACTTGTAATATTAAATTCACTAGTTAGCTAAAATAAGTACATACTTGAATGGAGTGAAATAAGTCGTTACACATTAGTTCAAATTTTATTGGTTACATATAGGGAATGAAATAACACGTTACCAGTAATGACTTTATTTAAAAGTACCCCGATCCGAGCAATGTAATTGCATTATAAATTTTTATTAAATCGTACTTTCGTATAATAAGTAGTAATATAATGCAATACCAATAACTTATTATTTTTACCTTTTCAATAAGTTATTATATAACACAATATCGGTAATATATTGTTTTAAAGCCTCCAAATAAGTAGTGATAACTCATTGTTTCATACCTCCCCCATAAGTATTGATGTATCACAATATTAGTAACGTATTACTTTAGGTTCATAAGTAAAACCAAGAGTAAAGAGTTACCCATTGCCAGGCAATGCGTGAAAAAGGTCCAACCCATTACCAAGTTTTTGCTGGGTTCTATTTATGTATTCATTTTAATTGTTAATTTGTTGTGTTTTGTTATTATTCATAATAAACTATAAAACCTACAAAAAATGGATAATTTTCACGAAAAATAACGAAATAAAATTGTTACTCGAGTTATTTTAGACCTGACACGATTAATCGAGTTACACGAGTAATTTCAAAACCTCAAAATCGAGTTACTCGGTTACTCGAACAAAGCAAAACCCGAGTAATTTGAATACCCTACTACCTATGTAGTGAGTACGAAACTCTCGTCTATTTCACGAAATTCAGTTTAGGCAAGAATTGAGTAATTTTACGTAATTTTAGTTTTAGTCAAGATTAAGAAAAAATTTGTTCTTAGTTCAGACTAGAGATGAGCTATATTTTCATACCGGTGATTTAATCACTGTTATTGATAAATCACTGGTAACGGCAGTGATCAAATATTTCAAGTCGCAGTTACTCGGAATGTCGTTCTTTTAATATTTTTGTACTAATCTTTCTTGCAAACTTCATTGTGCACATCAATACATGTTTTTTTCAATAACAGTGACTTGCTTTCACACTCTCCTGAATAAAATGTCTCCTTCTATCATGTCTTTGTTACCAGTCGCAACTATTATTCTTTTAAGGCCCAATTTTTAGGAAGTGGATTATCTTTAAACTTAGTTTAACGCAGTTTGTAGCTGGAATACTGCTTTTAAAATGTGATTTATTTTGTTTTATTTCAATAAAGAAATAAATTATACTCGAGAAAAAGTTTTTTCGGCAAATTTTTGTTAATAAACTTTGAAATGGCTGACAAAATTCGTGTTCGGTTTAACTAAACCAAGTTTAACTGACATCTTAAAAACTCGCCATAAATATTATTTCGTTTATTTATCAGAAAATCTAACTCTTTTCCATAGAAAAACCGTGATCACGATCACAGTTTAAAAGAACAACGATTTGCAAATCACATTCACTGAGAACAATGTTACTGAAAAATCGCCGATTCGTCCATCTCTATTACAAACCCGTGATCACGGTCACTGTTTAAGAGAACGGTGATTTGAAAATCACGATCACTGGTAGCAGCGTTATTCAAAACTCACCGGATCGCTCATCTCTAGTTCAGACTAATTTGTTCTTATTCTAAGTCTGAACTAAGAACAAATTTTTTCTAAAACTTGAAATTCCCGACTAAAAAAGATGTTATATAATCATATATCACCATATATAAACCAATATATACGTCCATATCTAATTTGATCCGAATATTGGAATATATAATTATATCAAGCGAGATAAGCATGTTATCTCACCTGATATAATTTGATCCGAAAAATGGGTCTATCTAACTGCATCAAATTATATATAAATACATATAATTTGATGAAGATTTTCAAAGAAAATTTTAGTAAATATTATTGAGATCACTTATTTCATTCATATTAAATCTAATGCTTAATGTTTAGAACAATTTTTGCTAATAAACTTGGAAATATGTGACAAAATAAAACATTACAAAAATTTGTCGGAACAACTTTTTCTAGGTTAGAGTTTTTATCTTTCTTATAAAATAACTGAATTAACTAATTAGAAATTTATTAATTCAGTTCGAGGCCAATTTCCTTATTATGAATTAATATAATAAGTACTTTTTTCAAAAACTGCTATTTTTCTTCATCAGGATACTCTCCTGACAAATACTTCACAGAGTTTTTGCTATCAAAAAACCTCTACACTTTCAGGAATGAAAAGACGATCGTTTCGGGGATTACGCCACCACTTTCTAAAGAAAACTGATGAAGGGGACCTGGAAAATCCCCGAAACGATCCTCTTTTCATTTCTGAAAGTGTAGAGGTTTTTTGAAAGCAAAAACTCTGTGAAGTATTTGTCAGGAGAGTATCCTGATGAAGAGAAAAAAACAGTTTTTGAAAAAAGTACTTATTATGTTAATTCATAATAAGGAAATAGTCCTCGAACTGAATTAATAAATTTCTAATTAATGAATTAAAAAGGTCGAAAAAAACAAATTTTATTTTTTAAAATAAAAATTAAAAACCAACATGATAAAAAATTAACTTTCACAATTAATTTTTTTTACGGAAAAATAAATGAACTTAAACCATATTTATTTCAACATATGTTTGTCTAATTTTTAAATTTAAAAGTAAAAATAATTATTTCGACCTTTAATTCCACAATGAAAAAAAAAATTTCCTTTATTTATTTCTTTAAAATTATTTTGAGTTTAATAAAGAGTATTTCGCTAACTATTTGGAAAATATATGTTAAATTCAATTATAAACATTTATTTATATGTCAAAGTGCAAAATTCAAAACCAGATCCACAATTTCGCAGTTTTTTTTTTTAATTTTTATAGTGCAATTAAACTTTATAAAATTTTGTATAATTAAATATCATGTCAGATAAATTTATACATAAAATTATTACAATTTTATATTAACTTTGTTATATATTTTGATATAAGATTGTTTAGAGAAGCTTATACGCCATTATATATAATTATGTATAAACTATATTTGCAGATCTCTTAATATATGCCTGGAGACCAAATCGCATATGATTATATATAACGTCGTATCAAACATATTTATAAAACCAAAGTGTTAATATAAATGTATATGGTCATATAAAGCCACACATATAAACATTTATAATTATATCAAATCATATAAGATTATATGAAAACTTTTTTAGTCGGGTTTTAAAACAAATCTCCTACTGAAGTTATTAATAAAAAAAATCGTTTTTAGTTGTGACTATAAAACTGGGCCTATGATTTTGTTATTTTACTTTAGAATCTTTTAAATATACTACCTCTGTTCCGAAAAAAGGTTAACATTTCTATTGATTTTTTTGTTCCAAAATAATGTTAACATTTTACTAAGCAAAGTGTTTTTGTTCAAATAAAAGAAAATAAGTTAAAATAACAGTTCATGTGCAACTATTGTGGTAGAAAAAAATATTGTATTGTAATAAAATTAATAAAGAATATTTTGACGATCTGTTGCTAATGTCTTTTCGCTGCATTTAATAGAAACCAGTAAAAGGCCATCTCGGCGAAGACTTTCTTTACCCATACGTCGAATTTTGTAATTATTACACCATCTTTGTTAAGCATTATAGATTCCATACATGTTTGTAATGTCAAAAATATGTTTTCTAATTTATCTGAATGCTGTTAATTTTTTCACATAAAATCAAAGAATTATTTTAATTTTAATTTTCAACTTTGACATCGAATTAAAAATAAATTTAAAAAAAAATGGAAAGCTATCTATAAATTCAGAATCACTGATATGTCCTAACAACTATCCAAAAAAAAATTAGGTTTTTTAAAAAACCTCCATAATCCCAGCAAAAATATAGAAATGTTAAACTCATTTCGGAACGGAGGTAGTATCTCTGAAATTTAGTTCTATAAAAGGCTTTTTTTATATAAAATAAAGAATGCCCTTATATTTAATAAAGAAATTGAAAGTTTTTCCGCAGATCTGAATTGGCTTATCAAAAATATTCCTATTACTGGATGGGGTTAAAAAATTAAAATTATATTTTATTCAACAATTATCTTTAAAAAATTTTGTTGAAAAAAAGCTGAACTCAGCAGAATCTGTCTGGTAAACATTCGGAAGACACAAACAGCAAAAAAAAATCTGTTAAATTTACAAAATTTCAGCTATATTTTAGTTAATCGAAAATGACACTTTACTCTGCTAAAGTCAGCAAAAAATTTTATGGATATTAGTCGACTAAACTATCACAAACAATTTTAAATTTTTAGTTTTTTTTTTTATTTGCTTAATGCGAATAACAATCTACACTGCGCTTCTAAGTCTACGATTTTCTAGCAAATATTTATGTTTATTGTAGCAGGAGAGGCCGTTTATTGTATTCAACTAAATTAAATTTAAAGATAAATAAATTAACCTTTAAATACATAACAATTTCTTTACTGCTTTTTGTCTACTAGTATTCAGCAGCATTTTTTTTGTCGATATTAGCAATGTAAATTTGCAATTCAACAACAAATAATACTAAAATTTCGTATGTTTAACAGTTGCATTTTTGCTGTTCTTATCTTACGAATATTTAGTAAAAAGTATTTACTAATTTTTTGTATCTTTTCTTTGGTTGCTATTTTTACAGGATTTTACTATCAGCGTAAAATTATATTATATCAATGGTTTGTTTGATAATTCCGAAGAAAATAAAGAAACCGAAAAGAAAAGTTGAGATTTAATTTATTCGTGAACGCGAAAGAGTTCCTAACTCTAAAAATAAGCAACATTTTTGGGGTTTTGATCCACACAGATATTTCAAGGGCCATAAAATAAAAAACCGAGCTAACTATGCAAAATCCTTTGGAATTTTACTTTCATTTCGCGTTGGCACCATCGCACAGTGGGCTGAATCATAGAGAAAGTGAGGATTAGTTCAGGGGGATCGTAGTTTTAAAAAAGTATTACTTTTTATCTATGAATATTCACAAATGTATAAAAATCCAGCATTTTAGAAAAAAAAGATGAAAAAAAAATTTTAACCCGTTAGGTGCGCTTTTGTTTTTTGGAAAAATGCATATTTTTTGCATATTTTATGATTTTTAGTGCATATTTTTGCATATTTTTCCTTAAGTTGCATGTTTTCTTCATATTTTTTTTTTTAATTAAAAGATTTAATGAAAATTAAAGAAAAAGAAGAATTTGTAAACCTTAACGCAGCACTTAACTATAAGATTGGAAAAATCGATCAATTTAAAGAGCATTTTTGGATTATTAGTACATATTTTTGGGTTTTTAGTGCATATTTCCATTTTAGTGCATATATTTTGCATTTTTTACTGCATACACGCAGAAAAAAGCAGATGGAACTTTATCTAAGTGCTATGTAATTATACAACTACATAAGTTCGAAGTAAATTTTACAATTTTCTAGCAAAATATATGTAATTTTTCGTATATTTTCTGCTACACATGTATATATTTTGCAAGGATTGTATATATTTTACAAAAGTTACCCAGTCAGAAAAATACAAACGGGAAAGCGTTGGCAAAGCACTTTAACAGGTGGTATAAGTACTGGCAAAAAGTGCTTTCCCATTCCCAAAATGATAACATCATTAGACCGGCTGTTCAAAAAGCGCCGGAAAAGCACTGGAGGAACAAAACTTTTAAACGTTGGCAAAACGCTGGCAAACCCAATAAATAGGTGGTCTGGAAATATATTTTCCAAAATAAAATTAAAAAAAAGTTCATATGTATTTTTTTTGGTCCTGCCGTGATTTGAACCCAGGCCGTCAGATTGGCAGACGATTGCTCTACCCACTGAGCTAACGAGACATATAATATTTAATGGCTAAACACATAAATGAGTGATAATAGCTGCACAACTACTTGATGTGCCAAAATGCTAGTATAGTAGACGCTCGCAAATTAGAGCTTTCAGTAATTCGAACGTCCAGAAATTAGAATCAATGTTTGCAATACATTAAACGCTCTGAAATTCGAATTTAAAATTCTAATTTCCGAGCGTTTTTTTTTTTTTTGGTTATTTGAATACACAGGAAATCCCCAATTTATTTTTATTCTGTTTGAATAAAGTAAAACTAAAAAGGGGAATCACCAAATTATATATGTTTTCCCTATTTGTTTTTTTTTGTCGCATTTATGTACATTTTTGGCTAGTTTATTTGTGAAATTTGATACGCGTGTACATATTATTTGGCAGTCTCTATTAAATAGTGAAAGTGTATCATTTAAAATGTTAAATTAACGTAAAAAAAAACACTTTATCATTGGAAACTAAATTCAAAATATTAGAAAAGCTTGACAAAGGCGTTCAAGGGAACCGGTTAGCCCTAGATTTTAATGTGACAACATCTTCAATCAGCTACATCAAATCACATAGAACAACAATATTAAATGCTGTTTCAAACACATATCAGGAGGCAAACAATAAATCTTTGCACAGCGCTGAATATCCAAAAATGGAAAGTCGTCTGTATGAGTGGTTTTTAAATCAACGAGAAAAAAAGTGTACATTGACTGGGCCAATATTAAAAGAGAAAGCTAAACAAATATTTAGAGAGGAATATCCCGATAAAGATGAAAATGCATTCCGGGCAAGTGATGGATGGTTTACCAAATTTAAGAAGCGACACGGTATCCGTTTTTTTAAAATTTGTGGCGAGATTCTTTCCAGCGATGTTGCTTCAGTCACTCCTTTTATTCATCGATATCGTGCAAAGATCGCTGAGATGGGTTTAATGGAGTCACAAATATATAATGTCGACGAAACCGGATTATTTTTTCGTTGCCTACCAGACAGAACCTATGTCTCTGCTTTTGAAAAAAACGCCCCTGGACATAAAATTCAAAAAGACAGAATTTCAGTCCTACTTGGTGCAAACTCTGATGGATCACACAAATTAGTTCCATTGGTAATTGGAAAAGCAAAAAAACCCAGGTGTTTTAAAAATTTCAATAATCCTCTGCATTACAACTTTTCAAAAAATGCTTGGATGACTTCTCGGATTTTTCACGAATGGTTTCACGGAATATTTATTAAAGAGGTAAACAAAAATATTGATTTCAGGTTCAGTAAATAATTTTAAAATTTTTTTCAATTCACAGGTGATCCGCTTTTCTCAGGAAAATAATTTGCCTCCGAAAGCCATTTTGCTTATAGATAATTGCTTGATAGATAATCCGCTCATACACCCATTGAGAAACTTAAAAGTGACGATGGAAACATAGTTGCATTATTCTTTCCACCAAATGTGACAGCAGCTTTACAACCAATGGATCAAAACTCTATTAAGTTAACAAAGCTCAATTACAGAAGTATGTTTCTTTCTCAGTTAATTGCTGAAGGTGGTGAACTGAAGAATCATTTGAAATCCCATTCGATCCGCAATGCTATATTATTACTGAAACAAGCTTGGGATGCGGTACCACAAAGTGTTATGAAGAAATCTTGGTCAAAGTTGTCCAATTAGGACTCTAACCAATACGACAGCGACGATGACGTGCCAATAGCACAATTGTTGCAAATAGATCAGGACTGCAACGAAGTTATTCAGATAACTCAAGCTCTTTTAAAAGAAATAGCTCCCAACGATTGCATCGGTATAGAAGACATCGACAGATGGAATGAAGATATGTTTGATGACGGATCTGTTTATGTTCTCAGTAGCGATGGTGAGTCTTCAGATAGCAGCGAAGACGACGTTGTTGCAGTATCATCAGTTGTCTCTAATACTACAGCCATTGAAAGCGTAAATAATTTAATAAAATGGTGCAATAACAGTGAATTGTTTTCAACTAAGCATATAAGTAATCTTTTGGCTCTCCGTAATGATATTTCGGATTTAAAGAAACCAAAAAAACAAATATACATAACTGATTATATGTCAAAGATTAGTTGTCAACTTGGCCATTGTTTAATTTTAATTTTTTAATTTTTTTTAAATACAGTTTTTTAGTTTTTAATTAAAAAAAATACATGTGATGTAATTGGACTGCATTGCTATGTTTTGTTGCCATTCGTTTTTTTTTTATATTCATATTTTTAATTTAAAAAAATACATTTGATGTATTGGACTGAATTGTTGTGTTTTGTTTTCTTGTTTTTATCAAATAAAATTGAATTAAAAAATATTAAAAAGAGTTTTATTTAAGTTTTTGGAAGTAAATTTACTCAATTTTTTTTCGAAAAAAAAACGTCCAGAAATTAGAATAATTCAGAAATTAGAATTGCCTCAAAAACAAAGCGGTTCTAATTTGCGAGCATCTACTGTATTGGCAAACAATTTTTAGTAACTAGTATGCCAGTATTGGGAGGGCAAAAAACAAGTTGGTCTTGAAGGAACTTTCCCACAAACAAAAAAATTGATTTTATAAAACAAAAAAAATTTTAAATAAAAAAAAATCCAAAAAAAAAATTTTTTGCTTGCAACCGGATTTGAACTCGCAACCTTCCGACTACAAACATTTTTTAACGAAGCGTCAGCATTTTTATAAAATCATTGGTTTTCCAGTGAATTGATTTTTGTACGCCTGGTAGCATTGGCTAGGTAGCACTGGATAACCACTGGTTGCAAACCTTGGCATATCACTCTAAGCCAATTCTTTGCCAGTGGTTTTTTTTATAAACCACCGAAATTTTTGTAAAAAAAATATTGGTAAAACGCTTTTCGCAAACGCTGGCAAAGCGTCCCAAATGAGTGTTCTGCCAGTCATTTATTTTTAATACCGTGGTTACCCAGTGGTATGCCAGTGCTTGATTTTTTGTACCACTGGCGATTTCTGACTGGGTAGTTTTACTAGAACTATGTAAAACTAACTTGAAAATTATGTATTTGTATAATTACATAGCTCCTAGGTAATATTCCCCCTGTTTTTTCTGTGTGTATTTTAAGCGCAAATTTTTGATTTTTAAGTGCATGAAAGTTGCTGCCCTGGTAATTACTGTTAAAAACAACAACTACTGATTACTACACAAACAACTGTCATGTAGTAACTGTCAAACTCTTTTTAGTGCACGAATATGTGATTCACTTATTTTTTATTTCAAAACCAGAAAAATATTAAGAGAAACACTTATTAAAATTTCGGTGATATTAGACTCACGCACACTCATGCAACCAAAAATTTGACTCACGCACACTCACTCACGAAGAAATTTTTTCTACTCACACTCACTCACCATCACGTGAGTAAATTAAGGTTTCACTCACGCGTGAATCACGCAAAATTCTGCTCACGTGCCCATTTCTAGTAACTATTTGACACCAATAGTACTAAGATTTTTGCTTTTATTATTAAGCTACATTCACAGTGATGGAGTACACCACTCTGCAGAGTGGAGTGTACTAAAATAGAGATGGCATGATACAAAAAATATGTAAGTGCGAAAAAGAAAGGAACAAAATCCACTCTGTAGAGTGGAGTACTCCATCACTGTGAATGTAGCTTTACCCAGCAAAAAAAGAGATGCCAAAGCAGTAGAAAAAGTACTACAATTAATAATTAAGATGTGCCTTTTTAACTGAAACACTAATGATTTTAACATTGAGTTGCCATTTTTGAACGAGTGAAAAGGAAACTCTTTTTCATCAATTAAAAGTTTAAAAAAATTCTACGTAAGAAAAAGAATATATTTTTTTATTTTACGAAATTTTTTTATTGCCGCCACCGGGTATCGAACTTGCGACCTCAGTCTAGCTCTCCACCGCTGAGCTGTTCGTTGATATAAAAGCTGACTGGCATAAAAACATCACATTGTTATTGCGAGATATAGTGCTTTATTTTCTTCAATAAAAGTACCCAGCAAAACCTTTTATTACCCGGTAATGACTTTGGTAAGAAGAAATAAGGCTAGGTAACCTCTTACTTTTCTATTACCAAATATATTATTTTAACAAGGGCATGTCCATCGATGTAACTCCTTACCTAGTAACATGTTATTCTGAACTTACAGGTAATAAGTTTTTAAAAACATTAAGGGTTTTCACAAGGGGTGTACTATTTGTTGTATCGTTGTATCGTCCTAACAAAAAACAGAGTTGTTAAAAATTAAATTGAAAAAATACAACATTTGAGAATAGCACGATACAACATTTTTACGTATGTTTAGTGTCCTATGTTTGAGTGTGCTAACCGATAGAAAACTGAATAGAAAATCATTGTTAAACACAAATAAAAATTTTAACAACTCTGTTTTTTGTTAGGACGATACAACGATACAACAGATAGCACACCCCTTATGAACAACCTAATTTTGTTTAAATTTTAATTTTTTAAAATGAATATTTATTTTAAATTCACGGATTTTAAACAAAAAATAGAATTTATAAAATTTTCTTTAAAAACGAATTATTTATACCAATATAATATCCAAACGTATGAATTTGTTATTAAAAGTAATGCAAGGGTAATATGTAAGGGTCCAAGGTAATGCAATGGTAAGCGGTTTGATATATTACCAGGTAATATTCATAGTAATACCCATATATTACCAAGATTTTGCTGGGTACTTATTAAACAAGGACAAAAGTTGCTCTGCAATTCAGTATTGTTTTCAGTACTATTTTCACAGGTGCATAAAAAGCAGTTTTTCATCATTTTTTTATATATGTATGTATATATTTTTAAATTTGAAAAATCAAAAAATATTGAATTTAAACAAATTAATTATAAATTTAAAAACAAAATAAAATAACAAAAAAAATATTGGTCCCGCCGTACACTTGCAATATTATTGTACAACTTCACGTTTTAGTTCTTTAATCTACGAAGATTAAAGAGAAGAAGAAAAAACTATACAGCATACCAAAGAGAAAGTGACAATTAAGTTTAATTGTTGTACAATAATATTGCAAGTTTTAAAGAAGTTGTACAATAATATTGCAAGTGTATAGCCAGCTTAATAAATACAGACGACTCGCGGTAATGTGAACTAATTAAAACCAATTTATCGAATTTGTTCGACAATTCGGCATTTTGCTTCCCATAATAAAACGTACGACAAAACAATTGTCGCTGTCGTTCTTGATCCAATTGTGATTAATCTCTAAAACGTCATTAACATGAACGAAATTAAATTACTAATCTCCTCGTTTTTGGTTCTTTATTCTATTACCATATAATGTCAAAATATGATGTTATATGGTAATAGAATAAAGAACACAAATGAGGAGATTTAGTTATCTCGTTCATATGAATGACCTATAACTCTATAAAATTTAATAAACTGATATTATTTTTCTTTCAGATGAAGGTATTTATAACACCTATGTTTTGGACACGGATTATAAATCCTGGGGCCTTATAATGCATTGTGCTGAGAAAAAGAAACATCCTCGATATCTTTCGGCTTTATTGTTATCTCGTGAGCCAACTCTGGGGGAAAATGTTGTGAATTTCTTAAGGTAAAGTTTATTACAATTATTTTAAAATTTAATTTTATTATAAAAAAAATTTGTCCTTTTATTTTTAGAGAAAAATTACCACGTTATGATATTGACTTATCATTTATGTTCCAAATAAATCAAACAACTTGTGATAATCTAATGGAATCTTCACAAGATGATCCATTGGCATATATAGTTAATGGTCGGAAAAATGCTAAACAAATGTTTAAGATTATATTAAAGAATTAGCAGTAAGTTTGAATAAATTAACATTAAACAAACTTGAAAAAGATATACATATACTTGAGGAAACTTATAAAAATATCAGACACGGGGACTAAAGTATACTTTTCTCGAAGCAGAAGGTTCGCTTAATCTAAATCAGGCCACAGAAATGTCCTTCCATATCAGATCTTCGAGCTATATAAAAGGGAAAAACTTAACTTTTCTTCCAAATATTTCGAATCATATGTTTCCTCGAAAAATATTTTTAACCAGATTCGTAACGGATTCTGAATATACTGAATATTTTTTACTGATTTATCGTTTTTTGAAATTTGCCGCAATTTCAAAGAAAAATTGTAAAAGAAAATAAAAGGCCCAAATTTCAAAAAACGATAAATCCGTAAAAAATATGTCATGCTACATTTAAACCTGTGCAAAAACTATGTATTCAGATCAGAACTTTGAAGAATTAATTCCTTAATTCAATTTTTCAATTCTGAATTAAAAATTCGATGAATTAATTCACTAAGCACCATATATTGAATGGAATTAATTCATATTTGCTTTCTATTAATTAAATAACTATTAATTTTTCAAACTAGTTATATTAGTTATATTTTTTCCAAATTTATCTATATCTGTAAAGTTTTTATTTTTAATAGTAAAAGGCTTTATTTTTGAATCATGTAGGTTGATAAACAGCATCCGGTTTCTAATTTTTTTATTTTTACTAGCACACGCTGTAAAATTGCTTATTTAAAAATTTTATTTGCACATTATTGTTTTCTTCTACTGAACGGTAGAAAACAGGCTTTGAATTCAGTGAACTTATTTTATTTTTTTTAAATTCAGTGAACTTATTTTATTTTTTTTTCAATTCCGTGAACTTATTATTTTTTTTTTAATTCACTGAACGTAATTTTATTTTTTTTTAATTCACTGAACGTAATTTTATTTTTTTTTTAATTCACTGAACGAAAATGAAATTGAACGAATTCAGTAGTGAATTAATTCAGTAAGGAATTAATTCACTTTATTTCCGTTCGATTTATAAAATTGAACGCATTCACCGGTGAATTAATTCATTTGATTTAATAAAAAGAACTATTGCAATTGAATTAATTCTTTGAATTTGTTGTTTGATGAACGCGTTCAGTTGAACGAATTCAGTGAATTACTTAAGAAAAGGAATTCATTCAATTCTAGAGAAAATTGAATTCGATTGGTAGTGAATTCATTCAAAAAGGAATTAATTCTTCAAAGCTCTGATTCAGATGTCGTTACGAATCTAGTTAAAAATATTTTTCGAAGAAACATTCGATTCGAAATATTTTGAAGAAAAAATAAGTTTTTTCCGTTTATATAGCTCGAAAGTCTGATATGGAAGGACATTTCTGAGGCCAGATTTAGATTAAACGAACCTTTTGGTTTCAGAAAGGTATACTTTAGTCCCCCCCCCCCCGTGACCGATATTTTTATGCCTAAACTTATAAGTTTCCTCAAGTACTGACATCTACTCACTTTTTCTCGCCAGTGTATGTATATTAGAGCGACTCACCTTATGTGAACAGGAAAAAAGTAAAATAATTTAACCCCCCTCAAAATACACCTTGGTTTGTTTTATGATGATTCTCAAAATATTTCGGGTCTAGCAATGAGATCTCATTTTTAAAAAAAGGACTTTTTTGAAATTAAATTTTGTATTTTATCTGAAGACAACATACTCAACATGGGTATCATATGAAAGGTTTTTTTGCGGCGCGTCCAGCGGTATATCCAGATATTTTCTACTTTCAAGGATATTCTATAAAAAAAACAAATTTTTGACTCTTTTGTACGGAGATGTTTGTGATTGAAATGTCAGACTTATTATAAAATTAATTATTATAAAATTTTATTTAGGGTTAGGCTATATTTAGATTTTTCTTAAAATATTACAGACATGTGTATTTCAATAAAATATTTTATTTAATAATAAACCTACAAAAAATTTCATAAAATATTTTTATTAAATTGGGGTAACTTAGAAACTTTATCAAAATTTGGTCTAGAGCACCGTGAAAATGTATTAATATGGCAAAATTCTAAACTATATCCACTCAGCGATGATTTACTTGTGAAAAGAAAATTTTTGGTATACATATTGCCTTTCATAAGGCACAACTACACGAGAGAGAAAACTGTTAGAGGTAGAGCAAAAAACACCTCTAAATCAGGGATGCCAACTTAGTGCTTTTCGTGGTAAATCTTGTGCTATTTGATGTGCCAAAACGCGAAAAATATTAATGAAACGCGCAACTGAAAAAAGCGCTAAATTGGTGCTTTTCCGAAATTTATTTAGCGCGTTTTGCTCTTTTTACACATTCTTTGTGTTTTATTGTTGTTATGGCAATATCAGGAAATCTATCAATATTTGTTGTTATTTCAATAACGGTAAATTAAAATATCAAGGAAAAGTTGTAAATGGAATGCTATTCGAGCTAAATGTAGTTTTGTTTGATGTGTCAAAACGCGAAAATTTTCAATTTTGCATATTTAAAAAAAACTTAGTTATGGTCATATATAATCGTTCGTAGTTCTGACTATAAAACTGGCACTTAAATTTTAAAAAATCTAATAACTTTCCTTGATTATTATAATCACAAAACATGGAATAAAATTCAAAAATTTTGCGAAACTTATTCGTCTTTATTTTTGTTTTACCCCCGGTCGACGTATTTACGGATGTAGGTCGTACGCTTATATTACAAATTTATCTGTTTTTAATTAAACTACGTATTTGAAACACGACAAATTTTTTGAAAGGTCGTAAAAAATGTTTAGTGCTTTTTTACCCGTTTTTAAGTAGAAATTTGCTCGTTTTTACCCTTTTTCGTATATTTTTTGCGCTTTTTGCTATGAAAAAGTTGGCATCTATGCTCTAAATAGCTTAAATCATTCACAATAGAGCTAATTAGAGGTGTTTTTTGCTCTATCTCTAGCAGTTTTCTCTCTCGTGTAGATGTGCCTATATGATGCCCATATTGGTAGCATTCGGCAGAGAAACCTTAAACTGATACCGGTGACTTGTAGCGCTTTGTGATTACTTACTCTGCTGAACGATGTTTTCTTTGTTTTGTTTTTAAATACATTTTTTCTATATTTTCCTTTGATTTTATAAATTTTTTATTTTTGAATTATATTTGTATGTTTTATTTGTCAATCATACAAAACAAAAATTTTTTTAAATCAACAACAACAAATGTATCACTATTTGATCAAAAGTAGCAAACATATTTGACGCTACCAAAATATGACAGCGCTCAGACTGAGCGGGTAGTGATCAGGTCGTTCAGCAGATAGTTGCCCAACTGTTGTAGAACTGTTGACTGTCAAATTGTATCTGCCGAACGCACCCATTGAGTATATTGTCTTCAGCAAAAATGCAAAATTCTTACAAAAACTAAAAAAACCCTTTTTTAAAAATGGTCCAGCTCGTGAGATCTCATTGCTAGACCCGAAATATTTCGGAAATCATCATAAAACAAACCAAGGTGTATTTTGAGGGCGGCACTTTTTTTTACTTTTTTCTGGCCATATAAGTTGAGTCGCTGTAATATACATATTTTAAATATTTATATAGTTTTATTAAAAATTTACCCCTAAATTCATAAACGATTTGTAAAATTATAGGAGGTTTATTGAACAAATTTTGTATGAAAATGACGTTTTGTAAACGTGCTATAACTTTACAAAGCATTTATGAATTGAGGGGTTAGATTTTCAAGTAGAATGAAATGTAATATTCTATCTACATTCGCCCTTACTACATATCTAAATTTTTCAAATGCATATTTTAGTTAAAGTCGACTTTAGTTAAAATATTGGGTGGCAGTATGCCTTGACTTGGTTTATTTTTGGAGCATTCTGATTGGTTAATTTATTTTCAACCAATCAAAATGTTTGAAAATATAAATATTTTTGTAGGGTTTTCATACACAAATGGAACACAACCGTATGTTTAAAAATAAAGTCGACTTTAAATTTAAAATACTCTTTATAGTAAGGGCCATTGATTTTCCATATATGTATATAAAACTAAAATAGTTGTTAAATATTACGCATTTAAAAAATTAAATCCATTTTTTTTTTATTTTGTTATTCCATACGCAAGACTTAAGGTTGAAAAAGAGTTAATTCTGTAACTCACTTTTTTAAAAATAATTAATATTGGCTCAAAAAGCATTCTCGTAAATCTTTAAATTATAAGAATGAATTATATTTTCAATGATTCAGATTATCCTTAATTCATTGAATGAAAAAGTGAATTTCCACCAAAACTTTGGAGGTTTCCACCAGATTCTAGTGGAAACCGCTATATTCCAAGTGTATATTATTTCAGTGGACTTTCACGTTGTGATTTCAGGGGAATTGATTGAAATCGCATTATTTCAGCAAAAAATTTATTGCAAATAAATTAATTGCATTCAATGATTTCTAAAGAAAATGGGAGCGTTCGGCAGATACACTTTAATAGTCAACAGTTCTACAACAGTTACAACTATCTGCTGAACGACCTGATCACTAGCCGCTCAGTCTGAGCGCTCAGGTAGCGCTGTCATATTTTGATAGCGTAAAAAATGTTTGCTACTTTTGATCAATTAGTGATATATTTGTTGTTGTTTATTTTAAAAATATTTTGTTTTGTAAGAATGATAAATAAAAACATAGGTATACGTAAATATAATTCAAAAACAAAAATTTAAAGAAACCAAAGGAAACTACAAAAAAATTGTATTTAAAAACAAAACAAAGAAAACATCGTTCAGCCGAGTTACAAATCACAAAGCGCTACAAGTCACCGGTATCAGTTTAACGTTTCTCTGCTAAATGCTACCAATGATTCCAAAATGATTGCAATCACAAAATATTCCAATTTTGACAAGGTTTTATTTTGAAATCTGAAATCATTTTGAAATCAAATAATGAAATCAGTTTGGTTGAAATCACTTTGATTTCAATGCCAATTGATTGCAGTTTTTTACAGCTCTGCCATTCAATGAGTTAAATATTAAATGAACATAACATTTTAATCATTCATTTTAGGTATTAATTCAGTACACTCAAAAAAGTTTGACAGTTTCTACATAACAGTAGTTTGTGTAGTAATCAGTAGTTGTTGTTTTTAAATACAATTACAATAGTCTTTCTATGAAAAAATACAAAACAACTGTTAGGTCAGTTATTTAAGAAAATAAATAACGAAAAGTACTGCAACTTCGTAATAGTTGTTTAAAGCAGTTAAAACTGTATTGTATCTCCAATGCATTAAAAGGTAATAACTGGAGAACTGTATGGAATTTTCATTTCAAATTTCAAGAACGAAGAAAAGAAAAAAATAGTTTCTTTCTTTATTAAAACCCAAGAAACATTTTTACGGATTCTCCGGCACGTACGGATTCATGAATCCGGCTTTTACGGCACGTAATACACGTATCCGTCAAAGCTTGCAGGTATACAGAACATTAACGGACCGCGTAATCGGATTTCCGAACACAATACGTTTTAACTCCGTTTCCATACCGTAAAATACGGACTTTATTGATTCACAATAAAAACAATTAAATTATTTTAAAAACTGAAGCTCAACCTTTAATTTGGAAAAAATACCTTTGTGGCGAGAAATAGTGGCGGTAGCTGGATCATCATCGATTAAACAACTTCAAGTCGCATACATATATTAGATGGTAAGAATAATAAAATTTAGTGCGTGTTATCCAATGGTTTGTGTAAGATGGTTTGTTTTTGTAACAAAAGCTCTGTTCCACGTACGTTAACGTGGCTACCAAATTTTTCCAAAATTGTGTCTAAATTGTTGTTTCGATTAAATTGGAAACCCGCGGCAACGACGTGGAACAGACCTAAAGTATGCAAAACACAATCGTAAATACAATCAATTAAACCATAACTAATTTATTTTTTCTTTTGCATGTAAATGATCGATTTTATTATGGGTGACTATCGTGAATTGATGCGCTAGATAAAGAGGTAAACTGATGTACTAAATATAGTGTAGATGTAAATAATATCGTTATTTATAAATCTATTAAAAAGCAAAAAAAATTATTACTCAAAATTAGTCAATTTAGATAGATATACACCCCAGAAAGTTTGACAGTTACTACATGACAGTTGTTTGTGTAATAATCAGTAGTTGTTGTTTTTAACAGCAATTACAGTTGTTTTTCTATAGAAAAGTGCAAAACAACTGTTATGACGGTTATTTAAGAAAACAACTAACGAAAAGTACTGTAATTTCGTAACAGTTGTTTAAAGCAGTTATTTTTAGTATCATAATAAACAACTACCAAAACAGTAATTTAACAGTAAACAGTTATTTTTGGTAGTTATTTAAAAAATAAAAAATTTCATTGAATTTTTTTGGACTTTAAAAATCCTTGTTTAGTTTATATTTGTTATTATTGAAATATTTCTAGTTGCAAATAAAAATCAGAAACTTGTATTGTATCTCCAATGCATAAAAGCATAATAACTGGAGAACGGTTTGGAATTTTTACTTCGAATTTTAAATAAGCTGAAGTAATAACACATACAGTATTGTTCGAAACCTAAGCAACTTCTCCTAATAAAGTAATCAAAGTCCTACATATTCTTTTTAAATTGGTTTATACAAAATAACACTTTTAATTTTTATTATATTAGCTATGTATCTACACTCAGGGAATTATGTAAGTAAAATCAACTGCAAATGACAGTTAAAATAACTGCATTTGCACTTAAAAAGGTGTAGACTAAATTAGCATTTAAATCAACTTCAATATGAAGTTATTTTTAACTGTTATAAATCAACTGACAAATGTAGTAAAAACAACTACAAATGCAATTAAAACAACATACATGCAAAATATTGTGAAACTGTACAAACAACTGCAAATGTAGTTAAAATAACATAAATAAAAATTATTTTAAAAATTATTAATTTAATAAAAACAAATTTATGTAAACACTCTTAACTTAATTTTATTCTATAATAAATTTAAAACTGAGAAATCAAAATTTACACTTACATAGGGGTTACACGTTCAATTTTTGCCTTTCAAGTTTCAATACACTCACATTTTTTTACTAACACACTCACATTTGAAAAATTGAACAGCAACTTGATATCAATTTTTGCTTTCAAGTTTTGAGAAAACTTGACGGTCAAGTTTTAAACAGCTGATCAAATTTCTTGTAAATTTGTTTTTCTTTTTACAAATATTGTGCCGCAATAAAACACGATTGATAAAATACGGAATGTGAATACATCTAAGTCTTTTTTTATGTGGTAGATGCGTCCCAAAAATAACCGCATAAAAAAATCCGCATAAAAAATAACTCTACTTCCATACAAAAACGGGCGATGCGTTCCGAATATTTCAAAAACCGCATAACTTTGAAACAAGGTGGGAAAATTGGACTAAAATCGCATAAAAAAAACTATAGAATAAAAAAATTTTAAAAAATGTTCATTTATTTTTACTTTTAACACAAAATAACACAAAAAAAAAAAAAACCGCGGCTAAAATTCTACATATATGGATTCATACAGGTTTAATGTATGTTTGTGCATGATCATAAATATGAATGCTTTTCCATACATGCATCCATATATGTCCACACATGTGCATTAAGCAGAATACGATCGCATTCCCGAGAATTCGATGACAATTTTGAAGCCAGAAATAACACATTTTCTTATTTGAGACTCATTTATTTTAATTGCTCTTATTAAAGATTCTCCAGGTTTAAAATATTTTCCAATATCAGCATATCTTTTGTTCAGCTTTTCATAAAATCTAGAACGGGAAATCCCAATTTATTTCGCAGTACACATAGCATAGGAAAGAAATCAAAAAGCTTTCTTATTTTGAAAAATGAGTTATGCCAATATTTAAAAATGCTAAAAATGGCAAAAAAAATTAAATAAAAAGTATTATAAAAGTTGGAAAAAAACGCAACACAAGTCGATTTTAAAACCGCATAACTTCAAATCCGCATAAAAAAAACCGCATAAAAAGAGACTTAAGTGTATTTCGGTATATCGACAAAATGATTTAAAAATAAAAATAAATAAGAAATCAATTTCTGCTGACATGAAAATGTCTGTGGAAGATGTGAAGAAAAAAATAAAGTCTTTTCGAACAGCCTACAGTGCGGAAACAGCCCACAGCGGCGATCATTTTTAGTTCTTTCCTTGACGACGGCATCTTGAAAGCAAAATTGACTATCAAGTTGCATGCAGCCTAGGTCACGGCTTCAAGTTCAACTGAATTTGACAAGCAGTATGTGTTATCAACTTGAAAGCAAAATCTTGATCGTGTAACCTCAGTGTTAATGTCACTTTTATTTTTCACTATCAAGATATTGTTGTAGATTTCCGTCTGTGAGGGATGAAATATGGTATTGTTTGGCTTCCTTTTTTCTCCAGGTAGAAATGGATGAAAATATAAAAGAACTGAAAGAAAATAAATGCAATATTTCTTTTAATATTCCCGTGAATAAATTCATATTTTATATTATAAAACTTACCTTGTTATTTTAATAATAATTAAAAATATATAATCTTTTCCGTATTACTCGTCTTCATTCTTTGGCGTTGTTTTATGACTAAGACAAGAGAAAACATGTTCTTCTCATATTCTTTCACTAGAATTTTCTAAACAAGCGCTTCTTACACATGCTCCTGTGTGCTTCGTTTGTGTGCACACACACTTGAAAATTTAAGTATTTGTAAAAAAATTCAAAAAATAACTGTCAAAAACATTGAAAAATTTTGCTCTAAGTAAATTAACTACAATTGTAGTTAAAATAACTACAACCGCATTACTACACAAATAACTGTCATGTAGTAACTGCAGAACTTTTCTGAATGTACCATCTAATAATAACAACAAAAATTTAATTCCATTTCCTTGGCAATAAAAAAAAACAAAATGAACTGCATATATTATGTCTGTTCCCGTACAATACCGAAATTACACAAACTAGCCCAAAGGCGTTCCCGTACTCAAAATTGCGTGTAAATTGTTGTTGTTTGGGCTGTTTTGGATTCCCGTGGGTACCCGCGGTAACGTACGGGAACGCACATATTATTGTTCGAAACTTAAGCAACTTTCAGTACTTCCTATGATACTCTTTCTTTCATATGACCTCCGCACATCGTTTTGCCATAGAAACTATAAGATTTGATAGTGTTGTGGTTGATATTGATTCCCACTCTGATTTTAAGCAATTTATCCGCTCCCGCTTATTACTAAAACGGCGAGTTCCGACCTTGCGCTTCTAAATGCCGAATAGGTTTTCTATGGGAGTAAAGTCTGAAGATTGAGCTGGCCAATCCAATAATTGAATCCCATTAACAGGTAACCATTCTTTGAGCCTCTTTTACGAGAGTTTGGGTCATTATTACGCTGAAACACCCATCGAATTGGCATTTCCTATTCGGCATATTGAAACTTGTGTTTGGCTAAAATATCCATATAAACAAAGCGATCCATTTTTATTTGTATTTCAACAAAAGGCCAACTCCACTCGTCAAAAAGCAGATCCACACCATTACATTTCCGCCCCTATGCTTAATTGTGCCTTTACAATAACGCGGATGTAACCGTTTTGCATTCGGTCTTCGAACGTGGCATACTCCTCTGAATTTAACAGGTTAAATTTAGACTCGTCGCTGAGTAAAAGTATTTTCCATTTTCCCACAGTCCAATTTGCGTGAGCTTTTGCAAAATCCTACACTAATAAAAAAAAATCCCGTACAAAGAGGTCAAAATTGTGCTGGCGCAAATACATGTACTATTTCCTGTTATTTTAGCAGAATTTTTACCTATTTGTACGGGTTTTTTTTAGAGAAAATAACAGAAAAATTAGTTAAATTTAATCAGAACTCGTTTAACAGACTTTTGAACTAACTTTTTTTATGAGTGTACCTTAAATTTCATAAAACTAATGAAAATTAGACGGCATGAAGCTTCTCAAATTATTTTCCAATAGTCGTTTTCTCACACTCCTCGAACTAACATTGAGATTAAGCTCACTCACAACATCTTTGGAAGAAATAAAGGGTTTTTTTCTTAATTAATTGGACAATTTTCAATCTGTTCGATGTGAAGTTTTTCGAGGTTGCCCTCTGGTATTGGCTTTCTCTACTATTCCAGTAGCTTTGTACTTTTTAATTAGTAGCGAAACTATTGATTTGTTAATGCTTTATTTGTTAGCTATAGAGGCTTGCGATTGGCCCTTATTAAATAGTTCAACAATTTTGAGCTTAAATCGACTCCGTAACGTGTAATACGCGCCATAGCTGCACTTCTAAGTAATTGATTCTGAATCTACAGAAAGAAAAAAAATTTTAATTTTCTTTGTCAATCTAAACGAGAATTAAATAAATGTTTCAAAATTATTGTTTATTTGTTGCAAAAAAATACAACAATAATATATGGAGTCAATTTCGCTTTTGGTTTTTTTTTTACTAGCAAGGAAATGGAATTAAATTTTTCTTTTTATTATTAGAATGTAGGCACACAACATAATAAAAATTAAAAGTGTTATTTTGTATAAATCAATTTGAAAAGAATATACAAGACTTTCATTATGTCTGTTCCCGTACTTTACCGAAGTTTCACAAACTAGCCCAAAGGCGTTCCCGTACTCAAAATTGCGTGTAAATTGTTGTTGTTTGGGCTGTTTTGGGTTCCCGCGGGTACCCGCGGTAACGTACGGGAACGCACATATTACTTTATTAGGAGAAGTTGCTTAGGTTTCGAACAATACTGTACATATTTTTGTAATCGAAAGAAAAAAAAAATATTTTTTTTTATTAAAATATACTTTTATAAACAAAAAGAATTGACTGTTAAGAACAGTAGTTTTTACCGATTTTGTCAGTTATTTTGAAATTTTTGTAGTAAAACCGACAAACTTTTGTGAGTGTAGCACTCCGTTTTTGGTCCGGAGTCACTCCGTTTATATACGACATAACGGTTCGAAAATGGTCCGTCATTGACGGACTTTCAACTGACTTGTCCGTTTTTTACACGACGAAACGGTCCTTCAATGACGGACGTTCAACGGACTTGTCAGTTTTTTACACGACATAGCGACGGACTTACAACGGATTCGAATCAGTTTCGATATTCCTTAAGATCCGTTTTCTGATCCGTATGCGGATCCGGAAAACGGTACGTAAACGGAGTTGGATTCCGTCTATGACGGACCGAAAACGGTACGTAAACGGAACGATTTATTTGTTGGGTATCGACTAGGGTATTCAATTAATCGACATTTTAATTTAATCAATTAATCGTTCAAATAATTATTCGGGTTTTTTCTTAACCGATTAATCGAATAAAATTTTAAAATTAATCGATTAATCGAAAAAATGTTATGTAAAATAATATACATACATTTGTTGTATTTTTAATAATTTTATTTAAAAAAAGAACAAATAGAGTTTCGCAAACTCTTTTAAAATTCATAAAAACAAAAATACTTTAATTGAAATCATATTTTATAAAAATTTGTATTACTTCTGTCCTCTCTGTAATATATTTAAATTTTATCCAAATCGGGGAGAACCACACCGCAGACCTTTCTTTAAATTTAGCATTTTATAAAAATTAGCCAGATTTTACCTCCATGTTTACGTCCCTCCATCCCTTTATTTGATTTTAGCAACTATTTCGCAGGAAATTTAAAAAAAAAGCATTGTGATTAATTTTGACAAATTTGTTTCTAGCCAGTGTTGCCAAGTCTTTTTTACAAATCCCCCTAAGTTGTCCAAAAAACCCCCCCAAATTTGCTCTACCACTAAACAAGATCCCCCAAAAATAAATTTTCCAAAAATTCAGCAATTTTCTAAGTTTTTATTTCAAATTAATTTTAGTAAGTAAATGCAAATAATTGATTTTTTGTTTTTAAAATAAAAAACTTCGTTATATTTAAGCTGGTTTTCTTTGCTTTGCTAGTCACAGTCTAAAATTTTTCAACTTCAAAAATATGTAGGCTAAAAGAAAAGAAAAATTGATGTGAAAAACTATCAACAATTTGGCAAAACCAATCATCGAACTCTAAAATTTAATTGGTTTTTAAGGCAAAACTGCCCCTAAAATGATTTTCTTACCCCCCAAATTTCCCCCTAACAAATTTATACCCTCTAAAATCCCCCTAAGCGGTTGAAAACCCCCTAAATCTAGGGGGAAAACTTCCAACTTGGCAACACTGTTTCTAGCAGAGTTAGCTGAATTGGGCTCTGAAAAGTTCATATATAATATAAAAGGTTATTTAGTTCTCATTAAACATTATTTATCTTTTCAAATAAAAAACTTGGATATTTTTATTTTTCTTTTAATTTGCCATTTATTAATTCGAATCCTATGGCTTCGGATAATATGCTTTGCTAAAGGATATTATGAATGCAGAGTGCTCACTACTGTTGATGTTTTTGTTGTTTCTTTGATATTTAAGATGTTTTTTACAATTTGTTAATTAAGTTTTAATCAAATTCCATATTTACTTTAATAAAATATACATATACACTCAGAAAAGTTCTGCAGTTACTACATGATAGTTATTTATGTAGTAATGCGGTTGTAGTTATTTTAACTACAATTGTAGTTAATTTACTTAGAACAAAATTTTTCAATGTTTTTGACAGTTATTTTTTTAAACAAACTACAAAAATTACTACATTGTAGTAACATTTATTTTATGCAGTTATTTTGAATTTTATTTACAAATACTTAAATTTTCAAGTGTGTATGCACACACACGAAGCAAACAGAAGTATGTGTATGAATCACTTTTTTAGAAATTTCTAGTGAAAGAATATGAGTATAACATGTTTTCTCTTGTCTTAGTCATAAACAGGGCTGCCAGATGATTTTGATGAAAAATCGGCACTTTTTCCCAAAAAAATCGGCATTTTCGGCACTTTGATTTTAAAAAATCGGCAAAAAATCGGCACTTTAAAAAATACTCATTTATGTAATATTTAGGTTACTTTACATAAAAAATATGCGAAAAACACATTTCGTGTAAAATAATATGTTTTAAGTTTAACAATTAAATAAAAATAAAGGCTTAAGAGATAAATGAAATGATAATTAAAAAAATATTAGTTGTATATTTATGAATATTTTTATGATACATATTCATATATTATCTGACCAATACTATGTACATAAATTAATTTTTCAGCTTTTAAAAATAGTTCTTCTCCGAACTTAAGGTACCCGTACACCTTGAAATATTATGCAAATATTGGCCCTTTTTTTAATCACTGCATTTATTTTATTTTGTTTAAATATTCACATTTTGTTTTTTAATTTCCAAAATTTAATATATTTTTCAAAATCTAATACTTATTCGCTAATATAATGTGAAAGAAAATAATTAAAGTTTGTAAAAATGTGAACACCGGGATTGAATTAAACTAAATCCAAAAAAGATTTATAAGTAAAATAAATCCGTTTTTGATTTAGCTTAATTTAATTCCAGAAATTGCGTTTTAGAAAAATTAAAATTTTTTCTTTCACATTATATTAGCGAATAAGTGTAGAATTTGGATAAAAATATTAAATTTTGAAAATTAAAAAACAAACTGTGGATTTTCTAACAAAATAAAATAAATCTATAAATAAATCCAGTGATTAAAAAAAGGCCTATTATTACTAGGGCTCGTATATTCATGCATTTATAATCGTGTTTTATGTACATAAGACGTATGTATGATTGAAATCGAAAAATATTCACTTAAAATTTTAAAAATATGCATTTAAATTTTTAAAAATATGCATTTATTATTGATTTTTCAAACGTTTTTGATATTATCAATTCAGTTTTAGTATTACATATTTGTCTTCAAAAGTAGTTTAAACATGGAAAATTGCCATTAATCATCGTCAGAAATTGATTTATGTTTGATACTTTTGTATTCGGGATCAAAAAAATTTTTAAAAATATTTAGAAATCAGAATAGAATATTGTTCTACCTAAGGTGCAAATCCTAACATGGTATTTAGAAATTTTAAAAATATTTTTTTTGTATAGTGTATAGGCAAATACAAAAAAGTATGCTAAAAAATATTCGTTTTTAGCAAATAATGCAAAAAAATATGTACTTATACCACAATATGCAACAAACTAATTTAAAAACATGCATTTTCAGCAAAATATGAAAAAACCAAGCATTAGCAAATCGATGCCATTTTGCTGAAAATTTGTTGATCGCAAAGCTATTTTGTTAACATTCTTTTTCAGCTAACGATAACAAACATGAATTTACATGAACTTTCGAAATGTCAAATATAGAATTATTTTCTTATTTATTAATGCATTGTAAATCACTAAAAATTAAAATTTCGTGTTTTTTGAGTTTTAACAAAAAATCGGCATTTTTCGACCAAAAATCGGCAAATCGGCATTTTGCATATTTTTTAATAAAAAATCGGCAAAATGCCGAAAAATCGGCAATTCTGGCAGCCCTGGTCATAAAACAACGCCAAAGAGTGAGCACGCGTAATACGGAAAAGGTTATATATTTTTTATTAAATTACTAAAATAATAAGGTAAGTTTTATAATATAAATTTATTTACTGGGAATGTTAAAAAAATATTGTATTTATTTTCTTTCAGTTCTTTTATATTCTCATCCCTTTCTACCTGGAGAAAAAAAAGGAAGCCAAACAACAGCATATTTCATCCCTCACAGACGGACATGTACAACAATATCTTAATAGTGAAAAAAAGTGACATTAGGTTGCGTTTACACTTGCATCGAAATCCCGAGATTTCGCTATTCACCACTCTGAAAAAACAATGAATAATTGCATATAAATGTGCAATTTTTAATAAAACACACATAGTTAGCTATAATAAATACATTTTCTAAAAATTTTAAGTTTATATGCTTTCCTTCATTGTTTTTTGAGAGTGGTGAATAGCGAAATCTCGGGATTTCGATGCAAGTGTAAACGCAACCTTAAGTGTAAATTTTGATTTCTCAATTTTAAATTTATTATAGAATAAAATTAAGTTAATAGTGTTTACATAAATTTGTTTTTTTTATTAAATTAATAATTAAAAAAAAAATTTTTATTTATGTTTTTTTAACTACATTTGCAAGTTGTTTGTACAGTTTTACAATAATTTGCATGTATGTTGTTTCAATTGCATTTGTAGTTGTTTTTACTACATTTGTCAGTTGATTTTTAACAGTTAAAAATTACTTCATATTGCAGTTAATTTAACTGCAAATGTAGTCTACACCTTTTTAAGTGCAAATGCAGTTATTTTAACTGTCATTTGCAGTTGATTTTACCTACATAATTCCCTGAGTGTATATTTTTAAAACATTTTATTAATTTTTTACCAATTTCGATTAATCGATTAATCGTATTAAATTATTCGAATTATTCGTTATTCGAAATATGGCCATTTTAAATTATTCGAACAATTTTTGAACAAAATTGTTCGATTAATCGAATATCGATTAATCGACTGAAAACCCTACACCCTATAAATTCCTTAGTTGATTATAACGAATATTTCAACTATATTATAGGTGAAATACCCCTAACTAATATATAGTTGAACTGATTTAGTTGATGATAACTAAGTATTTTGATTATCAAGAAATTAATAAAAATCAACTATTTAATTTCAAATAGTGGTTAATCGGAACTATAGGTATTGTATTTCGCTTTTCTTTTCAATGAAACAGACATTTGCAAAAATATTGACCAATGTTTTATTACATATTACAGAAAAATCTAAATTTAAATAATATACAATAACACACTTTAAACTTCTTTTGGCAATTTTTAAAGCTAATCTTCTTGTTCTAAAAATCATCTTCTCCTTCCTAGAATCATCTTCCCTTACGATTTGTCGTATTCGAATTTCGGCCACAAATGTTTTTGTAATTTCATAATATCTATCTAATTTTTAATTGTTATTCCAAAATTACATCTGAAAAGAATCAAAACACATTAGATAATAATTCCAAATGGCTAACAACATTAATAAATTAAAACTTACCAAAATATTTATGATTCAATATTTTTCTTTATTTTTGTATTAAAAAAATATTTGAAAACTGTTGTGGCAACTTGAAATTAATTGAAATAGTTATTAACAGGGCTCAAATATTATTGATTTTAACGAAAACAATAGTTGTTTTTTATTATGATAGTTATTCATATTTTCTTTAATATTTTCTTTGACTAAAGCATACTCTCCCCTATATGCTCTGAAAATTTCAGTAAAAAATTCGCGGAAATAAAATTTGCACATGTTTTTTTTTTGTAAAATATGTTTTAGTCTCAAGTAATATTCTAAGCGTTAAATTTGTGTATAAAATTTTTTGCACTATTATTTAAATCTTTTTTATTATTTTATTTTTATTTAATTATTTTATTTACTATATCGCATAACAAAAAGATACAAACTACATCGAAAGGTGCAAGGACTGTTCGCAGTCTTTACGGAAAGCCAATGACGATTCCTCGATGGTGGGCGAAGGCACGTTATATGGGGCTTTTTATAAGCTATAAAAGTAAAAAATAAAAAACAAATACAAAACTAATTAAAAAATTTACGAAATAGAAGCATTTTGACCGAAATTAAATGTCTAATAAATTCTCTACCATTGTTTTCAAGAATATTTGGGTTGATATATAAAATACTCTAACCGCTTCTTCCCAAATTTACACATGTAGAAAACTGCGAGATATAAATTTTGTTCATACACGGTTTTCTGAAATTTTGCAGTTTTCTTAGCGTAAAATTAATTTTATACGAATGGGGGAAATGTTTTAGTTGATCTGTTATTTAAGTAAATGAATGTTATTTTAGTTTGACTCTAGATCAATTCTTTGTAATTTACTTGTAAAAATTGTATCATCTTTCTTTGATTTGAACATTGGCGGACTTAGGCCTAGACTGCTTTTTGCCCACCCCAGAATTAAAAAAAAATCTAGCTGTAAATCTTGTATTTATGATTTTTGTGGCAAAAAGTATCACAATATTTTTATTTTCTTTAAATATCGAGTAATCCTGTGTTTTTGGTTGGGAAAATGTAGTCAGAACTAAGATTCGCTTTTATCTTATATATTTCTTAAATAAGCAATGTTGTTTGAGAAATTTTTACCTAAGAAATATTTAAGAAACAAATAGATCTTATTTCTGATTTTAAAACTAGCCCTAAGAGTTTTTCGTTAAGAAAAATTATTAGAATAACATCTGTAAGCAATTGGTACGAAAATGGAAAAGAATTTTTAATAGGAACATATCGCAGAATCTTTTTTGGTGAGATAAATATATTAGATTTAATAGTTTTTTAAAGGAATAATTAGTTAATAAATATCTAACAATGTAGTTACTTCAAACTAAACACACATTTTGATGAAATTCCAATATGTTTTAGAAAAAATCTAGGATGAACATCTTACGCTTTTTGACCACCTCGGTAATTTAAGTGGTTAAAATATGGGGTTAAAATGGGTTCGTCCGAGGTGGTCGAAATAATGAGACAGGTTGATCATATATTCCTTTTCTCTATCAAATATACAAAGTTCATACTAATCTGAGAGTAAAACTTGGAATACATTACTTGTATGAGGTTTTCTTCAGAAAAATAGATGCACTTTTCAGAGTTTTCTACAACAAATGGAGATTTTGATATGATAAACTACCAGGATTACTGAGTTTTGAGAATTATAAAAACTTTATGGGAGTTTTTTTATGAAAAGATTGTAAGTATAATATCGGAATTGTTTTTTAAGAGTCTGAGAATGGGATAATTAATAAACAGCCGATATACAAGACCCTTGCCCACCCCAGAAAAATGGTCTAGGTACGCCTATGGATTTGAAAATAATTTAAACAGAAAGTGATATTAATTTATGATCTAGAGTCAAACTAAAATAACATTCATTTAATTAATTTTATACTTTAAATGCATTTTGCCAAAACCCTGAATTCAAAAAACTCTAGTCCTTATCGTTGTCCTTTTTTTGAATTTTTATCAAATAAATTTTATATCCCCGAGCAAAAGTGCCTTTTTGGAATTTTTAAGTTTATGTGGCAACTTTGTTAAAAAACATTTTTTTTAATAGAAATTGGGCCACGATAAGGACTAGAGAATTTATCTGGAATTAAGAATCACTTTACATTTTTATTTTCCAATAATTAAGGAAGGCTGCACTTTTTAAAAAAGGCCAATAATAATTTTTCAAAATACTGCAAAAACATATATATTTTAAATAAACATATTAATAATAAATAAAATTATAAAAATATTATTTAAATTTTTGATAATCGTTCAAATATGCCCTCTAACGGTGGGTCTTATACTGTAGGTTTAACTTTAACTTAACTATAAACAAAAGAAAATGTCAAAGAAATATACACAAAACAACAACACATTTTTGGGTTAACTATTAACTAAAGTTTAACCCCTCAATTCATAAATGCTTTGTAAAGTTTAGCAGGTTTACAAAACGTCATTTTCATACAAAATTTGTTCAGTAAACCTCCTATAATTTTACAAAGCGTTTATGAATTTAGGGGTTAACCTGCAGTATGAGACCCACCGTAAAATGCTGCTGTTATGTACAGTATTTACCCCCTTAAGCACCGTAAGTTGTTTTTCATGTGGAAAAATTTCACTCGAACTTTAAAGGCTTCATAATGCAATTTAAATTATAAAAATGAACAATTTTTTAATTTTATAATAAAGACACAATCACAAAATACACAAAATATCAATTTTTCACCAGAAAAATAATAGTCCTGTATATTAAATTTTCACGTGAAACTGATTGTCGTGCTTTAAGCACCGTAAGTTGTTTTTCACGTGGAAAGATTTCACTCGAACTTTAAAGGCTTCAAATTGCAATTTAATTAATAAAAATAAACATTTTTTTAATTTTATAAGAAAGACAATCACAATAAACACAAAAAAATTTCTCAACAAATCTTCGTACACATACACACTTGAAAATTGAAGTATTTGTAACAAAATTCAAACTAACTGCATAAAATAAATATTACTACAATTTAGTAGTTTTTGAAGTTTGTTTAAAAAAATAACTGTCAAAAACATTAAAAAAATTTTCTCTAAATTAACTGCAATTGTAGTTAAAATAACTACAACCACATTACTACACAAATAACTGTCATATATTAACTGCAGAACTTTTCTGAGTGTGCCGTTAAAAATCTTTCAATTCATCTTTTGCAAATAAAGACCTTTGAATTTAAATAATGTTCCCAATGTTAACGGCCTGTCAATTTGGTTTTAAATTTTTATTCGTTTTCAAATATTTTCGGAATTGTTGGACGAAATTTGAAGCTTGATATGAAGTGTTATTAATTGAAGATGTCAAATTCATTAGCAAATTTGAAAGTTGTGAATGTAAAACTAAAAAGTTGAATTTTGAAGATCCTTGCAAGGTGTGTAAATTATTCTTAAACTTTTATAGCGAAAATATTTTCTTTTTAAGCCCAGTATTTTGTTCAAAAGAGCGAAAAAATTGCGCTCTATGTTTGGAGCTCAAAAACTATAATAAATACATACATTAAAATGCACAAATTTTTTATGATCTATAAAAAGTTACAATCACGATTAATCCAAATGTCACTTTTTCGCTGCATTTTCAAATGATCCTGTCTATTAAATTGATGCGAAAAAAATTCCACCGCAATTTCGCAACAATTCCACACAAGTGAAAAATAATTTTTTTTATATGGAGTTTGACAGCTTTTTTCGCAAAAGTACGAACAAAATACCGGGCTTTAGCGCTATAAGCAAATTTAACAAAGCATTTTAAAACAAATACTTCGGCTTCAGCCTACTCTATGCCGCCGCCGATTGTTTTTTGCCTAGCCACCGCTGACTATTATGCATCGACTTGTATACCTGCCTAGAGTGAACCAGGGATGATAAATGGGATTTTAAAATAGTACCAACCAGCTAGAGTTGTGAAATTTCGATACTTTTTGAGTACTCAATACTACTCAATACTTTTCAATTGAGTACTCGATACTACTCAATACTTTTAACGGTTTTTTTGAATTTAAAAATAAAAATGTTAAGAGTTCGTATTTATAAAGAAAAATAATAACAATTCACATACACGTGTTAAATAACTATTGTTACTTACATTTTACTAAATTTAAAACATTTTAAATAAATTAATTAAATAATTTTTCCCAAAAATTCATTACAAAATTCTTTGCTACACATATAGAGTTGTATTTCCAGAGTTGTATTTTTAAAGTAGTATTTTTAGAGTTGTATTTTCATACGAAAAATACTCATTTCTACGGAAAATTGCATCTTTAAAAGTATTGAGTAGAACCGTTTTAGTATTGAGTACTCAAAAAAACAGGCGGTATTGAGTACTCAGTACCGGAATACTCAATACTTTTACAACTCTACAACCAGCTTAAAAAATAGTACTTTTTCGACCTCCATAGTAGAGTTGTAAAAGTATTGAGTATTCCGGTACTGAGTACTCAATACCGCCTGTTTTTTGAGTACTCAATATTAAAACGGTACTACTCAATACTTTTAAAGATGCAATTTTCCGTAGAAATTAGTATTTTTCGTATGAAAATACAACTCTAAAAATACTACTTTAAAAATACAACTCTGGAAATACAACTCTATTTGTGAAGCAAAGAAATTTGTAATGAATTTTTAGGAAAAATTATTTAATTAATTTATTTAAAATGTTTTAAATTTATTAAAATGTAAGTAACAATAGTTATTTAACACGTGTATGTAAATTGTTATTATTTTTCTTTATAATAAAGAAAAATAATAATCGTAACATTTTTATTTTTAAATTCAAAAAAACCGTTAAAAGTATTGAGTAGTATCGAGTACTCAATTGAAAAGTATTGAGTAGTATTGAGTACTCAAAAGGTATCGAAATTTCACAACTCTACTCCATAGTACCAAAATTTTTTTTCATTTAATTTTTTATAATTATAATTTAAAAAATAAGAACTCATAAAAATAAAGGCCCTTACTATAAAAGAGTATTTTAAATTTAAAGTCGACTTTATTTTTAATCATACGATTTTGTATTTGTATATGAAAACCCTACAAAAATATTTCTATTTTCAAACATTTTGATTGGTTGAAAATAAATTAACCAATCAGAATGCTCCAAAAATAAACCAAGTCAAGGCATACTGCCACCCAATATTTTAACTAAAGTCGACTTTAACTAAAATATACGTTTGGGAAATATTGATAGTAAGGCTGAAAGAGTTCTGTTATATCTAACTCATTTTTTTCTAAAACTGCTAAAAATTAGTTAAAAAATACCTTGCATAAAAAATGCTATCAGATAATTTTTTTAAAATCAGGGGCTATCCATTAAGGTGTTTTAAGAGCGCGTAGTTTCCTAAAAAAAATTTCACACACAAATGAGAAGAAAAACACAAGGAATTTAAAAAAATTTAACAGCGAACGAGATAAAATGAAAGAAGTTGGAAAAATAAAAAAATTACTAAAAACGGTTTTACAAGCAAAGAGCAATAGTGAAAACAATAAAAAAATAAATAAAATTAATTATTTATTATTTCATTCTTAAGCGGCCTATATGTTCACAACTCTACTTTGAGTAATTTCGATACTTTTTGAGTACTCAATACTACTCAATACTTTTAACGGTTTTTTTAAATTTAAAAATAAAAATGTTATGAATTCGTATTTATTAGGAAAAATAATAATAATTCAAATACACGTGTTAAATAACTATTGTTACTTAAATTGTAATTAATTTAAAACATTTTAAATAAATTAATTAAAAAATTATTCCCAAAAATTTGTTACAAATTTATTTGCTTCACAAATAGAGTTGTATTTTCAGAGTTGTATTTTTAGAGTACTATTTTTTAGAGTTGTATTTTCATACGAAAAATACACATTTCTACGGAAAATTGCATCTTTAAAAGTATTGAGTAGTACCGTTTTAGTATTGAGTACTCAAAAAAACTGCCAGTATTGAGTACTCAGTACCGGAATACTCAATACTTTTACAACTCTAACTTTGAGGTTCCAATAGTACCACAAAAAGTACTATAGTACTAACTTTATCATCCCTGGGGCAAACATCTGAGATTTGCTACAAATTCAGGAATGCAATAACTCTGTTTTTTAAAACAGAGTTGATCTTTGAAAAGAGATGATACTAGACGACGCAAAATAGTCGGCGGCAGTTAAGAAAAAAATTAATGGCGGCGGCTAATGGTATTAAAGTCTTGTCTACACGAGAGAAAATTAATGTTAAACCACGAAAAATTCATGCAAAACAAAAATAACACAAAGAAATACTCATTGCTTTGAATGTGTTCTTCGTGTTTTAACACTCATTTTTGTGGGAACGTCAAATATAGGATTTTCGGACGTTCATGTTAAAGTCCGGAATTTCGTTCGTACTTTTGTGAAAAAACTGTCAAACTCCATATAAAACAAAAAGTTTTTATTACAGTTTTTGGTCTACAAACATAGAGGGAAATTTTTCGCTTTTTTCAACAAAATACTGGGCTTAAGAAAGCCAAATAAGTGACATTTTTTTAAAAGTCTGTGCAAAAAGAAGCTTTGAAATAAAATTCATAGCGATAATTTGAAAATGAAAAAAAAAAAAAATATATATATATATATATATATGAAAAAAAAAATATATATACAGTATTGTTCGAAACCTAAGCAACTTTTCCTAATAAAGTAATCAAAGTCCTACATATTCTTTTTAAATTGGTTTATACCAAATAACACTTTTAATTTTTATTATGTTATGTGCCTACATTCTAATAATAACAAGAAAAATTTAATTCCATTTCCTTGCCAGTAAAAAAAAAAACAAAAATGAAATTGACTCCATATATTGCTGTTCGAAACTTAAGCAACTATTTTGTTTTTGTATTTTTTTGCAACAAATAAACAAAAATTTTGAAACGTTTATTTAATTCCCGTTTAGTTTGATAAAGAAAATTTAATTTTTTTTTGTTTCTGTAGATGTAGAATCAATTACTTAGAAGTGCAGCTATGGCGCGTAAACGTTACGGAATCGATTTTAAGCTTAAAATTTTTGAACTCTTTAATAAGGGCCAATCGCAAGTCTCTATAGCTAACAAATTAAGCATTAACAAATCAATAGTTTCTCTACTAATTAAAAAATACAAAGCTACTGGAATAGTAGAGAAAGCCAATACTAGAGGGCAACCTCGAAAAACTTCACATCGAACAGATTGAAAATTGTCCGATTAATTAAGAAAAAACCCTTTATTTCTTCCAAAAATGTTGTGAGTGAGCTTAATCTCAATATTAGTTCGAGCAGTGTGAGAAAACGATCATTGGAAAATAATTTTAAAAGCTTCATGCCGTCTAAGAAACCTATACTGACAAAAAAACATTTAAAAAAGAGGTTTGCCTAAATGATTTTGCAACGTATTCGTTAATTTTCATTAGTTTTATGAAAAAAAGGTTGGATTTTGCAAAAGCTCACGCAAATTGGACTGTGGGGAAATGGAAAATAAATTGCTTAAAATCAGAGGGGGAATCAATACCAACCACAACACTATTAAATCTAATAGATTCTATGGCAAAACGATGTGCGGAAATCATTTGCAAGAAAGGGTATCATAGGAAGTACTGAAAGTTGCTTAAGTTTCGAACAGCAATATATGGAGTCAATTTCATTTTTTTTTTTTTTTACTGGCAAGGAAATGGAATTAAATTTTTCTTGTTATTATTAGAATGTAGGCACATAACATAATAAAAATTAAAAGTGTTCTTTTGTATAAACCAATTTAAAAAGGATATGTAGGACTTTGATTACTTTATTAGGAAAAGTTGCTTAGGTTTCGAACAATACTGTACACACAGAAAAAAAACAGGGGGAACTTTATCTAAGTGCTATGTAATTATACAACTACATAAGTTCGAAGTAAGTTTTACAATTTTCCAGCAAAACATATGCATTTTTTCGGATATTTTCCACTACACATGTATATATTTTGCAAGGATTGTATATATTTTACAAAAAAATGTGCATATTTTACAAGAACTTTGTAAAACTAACTTGAAAATTATGTAGTTGTATAATTACATAGCACTTAGATAATATTCCCCCAGTTTTTTTCTGCGTGTATATATATATATATATATATATATATATATATATGTATATATATATATTTTTTGGTTCTACAAGATAGCAAATATAAGCCGAAAGAATTAATTCCTTAATTCAATTTTTCAATTCTGAATTAAAAATTCGATGAATTAATTCACTAAGCAACATATATTGAATGGAATTAATTCATATTTGCTTTCGTTCGATTTATTTTGTTACGAATTAATTCAATTGCAATAGTTCTTTTTATTAAATCAAATGAATTAATTCACTGGTGAACACGTTCAATTTTATAAATCGAACGGAAAAAAAGTGAATTAATTCCTTACTAAATTAATTCACTACTGAATTCGTTCAATTTCATTTTCGTTCAGTGAATTAAAAAAAATAAAATTACGTTCAGTGAATTAAAAAAAATATAATAAGTTCACTGAATTGAAATAAAAATAAAATAAGTTCACTGAATTGAAAAAAATAAAATAAGTTCACTGAATTCAAAGCCTGTTTTCTGCCGTTCAGTAGAAGAAAACAATAATGTACAAATACAATGTTTAAATAAGCAATTTTATAGCGTGTGCTTGTAAAAATAAACAAAATAGAAACCGGATGCTGTTTATCAACATACATGATTCAAAAATAAAGCCTTTTACTATTAAAAATAAAAACTTTACAGACATAGATAAATTTGGAAAAAAAATATAACTATTAATTTTTCAAACCAGTTATATAGTTATATTTTTTTTCCAATTTTATCTATATCTGTAAAGTTTTTATTTTTAATAGTAAAAGGCTTTATTTTTTCCGTTCGATTTATAAAATTTAACGCGTTCACCGGTGAATTAATTCATGTGATTTAATAAAAAGAACTATTGCAATTGAATTAATTCTTTGGATTTGTTGTTTGATGAACGCATTTAGTTGTTTGATCAACGCATTCAGTTGAACATAGTTGAACATATGTTCCACTGGGAATTAAAGGATTAAATATATATATATATATATATATATTCAATTGAACGAATTCGGTGAATTACTTAAGAAAAGGAATTCATTCAATTGTAGAGAAAATTGAATTCGATTGGTAGTGAATTCATTTAAAAAGGAATTAATTCTTCAAAGCTCTGCACGGGGATTACACGTTCAATTTTTGCCTATCAAGTTTCAATACACTCACACAAACTTTTACTAACACACTCACACTTTTCCAAACTGAACAGCAACTTGATATTAATTTTTCTTTCAAGTCGAGAGAAAACTTGACGGTCAAGTTTTAAACAGCTGACCAAATTTCTTGTAAATAAATTTGTTTTTCTTTTTATAAATATTGTGCCGCAGTAAAACACGATGGATAAAACTAACAAAAAAAATTATGTTACGATTCATAAATCTATATAGAAGCCATTAAGTGCTATGGAGTATGAATATTTCGATATATCGACGAAATGATTTAAAAATAAAGATATATGAATCGGATTCTGCTGACATGAAAATGTCTGAAAAATGCAGAAAAATATAAGGTCTCTTCGAACAATCTACAGTGCGGAAATTTTTCAATGAGGCGAGCATTTTTTTTAGTTATTTCCTTGACGACGGAATCTTGAAAAGAAAGTCAAGGAGATTAAGCAGAACTGGGTCGACAACGACAACGAGCAGAGATTACGCCATGTCGTCCGGAGATTTGTCGTCGTAATAGAATCTTTTCTATTTTCTTGACTACACACTAATACACACTCAAAACCACAAATTATACCAGATTGGAATCAGCTGATTTGGACAATATGGCCGACAGAAGATGAGCAAAACAAAACGCAAAAATTTAAGAAATCTAAAAAGAAACAGATATATACAAAAAATGCGCAATAGAGAATGTATGGAGAGTTTATATTGTTATCTCCCTCTTGACTTGACTTCCATGTAAACAAAACCATACGGTTCGAGAATACTTTTTTGACACCTGTCATTGGTTTCACATCTGTACCGGTGTTCTGTAACTATGTGAGAAGTTACTCACATAAAAATTGCAACTCTACGATGTGTCTACGATATTTAAAACAGGGTGAGTCACAAAATTTCAAACTGAATATAAGTTAATTTGTTTACATACCTCTGGCTAAATTTGATATGATACTCAGTGTAGGCCCAGAATAAAAGGACAGCGATTTTTTCCATACAATTTGACTTTTAAAAATCGCTGGGCGTAGCTGTTGTGAGATAGAATCTATTTTATTTGAATGCCGGTTTTTGTTATTCTCTCATTTTTTCTCTCTCATACTCTCACCAATGTTGCCAACTGTATTGTTATTTTTGCTGGTTTTCACTACATTTTGTAATATTAAAGAGTACAACTAACAAAGGCAATCAATGGCTCTTTTGACTCTTTTTCTATTTTTTTGTAAAAAAAAAAAAAATTTTAAATTATTAAAATTTTGTTTTCTTTATTCAACTGAGATATTGAACATTATTAGTAGCTCATTAGTTCATCGTTTAGCATTGTATATTATGTTTGCAGTAAAGTAAGAGACATATGAGTGGCATAAAGTCTCCTTGTTATATATAACACATTCTCAATTATGTCGCTGCCGCTGTACGTCGTTATTTCGGGCGCTTTTTTTCTCAGAGCGTAAATCGCTAGCCTCTGCGCTCTTATTCTGGGCCTACACACCAGTGTTGCCACCAGTAAAGCAAAAAAATACACACCCGTAGGCCAAAAATTATCCAAAACCGTATGAAATTACACAACAAATTAATATTTTTATTAAAATAAAAAAATTGTTATTTATAGAAAAAAAAAATAATACATGCACATATGTGGCCCTTTGGACTCTCCTGCGCACAGTGGGCCAGAATCAAAATACAATAATTTATAAATAATGCACTTCTTACCGGCTGGCTACGTTGCTGTGAAATTTCACACTGTCAGAGAGCTTAAGTTTTGAGGCCTGAAACCATAGACCGAACGGGAGCTGTGCCGCTCAGCTCCAAAGAAAGGCACCACTAAAATGTGAACATTTTTAAAGCTTGCAATTTTTCAATATATCAACTGATTTTAAAAATGTAACAAAAAAACTATCATTGGTAGAAAGTTCGCAAATGCTGTTTGAATTATATTCTACTAATATGTTCTTAATTTGGAGAAAATCTGTTAATATTTAGACACAGTTCACCTACAAAGGTCTTATAAATCAATTATAGAGTGCCATTTATAGTAAAAATAGCCTTTGCATATTAACTAAGACTGAATTAATGAATTATTTAAAAGATATTTTGATCTTCCCCACTGTACTGCCGTAAGAAAATTATTGTCTAATCAAATCCCTCAAATTTCTAACTCATGAGAAAGTCACAATCATAAATTTCTTTTGCTTAATTTCAAATGCCACCCAAGACAAAAATATTTATTTATTTTGCATTCAATTTGACAAATATTTTCTCAAAATACACTATGCGACAGTCAAAATCGGGATGGGATGAAACCAACGGGAAATGTTATATCGGTCAAAAACAAGTTATACGTGTCCCGGCGTTTCGCTGGGTCACACCTAGGAATCGAGATATATCTTTTTTTTACATAACTCGAGAACCACTAGTCCGATTTTGCTCAAACAATTTTAAAAAAAATAAAAATTACAATTCCTTTAATCTGTTCATATAACGTTTTTCTATATACTCAACAGTTTTGCCGGTAAAAATAAATGTTTGTTACCGCTACCATAAAAATCAATAACCTTTTGTTTATTACTTTTTTTTAATATTTTAGGCAAAAAATATTTTTTTCTTCATACATTTATTTTTACCGGCAAAACTGTTGAGTATACAGAAAAACGTTATATGAACAGATTAAAGGAATTGTAATTTTTAATTTTTTTAAAATTGTTTGAGCAAAATCGGACTAGTGGTTCTCGAGTTATCTCAAAAAAAGACCACCAAAGGTCAAATCGATATATCTTGATTCCTAGGAGTGACCCTGCGAAACGCCGGGGCACGTATAACTTCTTTTTTTCCGATATAACTTTCCCCGGTAGTTTGAACCCTTCCCGATCACTGACCCCTACCATTTGTCTCACAGTGATATTAACATAATATTGAGTTTATATACAAATAATATAAAAAACTACTTTTTTGACTTCCCCCAAACTAAATTGGGTTTCGCGTAGAACAAATTTACAAAAATAACCCAGAAACTTAAAATTTGTGCAAGATGTTATACAAATAAACTCATTTTAACAACTGTGGGACTTGAAAGTATGGAATTAAGTAAACTTTTTAATAAACAGCGAAATTACACAAAAACTACACAAAAATGTCATTATTCAAAAATTATCCAAGGAATATGTAAACAGTCCCGTTTTTGAATAATTATTCAAAAAGTGGCAACACTGCTACACACACTCTGTTTTAAATATGGCAGAGTTGCAATTTTTATGTGAGAAATTTCTCACATAGTTACAAAACACCGGTACTGGTATTAATCTGTGCTCAAAACATTGTCAAATTCAGTATTCCAACAAATTTTCAAAATAATTGGCTAGATCAGACCCAAAAATCGCTAGAAAATTACTAGATTTATAAACAGTGCAAGAATTTAGCGATTTTATCGCTAGATTGTTTAAAAATGGTACTTAAAGGAGTTTTTTACTCAAAATTTTGTTTAATATGTTCATTAGAAGTGCTATTAAATTTTAAATAATAAAAAAATTTACGATTAAGCTGCAAATAATGAATCCCGATTTTTATTGAATTAATATTAGGGGGTAATTTTCTAAAACACTTCGGTGAAGTGTTGCGTTATTTCTATAGAAATTGTTTTTGTTACAAAAACAATTTACATTGAAAGTTCCCTTCACTTCACCAAAGTGTTTTACGAAATTAGGTACTTAGTGTTGAAAATATTCAAAAGAATGCATTCTACGGTGAAAAACTACATACCCATATTTTATCGAAATGTGTATTTTTTAGAAAGTTTTTTTTTACTAAAATTGTTTAAGAAGTTATTTTTTTTTATAATAAAAGAATATCAATATGCGAATTTTATAATATATTTCAACATAAAACTGATTTTTAAAAATTAAATTACGGCTGATAAAAAATCGCTAGATTTTTGGCTAATACCTACAGGACAATTTTTACCGCTAGGGGCGAAATAAAATCGCTAGATCTCACGAGAAAATCGCCGTTATGGCAACACTGGTCAAATTGTTGCCATATTTTTAACTTATTAATGGTTGCCATTAGAACAGAGTTGTAGAAATTCGTATTAGAGTTGCAAAAATTCGTACTTTGTTTACAAAAAATTTATTTTTTTGACAGCAGAAATATAATTGAAAATAAAAATACATAATTTAGCGCAAAAAAGCAAAATTAAATACAATAAAATGTAAAACAATAAGAATTAATGCAAAACCAATTGAATTGATTAAGAATTGTGGGGAAACAAATACAACCATATTCTTGTTTTGCTTTCCTTCTTTTCTAAACGTCAAAAAATGTCGACGGTTGATTGTCGTTGTATTTAAATTCATCGCGACGACTTTTGCTGTCGTCAGTCGACAATCGACCCAGTTGTGGTAAATTTTCAAGTTGCGTGCAGCCTATGTCAGAGCTTCAAATTCAATTGAATTTGAGAAGCAGTATGTGTGATCAACTTGAAAGCTAAATCTTGAACGTGAAACTGTGGTGCTATGCTGGCTACACACGAAGCAACATTCGTTGAACCATGTGTTTCATTTTTGTTTACATTTTTTAATACAGACGATGGCACAGATGAACAGTTTCAACATGAAACATTGAGTGCGTTTACCAGACGCTCAACTGTTGCTAATCCACTACTCAACAATCTGGTAAACGATTTGATTAGCTACCGCTAAGTCAAGATGTTGTGGTAGCGCTACCTTGTTTTGGTAGCGTAAAAATTTTACGCTACTTGTGAGCAGTTAATGATACATCAGATGTCGTTTGTTTTTTTGTATATTTTTTTTTTAAGAATAATAAACATATACAAATATGATTATAAAGGAATAAAAAATTTCGAAAAAATATCAATGAAACATCTACAAATATTTTTATTTTAAAACAAAAGTAGCATCGTTCACTAGATTAAGGTAATCATAAAGCGCTACATATCATTTGTAGCGGTAGCGGGTTTCTCTGGTAAACTTGCCCATTGATAGAGCATTGAGTAGAACATGCCCATGTTCTGACGAAAATTCCTTCGTGTGTAGGCAGCATTAAGCCCAAACCAGATAGGGGAAGTGCCAGTGAAGAGTTGCAGTGCTGTCAAACATTATTCTTGAATTTCGCTAAAACTATTGAATGTGGTTTAAAAACTTTTGTTTATTTAGAAAATTTTCTAATTTCTCAGCATTGACAAATAAAGAAAATTATAAAAACCTGCTTTATCGATAAATTGCCGCACTGCGGTCGACACTGCGTTTAGTTGTTTTATTCTTTACTGCGAAAGTGGCTCGCCCAAAAAAATGGGCGGCCGCGGCGCTTTTATTTGGCGTCACTTGACTTGTATCTCTGCTTCTGTGCATTGCATTTAGTGTTGCTTTATATAGTTGTCTCTCTCTCTAAATCGCAAAGAGAACAAGAAAAATAAAAATGGCTTCAATTATACGTGCAGTGTAAATTTTAGACAAATTTATAAAACCTTTTAAAATAAATTTTTAACAAATATTTTTACCAAATTTTTGTTTTCAAACTAAACTCAAGATATAGCAATTCGAAAGTGTATATTATTTTAACGGGGTATATAAAATTGACAAAATAAAAGAAAACTGCTAAAGTACCACAATCATGAAAAAATGGTAAAAAAAATATGTGGTGAGGAATACGTGTAGTAAAGAATTGTACATACTACGTATTGTACGATGGGAATCCAAGGAAAAATGTGAAAGGCTTTTTCAAGTTACAAAAAATGGAATTGGTATAAAAAGTTTATAAAATTTTTTATTAAAATATAGAAAGAAAACTAATCAATTTCAATAAAATGTGAAAACTAAAAAGAAAATTGCGCCAATAAGTAAAAGTATATCAGAAAAAAGTAAGCAGAGCTGTATTTTGTTATAATGAATTAAAAAACAAACACACACACCAACAACAAAATAAATCTCAGTTATGAATGAAAGAAAAAGAGAGCCAAATAAATTGTGTCAAAGAAAAAGATGTTAAGAAAAAATTAAAATAAATTAAAAAACATACATTTAAATAAATAAAATTATTCAAATTAGTATTAATTTAAATAAAATATGTATCAAAATATCACAAATTTAAAACAAAATCTCTAAAAATTGAGTAATATTTGTGTAAAAGATATTTTGTCACTATGGTCTGTCTTTGTCACTCTTTGTTTTCGTTTTCTTTTTGTTGATGACATAAACGAGAAATATCTTTGTAATTGACGTTTAAAGTGCATTGTTTTGGTTAGTGTTTTCTTTACAAAAATTTAGGAATTTCCAATAAAATATTAAAGTGAAATAAACAAATTTTTAACCTTTTGCTTGTAATTTTAGTACTATTTATTAAGTAATGGAAGAAAATAATACATAAGCTCTAAAAAAAACTATTAAAGCAATAAATATTTAAAAAATATACATATTCAACCAAATAATACACATAAATTGCAATATGTCACGTTGGAATAAAAATATTGTGGTACCCCTGGAAACTACCAAGGAAAGTGACAATCGTCCAACGGTGGCTCGGTCCATGGGTACTATGGGCAAATGGGGTAAAATGGGGTTTACCTCAACACGAACTTACACAATGTCGGTTATACCAGCTGCTGTTGCGGCTGCAGCCGCTGCAGTTGCTGCAAATAGTCCCCAAGAAAGTCCAGCTTCGCATAAAGAGGATGAACATTCAACATCTACTTTGGAGCCACCAAAACCTCGAAAATTTTTTAAATCCCGCAACACAACAACTCCAGAAGTTATAGCACAAATAATGCAGCAAATTCCACGTCAATCAACATCGCCTTCACGTGACGCATCATCCGCAACATTGCCATCCTTTCTATCAACACCTATACGGGAACCGTTAAAAATTAAATCATCTAAAACAAATTCCGCTGAGCGGAAGAAAAAATCTCCAAATAAAAAGAGAATTAAAAAATCACAAGAATCCGTTGATGGTGATTTGCTAGACACATCGGGAAATTCGACGGATAACAAACCTGCCACGGAGCCAAAGTCTTCGAAAAAGAAAAAACCTGAAAAGGAACTTAAACCTGAAGCACCACCTTCTCGTGTTTTGGCAAGAGCTCGCAAAGCAGTCAACTATTGTGAGGTGGATGATGACGATCGTACACCCACACCCATTAGGGATATTATAATACCGAAGGAAAAGAAAATCGAGAAATTATTGGAGACACAAGAAACACCACCTCCTACACCGGCTCCGAAAATTGATGATGTTTATGCTGCTTGCGGTGAACCAGAACCGGAAGAACCAGTATTGCCGCCACCAGCAGCACCACAACAAATACCAGTTCCAGCAGTACATCAGACAAATGTAAATAGTGCAGCTTCCAAAACTCCCGAGCATCCTCCAATTGTTTTAAGGATTTCAAAGGTAATTATTAATATTTTAGTTGCATATTATATTGTATGGTTATTTCTGTTGTAATCAAGGATGGGAACCGTAACTGATTAAAATCCGTAACCGCTAAAATACAGATTAAAATTGAATGCCGTAACGGAATCAAATACCTTAACGGTTATTTTTAAAAACCTGTAACCGTAGCCGTTATCCCTATAATGGTTAAACCTATTCATTTTAGCGATTAATTTCGGTTGCATGCCGTTGTTTTTTTGATTTATGTACAAATTTTATGTAGATTTTTTAACATTATGATAAAAAAAAAGTTGGCATCGGGAAAAGTGACAAAGACGGTTTACATTAATTTTTCTTAAAATCTACATGATACATTTTTTTTTTAATTTTCCCATTATTTGCGGTAAAAATATATATTAAAATACAATATGTCTGTTCCCGTACTTTACCGAAGTTACCCAAACTAGCCCAAAGGCGTTCCCGTACTCAAAATTGCGTGTAAATTGTTGTTGTTTGGGCTGTTTTGGGTTCCCGCGGGTACCCGCGGTAACGTACGGGAACACACATAATAAATCATGTTTTGTGCTATAGAGCATTTTTTGTTTTTGAATTTAACTTTCTTTGCTGAATATTCATATTCTTTTTTTTAATGTACGTTTGTTATAAGCTGTGTTTTCGACTTAACTAACTATGCATAAAATCGCGTTTGAGATGAAAACTAACACATTACTTTTTGTATGTACGTTAACTTTAAACACGGATAATTATCATCGTTGAAAACTCAACGTTTATACATTTTCACATCTAACGTAACTTAATCACGTTACTTCCAAAAACTTTTGCTGACGTACGTTCGTTTATAACGAACAAATTATAAACATGACCTGCTTAAAAATATTTTATAATACAATTGGTTTAACGCAGATTTGCTTTAAATACTTAACGTTGATAGGCATGAGACAAAATACAGCTATAGTAATGCAGCGAAACAATGAATTAGATTTATTTAATTTTCCGGCAAGTACGTTTACACCTACGTGTGATTAAACATTTGTATATGCTTTTGCTTGTAGTTTCAAAACAGCTGATTCTTTTTAAATACCATAAAAAAAAATCACTACAAATCTGAAACGAAACTTGTGCAATTTTAAATTTATGTAAAAACCATTCTACAATTTGTATGAAGTGTAACCGTGTGCACTAGAGCGTACCACCTTACAGGCAAAAAGAAAGTGCGCCGTACACCCTCCAATACGAAGTATTTTTGCAAGGAGGTTTCAAAAAAATTTTTTTTTTTGCCGGACGTACATTACATTTACATTTTTCGTTATATCTTTGGCATTTGCAGTCGAATATAAAAGTGTGGTACGTCGATGTTTTTCTCTCGAGGAGACCAGTGTTTTACTCTAATGACATTTTGACCTCAAGTATCCCCTTCTAGTAGTTGGGTTTGAAATTGGGCTTTGATCGTGTGTCGCAGAGCCATTTCATCTGAAATATAAATTTCTCTGTTCATCCCTAATATTCGCTTTTTATTCATTATTGTGATGATAAAAGCCGCACGATTTATTTTAACAAAATCAAATTTTTGACCGAAGCACATAAATACTTAATGGCGCCCAATAATTTAACTTTTTTTTTAACAAAATGAAATATCCACCAAAAATGGAATAACCCCCCAAAAAAATGAAAAGGCAATAATGTTCAAACTGTTTTAATTTTATTTCATTGGGGATGTTTTCATAATGAAATGATCTCAATATTTAAGGATTTAATAAACCCTCAAAAATTAAATAACTGTCAAACATTTTTACGTCATTTCTTGGATGTTATTTAATTTTTCCATTTGGGGGTTATTTCATGGGGGTTGTTGTTGTTGTAACGGCTCTAAAATGAGAATTTGTAGTTAAGAACTCTCATTTAAAGCCGGAGTGGCAATCCTTGCTCGGATAAATTCGAAGATTCGAATTCATCCAAATCGTTCCGGCACATAGTCCGATTGCCGTGGGAACCGGGTTATGCCGCCCATACGCGGTCGTCAGAGCCTCGTCAGCGTTAACAGGGGACACCATGTCCAAGGTGGACTGTGGGTGAGGTTGGCATTTGGAAATAATTTCCATTGACCCCCATGGGGGTTACCCGTAGCGCTGATAAATATGTACATCTGCAATGATATTTTTAAGAGAAATTTTAAAAATTTTTTAAGGACTTTTAAAAAACAACTAAAATTAAGGCGGCATGCGAGAAATTTTTACAAAAAAAATTTGTCCGTTTCTGGCACGCAGCGAAAAAAATCTTGCCACCCCTGGTCTAGTGTGACGATTGTCATATAAAATAAAAAATTTATAAAAAAAATTTAATTTTCACAATTTAAAACAAATAAACAGAATACACAGCTTTAAAATTTTTTTAGGGTATAAGTGGATTAAATATACCATACCCCACTACGTGTATTGGGTATAATTAATTTGTGCAGATGTTTGTAACACGAAAAACTAACCCAGAGCTACCTTTAAGTATTCTGATCCACTCAGAATCAACTTTTAATATGATTTCGCAATATCCGTTAGTCTGTCTGTCTATGTATTCTTATGCGAACGTTATAAGTATCAAGATATTAAGATTAATTGTATTTTGAGCGCTGACTCACATGGGACCTAGGTCATCGCCAATTAATTTTAGATGTAATCAATCCCTAACCGGAAAAAAAGAAAACCCGTACCCGTAAACTTTTCCGAAATAAATATTAAATTTGCACCGTTGTTGTTGTAGCAACGACTCCTGCAATAAAATATGTAAGCATATTAATCTTCTTGTTCTGCTGACTCAACTAGATCCAGACCCAGGAACCGGGCCGCCTCAACCGGGTGGGTCCATTGTGACGTGGGATCTAGGTGACACGGGGTTTGCCGTGCAGCCAAAGAGGTGGTTTACGTCGTGAGGAACTTTTTGGCATGCGGGACATGCGTTCGGGATGGTGGGCTCGATCCGAGACCAATATGAATTAAGGCGTGAACACCATCCCGAACGCAATTGCGCGAGGAGGACTCTCGTAGATAGTCAGAGAGTTTTCTCCTCGTTTTCTGCAATAGGTGGGGGACGACCTCCAAGAACGATATTCATCCGGTAAGAATTGATGGCGTCATTTACCGTGTCCCGATGAATATCGTTTATACCTGCCCTGTAGGATGCTTCGTCCAGCGGATCTCTCATGTATCGCTGGACCGTGTCCTCAAAGATACGAAGGTCCTTTCTGACATGCCTCAGGGGGGATTCACCTCCGTAAGATGGTGATTCGGGTGGCTCCTCCGATGACATCCCTGCAGGAACTGCTTCGACAGCATATGGCTGTGTTCCTTTACTGTCAGGACCTTCGTTTACTCGTGAAGATGTTGAACAGAGGACTTTTGTAGGCATCCAGTAATTGTCCTGAGGGCAGAATTTTCTCCACTGGGTATCACTGACTCTAGGCGACCACACTGGAGCAGCATAATTAACCACTGACCGACCAATTGTTTTCTAGGTTGCCAACAAGGTTTCTTTCTCCCCTTGTTCCTGGCTTCAAAATTGGCACCACCCTGCCCATTTTCCAGACCTCGGGCACAATTAGGGTGGATAAGGAAAGGTTAAAGACCTTTGTCAGGTACTCTACTCCTGGCATCTCCAGTTGTTTGATCATCAGCATGGAAATCCCGTCGCGCCCCAGAGCTCTAGATGGCTTGGCTCTTTTGATGGCTTCGGCAACCACTGTTGACGTAAAAGCTAATGGCTCGTCATTGACTCGGAGTTCGTGCAGTTTCCTCACGACACTCCTTTTCGCCTTGTCTCTCTCGGGGTGCTCAATAAACTGCCGGCTAAAAAAGTTCGCGCACCTCTTTGGGTCCGATATCGTCCTATCAGCAATTGAGATCGATACCCTGTCGTCCTTTCTGGACGAGTTCGAGAGAGCTTTGACCGTAGACCATAGCTTGCTGGCTCCGGTGCTGAGGTTGCATGTTTTCAAATGATCTACCCATTTGTTCCGCTTGTGCTCGTTGACCAACTTGCTGGTCTCCCGGTTGAGTTCGTTGATCCTGGGGTCACTGGGGTTGGTCGAACGAAGCTCGTCCCGCCAACTCAAAAAACCCACAAACCCGAAACCGTTATTCGTTTTGGTTGCCATCCTTAGTTGTAATACATAGTAGCATTCGAAATTAATATTAATGGTTTGCATTGTAACTTTATACTTTAATGCCTTTTTATTTCCCCAATTTATCATTTTGATATTTTAAGAGATTTGTAATGTTATTACGGACGCTTTAAAAATAAACGAAACATAAAATCCTAGTTAGCAGTTTTAATTAACCATATAAGTTAGGACCTTATATGGTTAATTCGGGTTTGTAAATGAAGAATTAATATAAACAAATCCATTGAAAAATGGAATATGAAGCCTTAAAATAATAATTAATTTAAAAAAAGAGCAATAGTTGTTGCTGGCTGTATAAAAATTATATTAACTAAAAATTAAGATGTGGGTTGTAACTGCCCCTAAAGATAATGGGTCATATGCATAATCAATTTTTAAATTTACAAGTGACCTACAAAACAAATTTCCCATACAAAATTCATTTTATAAATGTGTTATAAAGTTTTCAAATTATTATGCATAGGCACTAATAAGTTTATTATAATTTTTTGATAATAGGCAATTAAAAAGTAGAAAAGTTTATTTATCGCATATTTCCATATCGCATAATACAAAAACTACTAAAAAAGAGTATTTTAAATTTATAGTCGACTTTATTTTTAAACATACGGTTGTGTTCATTTTGTGTATGAAAACCGTACAAAAATATTTATATTTTCAATCATTTTGATTGGTTGAAAATAAGTTAACCAATCAGTAAGCTTCAAAATAAACCAAGTCAAAGCATACTGCCACCCAAAATTTTAATTAAAGTCGACTTTAACAAAAATATACATTTGGAAAATTTAGATAGTAAGGACGTTTATTTTTAAAAATATGACAATTTCTTTTAAAATACTGGGTGTTGTAAACTTAAATCCCTTCTATTTTTTTAACCCTTTAAAGGGGCGATAACGGAGATGATAATAAAAAGCTCTTCCCGTATTTTTTCGGAAAGTGGCACCACTGCCTACAACATGTAGTCGTAATTTTAATCCAAATACAGTTTACAATACTTAGGCCTAGTATCTTATTTGATATTAAACAATGATTAAGAAGAAAATCATTATTTAGCACTTAATTACAGTAATTCATCAAATTTTAATCTCTGATTTTACTCTAAACATTGCTTAAATTTAATTACAGAAATTTCTGTGATTAAGACCTTAAACATAGATTTTCCACCCTACAAATCATGTTAGTATTAACATTTTTTTCTAATGTTGGTAACTTTTTAAAAATTTTTACGTAGACCAATTAATTTGTAAATAAACACCGTACAACATCTTTATGTGCCATATAAATAATGAACATCTTTAGTAACTTGCACATATATCTTCTCTAAAAATACCAATTAGAATTAAGAAAATATTTGGGGGAAATTTTAATAATATGACGTAATATTGGATTCTGTACGATAAGTTTGTTAGAATCGGTCATAATTTTGATTTTTATTTAGCACAAATAAACCATGATTCGTAGAATGAAAATTTGACCAAAAAATGTGTTTAATGTAATGTGTAAATGCTCGGACTCATGCCTGTAAATCGGACTATACCAACCCACTATACAAGCACGAATAATTCATTGCTTGATGTATTCTTTGTTGCTAATGTATCTAATGTATTATTGTTTGACCAGGTTTCAGCATCATGTTTCTCAAGGCATGATTTGATATTTTTAACATATAATTTTGACGTTCAGCATGCAGACCGAACTAGTTACTACCGAGATTTTAAGTAAATGAACTACAATCTGTTACGTGAGAATTTTTTTCAAACTGACTGGAGTAGTATATATTCTACGCCTAATATTGATGAAAAATTGTAATTTTTCGAAAACAATATTCTGCGACTTTATAATGATACTGTTCCATTAAAATTTAAAATTATCACGGCACGAACTAAACCGTGGTTTTCTGCAGCTGTTAAACAATTAATTGAGAAAAGAGATGTTGCTTACTCAAGATGGAAAATATTTAAAACTCCTGAACTAAAACTTGAATATCGTACTGCCAGAAGTAATGTAAATAATAAAATTAAAATTGCAAAAAGAGATTATTATTCCAAACGTTTTGGATCTGCGCTTGAGTCAAAAAAAACATGGAAAACAATCCGTGAAATTGGTATTGGCAAAGCAGATGATGTCATGTCAACTTTTTCGTTAGTAAAATCAGAATCTGTGGGATACGATAATATGCATCCGAAATTTTTGAAAATAATTTTGCCATTAATTCTGCCTTACATTACTCATCTGTTTAATGCAATTATCACGTCAAGCACTTTTCCGCTGAAATGGAAGCATGCTAAAATCATACCGCTCCCGAAAACAACTACTGAATTTCGACCAATTGCGATTCTATGTTTCCTTTCAAAAGTTTTAGAAAAGATTCTACATCTACAAATCGGTAAATATATTAGGGAAAAAGGACTAATGTATGAAAAGCAATCTGGATTTCGTCCAAAGCATAGCTGCGTTACAGCCTTGACAGATGTGTCTGAATATATACGACGTGAACTGGATGATTGTAAAGTTAATTTCATGGTACTCCTTGACCACTCTAAGGCCTTTGATACAGTAGACCATTTTACACTATGTATGAAACTCAGAAAATTTTTTAAATTCTCTTCGACTGCTACTCTATTGATATCTTCATATCTAACTGATCGTACACAATCCGTATATGTAAATAATGTCTGGTCTAATCCCCTTTCTTTCATGAGGTGTGCCTCAAGGGTCGATTCTTGGCCCCCTCCTTTTTTCATTGTACGCGAATGATTTGCCTAATCAGCTTTCGTATTGCAAAATACATATGTATGCGGATGATGTGCAATTGTATTTGAGCAGTCCAATGCAATTAATTACGGAAAATATTAGTAGGATTAACTCTGATTTGAATAAAATTTTTTTATGGGCTTCGGCAAATGGGCTCTGCCTTAATCCGCGGAAATCTAAATGTATAGTAATTCACAGGCAACGAAGCGTGCCAGTAATTGAACATGATATTGTGATAAATGGAGGAATAATTGAGTTCGTTGAAGCAGCTAAAAACCTTGGCATCGTTTTCAACAAACATTTAACTTGGACAGACCATATCAATTCACTTGTTGGTCAAACTTACGCCAAGTTAAGGTCTCTTTGGTCAACACAATTTTTTACTCCTTTAAAAGTAAGAATTCTACTTGCTAAAACATACCTAATCCCCGGTTTAATCTATGGTTGTGGACTTTTTGGGAATTGTGACACGACTTGCAAACGCAAATTGACCATTTTGTACAATAATATTGTTAGATATGTTTATGGACTAACGAGATTTGAGCGAATTTCATCATTTGCCATAAAACTCTATGGAGTATCTTTTGAAAGTCTTCTAAAAATTCGAGTACTTTTGTTTTATCACAAAATCATTTATACAAAAAATCCTTTATATCTTTTTGAAATTATTCAATTTGCATTATCCCCAAGGGGTAGAAAGACTATACCTGAACATAGTTATCATGTGTCTGAATGGCACTTCTTCATAAATGCCGCACGTCTTTGGAAAGATCTTCCATCCAATCAACAACTCAACAGCAACGCAAGCAACTTCAAACAATTTCTATTTGAATTTTTTAAACAGAATTAATTTTGTTTTCTACAATATTGACAATTTGTTAGTCTAATTAATATATTTATTTTTGCAACTATTTGTGATTTTTAGATAGTTTACGTTTCTAAAGCATATTTAGTGTAATTTTAAGTTTTTCTTTAAATATTTTCCAATATCTGTTTTTCACAAACTGCTTTCCTTTTTTAACTTCTTCCGTGGTCAAATACCTTCGGTCGGACTCTAAATAATAGTAACTATAAAAATGGCGATTTAAAGTAGATCTACGTTTAGAAAATTATTTTTTTGTGGAAATATGTGTGACCTTCTCCGAGAAAAGGGACCTAGTGTGTCAAAAAACGGGTTTGGACTTAAGAGTGGATTCCGGTACCTAAAAGGGTGTAGAATAAGATGAAATGAGTTACATTTCTGATAAAAATTTATTTACCCCATAAAAACGTACAAAACGAACTTGTGTGTTCAAAGTGATAATGCGTTATGAAACTTTAAATGTGTTCTTCTCAAAACTTAATTTTCACACACTAGGTCCCTTTTCTCAGAGAAGGTCACATATTTGTTAGATTTTTGTTTTAGTTATAAGATCCTTTATAGATCTAAATTATTAAGAATCTCACATATTTTATTTTTATTAATTCATTTCTGTAATATAAAGTCTATTAGGCCAAAAAATATATTACATAGTAATAATAAACCTGAGTTATTTACATTAAAAAATATATTTACATACTAAAAGCGGTATTCAAAATGAAAATTTAGCAAAGACTTAACGTGAGTTTTATTCATAATACTGTTGTTAAACTCATTCTAGTATTGTTGCTAAATTCCTTCCAATGTTCTGTTATCAAACGCCAAAAAACAAAAAATTCCATTCACAATAATAATAAAAAAGCCTTGTATTTTCAAACACAGGGTTGGTCTTAATCGGTGTGCTAAGAAATCATTTTGAATAAACTCTATTCTAACTAGCTGCTAGGCCTAAAAACATTCTAGTTAACAGCTCGTTGTGTGCGATGTATAAGAAGCTACTAACTTTTCATTTTGAATACGGGGAATGTCTTTAGTAATGTTTAAGAGAAAAAGGGTTCTTTGTTAAGCCACATTAAAAAGCATGTTCTCTCTATTAAAGCAACAAAATGACATAAATACATATATACAAAAAGTAAACAAAAAATCCTAGAATGTCATATAAAAAACTCAAATTTTGGCTAATGACTTGGTACTGTTATGCAATGGTTTTGACTATAATTTTTAAAAATCTTTTTTTGGGTCAGAAAACATTGAATCAAATTTAAGAAATGCTGCGGACATTATTCGATTTTATTTTTTCAATTTATTTTTATTTTTTATATTAAAATTTTATTTGTTTTTTAAAGGTCGTAACAACTGTTTTTAGTGCTTTTTTATCCGTTTTTAAATAGACATTTTTTTGTTTTGCGTTTCTTGCTATTGGCATCTCTGTTAATAGTAGCGAAAACGCCAATAGTTTTTCTTACAAAGCGTGAGTGTTTTCTCTATTTTGAGTCATGTGTGTGTTTGCAATGCCGAAGAAGAAATTAATATAGAAATAATCGATGAAAATGTTAAGAAAACGTGGAATACTGTGCAAACAATATTAAGAAACACTTAATAAAATAGTTAATAATTTTTATTTATTTTAAATTTTTTTATGAAGATTATTAAAAATAAACTAAACAGCAAGTAGTTTGTAAAAAAAACAGCTGTGTTCCTGTGATGGTATTTGAGAATTTGTGTTTCGTACCAAATTGTCTCCAAGTATCTCCAATTGTACCAAAATTTAATTTAGTCGCAAAAACATAAAGTATGTGAATTGGCTTCCTCAAATTCAAGAATATATTTGCACAATAAACTCTATACATTATATAAAGGAACTCTTTGAGAATTCTCCTGTATCTATTTCCATCGCAATCTTATTTTATTGGTTAAAAACCGAGGAGGAAATAGGGGCGTAAACTAGATTTATAAATACTTTATTTATATCAAAGCAACAAAGGTAAAAGGGGAACTAGATGACAGGTACTTCGAAGAAGGAAAAAATAGAGTTGTAAACAATTTTTTTGAAGTTTTCATATTTTTTTTAAAGCAACAAATTTGAATGGAGTAACATATGAAAGGTATTTCGAAGGGCTACCTCGTCGCATGGAAGACATCCACTTTTATGATTATACTATTTTTCAAATCCTTTGATGTTGGAAGGCTTTTTATGGGTTTCTGCAACCAAATTTAAATATTTTATACGTCACTTGATCTCAGCTACATAGTGGGTTTTTGTGCTTTTTTGGATTTAAGTTTACTTTTACCGAAGCGATTTTTGCACCTATATTTCCAATATTTTAAATAGATGGCAGCTCTTCCTCATAATCAAAGGTATTATGAGCATTAACGTTTGATTTGGGCGCCTAATAAAATATAAATCTCACCTATTACGCCATTTGCTTACTGAAATGGTTACTTGTTGTTTCATGATTTTTTAGACTATACGAATACAAAAAACTTCCGTAAAAATGTTTTTTCTTCTTTTTTTATTTCTTTCTAACTATGAAAATATTGTATAACATTTTTGTATATTCGGAAATATTCTTCAACAAATTAACAATTCAAACAATAATATTTTGAGTTATTTGTCCTGTAGACAATTTTTGATAAATTCGGGAATGTTTCCTTAAAAAATATTAGATTTTCCATTAACAAACCGTTCTAGTTCTTTTTTTTAAATTCCGCATTGAACACTTCTTAGATTCCAGACGCATCCATTATTATAGAATATTTAAAATGATGTTTAAAATCCTAAAAAATAAGGGTTTTTTAAAACATTTTAGAATACAAAAAAGTGCCAAAATGTAACCGAAAGTGCCAAAGTGCCATTAAGAACCCGAAAGTGCCAAAAATGGCACTATTGTGCCAATTTTACCAACAGTGAAACATACTATTGTAAATTCTCTCCATTGTCGAAGTAACTCAGCAAAAAAATACCTGACCAAGATCCGTAAAATCACCTATATTGTTCGGCACGAATGCCTTCAAATTGAAGTGAAAAAGGCATTTTTTTAACATTGGCTTGTCATAGGAGAGAAGCTGTTTATGCTACTTTAAGTCTGCTTTGCACGTCATAAAAATGAGTGCTTGGATGTTCTTTTTTATACAGGAAAGCAATTCATTTTTTTTACTATCTAAGGAGAGATGAAAAGTAACTTCTTGTGAATGCATTCAAATGTATATTTAAGAAGTAATTTTTATGACATACTTTAAAACCTATTAAAAAATAATTTTTTATACAGGAAATAAATTCATTTTTCCTGTGTTTAAGGAGAGATGAAAAGTAACTTATTATGAATGCATTCAAATATATATTTAAGAAGTGATGTTTATGACATGCTTTGAAACCAATTAAAAGAATTTAATAATTCTAAAAAATAAAATTAATTTCATTCCGCACAACTAAATCGAAAGAAAGCTAGAAAAAGGTTTCGTTCGTTTTTGTTGCGCAGGATTTTGGTTAGCCATTTAATTACATTTTAGTTTTATTTAAAATAAAATAAATAATACGGAATTCAAGTTTTCTTAAAGAGATCGCTATTTAAAAGTTATATAAAGTACATCTTTAATTCATTAATTATGAAGTTCAGGTAACATTTTAAAAGTAATTTAAATTCTTTTTTATAAAAAGAGAACATATTGCAATGGATTGTCAGTATGTTTTAAACATTTATTATTTAAGCCCCTGCAAAAAACGAAGTCTATTCTCCAATAAATAATATAAACAGATCCACGTGCAAAATAATAGTTTGTGGGACGGCTTGTAAAATGAAGTAGTGTACGAATCAAAAATAAACAACTGACAACTCTGATACTGTTGAAAAATTTTGAAGTTTTTTGTTTTTGATTCGTGCACTACTTTGCACATTTTTGTGTATCGTGAAAGTGTTATTGTGCATGTGGAGCTGATTATGTTGTGCTATTAAAGATATTTTTTTTATTTTAAAGCAGCGAGGTTGTATGATATTTAAAAGCTATTCGTTTTTGAGTAGAGTTTTTTTTTTGCTGGGATGTTGAACAAAAAGTTTGTTTACGGTAAATTTTTGCAAATTATTTCATTAGATTTTAAATTTTGTAATATTTACAAGATTTTTTCAGAGATCAATATTTAAAAAAACATATACATTTTCAAAACATAAGTTGTGATGTTTAGCTAACAAATTAAAAAATAAAGGAATTCAAGCACTTTTTAATAAAAAATTTTTAAAAAAATTTTAAAAGAAAAAAGAAAACAACCCAGGTGAAAATGTTCATATATGGTCATATATGGCAACATATATGGTTCATATATGGGTTCGGATCCGAAATTTGAGGGTATATGGCCATATATGGAGATATATGAATGTTCATATAATTTTTTTTTTATTTTTTTAATAAAAATATTGCTTTTTTTATTTAAATTAAATGTAAATATTACAATTCTTACTGATGAATTTGTACATTTGAATGAAATTGAGAAATTATGACATTTTTAATGGACATAAACATTTTACTTCAAGTTTAGAAATTATTTTATGACTGTTTTTTGATTATTTAATGATTGTTTATACACTAATAGAAAAAAGTGTGTAAAAATTTTAATTAAAGCTACTAAAAATTAGTTCAAAATGAAAAACTGCTGATTAGCAGAGTATTTTTGCTAAATATAAATAAGATAGGAACAGCAAAAATAAAAGTGTTTAATAAATTTACAAAATTTGAGTTATAATTGAGCTAAATTTCAGTGATCAGGAAATAAAATTAAATTGTAGTATTAGACAAAAAACATGACATAAAAATTTAAAATTTTCAAAGTTCCTTTTTCGTTTTTTGTTTTTAATAAATAAATTTAGCAGTTTTATTTTTGCTGTTTTTATCTTACTGCAACATTTTCAATTGTATTTCAAAATTTATCATTATATTTCAGAAGTTATCAATTGTTTTTCAGATTTATCAATTGTATTTCAGAAATAATCAATTGAATTTCAGTTTCATCAATTGTATTGTAGAAGTTATGAATTGTTTTTCAGATTTACCAATTATATTTCAGAAATAATCAATTTATTTCCAGTTTTATAATTGCTTTTCAGAAATTTTCAATTGATTTTCATATTTATCAATTGTATATCAGAAAATACCAATTGTATATCAGAAATTATGAATTGTATTTCAGAAACTGAAAATTGTATTTCAGAAATTCGCAATTGCATTTCAGAAATTATCAAATGTATTGTATTTCAAAATTTTTTGAATCCGCTCACGTAATTACCCCCATGACAAAAAAAAACTTAAAACATTACCCATATATGGAATAATATATGAGTTCATATATGAAGATATATGGAATATATGAACCAATATATGGACCAATAAATGCAGTATATTATCATATATGGATCCATACATTTGAATGTATTTACCCATATATGCTTCCATACATAACATATATGTTCATATATGATCATACATTAAACCATATATGCTCATACATGAAGCCATATATGACAATATATGAACATATATGAACATTTTCACCTGGGAATGTTTTCTTTACTAAATAATAATAATAAAAAATTATAACTAGCTTTAAACTTTTCTAAAATAAATTTTAGCAAACAAGTAATACAAAAAAGTATTTTTAATTTTATAAAATTAAATATTTTTAATCGTATGAAAAGAAATATCGAATCCATTTTAAAGCTATAGTTTTTAATTAATGGCATTTTGGGAGTCATTTAAAATAGGTTTATTCGAAGTCATAAATCAGCATATATAGCTACTTTATATGCACTGAAAAATGCATTCTTGTAGAATGCATTCGTTTTTCTTTTGCTGGGAAGGACTGATTTTTATGATGAAATCAGACCAATAACAATACTGACGTTTTCAAAATCAATGAAAGTCGACAAAAACTACTTAAATTATCTGTACAATTTTAAGTCGTTCAAAGATGTTTAAATCTTTTAAAAACTTTAAGAATGAATAGATTTTACTTTTAAACAAGGTTGGTTACCGAAACGAATAACGGTAAGGGTAACGGTATCAGATTTCGTTTGTTTAGGTAACGGTAAAGGTAACGGTATCGAAACAGCAATACCGGTACGTACCGGTATTAAAAATTATGTTAAAAACATATAAAAACAAGTAAAAACATGGCATATTTTTAATTTTAAGTACTGAAAATGCAGATTTTAAGCTATAAATTCAATACTGGTAGTTTTAATAAGTAAAATTATTATCTATAAATATTTTGTAAAAAAAAACTCAAGATTATAAAATAAAAAAATTGTAATTTTTATATAAAATAATAAATACCGGTAAAATTCCGTTAACTACCCATAAAAATAACGGTAACGGCAACGATAACGGTATTTAGATTTTTTTAGAGGTATCGATAACGGTAACGGTATTCAATTTGAAACGGTATTTTAGCGATAACGGTATTATAACGATAACGGTAACCAACCTTGCTTTTAAATTAAAATGTTTAATATTAGTTAGAAGAAATTTCTAAAAACAAACATTAGCCGTGTTTTCGACTTAACTATATCCGCTAACTCATAAAAAAATTTAAAGTGCGTAAAAACGCGTTTAAGACGAAAACTAACATATGACTTTTCGTATGCACGTTAACTTTCAACACGGATAATTATCAACGTTGAAAACTCAACGGTTATACATTTTCACATCTAACGTAACTTATTCGCGTTACTTCCTAAAAACTTTTGCTGAGGTACGTTGGAATATAACGAAACAATTATAAACATAACGTTTTTAAAAATTTTTGTACTACAATCGGTTTAACGTAGATTTGCTTTAAATAATTAACGTTGATAGGCATGAGACAAAATACAGCTAATGATTATATTGAAAAAAAGGTCGATTAGGATTTTAATATCAATATTTTTTAATTTGAAAATATATTGTAAAGGTATTCCGATGTTTTTTCAAAACAAAATATTGTCAAAAACTCCGAAAAGTTTTTTTTTTCTTTTGAAAATTCGTAAATATTATTGTTCTGATATTTGTCAAAAAAACAGTAATGACGACAAAACACTTTGCGAGTAAAGACCTTAGTAATACCTCTGTGATTCACTCCAGGTTTGAGTGTTGAAAATAAATGCAAGAGTAAAATTTTTCATTCCTACAGCTATGGACATGGAAATAGGACACTTCTATGTGTTAAGAAACATAATTATTTATTTTGAAAAATAAAACAAAAATAACATTTTTTATTTCATATACGGGAAGTGTTATTATTGATGATTATAATTCATTCTTTATTTAAATAAAAATACTTCAACTATTTTATATATATTGGTAAATATGTATAAACTAATAAAATACCTGGACTTCTAAATAGGACACATTTTATATTTTTACAAAAAACCGTAAATTTTTTGGGTTTTTAAAACAATTATTATTTTTTTAGCGTTAATATTACACTAATATTTTGTGCTGTATCCATTATTATCAATAACCGCTTCGCATCTTCTTTGCATACTCTCAACTAATCTCTGTCATCTTTTGGTATAGAATACCAGGCTTCTTGAATACCAGCCCAAAGTTCGGTGGAATTTTTGTAATTGTTTTGCGAAACTTTTGTTTTTACATCATTCCATAGATTTTCTTTTGGATTAAGGTCCGGACTTTGGGCTGGCCATTCCAAAACCTTAATTTGTTTTTGTAAAAACCAATCCTTCACTATGTTAGACGAATGCTTCGGATCATTGCATAAATGTCCACTTAACTGGCATATTTTCATAGGCAAATGGCTCCATAACATTCTTAAGAATGCTCAAATATTGAAACCTGTCCATTTTGTCCTCTACTTTTACGATAGGCCCAACACCACGCCAGGAAAAAGCCCCCCATACCATAATATTACCCCCACCGTGTTTCAAGGTCTTCTGAGGGTACTAAATGTTTAAAGCCTGGTTTTTTGGGCGGTGTACAAATGTTCTCTACCATCTGGTCCGACACGATTTACCTTCGTTTCATCGCTCCAAAGCACATTTTTCCTAAAGGACAACCCATTTCCTTTGTGGGTTTTGGCAAAATCAATTCGTTTCTAAATATTTTTTCTTGAAAGAAGAGGCTTCTTTCTACTTATTCATCCAAATAAGTTTGCTTCATTCAGTCTTCTTCTTACTAACCTGTCTGACACTTGAACGTTGAATTTTTCCCTGATTTCATTATTTATTTGACGGGAGGACATAAAAGGGTTGAGTTTGCTTCTGCGTACTATAGTCCTGTCCATATAATTTGTAGTTTTACGACGGATTGGCTTACGTTCTTTATTTTGCGTATGATATTTCTCGTCGGCAGCACATATGTATACGAATAGCATTGTATACCATATTTCGCGAACACATTAGTATTTTAGCAATTTCAGTTCAGTAAAACAAATGAAATAAAATACGCAGTGCAAACAAAAAAGATAAAACATTTATTACACATTTCTTCAATAAAAAAGCAATCAAAATAGCTAAACAGGCTTTCTTTTTATTTGTTTTCTCGCGACATTTTTTAATAAACGACCAGCACAGCACAAAAATAATGTAAATACTGACGCGATAAATATTGAACATGTAGCATACACGCCCGATCCATCAATCCATTAAAATGAATCGCGATCCAAATATCACAATATATATTGAACGTGTGACAAATATAATTATTGCTTTATAACTATTAAGAGAAATGCATGAAGATAATTTTGTATGAAGTGTCCTATTTCTATGTCCATCGCTGTATATACAGTAAGTTCTATAATTGTCACTACACAAATTTCTTGGATGAGTTTTAATGATATTTGTCATCAAACAAATGAAGTTATATCACAAAATGAATAGTTCGAGGTGAATAGTTGTGGTGCTTTTAGAACTTCTTGGTCAGGTATTTTTTTTTGCTGGGTAAAATTAATAAAAGTGCACTTTTTGCTGCAAAAATCTAAAATGTGGTGAAAATTGTATAATTACACTCAGATCTTAACAGCATAAAAATACTTCACTTCTATACAAAAATGGAAAATGCGTTCCGATTATTTCAAAAACCGGACACAGAAATAATTAGGCACCAACAATGGAATTTGTAAAACCAAACACATTTTTTTTTTCAATTTAAATTTTATTTCCAACAATTTTTTTGTTTAAAACTTTTATAAATTGTTATTTTTCATATAAAAGTTGTTTAAAAATAAAATTTCAAAGTTACAAAAAAAATAATTTTTTTTTTTGTAATTACAAAAACGGTATGAGAACGATGTTTAAAAATTTAATTAGAATTTTGTAAATACCTTCTGTGTACAATTTACAACCCTATTTGAAAAATCATAAGCAGGGATGGAAATGAGTTTTTAAATCTTGTACCAACCACATAAAAAATATTGTACTTTTTGGACCCTCACTGTACCAAAATTTTTCATATATGGAAAATTTGTCTGAGCAATGTCAAACTTGCAGAAAATATTCTTCTATAAAAATTATACTATTCCAGCCCTAACCAATTTTTTTGATATAAAAAGTATGTAAGATCAAGGTCAAGCTTGCAGAAAATACTATTCTATACGATATAAAGACTTGGGGTCGAATTACGGTATTCGTGATCGAAATTTTTCGTTCGAAATTAGTTTTTATTTCAGAAAATTATGAAATTTAATGAAATTTTTTGGGCCAGAGATATTGTAGTTGGGCGCTAGATTGGATATAAAAGTAAAACATGGTGTTATCATTGCCAGATTTTACATATTTACTCATGTAAAAAACTGTTTTCGAACAATTTCACTCGTTTACGTATGCCGTAATTCGGCCCCTGCTAACTTTTCTTAAAATAACCAATCCCAATAAGCACATAGGTGTTAAAAATTCAAGTGCTGTAAATTTTGCTTGAAGTAAAGTAGATTTCAAATTCTAGCATTTGAATATTTAACAAAAATATTTGAAACTTGAATTTTTGTTTCCCTTTTGCTGGAGTATGCTATTGAAATAAAATGTAATAAAAGTTGTATTCAAGCCTTGAAACTGGAAAACAGGGCTTGAATTGAACTTGATTTCAACTTGAATTCCAGTGAAATTTTTTATAGGGAATAGTTGTGAATATCAAATATATACAGCTATGGACATATAAATTGCACATTTTACCATGAATTCTTTCTTATGCTACTATATTGCAAACACTATTAACAACCAACAAGTTTTTGTATTTTTCCAAATGTTTATTATGCACATTTAATATTGCTATAAACTTTAATTGAAATTCATTAATGTAAATAAAAAATTATCATTAAGAAAAAAAAACCCATTGAAATGAGCTGGACACATAAATGGCACAATCTTAAAAAAAGAGAAGAAATGGTTTTAATATTGCATTTGTTAAATTTTTTGGTATGTACAAATATTTTACCGTTAATATTTAGTGCTTTGGCCTTTGTTTCTGATGACAGCTTCGCACCTGCGACCCATACTTTCCACTAGTTTTTGGCATTTTGTTTTGGGGTTGGCGTACCAAGCTTCCTGTGCGGCCGACCACAGTTCGTCCATATTTTTGTAATTTTTCTTGGCGATTTCAACCTTGACTTCATTCCACAGGTTCTCTATTGGATTTAAGTCAGGGCTCTGGGCTGGCCAATCCAAAACATCAATCTTCTCCGCACAAAACCATTTTTTTTACTAGTTTGGAGGAGTGTTTGGGGTCATTATGCATGAATTTCCATTTTATTGGCATGGAGTTGAAGGCATATGGCTCCATATGGTTTTTTAAAATATCTAAATCTGAAACTTGTCCATTTTTCCATTGATTTTTATAAGCGGACATACGCCATGCCAAGAAAATGCACCCCAAACCATAATACTGCCACCTCCATGTTTTACCGTATTCTGAGTGAACCGAGGATTAAACTCTTGGCCTTCAGGACGACGAACAAAGATTCTGCCATCTGGTCCTATCCTGTTAATTTTTGTTTCGTCACTCCATAACACGTTTTTCCAAAAACTAATGGGATTTTTCTATGGGTTCTGGCGAAGGTTAGTCGTTTTGAAATATTTTTTTTTTGAGAGTAGTGGCTTTTTTCTGGAAATGCGCCCAACAAATTTGCCGCGTTTAGTCTTCTTCTGACAAGTCTGCTTGATATTTCCATGTTAAAATTTTCATAAATATCCGAAGCTATCTGCCTTGATGACTTGAATGGATCAATTTTCACCATTCATACTATAGCTGCATCCGTACGCTCATCTGTTTTTCGTGGCCTTGGCTTCCGAATTTTACCCTTAGTCAATATATCGGGATCCTCAACACAAGAATTAATTGCAATGTAGACTTTTTTGCGAAAAATTTGCATTATCTCAGCAATTTCCGCTACTTTTTTTCCATCTTTATACATTTTCCATATGATCCGCCTTTCCTCACCTGTGGTATGTTTTCCTGATCCCATTTTTAATAATATATTTTTTGGATCCAAAAGTTGTCAGTTACAATTTTTTGTTAAAATAATTTTAGTCCACGTCTGCAATTCTAATATTTGTTGACAGCTTTAAAGTACAACAATTTCATTTAATACAAAAATTTAAAATTTGGAAATTTTTGAAATTGTACCAAATGGATCGCGGTAGTTCCACGGTACCAACGGAGATCAAAATGTACCCAAAAAAAAAGTACAATTGTACCATGTTTTCCATCCCTGATCATAAGTAATATAAATAAGAGAATAGACAAGTGTCAGTGTTGCCAGTTTTTTTTCAGACTTTATCCCCAATTTTCAAATTGTTATCCCCAAAAATCCCCAATTTTTATTTTCTGGAAAAAATTCGTATTCGTTAACTTTTTTTTAAATTAATGTAAAAATACCATATTTATTTAATTCTTTTCGGTACCTTATACACTCAAACTCAATAAATTTTGTAATTCTAACAAATTATAAAAAAGAACAAATAAATTTAAATAATAGCATAAAAAATGGGAGCCAAATTTTTTCGTTTTAAATATTTCAGAATCAAAATTTTCCGATTCATCAGCTTCCGACATTTTGTTGCGTATGGTACTGTATAAAAAAGTTTTAATATTTCAGCAGATGGATTGAATTTTTGACAATTGAATAACATGTAAAGTATATATTTAATTTAAGAAGAGCTTCTTATAACTCATATTACATCCGAATAACCTTAAATATTTTGGAACCAAAAGGAATTCAAATTTTCAATAAAAGGAATTAAGGTTTGTACGCACATTAACTTTCCAGACACAAATTGTGTAGCCTAAAATCATGCACTATTATCATCATACTTAAAAGAAATATATAAATATTTAGAATTATCAGGGTTAAATTCATAAAAATATAAAAAGGCAATTATATGTTATCCCCAAAAAATCCTCTAAAATTTCGTGTCATCCCTAATAAATCCCCGGATCCCCAAACGGAAATTTTTATCCCCATTGACGAAAAAAAATTCCCAATTTGGGGATAAATCCCCTAAACTGACAACACTAACAAGTGTAAAAGATCTTTAGAAAAATCTCTCTCTGCATTTATCGAAATACTAATTTAAGAGAATTTACGCGCCTTTTTAATATGTATTAAGAAATGCCACATTAAAAACTAACGCTTGCAAAGCAAAAAATAATCTGGCAGCTCTATAACATAATCTTTTTGTTTGCTTTCACTATTATTCTTTTTACCACTGGCTTTTTTATTATTTTTTTGTTTGTTGTGCGTGATCTCTAGTTTTAATAATTTTCATGTTTTTTTAAATATTTTTTCAAATTCTTTGCTTAAAGAAGATTAATATATGTTTTTGTTTGTAATATTCTAGGGAACATCTCGGCTTGTTAGTACCGATAGTGAAGACTTACAGCCAAATGCTTCCTTAACACCGCCATCACAACATTCAGAAATAACGGCAAACGACACTACACAATCTACAACCCTACCCTCTGTAAGTAAATCAAGACAGGCGTCATTGGAAGATACAGCAACAGCTGCTGTTGTTGCTACTGTACCACCATTGATAATAACGACACCCAAGATTATTGTCAAACCTCCTAAACCACCAACTACTCCTGAAACAGACACAACACCTGCCTTTAACGCACAACAAGAAGAGGAGGAAGAAGAAAGTGAAGAAGAAGACGAAGAAGAGGAGGAGGAAGAAGAAATCGAAGAAGAACCACCCGAAATAAATTATTGTACTGTTAAAATATCACCAGATAAACCGCCAAAAGAAAGATTAAAACTTATTATTAAAACTGATGTTATACGCAATGCTTTAGCCGCAGCCGCTGCTGCTGCAGCTGCTAAAGCTGCTGCTCAAGCTAAAAAACAAGCTGCTCGCTTACGTTCTGAAAAGGAGAAAAAGAAAAGTAAAAAACATAAACACTTAAAACACTCAGTGGTAGAACAATTATCGATGCCACAGCAACAGGGATTGGCGACAGCTGAATTCAAAACTCCCTCTCCTCACTTAGCATTAGGACAAACTTCAGCACATGATACTACACCACAAACAGCAGCGGCAGCTAGAACATTAATATCCCCTCCTTCTTTATCGGAAAAGGACTTTGACTCTCAATCCTCAGTTTTGGGTAGTATATCATCTAAAGGTAATAGTACTCCTTTGGGTGGCGTACAACCGACTGTCGAAGAAAGTTGTGTTTTACATAGTCGGGGCTCTAGTGTGATCACCAGCGATTTAGAGACTAGCCAACATTCTTCATTGGTAGCACCACCATCCGATATAGAATTACGATTAGAATCAATGATGATGGACGGTGAAAGTAGTCAACAACAAAGAACGCCCACTACCTTTGTCGAAGCAGAACCTTTACAAGAAGATATTTTGGCAGTTTTACGAGGAGACGAAACTACCGCAATGGAAGTGGTCGAACCGCAACAACAACAAGAACAGCCGGAGAAAATTAAAGAAAATGGTTTAATCACCGAAGAAACAATGGCAGCTGAAGGGTTAACCACACCTACAACAACCAACGCTACCGGTAAACGTGTAACCAGAGGACGAACTAAAACTAGTTATGCGGAACCACAAGAAGAAATCGAAACGACCTCACCTGTACAACCAACACGAACAAGAGGTAGAAAACCTTCAGCTCATTTACAACTTTCGCCCATAGAAGAACCTAATGTTCTCCCGAAAAGAGCTACAAGAAGAGGTAAAAAAGTTGAAGAACCTCAACCGGCAATACATATGGATGTTAGCGATAATGCCAGCAATGTATTAGAAGAATCTTCCCCTAATAAGTCCGAAGAAGAAAATAATCCAATACCTGTATTGTCCATAACGACAAGAAGAGGAAGATCTACACGTAATGCAAACAGTAATAATTCAACGATAACCACTACCACAAATCTCAATAATAATAATATTAATAAAATAGCCGCTAATCTAACGGCTAAGGTTAATCTACAAGAAATGGGAAAATTTTCACCTACTACTGACAGCAATACCAACAACACCACAACGCCTTCCACCCAACACCAACAACAACGTAGTTATACCCGTAAAAGGAAAAATCAACAAGTTACACAAGTTTTACAACCGTCTGTACCACAACAACAACAAGAGGATGTTGAAGAACACACCGCCACACCAGCAAAACAACCCAATTTAGATTTGCCTTCTACCGAAAATACCGATACTCAAATTACCCCCTTACAACCTTACAATGATAATCGTTTAACGCCCTCATTGGATCTACAAGAAACAAATTCAGTAGATTCAAATTCATTACAAAGGCCAGAATCAAGTTTAGATAATCCCTCTTCATCCTCACCACCACCTCCCCGAAGGGATTATAAAATCAAAGATAAATTTAAACGTACTCTAACGTTAGACACACAAGTCAATAACGCGATTGTTCTTCAACAAACCGCAACGGAACAACAACCGAATCCTCCCACTGTTGAACCGGTAAAACTAGTGATATCGAAAAAGAAGGGCAGCATATTCAAGAGTCGAGTACCGTCAGAACAAACTGACCATGCGGGTAAAAGACATTTGTATAAACATAGATGGGATGCAAATGCCAATGGTGACGCAAATAGTGAAGATAATCCTCCGGTCATCAATACAAACAATAAAGCTCCTGAACTTAAGGCCTCTAATGCTACTGTCGAAGCTATTTTCAATGATTTTACTAGTGATGATACACGAAGCAGTCCAGTACCTTCCCATAAAATGACACGTGTCATTAAACCAAATCCTCAAGCTTTCCCCTCTTCCTCATCCGCTTTCGAAATGAACGATGACGCTGCAGCGGGTGATACTATTACCTCTATACGTATAGATCGTAAAGCCAAGGATTATTATACGGTGGTACGTAATGTTAAGACCGCTCATCAAATACAAGAAATTGGTGAATATCAAGAAATGGATGACGATGTTGAGTATATCCTAGATGCTTTACAGCCTCATAATCCTATGTCCACTAGATGTCTATCGGCTTTGCAATTGGCCACTAAATGTATGGTTCCTGCCTTTCGTATGCATGTTAGAGCTCATGGTATTGTAACAAAATTCTTTAAGGCTCTTTCCGATGCTAATCGCGATTTATCATTGGGCTTATGTACTACCGCTATAATGTATATATTATCACAGGAAGGTCTTAATATGGATTTAGATCGTGATTCTTTAGAATTGATGATGAATCTATTGGAATCAGAACAAACTGTTGCCGCTCCAGCCGATCATGCAAATTTCGAAAGAAATAAGCAGAGGGTTCGTGAATTATGTGAAGAAATTAAAGTTCAAGGTAAAGCTACACATCTTAACGTAGATACCATAACAGTGGGTACGTTAGCCATGGAAACGCTACTTTCTCTTACCTCAAAGAGGGCCGGAGATTGGTTTAAAGAAGAACTTAGAGAATTGGGTGGTCTAGAACATATTATTAAAACTATTAATGATTGCTGTCGACCAGTAATCGATAATGTGTATAGTGCCACGGGCATTAATTGGACACGTCCCCTATTGGATAATATGCAAACCGTTGAAAGATGTTTACGTGTTCTGGAGAATGTTACACAATTGAATGAAGAAAATCAACAGTATATTTTAACATACAACAATGGTTCGGTAGCTACTACTCTTTGTTCGTTGTACTCGCTCTGTGATCGCGAATTGATATTATATCCAACTTCGGAATTGACTTCACGTGATAATCCTGGCATTGTTATACGTGAATTGTTAATACCCCTAATGAAGGTTCTCATCTCGTTAACACATCCCTTTAGTGCCTCGCAGGCGATGGGTGCTGAATTGGTTGGACAAAAGCTGGAAGTTATCGATACGAGTTTCCATTTGTTATTGAAAGCACCAAATTACATTCCCGATCGTTGTGTGTTTGAATTAAGTATTTTGGTAAGTGTAAAACTTTTATGAAATTAAGTAGTTATTGTCCATTTCAAAGGTAAAATTTTAGGAGATTATATTAAAGAAATATATGGAAATTAGTGTTTCCAATTCTGGTAATAATTCTTAAACAAATAATTTAAAACTCAAATAATTATCCGACCCGATTAATCGGTTAAAATGGCTCGTTGACCGGTTAAATTTTTAATATGGATTTTTCCCATTATTTTTTCCCCAGACCTTCCCAATTTTCTTAGCTTTGTGACAATAAAAAACAAACATTAACTAGAATGACATCAAAATCGTTTAAAACAGAGTGAAGCAAGTGCTAGTAGAGTGTGCCGATAAATAACTTATTTGAACATTTTTTTTTATTTATTTGTTTGCAATAAGATGAGCTTGTAAGGCCAAAATGTATTGCACGAATATAATATACACAAATTTAGTTAAATAATACAATTTTCTTAGAATAAAATACATATCAGTGTATAAATAACACTGTGAGACAAATGGTAGGGGTCAGTGATCGGGAAGGGTTCAAACTACCGGGGAAAGTTATATCGGTAAAAAAGAAGTTATACGTGTCCCGGCGTTTCGCTGGGTCACCCCTAGGAATCGAGATATATCGATTTGACCTTTGGTGGTCTTTTTTTGACATAACTGGAGAACCACTAGTCCGATTTTGCTCAAACAATTTTAAAAAAATTAAAAATTACAATTCCTTTAATCTGTTCATATAACGTTTTTCTATATACTCAACAGTTTTGCCGGTAAAAATAAATGTATGAAGAAAAAAATATTTTTTGCCTAAAATATTAAAAAAAAGTAATTAACAAAAGGTTATTGATTTTTATGGTAGCGGTAACAAACATTTATTTTTACCGGCAAAACTGTTGAGTATATAGAAAAACGTTATATGAACAGATTAAAGGAATTGTAATTTTTAATTTTCTTAAAATTGTTTGAGCAAAATCGGACTAGTGGTTCTCGAGTTATGTCAAAAAAAAGATATATCTCGATTCCTAGAGGTGACCCAGCGAAACGCCGGGACACGTATAACTTGTTTTTGACCGATATAACATTTCCCGTTGGTTTCATCCCATCCCGATTTTGACTGTCGCATAGTGTAATTAATCTTTAGAGCAGGATTACCTATACGTATAAACTTATTTACAATCGTGCGATCTTCGTTTTGGGCATGGTTCTGGCGTTACATCAATATTAGTAGAGTCCATTGTAACTTGAACAATTTTTAACCGATTCTAACAAACAAGGACTGGTTTTACTCACTAATAAACGTATATATATATTTGTTCCTTTTACTCCTGCAAGGAGCATAGGGCCGCACTAATAAACGTACTTTCAAATAAAAATTAGAAAAAAAAAATAGGGTTTCAAATAAAGTATTAGATCTGATATTACACATCTTAAATTCAGTTGATCATAAAAATCTTGAGTTGTTATTACTGGAAAGTGTTTGTTCGAAGCCAATTTGTGACCAGTCGGATATGATTGGTATTTGTGCCCTCACCTCTGATATTAGAAAATACAGGCTCCAAAGTTGAAAAAATTAAAAAAGATTTAAAATTTGAAATGTTTTGGATGACATTTTCACATGCATTTGTTAAAAGTATAATCATATGTATATCTGTACACTTAAGTCTTTTTTTATGCGGTAGATGCGTTCCAAAAAAAACCGCGTAAAAAAGAACTCTAGTTCCATACAAAAATGGGAGATGCGTTCCGAATATTTCAAAAACCGCATAACTTTAAAATAAGGTAAGAAAATTTAACTAAAAACGCATAAAAAATCTATAGAATAAAAAATTTAAAAAAATTATTCATTTAAATATTAGTGTCTGTAACCGTCGCATAGGACAATCGTAATTAATAGGTGAGCTTCTTTACTTTTTGGGTAAAGTTCGGTAAAATGAGAGTTAACAAGAAATACTGTCACGAAGAGACAAAAATGTCCAAAAGTAAACGAACGCGAAAATCATATTTGAAGCCCGAAAAACAAACGTCAATAGATTTGTGCATTATAGTTCGATTTGGTTAGCGCTCTTTCTAGTTCTTGTTCAATTTGTTGTAAAAATCTAGATAGCTTTTCTAGTTAAACCGCTTTTTAAATGAAAATTTAAAAAAAATTTCCTTCTCAGGCATTTTTATATACAAAAATGAATACATAGTTTATTAAATCTGGAAAATATTTTAATATTAAACAAAAGGTTCGACTTATTTACATATTTATCTCTTTAACACATTTAAACAAGCGTCTTCAAAAATTGTCGGCCCCTGATGCAGTTTTGTGCATCAAGTGGGTTTTTTTTTTTAATTAAAATAGCGGTATATTGCCAAATGGCTACACCATGCATTTAAGGGTTAAGTGTACATATGTATATATGGCTAATTTCTAATGCATGGATTACATTTGAGTTATATATTTCTATATATATTAGCGCACTGTCACCTGGGGGGTTATAATGTAATTCGATTCGAAACGGAAATGGTTTCGAACTGAATTTTCACATTGAAAATAAAGTACCAAAAAACAGTTTTCAATGGGGTAAAATATTGAAAACGTGTATGAGATTGTCCAGCATACACTTTTTCAATGTTTTTCCCCATTAAAAACTGGGTTTTGGTACTTGATTTTCAATGTGAAAATTCCGTTCGAAAGCATTTCCGTTTCGAATCGAACTACATAATAACCCTCCCTGTTTTACAACATTTATAACAATCTGACCAATTTTTGGTTAATAGATAAAATTTGTGACCAATTTTATAGGCCAAATGTAAACTTCGTAACCAGTAACTCATAAGGTTTTTCAATTTTAATAGCTTATATTTTAATAACCAATGAAGACAAACACTAACTGTAAGAATTTATATGAAGAGGAAAACTTTTTCGCATATCTATGCTAACACGACTTCAACTCTGTAACGATTTTTCGTCATAATTTTTGATAAAAATGTATACACCAGAATTTTGGAGTTATCTATTAATTAAAATGCGAAAAGTATAATGTTATTTTTACTCAAATGATCGTTGGACAGTAAATAATCATTTAGTATAACAGACTTGAACTTTTTCTGCAGCATGTAACATTCTCGAAATGAAAAAGGATGTCTTTAATAAGATTTGAAAAAATGTTGTAAACTCCGTTCCTAATTTTTACACCAAACTATTTAACGAGTGAGAAAAACAATGGCATATTTTAATTCACCTTGTAGGCATCATACGATTTTGTTTCGGAAACCAAATTCTGACAAAGCGTTTCTGAAACAAAACGAAAAAAGGACCAAATGTAAACTCCGTAACCAAAATTGTTTGTATCAGATTGCATTCAAAAAATGTAGGTAAATGTTTAAAATATTTTAAAATAACCATAAACAGAGATGATTCAACTAATAATTTTGCGTCAAATCAAAAAAGTTATCAGTTTTTTACCCTAAACTGCTGGAGCGAAAAACGATTGATTTTGCATTTCATTGGCTTGAAATCGATATTATTAATTAAATTTGTTTCACACAATTTAAGAATTTTTTGATCGCGAAATGTTATGTTTTTAATATATGTATTATTTTGTAACTTCGCAACCGCTGATTGGATTTTAAAAAATTTTATATTTTTGAAAAGCATTTAAAATGACCAAAAATACAAAATTAAAAAAAAAACTAAATTTTTTTTCGCGGAATGAATTGTATTTTTATTCGCGAAACCGCCAGTTTGATAAACACAAATTGTATATTATTGAAAAGAATGTTGAAAACCCAAACACGGAAAACTAATAAATATATCTTTTGCTTGTGGAAACGTAAACTCCGTTACCACAAAAAAATTAAAATTGTGCAAAAAAAGTTATTGCGACAACTCGTAGAAGAGATTTTTTGCAATTAGGTTTATAATGACTAAACTTACTGATTCCGTTAAGAAAAAACCGAAATATTAACACTTTTTGCTTCTCACAAATTTGGCCCAAAAACTTATCAAATTTTTTGATTTCACCCATATGATTATACTTTTAACAAATTCATGTGAAAATGTCATCAAAAACATTTAAAATTTTAAATATTTTTTAATTTTTTCAACTTTGGAGCCTTTATTTTTTAATACTTTATTTATTTTTAATACTTTTCAATTTGAATACCGTTACCGTTATCGATACCTCTAAAAAAATTTCTAAATACCGTTATCGTTACCGATACCGTTATTTTTATGGGTAGTTACCGGTATTTTACCGGTATTTATTATTTTATATTAAAATTACAATTTTTTTATTTTTTATTTTATAATCTTGAGTGTTTTTTTTTTACAAAAAATTTATAGATAATAATTTTACTTATTAAAACTACCAGTATTGAATTTATAGCTTAAAATGTGTATTTTCAGTACTTAAAATTAAAAATATGCCATGTTTTTACTTGTTTTTATATGTTTTTAACATAATTTTTAATACCGGTACGTACCGGTATTGCTGTTTCGATAACGGTATGCCGTTACCGAAACAGTCTTAAATACCGCTACCTTTACCGTTACCTAAACAAACGAAATCTGATACCGTTACCCTTACCGTTATTCGTTTCGGTAACCAACTTTGCTAATTTCAGTAAAAATGAAACGAAATTTGTCGTATATAAATGTACTAGCGGGCGCAGCCCGCTACGTTGTTAGCGTGCCTTAAAGGCGCAGCCCCCCCTTTTTTTTTGTTTGTTTGTTTGTTTGATTTTAAGTTCTCCATTGACATCAAGCCACCAATGAAGGTTCCATTAATATATAATGGAAAATTATTTGGCCTTTTAAAACGCCAACACCAATTCCGAAGCTTTGCTTCCAATATTTCAAAAATTTAAAATGGCTTCTGTATAGACGCCATATGCGATACTTCCATTAATGAACGAATGCCGAAAGACGAACACGCGCACACAAACAACCATTGCAGTAAGCAATGGAAGCGTAGACGATGTCTCCAACGGAATTCGAACGGTTTGCATATGGTTAGACTCCACAGTCTAACGGCATGCTGAGACACGCTTTAGAGTATCGCAAAACAAAAAAAATACAATCGTTGCTTCCTATTAAAAAAAATTAACACGGATCAAACGACGACCTTCTTCCTCGGCGACTCACGGCGAACTGCCCCCTTTTTTTTTAAATTCGTTTTTTTATTTAAAGTACAGTTTTTATAATAAAAGCCTTCACCCAGCCACCACAAATAAATAATTCTGCACAACAATGGGTTTAAAATAAATATTTGATCACTTTTTCTCATGAAAGTGGATTGTTAGTAATTAATCCATAACACTATGCGACAGTCAAAATCGGGATGGGATGAAACCAACGGGAAATGTTATATCGGTCAAAAACAAGTTATACGTGTCCCGGCGTTTCGCTGGGTCACCCCTAGGAATCGAGATATATCTTTTTTTGACATAACTCGGGAACCACTAGTCCGATTTTGCTCAAACAATTTTAAAAAAATTAAAAATTACAATTCCTTTAATCTGTTCATATAACGTTTTTCTATATACTCAACAGTTTTGTCGGTAAAAATAAATGTTTGTAACCGCTACCATAAAAATCAATAACCTTTTGTTTATTACTTTTTTTTAATATTTTAGGCAAAAAATATTTTTTTCTTCATACATTTATTTTTACCGGCAAAACTGTTGAGTATATAGAAAAACGTTATCTGAACAGATTAAAGGAATTGTAATTTTTAATTTTTTTAAAATTGTTTGAGCAAAATCGGACTAGTGGTTCTCGAGTTATCTAAAAAAAAAGACCACCAAAGGTCAAATCGATATATCTCGATTCCTAGCGGTGACCCAGCGAAACGCCGGGACACGTATAACTTCTTTTTTACCGATATAACTTTCCCCGGTAGTTTGAACCCTTCCCGATCACTGACCCCTACCATTTGTCTCACAGTGTAATAAATTGCAATATACGTGTGTATTAGGGATGCCAAACGGGAAATCCCGAATCCCGAAATCCCGGGATTTTCGGGATTGGCAAAATCCCGAATCCCGGGATTATTTCTCAAAAATCCCAGGATTTTCTTATTTTTTAATATTAATATAAACGCAAATAAACAAAGTGAGCAATTTTAGATTACCTATGTTTTTTCTTGAATTTTCTCATATTGACAAGAAATTGATGCCAAGATATTGGTAAAATTATAAATTAAGTAGATTATTCGACTAAACTATGCAAAGACTTTGCACAAAAATTTGAAATTTTGGTAAACAATATTAAGTTTTTGAGTAATACATGCGAAAAATCAAGTTTGTTTGTTATTTTACCGATTTATTCTTCCAAGCGAAATTCGATTTCTGAAACTGGGACTGTAAGTTTTGGCTGGGACTGTAAGTTTGAATTCTTCCATGAAAACATTTGATAACGATAACCAAATAACTTTGTTGCTGTAATTACACGATTTAGTGGGCAAGGTTATCGCAACGAATCTGTTTTAAAATCTGCTTACAAAATACTGGGCGCAAGTGTACTTAATGACAGGCCTTCATATATTATCCCTGCCAGAAAAATACAAACGGGAAAGCGATGGCAAGGTATTTTAACAGGTGGTACAAGTACTGACAAAAAATACTTTCCCATTTTCAATATGATAACGTCAATAGACAAAAGGACCGGCAGTTCAAAAAGCGCCGGAAAAGTACTGGAGAAAAAAATTTTTAACTTTGGCAAAACGCTGCCAAAACCAATAAATAGGTGATTTGGAATTATATTTTCCAAAATAAAATTTAAAAAAAGTTGATATTTATCTTTTTTTTGCCCTGCCGTGATGTTTTGTAAAACAAATACTGGCAAAACGATTTTTGCAAACGCTGACAAAGCATCCCAAACGAGTGTTCTGCCAGTCATTTATTTTTAACATCGCGGTTACCCAGTGGTATGCAAGTACTTGATTTTTTGTACCACTCTCAATTTCTGACTGACAAAAATTGCTTTCCCATTTCCAATATGATAACGTCAATAGACAAAAGGACCGGCAGTTCAAAAAGCGCCGGAAAAGTACTGGAGAAACAAAATTTTTAACTTTGGCAAAACGCTGCCAAAACCAATAAATAGGTGATTTGGAATTATATTTTCCAAAATAAAATTTAAAAAAAGTTGATATTTATCTTTTTTTTGCCCTGCCGTGATGTTTTGTAAAACAAATACTGGCAAAACGATTTTTGCAAACGCTGACAAAGCATCCCAAACGAGTGTTCTGCCAGTCATTTATTTTTAACATCGCGGTTACCAAGTGGTATGCAAGTACTTGATTTTTTGTACCACTCTCAATTTCTGACTGAGATGTTTCAATATTCATAAAATGTACCACATTATTAATTATTTCTATATTCTATAAAAAATTAGTTACATAACATAAACATTTTTACAAATAAAGGAAAATTTAAATCCCGAAATCCCTTAAAATCCCGGGATCCCGAAAAATCCCGTAGTCCCGAAAATCACGGGATCCCGAAATCGGGATCCCGGGATTTCATACAAAATCCCGAATCCCGGGATTTTCAAATATCAATCCCGATTGGCATCCCTAGTGTGTATGTTAAGATAATTTGGTAAAGTGCGAACTTAGGTAGATAGACCTGTAAGTAGTTTTGTTCATTTGTGTTTTGAATGAAAATAAATAACGTAAAGCAGGGTTGGAAAGCATTTTATAATATTAAAAACGCTACGTTGTTAGCGTGCCTTAAAGTTTTTTTTTAATTCCAGTTTATGTAAAGGTAGACCTGGCAATTCAAGTAAATTCACAAATTCAGTTGGAAAATTTACTGCGTCGGTTTCTTCCACCGGTGCTTCGTTACCTGCATTCCATTCCTTTTCTAAGGTTTTTTCTCTTTTAGAAAATTTGTTTAACTTTTTGGAGAGTATGTTTAATGCTACATAAGTTTCATATTCCGTGGATAGTGTTTGAACAGGTAATTAAAAGGGATTCTTCACCCCTTTTTGTTCCACCCAGTAAAAATCCCAAATATATATAATCTTGCCTCAAACGCATGCGAAATTTCAAGTACCAAACTCCGGCAGTTTGAGTCATTCAAATTCCATTCCATTTTGTTTAACAATTTTATTGTTCCAATGCAACTCCTTCCAAGATTCCATTTTGTTCACCATTCCATTGCATTTCGTTCCCATTATCTGTTATTCCAATTCCACTCGATCCCCGTTTCATTCCATTTCGTTCCTACTGTCTTGTGTATCGATATTGATATCAGTCGCTTCTATTTCCATTTCTTTGCACTTGCTCCGTTCCATTCCTCTTTTAACTGCAGTGTTCCAATTCCACTCGTTCCCCATTCTACGCCATCTCGCTTCTCATTCCATTTCGTTCTATAGTCCATTCCTCTTCCAATCCATTTCCATTGTCTATAATTTCAATTCCACTCGTTCAACGTGTTTCCTATTTAGTTTCTTAATTTTAGTGTTCCATATACACTCGTTCTTTAAATTTTAGGTTTTTAGCTAAAGACGCAGATGTTCAGGGAGGGGGGGGGGGGCAATTTTCCCCTTTTGAGCCACCATTTTTACCACGTTCCTGTCCAAAGTCCTAAAAATGCCTTGTCGATAAGTTAGCCCATACTCCAAGGAAAACATATTATAGATTACGGGTTTCTAGCCGAAGGTTTCGGTTAGGCCATCAAGGGGGAGAATTATTCCGTTTTTACCCCTCCCGGTAGGAATTTCCAAAAATTCCGAGAACGTCTGCATTGGAGGAGGAACCTACTACATACATAATTTTAGGTCTCTATATCCAGCAGTTTGCCCAACTCGGCAAGGAGGAAGTTTTTTCACTTTTTACCCCTCCCGGTATGAGTTTCCAAAAATACCGTCTTAGGGGACGTCTACGTTGGAGAAGGAACCCAAATACCGAATTTAAGCAGTTTGGCCAGGCGGTTTTTTTTTTTTTTTTTTTTAAAGAGAAGCAATACTCAGGAAATTCTTCCTATTAATTAACGTGTTGCTTCCTTTGGAAAGGGGATAGAGGAGAAGTGAAAGGTGGTGGCAAACTTTGTTGAAGCTTTTTAATTCATAGCCCTGTTATATTATTTAAGTGCTATGGGAACACCGAAGGAGAGCGCTGCGATATGTATGAGGGATAGAAAAAACTCATACATATTATTATTTTTCATAAATTGATGTTACCTTGGTTGGGGCTCGAACCCGCATCCTCACGTGTAACAGTCCAACGCGCTAACCATTACACCACAGCGCCACAGGGGGAGACTTCCTGTTTTTGACCCTACCTGTGGAAATTTCCTAAAAATCTCATCTTAGCGGATGTCTACAATAGAGGAGGAACTTTAGTACCAAATTTCAACTTCCTACCTAAAACAGTTGGACAGGCCTTTAAGCGGCACTTTTCGCTTCATTAATCCCCATTTTTGCAATGTCCCTGTCCAAAATTCCACAAAGCACCTTCCCGATAAGTAAGCCCATACTCCAAGGAACATATGTTTTACATTTCAGGATTCTAGCCAACTTTTACTATTTGTGCCCCTCTAGGTAGGAATTTCCGAAAATCCATCGACAGGGAATTTCAGCTTCCTAGTTTCAGCAGTTTGAGCAGGCTGTCAAGTGGGACACTTTTTTTTTGTCCCTCCCGGTTGGAATTAGGCTGGAAGAGGAACCTAAGTACCGAATTTCAGCTTCCTAGTTCCAGCAGTTTGGACAGGTCGTTAAGGAGCCACTTTCCGTTTTTGAGCCCCTATTTTATAACGACCATGTCCAAAATTCAAAATACTATCTTTCTAATAAGTTAGCCCTTACTCCAGGGACCCACATTTTAAATTTCAGGTTTCTAGCCGAAGGGGCCACCAAGGGGAGGCTTTCTTCTTTTTGCCCCTCCCTTTAGGAATTTACAAAAATTCGATCTTCGCGGATGAGGTTTGGGCAGGCCATTTTGGGGACATTTTTCCCTTTCAACCCACATTTTTACTATGTTTCTGTTCCAAAATGGAAAAATTACGTTGCCGGTGAGTTAGTCCTACTCCAGGGAATACATATTTAAAATTTTAGGTTGGCCAGAAGGGATTGGGCAGGCCGTCAAGAAGAATACTTTTCCCCTTATCTCTCTCCCGATAGGAATTTCAAAAATTCCGTCTAAGCGGACGCCTACACAGAAGGAGGAACTCACATACCGAATTTCGGCTACATAGTTTCAGCAGTTTGGGCAGGCCGTCAAGGGGGAAACATCCCCCTTTTGGGATATTCTGTAGGGAATTCCAAAAATACAAACTTAGTCGATGTCTACTACAGTGGAGGAATCTTTATGCCAAATTTCAACTTCTTATCTCCAGTAGTTTGGGCATGCAGTTAATGGGGACACTTTTTCAATTTGTGAGACCGTCTATGGGGACGTCTATGCCGAATATATTTGGAAATTCCAGTAGGAATTTCCAAAAATCCCGTCTTAGCGGACGTCTATGCCGAATATCAAGAAACCTTGTTTTAGTGGAGATATCCGTGGGGGGAGGAAAAAAAGTACTTTTTGTGAAATTATATTTTTTTAAATGGAATTTTTTGGAAAAATCGAAATTTTTTGGAGAAAGATACTTTATTTTTACAAAGTACTTTATGGAAGAAGGTACTTTTTTGAAAAAGTTATTTTTAGGAAAAATTTATTTTTTTTGGAAAAAGGTCCTTTTTTTGGTAAAGGGTCCTTTTTTGGAAAAGGTATTTTTTTGGAAAAAGGTATTTTTTTGGAAAAATGAATTTTTTTTGGAAAAAGGTACTTTTTTTGGATAAGGTACTTTTTTTAGAAAAAGGTACTTTTTTTAGAAAAAGGTACTTTTTTGGAAAAAGGTACTTTTTTTGGAAAAAGGTACTTTTTTTTTGGAAAAAGGTACTTTTTTTTTGGAAAAAGGTACTTTTTTTGGAAAAAGGTACTTTTTTGGAAAAAGGTACTTTTTTTGGAAAAAGGTACTTTTTTTGGAAAAAGCTTCTTTTTGGGAAAAGGTACTTTTTTTGGAAAAAGGTACTTTTTTGGAAAAAGGTACTTTTTTTGGAAAAAGGTACTTTTTTTGGAAAAAGGTACTTTTTTTGGAAAAAGCTACTTTTTGTGGAAAAAGGTATTTTTTTTTTTTTGGAAAAATGTACTTTTTTGAAAAAGGTACTTTTTTGGAAAAAGGAACTTTTTTTGGAAAAAGGTACTTTTTTTTGTAAAAAGGTGCTGTTTTTCGAAAAAGGTACTTGTTTTTGGAAAAAGGTACTTTTTTTGGAAAAGGTACTTTTTTTTGGAAAAAGGTACTTTTTGTGGAAAAGGTACTTTTTTTGGAAAAAGGTACTTTTTTGGAAAAAGGTACTTTTTTTGGAAAAAGGTACTTTTTTTTGGAAAAAGGTACTTTTTTTTGGAAAAAGGTACTTTTTTTGTCCCCTTTTTGCCCCTCCCGATAAGAATTTCCAAAAATTCCGTCTCAACGGACCTCTACACCGGTCGAGGAACCTACATACCAAATTTCAACTTCATAACTCCAAGCAGTTTGAGCAGGCCGTCAAGGGGGAGACTTTTTGCCCCCCCCTGTTAGAAATTCAAAAAAATCCCGTCTTGGTGGATGTCTACGATTGTGGAGGAACCTTTATACCAAATTTCAACTTCCTACCTCCAGCGGTTTGGGCAGGCCGTCAAGGGGGGCTCTTTTCCCCTTTTTAACCCCCATTTTTACAACGTCCCTGTCCAAAATTCTTGAAAGTACTTTCTAGAAAAGTTAGCCCCTACTCCAAGGAACACATATCTAAAATTTCAGCTTTCTAGCCAAAGGGGTTTTGGCAGGCCGTCAAGGGGGAGACTTCCCCCTTTTTGCCCGTTCCGGTAGGAATTTCCAAAAATCCCGTCTTAGCGGACGTCTACGCCGAAAGAGGAACCTACATACCAAATTTCAACTTCTAGCTTCAGCAGTTTGGGGTGGGCGATGTTGAGTCAGTCAGTCAGTCACGTTATTCTTTTATATATAGAGATTTATTGCGATAACTTTTGCAAATGGAAATTGTTTGCTTGAAATTTTGCAAGAACAGTTTTTAGAGGTGACCCCATATTATACTAACAGCTGCACTTTGGGGACAACTTGGAAAGCTATGCTGCTATAGAAAATTGCGATTTTAATGTATAGGCCGCTATAGATGAATATTTTTTTTGTTGAAATATTTTCTTTTTAATTGCTTTTTTAGTAAGCTATAACATTTTTTAAGGTCGATTTCGCTTTCAGCGATTCAAGTGGCTAAACCGTAAAAATCCATATAAAACGCAAACAGTGGTTTCACTATCAAGTTTTGTGCATCAAATGTTTCTCATTTCTTTATTTTATAAAGTCTATGGATAACAATGATCCTTACAGACTACTCACTAAAAATAAAATTAGAAAATTAATACAAAATTATTCAAGTAAAGTTTAAACATATCTTTTGAATAACTAAAATCTAAAACAGTATTATTCTCTAATTTATTAAAATGTTTTAAGCAATTGTGGATTGATGTTACACTTGATGTTGGTCTAACGGCTTTTTCTGAAAAAACTGAAAAGGACGGATTCTAATATCAGAGGTCCACAACTCAGGTTTAAACAGATTTTCATACAATTCAGCTGAAATACCAAGTTTAAAATTGACAAATTTTAAATCAGACAACGAAGCATCTTTTTTTACAAATTTATAACATTTCATGCGGGACTTAGCAATATTAAGATGTTTTGCCACATATGATAAAATATTTTCTTCTGAAACTGTTGGCTTAAAGGACGACAAGTGGATCCATTTCATTTTTTGTACCACATCCAATTCAGAATTATCACTATCACCAGTTATGAAATTATGTTTTTTAGGTTTTTTCTTCCTATTTGTAACATTACTCCAATTTGAAGATCTTTGAGCATCAATTACGTTATTTAGATTAAAAACCTACAAATTAGCAATACTGTTACTAACAGATCCATTTAAATTAACATTTGAGTTAACAGGTACTTTAATCAGGCGGTTTTCATCGCCTCTTTCGAACATTAACATTTTGTATCGAAAAATGTTAGCCTTTACAGATATGTGTAATTCATATGGTAACATTTTTCGATACAAATTATGAAGAGAGTGATTTAACAGAGGTTGGGTGAGTTGGTACCTCTTTTAATTATATGCTCGTTGCTTTAATTACATCAGAAACTTTAACAGCAGAAGCTTTAATAGCAGTATCATTAACAGCAGCAGCAGCTTTACTGTTGTTAACCATTAAAGCTTTTGTACTTATAGAAGGCAACTTATGATCAAGTATAACCAGGCGATTTTCATCGCCTCTTTGGAACATTAACATTTTGTATCGAAAAATGTTAGCCTTTACAGATATGTGTAATTCATATGGTAACATTTTTCGATACAAATTATGAAGAGAGTGATTTAACAGAGGTTGGGTGAGTTGGTACCTCTTTTAATTATATGCTCGTTGGTATAACATTAGCAGTAGTACGAACTGAGTTTACATTTTTGTATACAGCATCAACAGAAGCTGTTTTTGTTGATTGTAAAACATCAGCAAAAGGCAAACCAGAGCTTAAACCTGTTTTGAGCGCGGATAAACTACAATGATTCTTGTTGTTATTATTATTATCCAAAAAATTTGCAACAACATCAGACTGCAAATTAGAGTCAGTTTGTTTAATAAGAGCATCATCCGAATAGGAGTTATTAGCATGTAAATTAAAGGCAGATTGAGAAGTAACATTAGCACATCCATATTTTACGTTCCTTAAGAGATCGATTACCACCAATTTCAACTCTCTAACTTCAATAGACAAAGCAGAAACCGTTGAAATTAACTCATTAGAAGAAATTAAACATTTATTACAATTGAATACAATGTTTTTATTAGAATTTAATTATTTTAAAACGTATGAAAACAGAACGAACAAATCAAATCTAGATCCGACATTATAAACGCGTCTTACTCAATCAAGAGTAATTCTGATACTGATACTGTTAACCCTAAATATGAATACAGCCCAGCAAAAAAATACCTGACCAAGATCCGTAAAAGCACCTATACTGTTCGGCACAAATGAGTTCAAATTGAAGAGCTTTGTTCATTTATGACGAGCTTTCAATCTCCTTTCATTGACAAGAATGAATGTATTTCAATCCGGAAAAAGATCTTATCTGATCCAAAGGTTTTGGCAAAGCTATTGCATATTTTATTCTTAAATCGGAATTCCTGGGATCCCGGGAAATTTCAATAAGAAACCCGCTTTCCCGGGAATTGTCCTGGAGTGATAAAATTGTTTAAATTGAATTTAATCAACAAAAATTTAAAATTATGTTTGTTCTTCCTTTTTCAGTCTCTATTATTACTTATCAATCTAACAATGTATACAATACAAAATCGTGCCCGTATAATGAAAGCCTTTGCACCATCCGATTTTAATTTAAATCAAAATGATTCTACAAAACCACGAGAAACAGCCATATCAGCTGTTATGGCCTATTTCTATAAATGTGAAGAATTGGCAAGGTAAGTTGTCCTTACAATACAAACGAATAACTAAGGTATCCAAATGGGGATACATTCCAGAAATTCGGAAATGTGATAGAGGAGCAGAAAATAAGATACACAATTTTTTAGCAGCCCAATCTCACGTTTAAAACTGGATTCACAATGATCGTGTCTCCACTATGCAGAGTGGAGTTTATTATTTTCTTCTTCGCACTAACAAATTTTGTATGCAATGCCATGTCTATTTTAAGTTCACTTCTTTGTGTGAAAAGTACTCCAACATGCCTGAAATTTACGAAATTTATCTATACTCAGCGTTAAAGTATCTGAGATAATAAAAGTTTTGATACCGATGTTGTGGACTCAGGGTTGTAACTTATTTCAAATATTTGAAATATTCATCAAAAAGGCTCTGGAAAAAGCCGCACGATAAAGTTTAGACACCCCTCGACATAATTAAATAGGCATTATTGTACTTAGACTAAAACCAACAACAAGTTCCAGTACAAATGTGCTTTCAAAACAATAATAAAATCATAAAAAAGTTGGACATTTTTCGGATATATTTTGTATACCGAAAGATGCTTTTCAAAAAAAATTTAATTTGATACCCTATTTGTCTATTGGGCCCCTAATAAATACATGTGCGTCATTTTTTCTCCTCAACTACATATCCGAATCTCATTAAGATTGGAATACCTTTCTTGAAAGACTTTTAACAAAAAAACTTCTTACAGATTGGTGGAAAAGAATACCGATGCATTTTTGGATAACCAAGAAAAAAATAAAAAGAAACAAGAGGAAGTTGATGAAACTGTAAATAATTGTAAGTTGTAATAATTAACTTTCGAATATTTAAAAATATAATTTAAAATGTTATCATAACTTTTTTCATTTTAGTACTACAAAAAGCTGGCCATCATATGGAACATTCTCTAAAAGGCAGTTATACTGCGATTTTAGTAGGTCATTTAATCAACGATAATGAACAATATGAAAGCATTGTCCGATCACATTTAATTGGCAATGGTTTTAAGGAAATCATTGCAGTTTTGGAGAAATATTATAATTTTATGAATTTAACTGCTAGTGTAAGTATTAAATTAAAATATTATTATTTTAATAATTCAATAAGACTTTGTTTCGTTTCTTATTTTTAGGCTGAAGCATCTGTAGTGGCTCATAAAAAATCGACCAAAAATTTATTGGATTATTTTAAAAAACAAGATTTACTACATGAAATAAATGCCGATGACAATACATTACCATTAAATTTAGAAACAACACCATACCATCAGCCAAATATTGAAGAACAAACCCCTACATCATCTTCATCAAATACAACGCAACGGATTTACAAGACATATAGTCAAAGATAGGAAGAAATTTTTGGTAACAAAAAGATCTAAATGAAAAGAAATATGTATAAATATAAAATTTTCAATATAAATATTTTAGTAATTGTTTATTAATTTTTTTTTAATAATTTTATTTAAACAAATGTGTAATATGTTTTTAATTATCAGCTTTAAAGCTTAAAATTTGTATAAAAATTTACAAAAAAAAAAGAGAAATTAAATTAAATTTAATAAAATGCTTTTAATAGTTTTATAAATATTTTAATTTTTCTTATTACTTACGTCCTTTCTCACTTACAACATCATCACCATCCATTAAATCAATATTTGATCAAAAGAAATTCCTTAAAAAACTGAGCATCTTTAATGTAAACATTTTTTTATGTTTTAATTCAATGATCTACGCTATTTTTCGTTCAACTGACTTATTAAGCACAAAAAATGTATTTTTATTTTAATTTAGAATAAACTAACGTCTTTAATGTTTAACATTGTAAATAAAATTCTTATATATATATATATATATATATATATATAATGTATAGTATGTATGGTATAGAATTGTAAATGAAAACTTGTAGTTTTTTTATATATATTTATCGCCAACTCCCTTAATAACCCTTGAAAGTCCTCTAAACACAACTCTCATAATATATAAAAATCCTTTATTTTTTTTAAATGTTGATTTTTAATTTTTTCTTTAAATGTGTAATACAACTTTTATGTTTCTTTTAATTAATTTAATAATAAAAATAGTAGCTTAGTTTGTTTTTGCTATATATTTTATATAAAAATTATAATAATTACATCTAAATAGTAATTAAAACTATTATTTCTAATCTATATTTTTAAGTTATTTAACAAAGCAAAAAGAAAACCATAAAATCTTAAGAAGAAAGTTTAATTTTTAATACAAATTTTTGGTATATTTTGAGAAAAAAATAAAAATTTTAAATTATTAAGAAAACACATTTTTGGGAACAAATTCTATATTTATATTGAAACAAACAACTCGAAAAAAGTATCTTGATCAAAATTGTGTATATGTGTAACTATAAAAAAAAATCGTATTTTGATTTAGTGTTTTCAAAATTTAAAAACAAAAAAATCTACAATTAATTTAAAAAGTATATATAAAGAATATTATTAACTTAAAAAAGTTGTTTAAATAAACGTATAAACAAAATAATGAAACTTTCAATATAATTATGATGCTATTTACACTGCGGTTGTAATCGTGTTAAAACAAGATTCTGACCAAAATCTTCTAAAATTTGTTGCACGATTAACAATATAAAATTATATTTTTCATTTATTCGTACTATTTTAAATAGTAATTTTGATAACTTTTTAGGGATTAAACTTCAAAAATCATACTATTTTACAACGTGCTAGCGTTAGCAATTAAACTGTGAATTCCTTCTTTATATTTATAATAGTACACCGAAAAAATTCCTCAGTTACTGGCTACTAAAATTTCAACTGAATCTCAGGTGGAATAGCCCTTACTAAGACTCGGTTGATATAATTAATTGTATATAAAGTGATGGAAAATATAATAGAAACGATTTAAGATTTTTCTAATTTTATTCTCGTTGCCTTTATTTTTAAAGATCAAAATAGTAGCTAAATTTGCCCCTAAAGGCGAGGAGATGGTTCAGAAAATTGTACAGAATTTTAACGTAATGTTTGTTTTTTATTTTGTCACTTATTTTAAGTGGGCGTGGCTTTTAACGAAAAATTAGCCATATCGACCTTTTATCAAATTACATAGTAAAATTTAGAGAGTACTGATCGGTTCTGTACAAACTGTATATTTTAGAAATCCTATAAAATTTCCTTAAGTCTTACATTATTTCTGTTCGCCAGACTTAAAATAGCAGAACCTTAAACATGACCAAATTTTTCTTTGTTTTTAGCGATTTTAAAAGAAAGTTAAAACACTGAAATTTTAACATATAATGAGTTTCACGTGAAAAGTGTGTAGAGTTTGTTTTCACGCAAATTTAATGTACAAGACTTATTTTTCTTGGGAAAAAGTGACTTTTTGTGTTCATTGTGATTGTGTATTTGTTATAAAATTAAAAAATTGTTAATTTTTATAAACTAAATTGCAATTTGAGGCCTTTTAAAGTTCGAGTGAAATTTTTCGACGTGAAAAACAACATACGGTGTTTAAGATAAAAATAAATTAATATAATTGTAAGTCAAGTTCTTTTTAATATTATCAAAAAAACAGAAAATAATAATATTCTCAATTAATAATTACTTTGTACAAAGCGTACTTGGGAATTTTTTATTGGCATTGAAATTTAATTGGCATTAATTGATCTCAATGCCAATTCCAAAAAATTTCATTACCATTTAATGCCAATAAAATTTTTTTCAATTGGCATTGATTAACACAATGGTAATGAAATTTTCACCCAATGGTAGTGAAATGTACGTATAATTGAAGAAAAAAGCATTGTATGCAAAAAAAATTGTTTTATAAAAAAGGAAATTAACAGAAGAATGTAAAATTTCAGAGCTCTAAACATAAATATTCGCTATTTTATCAAGTTGTATCAAGTACACGCTGCTCCTCTTTTAACACTGGTTAGCCTAGATGGATCAGCCTCTAGTAATGTGAACTTCGCGAAATAGCGAATATAAGATAAGAAATACGCGAATTTAAAATCTTCTTGTCTTAATTTGTTTGTTCTTTTATCAAAACATGAAAACAAATGTTTTTTCATCAATTATAATTGGGCATTTAGGCATTGAGCAATGCCAATTAAAAAAATTTCATTGGCATTGGTCAATTGTAATGCCAATGAAATCATCAATTAATTAATCCATTCAATTAACTGGTCCCAAGTATGGTACAAAGACCCCAAAATTGTAAATGAGAAATCGCTCTTAGTGACTGAAATTTCAGTTAAATTTTCAACTATCGACTTAGATATATACAATTAATATTTTCTATGTTTTCGACTTAACTATATCCGTTAACTCTTAAAAAAACAAAGTGCATAAAAACGCGTTTAAGACAAAAACTAACACATTACTTTTCGTATGCACGTTAACTTTCAACACGGATAATTGCACTGCATGACAAAATCTTGACTTTTAAAAATTAATAGAGCTCTGACCATCAATTCTATATATTTCGGACATGCTTATTACAATGGCGTACTTTATTTTTCGATCAATGGTACAGATTTTTCGCTAAATGTCTTTAAAGTTTGGCGGTTGTACATTCAGTTTTTTATATAAAAATTTTTTCAAATTCAATTAATACGAATTTTTTTGTGTTAAAATGTAAGCACAGGACCTGTGGCCATATTTACGATATAAATGCGATGTGCTAATCTTGATATTTAAACCACTCCTTAACGTTTTAAATAGGTTTTTTGCTATTTCAGCGAATTTAGTCGCTGAATGTACAATCGACCTCAATAAATGTAATGCCTTAGTAAGGAAGCAATTAAAAGTAAAATATTTCAATAAAAAAAATGTATTCATCTATAGCAACCGTTAAAATCGCGATTTTTCAAAAAATTTTTATGGCAGCATAGCTTTCCAAGATGTCCATAAAGTCCAACTTTTAGTATAATATGGGGTCACCTCTAAAAACTGTTCCTGCAAAATGGCTATAAATACACCCCCGAATTCAAAATGAAAAGTTAGTAGCTTCTTATACATCGCACACAACGAGATGTTAACTAGAATGTTTTTTAGACCAAGCATCTTGTTAGCACAGAGTTTATTCAAAATGATTTCTTAGCACACCGATTAAGACCAACCCTGTGTTTGAAAATACAAGGCTTTTTATTTTGTGAATGGAACTTTTTGTTTTTTGGCGTTTGATAACAGATACTAAGAAGGAATTTAGCATCAGTACTAGAATGATTTTAATGACAGTATTATGAATAAAACTCATGCTAACTCTATGCTAAATTTTCATTTTGAATACCGCTGACAGTTTTTACTGAGGTTAGTATCGTGCTAAAGACATTTTAAGATACTAAAGTTTCTTTAGTACGATAGTAACCTTAGTAAAAAATGTATTTATTGGGATAACTTTTGCAAATGGAAACTGTTTTGCTCGAAATTTTGCAGGAACAGTTTTTAGAGCTGATCTTGGAAAGCTATGCTGCCGTACAAAATTTTTGAAAAATCCTGATTTTAACGTATAGGCTGATATATATGAATACTTTTTTTTTTATTGAAATATTTTCCTTTTAATTGCTTCCTTACTACGGCATTACATTTATTGAGGTCGATTGTACATTTGGCGACTAAAGTCGCTGAAATAGCAAAAAACCATAAAAACCTATATAAAACGCTAAGTAGTGGTTTAAATATCAAGATAAGCACATCGCATTTATATCGTAAATATGGCCACAGGTCCTGTGCTTAATTCAAAGAATTAATTCAATTGCAATAGTTCTTTTTATTAAATCAAATAAATTAATTCACCGGTGAATTATAAAACGAACGGAAAAAAAGTGAATTAATACCTTACTGAATTAATTCACCACTGAATTCATTCAATTTCATTTTCATTCAGTGAATTAAAAAAAATAAAATTACATTCAGTGAATTAAAAAAAAAATAATAAGTTCACTATTAAAAATAAAAACTGTAAAGATTTTATTTTTAATAGTAAAATGCCTTATTTTTGAATCATGTAGGTTGATATACAGCATCCGGTTTCTTATTTGTTACTAGCACACGCTGTAAAATTGCTTATTTAAAAATTTTATTTGTACATTATTGTTTTCTTCTACTGAACGGCAGAAAACAGGCTTTGAATTCAGTGAACTTATTTTATTTTTTTTCAATTCAGTGAACTTATTTTATTTTTTTTTTCAATTCAGTGAACTTATTATTTTTTTTTTGTTAATTCACTGAACGTAATTTTGTTTTTTTTAATTCACTGAACGTAATTTTATTTTTTTTAATTCACTGAACGAAAATGAAATTGAACGAATTCAGTAGTGAATTAATTCAGTAAGGAATTAATTCACTTTTTTTCCGTTCGATTTATAAAATTGAATGTGTTCACCAGTGAATTAATTCATTTGATTTAATAAAAAGAACTATTGCAATTGAATTAATTCGTAACAAAATAAATCGAACGAAAGCAAATATGAATTAATTCCATTCAATATATGGTGCTTAGTTAATTAATTCATCGAATTTTTAATTCAGAATTGAAAAATTGAATTAAGGAATTAATTCTTCAAAGCTCTGCAAACGACCAAGTACATTTTTAAACTTTGCTCCCGATATGTGCGTTTCCGCGAAAATTTTTTGTTTTGTTTTTAAATCACCACAAAAAGCACTATCTGAGAAAAAAATAAACCGGTGAGGTGCCCCTAGAGTCGACTTGTTCCGATAGGTTCAATCAGCTGATTCGTCACGTTTACGTATGACTAATTCTACCTTAATACTTTTCCACTACAGCTCTGTGGCTGTGCTAAATGTCCTACTGTGTAAATTAATAAAGTACCGTTAGTTTTCTTTATCTTAATTCGTGTGAAAGTTTAACAAATTGTGACAATTAAAATGTTTTATTGCAAGTTTTAAGTGCTTAAACTTTAAATTTTTATTCAAAGTGTTAATAGTGTAAATTTTAAAGAATGCATGAAATTTATATAGTGGCATTATGCATTTATTCGACATACATAAGGAGGCTGACAAATGGCCAAAAAGGTTTTTCGGAATCAATTTTGTTGCGTTTCAGTTAGTAAAATGCTTAATCCTGTTCTTTTATCTGTGTAATCTCATTGTTATGGCTTTATATGATCATTTGCAGTGCTGAAGTAGTCTACCCCACATATTGGATTAACGAAAAAAAGAAAATGATCAGGGCAAGGGATTTCATGTAAATACATGTTTGTTGTCTTAGCTCGTTGATTCTCTGCAAATCTGTTCGACGTCGTTACCGCGGGTATATGCGTGAAAACAATTTACCGAAGGCAACAACAATTTACACACAATTTTGACAATAGAAGTCCTTTTTGGCAAAATTGAGTACTCTCGGGAACATGTGGAAGAGAACTTACTACAAATGTTTACTCAAAATTAGTATTATGTACGTTTCTGAAAGCATTACTTCGGCAAAAACTTATTTTTTATTAGAAATTTTCTTAATTTGCAATTTTTTGGAAATTTTAAAATCAATTTCTATTTCTTGTAAAATAGAAATGGCAAAAAAATCTTCAGCATGATTTAGTTCTGATTCTGAATGGTTTGCGAAGCTGTGAAACGGTGAAAATTTACTCTTCACTCATTTAAAACCAATGATAGCTTTTATCACTTCTAAACTTTGCAACAGGTAGCCTGGACGCAACTTTGACCAATTATAGTTTTTGTATATTGTTGTGGAAAGGGATACACTACTTTAGGGGGTGTAAGAAAAACAAAATACAAGACAACATGCGGAATAAATCGAAATTAAAAATTAGGGGCTCCGGTGCAAAAACCCGGTGTGTATTCTTACATACAAGGGCTAAAGTTGAGTTTAGAGACACCTCACGGATTGACTTCAAATTTTTACCACCAATAATAAAACAATTTACGATTTAATGTCACATTTTATCAATTCTGATTTTCATTAAATTAATTCTTTAGTTTTAAATATCGTCATGCCTGATTCACTTTCAATTAATATCGAGGTTATTTTTTCAAAGAATTTTAAAACGTTCAAATGGTTTTTAAATATTACGTCTGGGAAAAATCACTATATTTTGAACCATTTTTATTAATCGTCAAATTGGCAACAGTACGAAAAAGAAAGAAGCTGCTTAATACGTTTTCAATACAACTCTGGCTGTACTAAATGTACTACTTTTATCTACTACTGTCTAAATTAATAAAGTACCGTTAGTTTTCTTTAACTTGTGAAAGTTTAACAAATTGTGATAATTTATAAAATTAAAATGTTTTATTGCAAGTTTTAACTTTAAATTTTTGTTAAAAGTAATAATATATAGTGTAAATTTTGAACAATATATGAAATTTTCTAGTGGCATTATGTATTTTTCGACATATTAAGTTAAAATATAAGGAGGTTGACAAATGTCCAAAAAGCTTTTTTGGAATCAATTTAGTTGCGTTTCAATTAATAAAACGTTTAATCCTGTGCTTACAAGGACGGTCTTCTGGGCGGACTCTTAAATGTTAATAAAATTCTTATATATTGAAGGGTAGTTAAAATTATTTGGCCTTTGAAAACGCCAACCCAATTCTGAAGCTATGCTTCCAATATTTCAAAAATTAAAATGGCGTCTAGATAGACGCCATATGCGATACTTCAATTAACAAATTTTCAACGTGCCGGAACAACAGCAACACGTAACAGCCATTGCCTTTACAATGGAGGTTCATCGAAATGAGGCCCCAAACACGCCAGCAAATGAACGAATGCCGATAGAGTATATTATATTACCATATGTGACGCGCAAAATAGAAAGGGACCTAAGGGTAAAAACCGGTTTTGTTCAGGAGAGCCATTTTAAAGATTTAAATACGTGTATCTTTGGTGTACCATCACTGAGCGTGTTGGTATTGGTCTCATTTGAAAGCGACACATCTCTTGACGTCAGGAACGTGTTGGTCAACCTTGAAAACGCGCATAGGTCGTCCCTACCTCTTGTTTTGTGTAGTTGGTTTTTACTGTTTTCTACCTAGCGCGCTGTTTCCATGAGTTTGATATCAATTTTGCTCGCGGTTTTTCGAATCCAGTTTTATTTTCTGAAATTATTAATTGTGAATTATAATAAATACTCATTTATAATTCTTTTAAATCGTGAATATCACTCTGTTAGTACGAACATTTTTTCACATAACATTATGTTATTCGCGAAAATAATTTAAAACTGATAACATTCTTACTGTTTGTTATACCCTACACCACTATGTGGTCAGGGTATAACACGTTTGATTTTGGTGAACATCGGTCCATGTTTAGACCTAGTGCCCATATAAGGGTCCTACCAAAATTATATTGTTTATACGCTGCAGGTCGTAAATATTGACGAAATTTGGTACACAGACCTATGTTAGCCCAATAACGCAGCCTATTGATTTTGGTGAACATCGGTCCATGTTTAGACCTAGTGCCCATATAAGGGTCCTACCAAAATTATACTGTTTATACGCTGCAGGTCGCAAATATTAAGCTATTTTGGTGAAATTTGGTACATAGACCTATGTTGGCCCAAGGACGAAGCCTATTGATTTTGGTGAACATCGGTCCATGTTTAGAACTAGTGCCCATATAAGGGTCCCCCCAAAATTGGCTTGGTTACAAACTGCAGGTCGCATATATTAAGATATTTTAATGAAATTTGGTGCGCTGACTCACATTATAGAAAATTTTGACACAAGCCCCATTTTAACCCATTCGAATTTCGGATCCAAACAATACACCAGACTGGTGTAGGGTATTGTATAGTCGGCATGCCCGACTTTAACCTTTTTACTCGTTTTAGGATGAAATGGTGGACGAATCCCTTTCTATTTGCGCTTAGAATCGTCGACTTCACTTTCATAAAACGCGCATATCTCTGGGAGGGAACACTTTTGGGGCATGGGATCAGTCTCATTCGATGCTCAGATGTTGTCCACATCAAAAAAAAAAATTGATTTTTTTACCCTTAGGTCCCTTTCTCTATGCGCTGTCACATATACCATCATATTTTGACATTATATGGTAATAGAATAAAGAACCAATTATTGTATTTTTTTAAGGTATTTTTTTACATGTTAGAATTTTTAAACGATATGACAAACTGATCATTTTCTCATGATGTATAGGAAAACAAATTTTAAAAGCTATTTATTCTGCGATTGAAACAATAAGCGTGAGATATGGGACATATGTTAAATAAATCAAAATTTACAAGTTCTTTAAAATATTTTTTAAATTATTTTCCCTATAAACAATTTCACTGCAATTCAAGTTGAAATCAAGTACAATTCCTGCCCTGTTTTCCAGTTTCAAGGCTTGAATACAACTTTTCTTACATTTAATTTCAATAGCATACTCCAGCAAAAGGGAAACAAAAATTCAAGTTTGAAATATTTTTGTTAAATATACAAAAGCTAAAATTTTAAATCTACTATACTTCAAGCTAAATTGAAAGCACTTGAATTTTTAAAACCTATGTGCTTATTCGAATCGTTTGTAGTTTTTAGTAATAAAGTATAAAATGCAATCCCTTCAAAGCGCAGTTAACACGATAAAATTTTGGGACAGCCTATAAGGCGATAGACGATTATCGTCCACTTTTCGAAGTTTAATATCTATAACATATTACAAACAAATTTTAAAACATTGTAACAAATTTGTTAAAAGACAGAAATATTTACCATATATAACAAGATTTTTGAAAACAACCTCCTTAAGCTTGATATGCATGTTGAATAGTTCTCTGTACAAAAAAATCATTGAATTACAATTGTCAAGTTAATTTGTTCATAGAAAATATTAAATAAATCTTAAAAATAAATAAAAAAAAAAATATTAATAGCATTGAAAAATAGTGAAAAAATAAAATCTAAAATTTTATTAATAGGATTAAAAAATAGTGTAATAAAATAAAAAATAAATAAAATTTAAAATTTTATTAATAGCTTTGGAAAATAGTGAAATAAAATAAAAAAATAAATATATGTGCTTAATTCAATTTAATCGCTTGTAGCAAATTAAATTTAAAAATTATACTAAAGTTTCTCGTATATGCATCGAACGAAGTCTTATTTTGCTGAAAGTACGGTAAGGTAAGTAAATACAATTTTTTTTTCAATTAATAGTTTTCTCAATGATGGTGTTCACAGTTTCTACTATTTTAAGGGTTCGCTGGTAATAGCGCTAAAATACCGTTAGTGATTAAAAACCCTTTCAACTGACTACCCTTACTCTTAAAATACCGTTACCCAAATAACCGAAATACCGTTATACTTTAAATATAGTTACCGAAGTAACTGGGATACCACTATCCTTAAAATATCGATACCGAAATAAGTTAAAATACTAGACCCATCTTATATACAGAAGAACTCAGAATCATTTTTTGATTCGATTTAGCGATGTCCGCCCGTCTGTCTGTCCATGTATTGTGCGCACGTATTAATCCTTAAATACATGGTGTAGCTATTTGGCAACATACCGGTTTTTTAATAAAAGAAACCCACTTGATGCACAAAACTGCATTTTTGGGCATTAGGGGCCCCTTCTGTACATAGTGTTCCTATAGTTTAGCGCAGAATTTTTAAACAGTTAGAGTAAAAATCTTGGATTTGCTCTGTATATTTGTGAAAAATCTAAAACACGCGTTTTTTACAAAAAGTGTAAAACGGCATTCACTCCTAAATCTTAAACACGTGTTTAGCTAAAACGAGTGTAAAAGAATACAGAACTGTTGTAGTAGAATAAAGAGCTAAAATACGTGTTTTAGCTAAACACGTGTTTAAGAATTAGGTGTGAATGCAGCCTAATAGGTCATTCACATGAGCGAGATAACTAAATCTCCTCATTTGTGTTCTTTATTCTATTACCATATAATATTAAAATATGTTATATGGTAATAGAATAAAGAACACAAGTGAGGAGATTTAGTTATCTCGTTCATGTGAATGACCTATAATATTCAAAAATATTTGTTTAAATATTTAAAGTGGTAAAATTCATTTTGCGACAATACATGTATAAATTATAGTCTATAGATTTTTTTTGGTTTTTTTTATACACGTTAAAATAATCACAATTTAGCTATTTGGCAAAAAACCATATTTTTCAATAAAAATCACCGTTTTTTAAATAAATTTTTTTTTGGTATTTTTCTTGAAATGTACACGCCTTTAGAAATCATATATGTATAAAAAATGGTTAAAATCGAAGAGATCATTCATTTAAGGGTTAAGGCTGCATTCACACCTAATTCTTAAGCACGTGTTTAGCTAAAACACGTATTTTAGCTCTTTATTCCATTACAAAAGTTGTAGAATAAGATCTAAAATACGTGTTTTAGCTAAACACGTGTTTAAGAATTAGTTATGAATGCAGCCTAAGATATTTGGATGAACCTTGGTACATTGCCTTATATCGGCCCAAGGACAAAGTCTAATAATGGTTAAAATCGGTCCATGTTTAAATCTAGCGCTCGTATAAAGGCCTTCAAAAAATTTGCACGCTACAGGTTGCAAATAATAATGTGTGGTACACCTTCTTTAACTTTACCAATGCTTTCTTCCACCGCCACTTCATCATGGTGAACTTGACAATTTCCTCAAATTTACTGATGTTATCACCTACACTCAAAAAAATTTGTCCGTAGAATCTACTGAAAATAACTTAAAATTTATTTTTAAAATTTTTTTAAACTGGTGAAAAATAACTTACAAACGCACTAAAAATAACTAACAATGTTTAAAATTAACTGACAAAAATTTTAAAACTGACAAAATGGCTAAAATCTAATGTTTTTTACAGATAATTCTTTTGGTATTATAAGTTTATATTGAAGCTTACTCTGGATGTAGTCTTGAGGACTTCAATCGGTGTAGTTTGCTTTTTAATAAAGTAATTACATTACATTTACATAACCGTAATTTTATATATCCTACGATATACACAAATGGACAAGTCATTGACTATGTGGATTCTATTAGGTGTCTCGGTGTTATTTTGGATTCCAGTCTAAATTTTGATAATCATATAAATTTCCTTTCCAATAAAATTTGTCTTATTTTAAGAAGATTATACTCAATAAAACCATACACACCTAGACTTGTAAGATATCGATTAGCTCACTCGCTGATTATGAGTCAATTTAATTATGGCCTTGAGGTCTTCTCTGGGTCTTGGTTGTATAACGTGGATATTCTTGGTAGAATTGTCAGAAAAGTTGTTCGTTATGTTTTTGATGTGAGAGTTCATGAACATGATCGTGTTATGGAGCTTGTTCCTGAATTTTTGAAATGTAGTTTCGATGATTATTTAAAATTTCGTATTTTACTTCATTTTTATAAAATTATGAAATTACAACAACCGGAACTTCTAGTGAATGGATTTTCTTTTATACATTCAACACGGAATATCCAGATTGATGTGCCTTTAAGACATCTTTCAATATTTGATCGATCTTTTGTAGTACGCGTCTACCAAGTTTGGCCAAACAATCTATCTACTATTTGCCAAACAATCTTAAACTTTTTTCATATTCCTTTTTAACATATAAACGTAAACTACTTGATTATTTTAACGGAATTCTACCTTGACATATTTGGCATAAATCCTTTACGTATTTCTTTTCTTCTTCTTTGTCTCTTGCTATAGGTACTTATTTCCGTACTTTTTTCCAATATTCATATGGCTAGGGAGCCACTTATAAACTTGAATGGTAATATTTGTATATATATATTAATATATTTAAGTTGTATCTTAACTGTACATAGTTGATTATCTAACAATACATAAATAATTGGCCATGAAGGCTTTCTTTGTATTGATATTAAATAAATAAATAAAAATAATACGCTTTGTTTACAATTTGAAACCACATGATCATGTGTCGAGGTATATTTCCGATTTTTTGGGATGCAGTTTTAAAAATTTTGTGCAAATGCGATTGCTATTATTCTATCATAAGGTAATGCTCACTGATTGTCCCGAATATATACACAGACATTTTGTATTATTGACCGCTGACAGGAACCCTCAACTTCTGTATCCGTAAAAATTCAAAACCGTTCCCCAGTTATTACGCTTTTATGCATAATATACAATACAAGTTTCTGATTTTTATGTGCAAACTAGGAATATATCAATAATAAAAAATATAAACTAAACAAGAATTTTTAAAATTCAACAAAATTCAGCAAATTTTTTTCTTTTGTAAATAATTAAATTAAATTTTATTGTTGCTTTGCAAACTTTTAGTAGTATTTGTAACCGATTATGGCCTTTGGGCTAGGTTATCGTAATAAATAAATTGAAAAACAACTGTTTACTCTAAAAACACTGTTTTGGTAGCACTTTCCTGCCGTTTCATTCTAGCTAATGTCAAACAACAACAATGTAACAAGACCTCCATATTAGGAAAATAACACACGATATAGCAAACTTACGATTCTATGAATTGTTGTGTGACCCTCGTTAATATTTGTCCATTTGTCAACACCCCTGTTTAAATTGTTGTAATAGATTAGAACCACTAAAACTGTTAATTTGATTTGCTTCCCAAACAGCTGTTATTATTGACAGCCAGTCTCTTGTGCCGAACGATTTAATCCAACTGGCTCAATCGTGGTCAGTTTTTTTTAGCCGTCGCCGACGACAATTTTTCGACTAGCTATGGTCGATATACCGACTTAAAAATACCAGACGTGTTTCGAAATAAATCTAAAAATTTATTTTCCATGAAACCGCTAAAGCAATTTTTTATATTGACCAACTAAAAGTTGGCCACCCGACCATAGTTCGGCTGTAAGCCGCCGTCAAAATTTTTCCTTCAACTGCCGCCTATTATTTTGGTCGGCTCAAGTTTTTGGTGACAACAGCACGCCTTTTCAACAAGCACACAAAAAACTTGTTACAACATATAAAAAGCAAGAGGTGGATCAATTTTCTTAAAATATTAAATTAAAATATATAATTGATTAACAAACCACAATGGCAACTGCGGAAGCAACCACTGCTTCATTGGAATCTTTGGATAAAGAACAAATGAAAACGGTAAATAGTTGAAAAAACCGCAAAAGGCCACCAAGTTCAATACTTTTCCATTTCATATTAATTCAGTTTTCAGATTTTTTAATGTCGTACAATAAATTGTCTGAAATGTGTTTCACAGATTGTGTTCGAGATTTCACATCCAGACAGGTCAAAGAAACGGAGGTAATTAAATATAAACTAAAACTGTAGTTAAATATTTCATTGTATTTTCTTAATTGTAGGAAAAATGTTCTTTGAATTGTATGGAAAAATACTTGAAAATGAATCAACGTATTTCTCAACGATTCCAAGAGTTCCAAATGATTGCCAATGAAAATGCGTTAGCTATGGCACAGAAAACTGGTAGACTATAGACTTGTGTAAATACATTAATTACCGAGAATCACCCTCAAAGCCCCGTTCACATTATCAAGCCTATATGACACTTGCTAATTTCAATATTAATAATCCAAAACAGAAGAGAGCACGAATTTCCTTATGTGAAAAATAATGTGTGTGAAGAGAAGAACTATATCGAAAAACTATTAAACTGTCAAATTGATCTTGGTAATGCAGTACCCTTCATATGATTAGCATTGATGGTGCAAAAAACTAGAATCTAGGAACTAACAAGTGTCATATAGGCTTCACACTAGTGTTTTTACTTTTCTTCACACAATTAATAGAATATCTTTTCAGTGTTCAGACGTAGGTCAGACTCTTATAAAGAGAACAAATGAAGTCATTTTTCTGCTAAACATTATTCGGGTATTCAAAATGACAAAAAGTATGATAACTTGCTGCTAACTTTTTTACACACAAATTCCCAAAGGGAAAGCTGGCAGCTAGTTAGCATATTCTTTTTTATTTTAAATACGAGGGTAATTTTCTTACTTGTTAAGACAAGTGGTAACTTCATAAAATATTTCAAAAAATAAGCTTGTCAAGAATTGTTTACACTTTAAAATGTGTGCACCCATGTTGACATGTGGGTAATGAATTGTGTTCACAGTGTTATACGTTTAATACTAATACATTTTTGACATATAACGACTTGCGTGATAATGTAAATGGGGCTTAAATAACATTCTCATCTATAATTTCATTTAAAAGTTTGTTTTATATAAAGAAAATTTTAATTGTTAATACATATTTAAAAATAACCCTTAATTTAACCAACATAAATTTGTTATATTTTAATAAAAAAAACACAAAAACCAAAAATAAATATTGAAACAAATTATTAAATTTATTAGAAAAAAGTTTAAATTTTGAAAAATTATGTTAAGTCGAAGTTAATTATTAACAAGGTTGGCAACCGATACCGTTATAATACCGTTATCAGTTTCAAAACCCTTTCAAATTGACAACCGATACCAATACCGAAATTCTTGATTTCAAAAAATACCGGTATTCAAAAACCTTTTCCCTTAATACCGGTGTCGTACCGGTATGGAATCGGTTTTAAAAAAAATGTTTTTTTTCACGTTTTTAGCAAAAATACAAATTTTTTTAATATAAAATTTCCAAAATTGTTAAACAATTAAACTTTATTATTCATTGTTAATAGAAAATCGTGTTATAAATTTAAAGTGCGGTTATCAGCCTTTAATTTGCATTGGCAACATTGTTTTTAATTTATTTAACTTCATAAATATTCTCTAACTTGTAACAAATTTAGTAAATATAATTTAATATATAAACTGGTTTCTTAAACCTTTAATTGAATTTACAGTTTCTTTTAGAGAATCCTTTTATTAATTTTATAAACTTTTTTTTTTTATTTTATTATATGATCTCAATACAAATAAAAAATATTTGTAGTGAATCAACTTGTGTTCCTAATAGATTAAAAAAAATTTTTGTGTTTAAAAAATAAAACACTTACGGTGGGTCTCATACTTCAGGTTTAAACTTTATTTAATAGTTAACCCAAAAATTTGTTGTTGTTTCGTGTATATTTTTTTGACATTTTCTTTTGTTTATAGTTAAAGTTAAACCTACAGTTTAATAACTTACGGTGGGTCTCATACCGTAGGTTTAACTTTAACTTAACTAAAATCAAAATGTCAAAAATACACAAAACAACAACAAATTTTTGTGTTTACTATTAACCTAAGTTTTAACCTGCAGTATGAGACCCACCGTTATTTTTTTTTTGTTAATATTATAAAAACATTTACATAAATTATACTTATCCTTTATAAAAATTTAATAAAATTGAGTTTTTTTATAATTAAGAACGTTTTTTTATATTTTTGTAAATTTTTTCAATAATACCGGTATATACCGGTATTAATGTTTCGGTATCGGTTATACCGATACCGAAATGATTAAAATACCGTTACCGATACCGATACCGAAACAAATAAAAAATCAATACCGATACCTATACCGTTATTCGTTTCGGTTGCCAACCTTGATTATTAAGTAAAGATTTGGAGCCTCGTTTGTAAGAAATCAATCTAAACTTAAACGGTGGGTCTCACACTGTAGGTTTAACTTAACTAAACACAAAATAAAATGTCAAAAAAAATGTACACAAAACACCAACAAATTTTTGGGTTAACTATTAACCTAAGTTTAAACCTGCAGTATGAGACCCACCGAAAGTGAACACAAAATTTTTTTAAAAATTGAAATATTTTTAAAATAAATTTGCTTACCCGAGTGAAAAAAATTGATCTCGCGCAATATCTAATTATATCCAATTTGATATTGTTTAAGATCTGCTGTAATATCTAGCTGATCCAAATAGATCTCAAAATTGGGTGTATCCAATCATATCGTATTAGATCCCATTGTATATATAGGGATAAACTAAGATCAAGTTATATCTCAAAATTGGGAGGTCCAGTGATATCTTTGGGGATAAACCTAGATCTATTTTGATCCGAAAATTGGCGGATCCAGCTATATATTTGCGGATATTTTTAGATCTAATTGGATCCGAAAAATGGCGGATCCAATTAGATCCAGCTATATATTTGGGGATAAACTTAGATCTAATTTGATCTCAATTTTGGCAGATCAAATTAGATCCCGCAATATATTTGTGGATAAACGTATATCTAATTTGATCCGAAAAAGTGGCAGATCGAATTAGATGTAGCTATATATTTGGGGATAAACTTAGATCTAATTTGATCCAAAAAATGGCACATCGAATTAGATCCAGCAATATATTTGTGGATAAACTTAGATATAAATTGATCTGAAAAATGGGAGATCAAATTAGATCCAGCAATATATTTTGGGATTTAGTAAGACCTAATTTGATCCGAAAAATGGCAGATCGAATTAGATCCAGCTATATATTTGTGGATAAACTTATATCTAATTTGATCCGAAAAATGGAAGATGGAATTAGATCCAGCAATATATTTGGGGATTAAGTAAGATCTAAATTTATCCAAAAAATTACAGATAAAATTAGATCCAGTAATATACTTCGGGATTGCGTAAGATCTTAACTTTTCCGATAAATTGCAGATCGAATTAAATCCAGTGATATATTTGGGGATTTGGTAGGATCTTAATTTATCCCATAAATTGCAGATCGAATTAGAAACAGCAATATATTTGGAGATTGACATCTAAAACTATCCAGAAAAATGACAGCTAAAATTAGATCCCGCATTATATTTGGGTACTACGTAAGATCTCCATTTATTTGGGATTAAATAAGATCCCAGACAGATATTGACAATAGTTCAAAAAATAATACACTGGAAGAGCACTGATTTTATAAAAATTACAATATTTTGTTAAAATAAGGTTTAAAATCAGAAGGTCTCGAGTTCGATACCTTTCACGGTATGCATTTTTTTTATAAAAATGCGCATTCTCCTTGCTGGTCTTATCGAAATTTTTTCAATAATTTTTATTCTTTGTAATTTACTTGTAAAAATTGTATCATCTTTTTTGATTTGAAAATAATTTAAACAGAAAGTGATATTAATTTATGATCTTGAGTCAAACTAAAATAACATTCATTTACTTAAAAATAACAGATCACCTAAAACCATTTCCCCCATTCAAAAGAATTTCTTTTTATAAAATTATAATTTTATTTTCTATAAATGTTTTTATAAAATTATATTTTTTTTATTAAATTGAATTTTTTTTTTAAATAATTTTATTTACATATTTTTAACGCTCTACACCATTTCCAATCGTATCAATTGTTTTTAAGATTTATCAATTGTATTTCAGAAATAATCAATTGAATTTCAGTTTTATCAATTGTATTTCAGAACTTATCAATTATTTTTCAGATTTGTGAATTGTATTTCAGAACTAGTCAATTGAATTTCAGTTTTATCAATTGTATTTCAGAAATTATTAATTGTATTTCCGAAATTCACAACTGTATTTCAGAAATTATCAAACTGTATTTCAGAAATTATCAATTGTATTTCCGAAATTATGAAATGTAATTTAGAAATTTTTCTCTATTAACTATGATAAACCATCAATAAGTTCTGAAATATATTTGATTATTTCTGAAATACAATTAATAAATTTCTGAAATACATTCCATAATTTCTACAATACATTTAAAATTTCTGAAATACAATTAATGGCTTCTGAAATACAGTTAATATTGTAGTTGCTGATCAGTTACCATATATGATGGCACCATATATGACAATATATTGTTTAAATGGCACCAATATGGAGCTTTATATGGTAATATATAACTTAGATTATTTGATTTGATCCGAAAAATGGCCCGATAAAATTGTATCAGTTCTTATTTGTATCAGTTGTTATCTAATTGCATCAGTTTAGATCTGACCTGATTAAATTATGTGTTAATCAGATGAAATTGTATCAGATTTTTGACCTGATACAATTTTATTGGTTTATATTACATGGTATCAGTTTAGGTCCAAATAGATATATTTGTATACAAAATTATATAGTTATATCCCAATTTTGACCTGATATCAGTTTAAAACTTTGATACAATTGTATAAGGTAAATGTCGGATACAATTATATTTTATTTATATAAAATTGAACCAATTACGATCAAACCGATAAAATTGTATCAGGTCAAAAATCTGATACAATTTCATCTGATTAACACATAATTTAATCAGGTCAGATCTAAACTGATACATTTAGATAAAAATTGATAAACAATTGATAAAAATATATCGGGCCATTCTTCGGATGAAACTATATATTTATACAGATATAACTTAATCACATATATGACTATATGTAACTATTTTTCCTCGGGTTGTTTAAATGATACGATATATCAAAGTATATGGTACTATATATGGTAGCATATATTATCATATCTGCATCTGTATTAAAAATGTCGTTCATCAGGTACCATATATGAGCATATATTGTTGAAATGGCACCATATAAGATAATATATGGTTTAAATGGCACCATATATGGTAATATATTGCTTAAATAACACCCCGGTGAAAAATGCTCATATACGCTCAAACATGTTCATATATGGTTTATGTATGGACACATATGAACAAATATAGATTTTTTATGAACATATATGGATTTTATATGAACATATATGGAAGTATATGTGATTCCATATATGGAAAAAATTTCATATACAGACATATATGGAAGCATCTGTTATTTCATATCCCGGTGAAAAATGTTCATATACGCTCAAACATGTTCATATATGGTTTATGTATGGACACATATGAACAAATATGGATTTTTTATGAACATATATGGATTTTATATGAACATATATGGAAGTATATGTGATTCCATATATGGAAAAAATTTCATATACAGACATATATGGAAACATCTGTTATTTCATATATGGAAATGGCACTCATATATGGACAAAAAAAAGTATATGTTATTCAATTTATGCAAAAGGGACTTGTATATGAACATATTTCGAAGAATACATTTTTCCATATATGTAAAAGGAACTCATATTTGGATAAATATGGAATTATATTTAATGCCATGAATAAAAAAAGGAACATATGTAGCGCCTAATTTGAATGTCATACATAAATTTATATCTATCGTACAACCTTATAATAAAGGACAGCAACGTTCGCATGTATTCACATCCCGGTGAAAAATGTCCATATATGAACATTTATGGTTCAACCATATATGTATGGATCCGAAAAATGAGGTAACACCTAAGTATATGTTCATATATGGACATATATGAACATATACATTTATTAAATATATGCGAATACATGCGAACGTTGCTGTCCTTTACTATAAGGTTGTACGATAGGTATAAATTTATGTAAGACATTCAAATTAGGCGCTACATATGTTCCTTTTTTATTCATGGCATTAAATATAATTCCATATTTATCCAAATATGAGTTCCTTTTACATATATGGAAAAATGTATTCTTCGAAATATGTTCATATACAACTCCCTTTTGCATAAATTGAATAACATATACTTTCATATTTGTCCATATATGAGTGCCATTTCCATATATGAAATAACAGATGTTTCCATATATGTCTGTATATGAAATTTTTTCCATATATGGAATCACATATACTTCCATATATGTTCATATAAAATCCATATATGTTCATAAAAAATCCATGTTTGTTTATATGTGTCCATACATAAACCATATATGAACATGTTTGAGCGTATATGAACATTTTTCACCGGGATATTTTTAATAAATGTATATGTTCATATATGTCCATATATGAACATATACTTAGGTGTTACCTCATTTTTCGGATCCATACATATATGGTTGAACCATAAATGTTCATATAAGGACATTTTTCACCGGGATATGGAAATGGCACTCATATATGGACAAATATGAAAGTATATGCTATTCAATTTATGCAAAAGGGACTTGTATATGAACATATTTCGAAGAATACATTTTTCCATATACCCGGTGAAAAACGTCCATATATGAACATTTATGGTTCAACCATATATGTATGGATCCGAAAAATGAGGTAACACCTAAGTATATGTTCATATATGGACATATCTGAACATATACATTTATTAAATATATGCGAATACATGCGAACGTTGCTGTCCTTTATTATAAGGTTGTACGATAGATATAAATTTATGTATGACATTCAAATTAGGCGCTATATATGTTCCTTTTTTTATTCATGGCATTAAATATAATTCCATATTTATCCAAATATGAGTTCCTTTTACATATATGGAAATATGTATTCTTTGAAATATGTTCATATACAAGTCCCTTTTGCATAAATTGAATAACATATACTTTCATATTTGTCCATATATGAGTGCCATTTCCATATATGATATAACAGATGCTTCCATATATGTCTGTATATGAAATTTCTTCCATATATGGAATCTCATATACTTCCATATATGTTCATAAAAAATCCATATTTGTTCATATGTGTCCAAACATAAACCATATATGAACATGTTTGAGCGTATATGAACATTTTTCACCGGGTATGTAAAAGGAACTCATATTTGGATAAATATGGAATTATATTTAATGCCATGAATAAAAAAAGGAACATATGTAGCGCCTAATTTGAATGTCATACATAAATTTATATCTATCGTACAACCTTATAATAAAGGACGGCAACGTTCGCATGTATTCGCATATATTTAATAAATGTATATGTTCATATATGTCCATATATGAACATATACTTAGGTGTTACCTCATTTTTCGGATCCATACATATATGGTTGAACCATAAATGTTCATATATGGACATTTTTCACCGGGACCATATATAAATATATATGGCACTATATATGGTAGCATATATTATCATATGTGGAACTGTATTAAAAATATTGTTCATGAGGTACCATATATGGGCATATATTGTTGAAATTGCACCATATCTCTATATATAAAAGAATAACGTGACTGACTGACTGACTGACTGACTGACTCAACATCGCCCAGCCCAAACCGCTGAAGCTAGGAAGTTGAAATTTGGTATGTAGGTTCCTCTTTCGGGGTAGACGTCCACTAAGACGGGATTTTTGGAAATTCCTACCGGAACGGGCAAAAAGGGGGAAAGTGTCCCCCTTGACGGCCTGCCAAAACCCCTTTGGCTAGAAAGCTGAAATTTAAGATATGTGTTCCTTGGAGTAGGGGCTAACTTTTCTGGAAAGTACTTTCTGGAATTTTGGACAGGGACGTTGTAAAAATGGGGATTAAAAAGGGGAAAAAGGCCCCCCTTGACGGCCTGCCCAAACCGCTGGAGGTAGGAAGTTGAAATTTGGTATAAAGGTTCCTCCACTATCGTAGACATCCACCAAGACGGGAGTTTTGGAAATTTTTACAGGGACGGGCAAAAAGGGGAAAAAGTCTCCCCCTTGACGGCCTGCTCAAACTGCTGGAGCTATGAAGTTGAAATTTGGTATGTAGGTTCCTCCACTATCGTAGACATCCACCAAGACGGGAGTTTTGGAAATTTTTACAGGGACGGGCAAAAAGGGGAAAAAGTCTCCCCCTTGACGGCCTGCCCAAACCGCTGGAGGTAGGAAGTTGAAATTTGGTATAAAGGTTCCTCCACTATCGTAGACATCCACCAAGACGGGAGTTTTGGAAATTTTTACAGGGACGGGCAAAAAGGGGAAAAAGTCTCCCCCTTGACGGCCTGCCCAAACCGCTGGAGGTAGGAAGTTGAAATTTGGTATAAAGGTTCCTCCACTATCGAAAACATCCACCAAGACGGGAGTTTTGGAAATTTTTACAGGGACGTGCAAAAAGGGGAAAAAGTCTCCCCCTTGACGGCCTGCTCAAACTGCTGGAGCTATGAAGTTGAAATTTGGTATGTAGGTTCCTCGACCGGTGTAGACGTCAGTTGAGACGGCATTTTTGGAAATTCTTATCGGGAGGGGCAAAAAGGGGACAAAAAAAGTACCTTTTTCCAAAAAAGTACCTTTTCCCAAAAAAAGTACCTTTTCCCAAAAAAAGTACCTTTTCCCAAAAAAAGTACCTTTTCCCAAAAAAAGTACCTTTTTCCAAAAAAAGTACCTTTTTCCAAAAAAGTACCTTTTTCCGAAAAAAGTACCTTTTTCCAAAAAAAAGTACCTTTTTCCAAAAAAAGTACCTTTTTCCAAAAAAAGTACCTTTTTCAAAAAAAAGTACCTTTTTCCAAAAAAAATTCCTTTTTCCAAAAAAAGTACCTTTTTCCAAAAAAAAGTACCTTTTTCCAAAAAAAGTACCTATTTCGAAAAAAAGTACCCTTTTCCAAAAAAAAGTACCTTTTTCCAAAAAAAGTACCTTTTTCAAAAAAAAGTACCTTTTTCAAAAAAAAGTACCTTTTTCCAAAAAAAGTACCTTTTTCCAAAAAAAAGTACCTTTTTCCAAAAAAAGTACCTTTTTCCAAAAAAGTACCTATTTCCAAAAAAAAGTACCCTTTTCCAAAAAAAGTACCTTTTTCCAAAAAAAGTACCTTTTTCCAAAAAAAATTAAATTTTTCCAAAAAAAGTACCTTTTTTCAAAAAAAATACCTTTTTCCAAAAAAATTACTTTTTTCCAAAAAAAGTACCTTTTCCCGAAAAAAGTACCTTTTTCCAAAAAAAATTCCTTTTTCCAAAAAAGTACCTTTTTCCAAAAAAAGCACCTTTCTCCAAAAAAAAGTACCTTTTTCCAAAAAATGTACCTTTTTCTAAAAAAATGTACCTTTTCCAAAAAAAAAAGTACCTTTTCCAAAAAAAGTACCTTTTTCCAAAAAAGTACCTTTTTCCAAAAAAAGTACCTTTTTCCAAAAAAAGGACCTTTTTCCAAAAAAAGTACCTTTTTCCAAAAAAAGTACCTATTTCGAAAAAAAGTACCCTTTTCCAAAAAAAAGTACCTTTTTCCAAAAAAAGTACCTTTTTCCAAAAAAACACCTTATTAAAAAAAAACCTTTTCCAAAAAAAGTACCTTTTTCCAAAAAAAGTACCTTTTCCCGAAAAAGTACCTTTTTCCAAAAAAAAATTCCTTTTTCCAAAAAAGTACCTTTTTCCAAAAAAAGTACATTTTTCCAAAAAAAAGTACCTTTTTTAAAATAGTAACTTTTTCCAAAAAATTTATCTTTTTCTAAAAAAATGAACCTTTTCCAAAAAAAAAAGGACCTTTTCCAAAAAAAGTACCTTTTCCCAAAAAACATACATTTTTCCAAAAAAAATACATTTTTCAAAAAAAAGTACCTCTTCCAAGAAAAAGTACCTTTTCCCAAAAAAGTACCTTTTTCTAAAAAAATTTTCCTTTTCCCAAAAAACATACACTTTTTCAAAAAAATACCTTTTTCAAAAAAAGTACCTTTTCCAAAAAAAAGTACCTTTTCCCAAAAAAAGTACCTTTTTCTAAAAAAATTTTCCTTTTCCAAAAGAAGTACCTTTTCCAAAAAAAGTACCTTTTTCCAAAAAAAGTACCTTTTTCCAAAAAACATACATTTTTCCAAAAAAAACACCTTATTAAAAAAATACCTTTTCCAAAAAAAGTACAAATAAAGTACTTTGTAAAAACAAAGTATCTTTTTCCAAAAAATTTCGTTTTTCCAAAAAGTACCATTTAAAATTATATATATAATTTAAAAAAAAACTACTTTTTTCCCTCCCCCACGGATATCTCTACTAAAACAAGGTTTCTTGATATTCGGCATAGAAGTGCCTACCGGAACGGGCAAAAAGGTGAAAAGTCTCCACATAAACAGTCTCACAAATTGCAAAAGTGCCTGCCCAAACCACTGGAGGTAAGAAGTTGAAATTTGGTATAAAGGTTCCTCCACTGTAGTAGACATCGACTAAGTTTGTATTTTTGGAATTCCCTACAGGATATCCCAAAAGGAAACTCGGTATGTGAGTTCCTCCTTCTGTGTAGGCGTCCGCTTAGACGGAATTTTTGAAATTCCTATCGGGAGGGGAAATAAGGTAAAAGTCTCCTCCTGACGGCTTGCCCAATCCCTTTTGGTCAACCTAAAATTTTAAATATGTATTCCTTGGAGTAGGACTAACTCACCGGCAACGTAATTTTTCTATTTTGGAACAGCAACATAGTAAAAATGGTGGTTGAAAGGGAAAAATGTCCCCAATAACGGCCTGCCCAAACCGCTTAGGCAATGCAGTTGAAATTTGGTATGAATGTTCCTCATCCATCGCAGATAGCCGCGAAGATGGAATTTTTGTAAATTCCTAAAGGGAGGGGCAAAAAGAAGAAAAGCCTCACCTTGGGGGCCGGTAAAAACCCCTTCGGCTAGAAATCTGAAGATTAAAATGTGGGTCCCTGGAGTAAGGGCTAACTTATTAGAAAGATACTTTTTTGAATTTTGGACAGGGTCGTTATAAAATGGGGGCTCAAAAAGGGAAAGTTGCCCCTTAACGACCTGTCCAAACTGCTGCAACTAGGAAGCTGCAATTCGGTACTTAGGTTCCTCTTCCAGCCTAATTCCAACCGGGAGGGACAAAAAAAGAAAAAGTGTCCCCCTTGACAGCCTGCTCAAACTGCTGGAACAAGGAAGCTGAAATTCCCTGTCGATGGATTTTCGGAAATTCCTACCGAGAGGGGCACAAATAGTAAAAGTTGGCTAGAAACCTGAAATGTAAAACATATGTTACTTGGAGTATGGGCTTTTTGGACCGGGAAGGTGGTTTTTGGACAGGGACATTGCAAAAATGGGGATTAATGAAGCGAAAAGGGCGGCTTAAAGGCCTGCCCAAACCGCTGGAGGTAGGAAGTTGAAATTTGGTATTAAAGTTCCTCCTCTATTGTAGACATCCGCTAAGATGAGATTTTTGGAAATTCATACCGGGAGGGGTAAAAAGGGAAAAAACTTCCCCCTTGACGCCTGGCCAAACTGCTGGATATAGAGACCTAAAATTATGTATGTAGTAGGTTCCTCCTCCAACGCAGACGTCCTCTAAGACGGAATTTTTGGAAATTCCTACCGGGAGGGGTAAAAACGGAATAATTCTCCCCCTTGATGGCCTAACCGAACCCTTCGGCTAGAAACCTGTAATATATAATATGTTTTCCTTGGAGTATGGGCTAACTTATCGACAAGGCATTTCTAGGACTTTGGACAGGAACGTGGTAAAAATGGTGGTTCAAAAGGGGAAAATTGCCCCCCCCCCCCTTAACGTCTGCGTCTTTAGCTAGAAACCTAAAACTTAAAGAACAAGTGTATATGAAACACTAAAATTAAGAAACTAAATAGGAAACGAGTGGAATTGAAACACTACACAAGTGGAATGAAATGGATATAAACGTTGAACGAGTAGAATTGAAATTATAGAGAATGCAAATGGATTGGAAGAGGGAATGACCTGTTCAAACACTATCCACGGAATATGAAACTTATGTAGCATTGAAACTTACTCTCGAAAAAGTTAAACAAATTTTCTAAAAGAGAAAAAACCTTAGATAAGGAATGGAACTTATATATTCCGATATTTAAACTTCATGTAACGAAGCACCGGTGGAAGAAACCGACGCAGTAAATTTTCCAACTGAATTTGTGAATTTACTTGAATTGCCAGGTCTACCTTTACATAAACTGGAATTAAAAAAAAAACTTTAAGACACGCTAACAACGTAGCGGGCTTTGCCCGCTATTTTTAATATTATAAAATGCTTTCCAACCCTGCTTTAAGTTATTTATTTTCATTCAAAACACAAATGAACAAAACTACTTACGGGTCTATCTACCTAAGTTCGCACTTTACCAAATTATCTTAACATACACACGTATATTGCAATTTATTATGGATTCATTACTAACAATCCACTTTCATGAGAAAAAGTGATCAAATATTTATTTATTTTAAACCCATTGTTGTGCAGAATTATTTATTTGTGGTGGCTGGAATAAAAAAACTTTAAATAACAAAACGAATTTAATAAAAATTGTGGGGGGCGCAGCCCCCCGGGGGGGAGGGCGCAGCCCCCCCCCCCCTTAACCTTTAAGGCACGCTAACAACGTAGCGGGCTGCGCCCGCTAGTATGATAATATATGGTTTAAATGGTACCATATATGATAATATATGGTTTGAATGGCACCATATATGATAATATATAGCTTAAATAACACCATATATAAATATATATCGCACTATATATAGTACCATATATTATCATATCTGGAACTGAATTAAAGATTTTGTTTATGAGGTACCATATATGACCATATATTGTTTAAATGGCACCATATATGATAATATCTAGTTTAACTGTCACCATATATAATTATATATTGTTTAAATGATACCATATATAATTATATATTGCTAAAATGCCACCATATATATTAAGATATACCCGATGAAAAATGTCCATATATGAACATTTATGGTTCAACCATATATGTATGGATCCGAAAAATGAGGTAACACCTAAGTATATGTTCATATATGGACATATATGAACATATAAATTTATTAAATATATGCGAATAAATGCGGACGTTGCTGTCCTTTATTATAAGGTTGTACTATAGATATAAATTTATGTATGACATTCGAATTAGGCACCACATATGTTCCTTTTTTATTGATCCCGGTGAAAAATGTCCATATATGAACATTTATGGTTCAACCATATATGTATGGATCCGAAAAATGAGGTAACACCTAAGTATATGTTCATATATGGACATATATGAACATATAGATTTATTAAATATATGCGAATACATGCGAACGTTGCTGTCATTTATTATAAGGTTGTACGATAGATATAAATTTATGTATGACATTCAAATTAGGCGCTACATATGTTCCTTTTTTTATTTATGGCATTAAATATAATTCCATATTTATCCAAATATGGTTCCTTTTACACATATTGAAAAATGTATTCTTCCAAATATGTTCATATACAAGTCCCGTTTGCATAAATTGAATAACATATACTTCCATAATTGTCCATATATGAGTGCCATTTCCATATATGAAATAACAGATGCTTCCATATATGTCTGTATATGAAATTTTTTCCATATATGGAATCACATATACTTCCATATATCTTCATATAAAATCCATATATGTTCATAAAAAATCCATATTTGTTCATGTGTCCATACATAAACCATATATGAACATGTTTGAGCGTATATGAACATTTTTCACCGGGATGGCATTAAATTAAATATAATTCCATATTTATCTATATATGAGTTCCTTTTACACATATGGAAAAATGTATTCTTGCAAATATGTTCATATACAACTCCCTTTTGCATAAATTGAATAACATATACTTTCATATTTGTCCATATATGAGTGCCATTTCCATATATGAAATAACAGATGCTTCCATATATGTCTGTATATGAAATTATTTCCATATATGGAATCACATACACTTCCATATATGTTCATATAAAATCCATATATGTTCATAAGAAATCCATATTTGTTCATATGTGTCCATACATAAACCATATATGAACATGTTTGAGCGTATATGAGCATTTTTCACCGGGTAGTTCTATATATAACTATATATACAATAAGATCAACCATGTTATGTAATATATAATTATATATGCCATATCTAATATTATGAAGGCCGATATCTAATTAGATGAAATTATATATGGCATAATATAAGGAAAATTTTTCGGAAAAACGTCATATATAATTATATATGGATATACATAACCACATGTCTAATTATATATTGTAATATATGCCACATATGATTATATATAATTTTTTTACTCGGGTAAAAAGCTTTTAATAAAACAAAAGAAGCTTAAATTCTAATCGTAGTTTGTGTTTCTACAAACAAAGATTTTTTTTTGTAATAATTTATTTCTATGATAAAAATATTTTTAAACTCTTAACTATTAAATTAAGTATTAGTTTGAGGGTAGAGCCAGAGATTAAATATGGTGAGGATTTTCCGGCTTGTATTTGCTTCATAGTCTTGCTAATGCACGGGAGTTACACTCTCGGGAAATCCTTCTATTTCACTTATTAAGGCATATTCCAAGATAACACGTCCTTCTTTATATCTGTTAAAATTGAGAAATAAGAAATATGTACAATATGAACACTTTTTGGGAAATGTTATTATTTTCCTAGTGTTATATTTCTGGTGATTATGAAATCCGCACAGGATTTGGATTGAAAATGGAATTGGTAAATTAACGGATGTGCCAATATAATGACGTCATAAAACTTATTCTATATTAATATTGCAGAAAATCTAATCTAATAAATACATAAAGTGGATCAAAAGAGAAGTCGGACACATTATGATTTTAACTTATCTAAATAAGAAAAACTTATTTTTTAACCTCTTTATTTTTTTCTGTAGTACGTAAGTAGCTCCATATTTAGTAACTGATAAGAAAACAATCGAACTGCATGGTCCTTAAATATAAGCAATTAGAGGGTCACAAAAGTAGAAGTTAGTTTTTTTTTTTTACAAAAACGCAAAAGCCGTCGCATTGCGTCGGACTTTTTTGATAAAATTTTTTTTGATATGATTATAATATTAGTTTATTTTACAATTAAAACAAATATTAAGGAGAAATTGTTATTAAAAACGTTTTATAATTTTTGCATCATTATATTCGTTTGCAGAATGTCAATCGCTGATTGTGTGTTTTAATTAGTTTTTTCTACCATAATGTGTTTTTTCGCGTTCCGCGATTATTTTGCAATTTTTTATGTGTGTTTTTTTTTAAATTCATAATCTATGGACTATAATACAAACTTCATACAACCAAGTTTGGTACTTAGTTAAAAAAAGAAAAAAAAAATCGCGACAAATAAAATTTGCAAAAAGGAAAGTTTTTGCATCAGTACCTATATTTGTTTGCAGAATAAAAATCGTTGATTAAGGCTTCTAATTAATTTTTTGTATCATAAAGCCTTCTTCGCGTTCCGCCATTATTTTGCAATTTTTAAGTCTGGATTTTTAAATGTATATTCCAAAAGTTTGGTGCTTAGTTTGTAAAACAAAAAATCGCGAAATTTTTTTTTCTAATTTACGTTATTTGTTTTTTTAAAAAGCTAGTCGAAATTATGGCTCAGAGTCAGAATTAGAATATTAAACCCAAAATTTTAATTAGTTTTTTGTGAATCTCTACCAAAATCTAAGGCCAAATATAGCTATTCCGAAGTTTTAGAAGTGCCCATATATTTTATATGCGTTTTCTTAAAAAAAAAATGATTCCTGTAGGTGGCATTTATAGAATGTTCAGTGTATTTCAAATATTTCAGAAATTTCAAATATTAAAAAATATTTCAAATATTACAAATATTTCAAATATTACAAATATTTCAAATATTACAAATATTTCAAATATTACAAATATTTCAAATATTCCATATATTTCAAATATTCCCAATATTTCAAATATTTCAAAAATTTAGCTAAGTATTTTACTTAACTACATATTTCATTTATTTCAAAATATTTATATTGCAGCTTTGAAATATTAATATGAACAAAATATTTATATTTCAGCTTTGAAATATTAATATTTATTTACTTACTCCAAATTATTTGAAATAAATAAAAAAATATTAATATTTCAAAACTCAAATATAAATATTTGTTTACTTACTTAAAAATCTTTTTAAGTAATACAATACTTATACTTGAACTTTCAAATATAATTACGAAAAATATTTCAAATTGTTAATTTAAGTAAATATTTTTAAGTAACTACTTATACACCTTTGATACAGTTATAGGAGGCTTATGACACAAATTTTGTAAGAAAACTTTGTTTTGTAAACCTCCTACAACTTTATAAATCATTTATGAATTTACACATTACTTTTTAAACCGACTATTATTTTTAAACAGATTATTAACAAAAAATTTAATTTCTAAAATTAATTAATAAAAATTAATAAAAACGAGTATGCATGCCGATTATACAATACCCTACACCAGTCTGGGTAAAAGCCAACTAATGTTTGGATCCGAAATTCGAATGGGTTAAAATGGGGCTCGTGTCAAAATTTTCTATAATGTGAGTCAGCGCACCAAATTTCATTAAAATATCTTAATATTTGCGACCTGCAGTTTGTAACCAAGCCAATTTTGGGGGGACCCTTATATGGGCACTAGTTCTAAACATGGACCGATGTTCACCAAAATCAATAGGCTTCGTCCTTGGGCCAACATAGGTCTATGTACCAAATTTCATCAAAATATCTTAATATTTGCGACCTGCAGCGTATAAACAGTATAATTTTGGTAGGACCCTTATATGGGCACTAGGTCTAAACATGGACCGATGTTCACCAAAATCAATAGGCTGCGTTATTGGGCCAACATAGGTCCGTGCACCAAATTTCATCAAAATATCTTAATATTTGCGACCTGCAGCGTATAAACAGTATAATTTTGGTAGGTCCCTTATATGGGCACTAGGTCTAAACATGGACCGATGTTCACCAAAATCAATAGGCTGCGTTATCGGGCCAATGTAGGTCTGGTACCAAATTTCATCAAAATATCTTAATATTTACGACCTGCAGCGTATAAACAGTATAATTTTAGTAGGACCCTTATATGGGCACTAGGTCTAAACATGGACCGATGTTCACCAAAATCAATAGGCTGCGTTATTGGGCCAATATAGGTCTGTGTACCAAATTTCATCAAAATATCTTAATATTTACGACCTGCAGCGTATAAAGAGAATAATTTTGGTAGGACCCTTATATGGGCACTAGGTCTAAACATGGACCGATGTTCACCAAAATCAATAGGCGGCGTTATTGGGCTAACATAGGTCTGTGTACCAAATTTCGTCAAAATATCTTAATATTTACGACCTGCAGCGTATAAACAATATAATTTTGGTAGGACCCTTATATGGGCACTAGGTCTAAACATGGACCGATGTTCACCAAAATCAAACTTGTTCGTCCTTGGGCCAACATAGGTCTGCGTACCAAATTTCATCAAAATATCTTAATATTTGCGAACTGTAGAGTGCGCACAAGATTGCATGGACAGACAGACAGACGGACGGCCCAAGGACGACGCCTATTGATTTTGGTTAAAATCGGTGCATGTTTACACCTAGTGCCCATATAAGGGTCCCCCAAACTTGTCTTGGTTACACGCTGCATGTCGCAAATACGAAGATATTTCAATGAAATTTGGTTCGCTGACTCACATAGTCCCAAGAAAAAAGCCTATTGATTATAGATAGGATCGATTCATATTTGGACCTATCGCCCATATGAGCTATATTTTCGATTTTCTCTTCTTTTATGATTTTATAGAAAACTTTGACACAAGTCCGTTTTAACCCATTCAAATTTCGGATCCAAACATTAGTTGGCTTTAAGTCAGACTGGTGTAGGGTATTATATAGTCGGCATGCCCGACTTTAACCTTTTTACAATGTTTTTTTATAGCACATTGCAATGAACATAGGCTTGTACCGATATGTAGGTATCAATTTCTTAAGATTTACTTTTCTCTTCAGGTTATCTCATATAGAAAAAAATAATTTTGTTTGCGTTTTATTTTGATGGAACGTTCTTTTATTTTTTTTAATGTCTTTAAACCAATGTAGAACAAAATATATTTAAAACATGGCTGGTAACGTTTTTTAGATTAATTCGGTATAGGTATTTTAAAGGTAAAGTTATTTTCTTTATTCCGGTATTTTAAGGAAAACGGTATTTCAGCTATTTCGGTAACGGAATTTTAAGAATAATGGTAGTTAAGTTTTTCGGTGCATACCGCAACTTTTTTAAAATTACTAAAATAACAATAAAACAAATTTTTCAACTTAATGGTAGCATTTAGCAGAGAAGACTTAAACTGATACCGGTGACTTGTAGCGCTTTGTGATTACTAACTCTCCTGAATGATGTTTTCTTTGTATGTATCACTATTTGATCGAAAGTAGCAAACATTTGTCACGCTACCAAAATATGACAACGCTACCTGTGCGGTTAGTGATCAGGTCGGTCGGCAGATAGTTGTAAAACAGTTGACTATAAAAATGTATCTGCTAACCGCATCCATTGGTACATTTTTATAGTTTTTATAGTCAACAGTTCTACAACTGTTCAAATACCATTACCAATTGCAATTACCAAAATCAGAGAATTAAAAATAACGGTATTTAATTTATTTCGGTACCGGTATTTTAAGGGTATCGATTAGAGTGATGGATTATTTGATATTTTGGAAAACCGGAATTTGGTTTTCCCGAATAATTAAAATTTAGAAAAACCCGGCCTTAGTTTTACAAATTTGAAAAACAAAACTGGTCAACCAGTCATATAAGGAGTGCATCATTATTTCTAATGAAGCGAAAAATAAAAACATCTCAGTAACCGCTTGATCAATTTTCATAAAATTTACATTTTATTAAAGGAAAATTTATTCAAAGTAATAAACAAAAATAATTAATCAATGATAAAATTTTTTACTTTTTCTGCAACTCCTATCATTAGGGCCTTTACAGTGTCTTCCTTGATCCTTTGGCTTGCAGCACACCATTGATGCCGAAAATCTACAATGTCCTTAGGTACCCATTTGGTGGTCTTCAATTCCCTTATTACCAGAGCCCAATATCTCTCGATTGACCGGAGCTCTAGGCAATTCGGTGGGTCCGCCTCTCTAGGCACAAACACTATATTATTTTTTTGGTACCAATCCAAGACTGCTTTACGGTAGTAGCACGAAGCAAGATCATCCCAAAGAAGGTAGACACTTCATGTCTTAAAAATGGTAGAAGTCTCTTCTGTAAGCACTCCTTCATATAAACTTCCATGTTAATTGTCCCGGTGGTCACGAAAATTGCAACAACTACAAATTGCTGCTACACGAGAAATTTTCTTGGAAACTTTACTCTTTCAGTTTTTTATTTATCCGGGACATTTCCTCTAGCATCGGCAACATAAAATTCTTGGCGTTGTAAGACAACGCTATAATCTTTTCTGACAATGCCATAATATTCTGTCCGATGTGTGATAGCGATTATATCTCCTAGTAAATAACCAAATACCCAAAATACCGTTGTCCTTAAAATACAGTTACTGAAAGAACTGAAATACCGTTAACCTTAAAATACCAATATCGTAATAAATGAACTGTTAGCGAAATAATATAACTGTTACCCTCACCGTATCCTTTCGGTTACCATCCATGATTTTGGACATTTTATCAATGGTAGCGGACATTGAACTCTACTGACTCATTGTAGCATCGTAGCAATGTGAATAGTGTAACCTAGAGAAAGAGCTATCGTCGCAAAACCCATCTACATGGTAGATCACATTCGTTAGTTGATGTTTGGCCATTGGATCACATAGCGCATAACTGGGGAACTTTGTTTATCAGTCGGACTTGCTGTATATTGAGCAAATTCCCCGTAGTGCTCTTTTCTTGGAATAACTATATATGACCTTAAGGGCTCGGTAGGTTTATTTGAATAATAAATACAATGTAGATCAATTAACTCTAATGTCCACAAAAAATACTCCAACTTTCCTACTCCTCTTAACCTAATTTACTGATACCAACACAATGCATTGCATTATTCAAAATATTCTGTACTTACTTTTGTCCCTCATCTGTTGCATATTCGTACATCCAACCCAATTTGGCACTACAGTTTTTACACATTACATCGCGTACCATATGTCTCCCAGTAAGCATAACACGTTCCTGGACATTGCTAAAGTTTAAATTGACGACGCGTTTAAAGAGATAAGCACGGCCTATTTCATGCATTAACAACAGCAGCAGATAATAACACACAGTTTGGCAGTAGCAATATTAAAAAAAAGGAAAAAAAAAAAGAATTCAGTCAGCATTAAGATTTATGACCCAATAAATGTATCACGAAAACAGTAGTTTTTGCTCACTTACCCGTAGCCCCTGTAAAACGAGTACTTATCAGCTGATTGCGGTTTGTAAGATTTGTTTGACATTGAGCACAGTTGAATAAACGTATGCCTCCTAAATGTTCCAAAAATACACGACCCATTTTAAGAACTTCTACAATCGACGATGATTATTACCCACAATTTAACAATTCGATGGCTTGTATATACCGCGATCGATCACTATAGTCTTCCGTATTTTACAAAGAATACACACCGCTCCTTATCTATGGTGCTACGAACGCTATTTTTTATTTCTTTGTTTACCTTTTTTTGTTGTCTGTACGATCCAATCGCTTCTTTTTCAATTCGCAAATCTTCTATTTTATTCTATTTAATAATTAAATGTTTTTATTATTCCCTTTTGTTCTTATTCTTGTTCTATAAAGTGGAACTTTGCTTTGTTTTATTAAGGGCATTCATGATGGTACATGTGCATTTTTGCTATGTAAATGTAACAAATCGTGAGCGTCTTTTCTAAGTCAATTGCATATTTGCCTTTGAGCTATTTTGTTCACTGTTGTCAACTTTTTTCCTAAAAATATCGCTAAATCAAACTAAAAAATAGCTAAATTATTAAAACTTAAAAAAATTTACCGATAAATCGCTAAATTTCACGAACTTTTCAGGTTCCGTTGAAAAATTTCCCAAAAATAGCTATATTTTTCGAACTTTTTAAGTTTTCCATAAAAATTTAGCGATAAATCGTTGAATAATAATGACTCAAAAATTCTATCAAAAATAGAAATGTAAAAAAATGCCAAGAAAACTTCTTAACTGACTTTAAAAAAAATCGCAAGTTTTCCCGCCAATAGCTAATTCATATATTAGGAACAAGTTGAGTTTAGGGACACAGCTCCGATTTTTTTTTTTCACCCAGGTAGTACTTTTTGGGCTGAATAGGAAAAAAAAAATTTTTTTTGTCGGAGACCCCTATTTCGGGTGTTATTTCGGGTCAAAGTTGAAACATGGACTTGCCCGTATCTCCGCTATTTATTATCGGATCTGGACAATATGAGCACCATTGGAGAGGTAATTGAAATGGCTTTAATATGACATACAATTTTTTAATATTTATTAACCCATTACGAGCCGGTTCAAGTTTTTCATATTTTTAGAGCGAGTTTTGGGGGAAAAACCCTTGAATATCAAAAAAGTGCTTATATAATGGTATGATTTGATTTAACATAATTGTAATAGAGAGTATACGCTTTAATTTGATGTACATTTAGTATTTGCATTTAGTTTCATTTAGCCCTTACACGGGCAAAGTTGTAAGGGGTTAAACTTTTTTTTTTGTTAAGAAAAAAATGAAAGAAAATGAAAAAGTGGTTAAATGTATTCTGCGACAAGCGCCGCAGGCGAAAAATTTTTTTATTTTTTGGTAAAATTTCCGTTTATTTGAGTACCCAATAACTTTGTTGTTTGATGGGTTAAGAGGTCGAGCTATATCTTGAATGAAAGGTGTAAGTCTCGACAATAAAGTAATAAGTACAAATTATATTGTTATATACGCAATGTTATGAAATAAAACCCTTTTTTGTTAAAATGAACATTCTAAAAATTAAAAAAATTTTAACTGGGCCGCAATGGGTTAATTGGTATAAAAATTTTTAATGCCATATGAACGATTTTTTTAATACCTTTCTAATGGTGCACCTACTGTCCAAATCCGACCACAAATCACGGAGTTATAAGCAAGTCCAACTTCGAACCGAAATAACTCCCGAGATAGGTCCGGCCGACAAAAAAAAAATTGTTGTGGAATCCCAATAAAAAGTTCTACCTGTGGTAAAAATTTTGACCTGATCGGAGCTGTGTCACTAAACTCAACTTTAACCATATATTATCCCCCCAAACGAGTTGCAATATAGAGTTGTGAAATTTCGATACTTTTTGAGTACTCAATACTACTCAATACTTTTTAATTGAGTACTCGATACTACTCAATACTTTTAACGATTTTTTTGAATTTAAAATAAAAATGTTATGAATTCGTATTTATTACGAAAAATAATAACAATTCACATATACGTGTTAAACAATTGTTGTTACTTACATTTTAATTTATTTAAAACATTTTATATAAATTAATTAAATAATTTTTCCTAAAAATCCGTTACAAATTTCTTTGCTTCACAAATAGAGTTGTATTTTCGGAGTTGTATTTTTAGAGTACTATTTTTAGAGTTGTATTTTTATACGAAAAATACACATTTATACGGAAAATTGCAGTATCGAGTAGTATCGTTTTAGTATTGAGTACTCAAAAAAATAGGCAGTATTGAGTACTCAGTACCGGAATACTCAATACTTTTACAACTCTATTGCAATATCGCTAGATTTGACGAGAAAATAGCGAAATTGGCAACAGTGATTTTGCTTACCTCAATCTTTCGTATTGCTTGAGAAAATTTGGGAATCATAACAAATAAAAATTTACTTCTGAAAATTGTATCATCTTTCTTTAATTTGAAAAATAACTTAAACAGAAAGAAATATTAGGGCCTGTTTATATATTACGAAAATAGTCTAAACGAAAGAAATTGACAATCACTTTCGTCAAAAATATATGGGAAACAAAAACAAATTTTCGTAACTTTTCTTTCGTTTCGAGTATTTTCGTAATACATAAACAAGGGCTTAATTTATGATCTAAAATCGAACTAAAAACATTTATTTAAAAAATAAATAATACAATAAATAAATGATAAATAATAAAAATTTTTATGCTAAGTAATTTTGGTATTTTCTTATTTTTTAATAATAATATGGCGGTTGATGTCAAAAACAGATGTTTTATTTTATTTGCAACTAAGGTTATATGCTAAGTGATTTTTGCCACAGGTTTTTTTTAATGCAAATGAAGCAAATTGCAAATACATGCATTTTGTTGTTGTGTTGATAAAACCGTTGTTTTTTTGCAATCATTTGCAACGCTACCATCGTTTGCAATACCCATCGTGACCCCCCTTATTATTTTTGAATTGGAATTTCATTTTTGTCATGTATCCTATATTACATTTTGGTTTTTAGTTTCGTTTGTCATTTTTTTTTGTTGTTGTAGAAATGTAAAGAATTTTATCAAAATCTATTACAATTTACTTGCACAACACTGCAATGACTTGTCATGACTTGCGTAAGGAAGTTTTAACGTTAAATCGAATGTATTTATATAAAGCTGCCCACACACTAGGAAACATGGTTGACGGAACAAAAAATATCAAAAAATTTTGTAAACACGAATTGCACGCTCTCAACACGCACACACACACAAACGCACACATTCATTCACAAAAAATGCTCTCTTTTTTAAGAATGTTCCCTAGTGTATAAGAAGCATAAAAGTAGAATTAGCTATACGTGGACGTAACGTAACAAGTCTCCTTATGGAAAATTTAATGAGTTAAAAGCGCATAGCTGACAGTCTATTTCTTTTTTACTCATTATTTTAGATTGAATCAGCTGATTCGTCACGTTACGCATGGCTAAATGAGCCTTAATTCGATTCGAAACGTTTACAAATAGAATTTTTCCACTGAAAATTGTAAAGCTGCCAAACTCCATAACTAAAATGATTTTTCACTTTCTTTACCAATTTAAGTCATTAAAACGCCATTCATATGAATGAGATTACTAATGGCCTCGTTTTTGGTTCTTTATTCTATTACCATATAATGTCAAAAATATGCTTTTATATTGTAATAGAATAAAGAACACAAATGAGATTTACTTATCTCGTTCATGTGAATGACCTATTAGTTATTATCTCGCCCTATTATGGGACATTCACATGAACGAGATAACTAAATCTCTTCATTTGTGTTCTTTATTCTCTTACTATATAAAAAATATTTTGACATTATATGGTAATAGAATAAAGAACCAAAAACGAGGAGATTAGTAATCTCATTCATATGAATGTCATATAAAGATACGTTACAGATCTTCCGGACATTTTTAACCAAACTTTGTTGATAAATTAAAAAATTATTAATTAAAAAAAATTTATTTTATTTTGCCTGAAAGCCCCCTCTAGTTGTATTATTGGCAACCAAAATTATAACTTTGCAACAAATAGATGGGTGAAAGTTTTTTTTTTATTTTTAGTTTGGTATATGTGTAGGAACAGGTCTTTATTAAAAAATATAAGAATTTTTTTTATTTTTTTGAGTTTTGGTCATTCATATGAACGAGATTATTCTCTCCTCGTTTTTGTGTCTATTCTATTTCCATAAAAAAATGTCCTTATATGGTGTTCTTTATTCTATTATCATATAGTGTCAAAAAATTACCTTACGTGGTAATAGAATAAAGAACAAAAATGAGGAGATTTAGTTCTCTCGTTTATGTGAATGGCTTATTACTTGCAGTGACAACTCTACACTCAAAAATGTTTGTCGGTAGAATCTACTAGAAATGTGAGTTAAAACAAATGTACACTCAGGGAATTATGTAGGTAAAATTAACTGCAAATGGGAGTTAAAATAACTGCATTTACAGCTAAAAAGATGTACACTACATTTGCATTTAAATCAACTGCAATATGAAATTATTTTTAACTGATAAAAATCAACTGAAAAATGTAGTAAAAATAACTACAAATGCAGTTAAAAAACAGACCTAAAAATTATTGTAAAACTGTAAAAACTACTATTTTTGTTAGTTAAATTATGTCCGTGAAGTTAAATACGGCAGTTATCGAAAGTTAAATTCGATAACAGTGAAGTTAAATTCGAAAGTTAAATTCGAATTTAAAATTGAATTTAAATTCGAAAATTTGAATCGACATAGGAACTCTGAATTTAAATTCGAATTTAAATTCGAAAACTGAACTTAAATTTAAAAATTGAACTTAAATTCGAAAATTCATTTTAAATTCAAAAATTGAATTTAAATTCAAAAAAAGAATTTAACATGGAAAACTAAGGTTTAATAACCCCAAAAACGCAATAAAAACCCAAATTTGGTGTTTTTCAGTTTATATTAGAAAAATATTATAAAATAATTTTGAAATAAAAAACACATTCATTTTAAATTTCCCTAGATAATTTTAGCTAAAATGGCGACGTCAACCAAGCATTGTCTACAATGCCTTTCCGAAAAATAAAATGGCTTGCGCAAACTGCATGAGATTTTTTAAATAAATTTTTGAAAACCATGCATATAGGGGTGTGATTTTCTTTGAACATTTTTCACACTGTGGTCATATGGAACGACCTCGGCCAACGGCTTGAATTTTCCTTGGAAGCAGATTCAATGCTCCTTCCGAAAAATTAAGTGGCTTGTCCAAATTGAATTTGAGATTTTTTTGATAAATTTTTGAAAACCATGCATATAGGGTTCTGATTTTCTTTGAACGGTTTTTCCTACTGTGGTCATATAGAACGACCTCGGCAAACGGCTTGTATTTTCCTTGGAAGCAGGTTCAATGCCCTTTCCGAAAAATTAAGTGGCTTGCCCAAATTGAATTTGAGATTTTTTTGAGAAATTTTTGAAAACCATGCATATAGGGTTCTGATTTTCTTTGAACGGTTTTTCCTACTGTGGTCATATAGAACGACCTCGGCAAACGGCTTGTATTTTCCTTGGAAGCAGGTTCAATGCCCTTTCCGAAAAATTAAGTGGCTTGCCCAAATTGAATTTGAGATTTTTTTGAGAAATTTTTGAAAACCATGCATATAGGGGTCTGATTCTCTTTGAACGGTTTTTCCTACTGTGGTCATATGGAACGACCTCGGCCAACGGCTTGTATTTTTCTTGGAAGCAGGTTCAATGCCCCTTCCGAAAAAGTAAGTGGCTCGTCCAAATTGAATTTGAGATTTTTTTGAGAAATTTTTGAAAACCATGCATATAGGGGTCTGATTCTCTTTGAACGGTTTTTCCTACTGTGGTCATATGGAACGACCTCGGCCAACGGCTAGAATTTTCCTTGGAAGCAGATTCAATGCCCCTTCCGAAAAATTAAGTGGCTTGTCCAAATTGAATTTGAGATTTTTTTGAGAAATTTTTGAAAACCATGCATATAGGGTTCTGATTCTCTTTGAACGGTTTTTCCTACTGTGGTCATATGGAACGACCTCGGCCAACGGCTTATATTTTCCTTGAAAGCAGGTTCAATGCCCCTTCCGAAAAAGTAAGTGGCTTGTCCAAATTGAATTTGAGATTTTTTTGAGAAATTTTTGAAAACCATGCATATAGGGGTCTGATTCTCTTCGAACGGTTTTTCCTACTGTGGTCATATGGAACGACCTCGGCCAACTGTTTGAATTTTCCTTGGAAGCAGATTCAATGCCCCTTCCGAAAAATTAAGTGGCTTGTCCAAATTGAATTTGAGATTTTTTTGAGAAATTTTTGAAAACCATGCATATAGGGGTCTGATTCTTTTTGAACGGTTTTTCCTACTGTGGTCATATGGAACGACCTCGGCCAACGGCTTAAATTTTCCTTGGAAGCAGATTCAATGCCGCTTCCGAAAAATTAAGTGGCTTGTCCAAATTGAATTTGAGATTTTTTTGAGAAATTTTTGAAAACCATGCATATAGGGGTCTGATTCTCTTCGAACGGTTTTTCCTACTGTGGTCATATGGAACGACCTCGGCCAACTGTTTGAATTTTCCTTGGAAGCAGATTCAATGCCCCTTCCGAAAAAGTAAGTGGCTTGTCCAAATTGAATTTGAGATTTTTTTGAGAAATTTTTGAAAACCATGCATATAGGGGTCTGATTCTCTTTGAACGGTTTTTCCTACTGTGGTCATATGGAACGACCTCGGCCAACAGCTTAAATTTTCCTTGGAAGCAGATTCAATGCCGCTTCCGAAAAATTAAGTGGCTTGTCCAAATTGAATTTGAGATTTTTTTGAGAAATTTTTGAAAACCATGCATATAGGGGTCTGATTCTCTTTGAACGGTTTTTCCTACTGTGGTCATATGAAACGACCTCGGCCAACGGCTTGTATTTTTCTTGGAAGCAGGTTCAATGCCCCTTCCGAAAAAGTAAGTGGCTTGTCCAAATTGAATTTGAGATTTTTTTGAGAAATTTTTGAAAACCATGCATATAGGGGTCTGATTCTCTTTGAACGGTTTTTCCTACTGTGGTCATATGGAACGACCTCGGCCAACGGCTAGAATTTTCCTTGGAAGCAGATTCAATGCCCCTTCCGAAAAATTAAGTGGCTTGTCCAAATTGAATTTGAGATTTTTTTGAGAAATTTTTGAAAACCATGCATATAGGGTTCTGATTCTCTTTGAACGGTTTTTCCTACTGTGGTCATATGGAACGACCTCGGCCAACGGTTTGAATTTTCCTTGGAAGCAGATTCAATGCCCCTTCCGAAAAATTAAGTGGCTTGTCCAAATTGAATTTGAGATTTTTTTGAGAAATTTTTGAAAACCATGCATATAGGGGTCTGATTCTCTTTGAACGGTTTTTCCTACTGTGGTCATATGGAACGACCTCGGCCAACGGCTTATATTTTCCTTGAAAGCAGGTTCAATGCCCCTTCCGAAAAAGTAAGTGGCTTGTCCAAATTGAATTTGAGATTTTTTTGAGAAATTTTTGAAAACCATGCATATAGGGGTCTGATTCTCTTTGAACGGTTTTTCCTACTGTGGTCATATGGAACGACCTCGGCCAACGGCTAGAATTTTCCTTGGAAGCAGATTCAATGCCCCTTCCGAAAAATTAAGTGGCTTGTCCAAATTGAATTTGAGATTTTTTTGAGAAATTTTTGAAAACCATGCATATAGGGGTCTGATTCTCTTTGAACGGTTTTTCCTACTGTGGTCATATGGAACGACCTCGGCCAACGGCTAGAATTTTCCTTGGAAGCAGATTCAATGCCCCTTCCGAAAAATTAAGTGGCTTGTCCAAATTGAATTTGAGATTTTTTTGAGAAATTTTTGAAAACCATGCATATAGGGTTCTGATTCTCTTTGAACGGTTTTTCCTACTGTGGTCATATGGAACGACCTCGGCCAACGGTTTGAATTTTCCTTGGAAGCAGATTCAATGCCCCTTCCGAAAAATTAAGTTGCTTGTCCAAATTGAATTTGAGATTTTTTTGAGAAATTTTTGAAAACCATGCATATAGGGGTCTGATTCTCTTTGAACGGTTTTTCCTACTGTGGTCATATGGAACGACCTCGGCCAACGGCTTTTATTTTCCTTGAAAGCAGGTTCAATGCCCCTTCCGAAAAAGTAAATGGCTTGTCCTAATTGAATTTGAGATTTTTTTGATAAATTTTTGAAAACCATGCATATAGGGGTCTGATTCTCTTCGAACGGTTTTTCCTACTGTGGTCATATGGAACGACCTCGGCCAACGGCTTGTATTTTCCTTGAAAGCAGGTTCAATGCCCCTTCCGAAAAAGTAAGTGGCTTGTCCAAATTGAATTTGTTATTTTTTTGAGAAATTTTTGAAAACCATGCATATAGGGGTCTGATTCTCTTTGAACGGTTTTTCCTACTCTGGTCATATGGAACGACCTCCGCCAACGGCTTGAATTTTCCTTGGAAGCAGATTCAATGCCCCTTCCGAAAAATTAAGTGGCTTGTCCAAATTGAATTTGAGATTTTTTTGAGAAATTTTTGAAAACCATGCATATAGGGGTCTGATTCTCTTTGAACGGTTTTTCCTACTGTGGTCATATGGAACGACCTCGGCAAACCGCTTGTATTTTCCTTGAAAGCAGGTTCAATGCCCCTTCCGAAAAAGTAAGTGGCTTGTCCAAATTCAATTTGGACAAATTTCCCGAATCCCGGGATTTTCAAATATCAATCCCGATTGGCATCCCTAGTAAGGGACCAACCACTGTTAACGAACCTCTTGATTGGTATTTTTAAACGATAAAATATGTTAACATTGCAACAAATTTTATTAACATATTTCTTTGGTGCACGGTGCAAAAGCACGCGAGCCACTTCATAGAGCCTTAACAATACATTTTAATGGTTAACTTTTATATATTTGCATTGAGTGAAAAGAAAAATTCATATTTGGGTCATAGTAAAAAAATTAAATAGCGAGGGCATTTTAATTTTTTTTTTTTTTTTAAGAAAAGTTTTTATTTAGAAATAACGGCGCGGGTTACATTGGTGGTTTTAGAGTTAACGAACAGTTAACCCAAAATTTTGTTGTTGTTTTATAAAATTTTTTTTGACATTTTCTTTTGTTTAATAGTTAAATTTAAGTTAACCATACAGTATGAGACCCACTGTAATTGTATTAAAAAAATTAATTTAAACCTTAAACCGATTCTTAAAAAAAAACAAGAAAAATATAGAGCGTGTACACGTGTGTCTCGGACTGTATAGTATTTTTAGTGTCTGACCGAACTCACTTTTTTTAAGGCCGAATCGGAGCCGAACTTCGACCAAAATTTCAAAGTTCGGCCGAAACCGAAGCCAAAGCCGGAGATTTTAATGTTTGAACATAAAACATGATTTTGATTGTTTTTAATAACAAAATAATATAAAAGTTTTAAATTGAAAATAGAAAATAGAAAGAAAAATATTTTTAAGTATGTATTTCAAAATCGCAAAAACTAAATAAAAATTAAGTTAACTTTGTGCATATCCATATGAGTAGCTGAGATGCAAAACTCTTTCGCTACACATTAACTAAATTTTGAGAAGAAGCAAAAAACTTGTTGCGGATAATTAAATTAACAAAATTAGTTGAATGCTTCTAACTCTTAAATGTTATGCCATTCTTGATTAAAAACCCAACAGTTGAAAAATCGAAAATATTCTCACAAATCACCTAAGAACATTCAGAATCAATTGTCATCTCTCTCGTTTTTTTAATTTTTGTAACGAACGAGTTTTGCATATCAGCTACTCATATGTAACAACACAAAATTTAAGAGCTAAATATTGGCTTATATAAATGTTCGGCGAATACTCTGTCGGACACTAGTATTTTTCAATTCATATGAGTTTAAAAAACGAAAGGTTCAAATCGAAAAAGCGATACAATGGAATTTTTTCATATTTCAAATTCGGGTTTAGCAGTCCTAAATACTTTATAAAAGTTATTGTAGAAGTCTGTGTATGGTCTGTGTAAATACCTTGTAGAGTAGTGTTGTTAATGTGTCGTTTCACTATCTTGAAAAAAAAATTTCGTACTTTAAATTTGTGGTTTTATAATTGTAGATATACACAGTCAAAGACAAGATGTGGATATTGATATCGTGGAGACAAATGCTCTAGAAATACAACTTGGCGACAAAAATTTAGATTTTGAAAAATCAGAAGAAAAAGAATATTTTTCGATGCTAAATTCAGTGCCTGAATTTAATGATTTTAATTTAACACGAACACAAATTATTAGCTGTGGTACAATTGATAAAAACAAAAATTTTGAAAAATCACAAGAAAAATCATTTTCAGTGCTAAAATCAATATCTGAATTTAATGAAATAACTTCATCAACTAAAATAAATTTGTCTGATATAGATCACACTATGGACGATGACTTAGATGTTGAAGAATACCGATTACTTTTAAGAAAAATGCAAGTTTCTTCAGTTCCTAATAAAAAGATACATATAATCAAAAGTTCAACATCCACAAATCAAGTTGAAGGTGATTACTATGAAGGCGATTTTTTTTTAACGGACGAACAAATGATGTTTTTAAATAATAAATTTATTAGAAATGATAAAATTATAGATATTAAGCGTTATACAAAATACATACAACTTATGGTAAGACGAAGTTTTTCTAAAATGAACAACGTATGCCCAATTAATTTTTTAAGTCACCGTTATATAAAAAAATGTACCATATTAAAACTTTACGCAAGATGTTTATATCACACTGATGGTTGTAGAAAATATAAATTAACTGTTGATCTTAAAAATAACCCTATAGTTATACAAGTGTATACAAATAAACAAAACATTTTTCATCCGTCGGACTTTAAAATCCAACAAAATCGAGCTGTTGGCAGATTAATATCGAAATTCGAAACAACAATTCGAAATCTCAAATTCAATTTGGACAAGCCACTTACTTTTTCGGAAGGGGCATTGAACCTGCTTTCAAGGAAAATACAAGCCGTTGGCCGAGGTCGTTCCATATGACCACAGTAGGATAAAACGTTCAAAGAGAATCAGACCCCTATATGCATGGTTTTCAAAAATTTCTCAAAAAAATCTCAAATTCAATTTGGACAAGCCACTTACTTTTTCGGAAGGGGCATTGAACCTGCTTTCAAGGAAAATATAAGCCGTTGGCCGAGGTCGTTCCATATGACCACAGTAGGAAAAACCGTTCAAAGAGAATCAGACCCCTATATGCATGGTTTTCAAAAATTTCTGAAAAAAATCTCAAATTCAATTTGGACAAGCCACTTAATTTTTCGGAAGGGGCATTGAATCTGCTTCCAAGAAAAATTCTAGCCGTTGGCCGAGGTCGTTCCATATGACCACAGTAGGAAAATCCGTTCACAGAGAATCAGACCCCTATATGCATGGTTTTCAAAAATTTCTCAAAAAAATCTCAAATTCAATTTGGACAAGCCACTTACTTTTTCGGAAGGGGCATTGAACCTGCTGCCAAGAAAAATACAAGCCGTTGGCCGAGGTCGCTCCATATGACCACAGTAGGAAAAACCGTTCAAAGAGAATCAGACCCCTATATGCATGGTTTTCAAAAATTTCTCAAAAAAATCTCAAATTCAATTTGGACAAGCCACTTACTTTTTCGGAAGGGGCATTGAATCTGCTTCTAAGGAAAATTCTAGCCGTTGGCCGAGGTCGTTCCATATGACCACAGTAGGAAAAACCGTTCAAAGAGAATCAGACTCCTATATTCATGGTTTTCAAAAATTTCTCAAAAAAATCTCAAATTCAATTTGGACAAGCCACTTAATTTTTCGGAAGCGGCATTGAATCTGCTTCCAAGGAAAATTTAAGCCGTTGGCCGAGGTCGTTCCATATGACCACAGTAGGATAAACCGTTCAAAGAGATTCAGACCCCTATATGCATGGTTTTTAAAAATTTCTCAAAAAAATCTCAAATTCAATTTGGACAAGCCACTTACTTTTTCGGAAGGGGCATTGAACCTGCTTCCAAGAAAAATACAAGCCGTTGGCCGAGGTCGTTCCATATGACTACAGTAGGAAAAACCGTTCAAAGAGAATCAGACCCCTATATGCATGGTTTTCAAAAATTTCTCAAAAAAATCTCAAATTCAATTTGGACAAGCCACTTACTTTTTCGGAAGGGGCATTGAATCTGCTTCCAAGGAAAATTCTAGCCGTTGGCCGAGGTCGTTCCATATGACCACAGTATGAAAAACCGTTCAAAGAGAATCAGACCCCTATATGCATGGTTTTCAAAAATTTCTCAAAAAAATCTCAAATTCAATTTGGACAAGCCACTTAATTTTTCGGAAGGGGCATTGAATCTGCTTCCAAGGAAAATTTAAGCCGTTGGCCGAGGTCGTTCCATATGACCACAGTAGGAAAAAGCGTTCAAAAAGAATCAGACCCCTATATGCATGGTTTTCAAAAATTTCTCAAAAAAATCTCAAATTCAATTTGGACAAGCCACTTAATTTTTCGGAAGGGGCATTGAATCTGCTTCCAAGGAAAATTCTAGCTGTTGGCCGAGGTCGTTCCATATGACCACAGTAGGAAAATCCGTTCAAAGAGAATCAGACCCCTATATGCATGGTTTTCAAAAATTTCTCAAAAAAATCTCAAATTCAATTTGGACAAGCCACTTACTTTTTCGGAAGGGGCATTGAACCTGCTTCCAAGAAAAATACAAGCCGTTGGCCGAGGTCGTTCCATATGACCACAGTAGGAAAAACCGTTCAAAGAGAATCAGACCCCTATATGCATGGTTTTCAAAAATTTCTCAAAAAAATCTCAAATTCAATTTGGACAAGCCACTTACTTTTTCGGAAGGGGCATTGAATCTGCTTCCAAGGAAAATTCTAGCCGTTGGCCGAGGTCGTTCCATATGACCACAGTAGGAAAAACCGTTCAAAGAGAATCAGACCCCTATATGCATGGTTTTCAAGAATTTCTCAAAAAAATCTCAAATTCAATTTGGACAAGCCACTTAATTTTTCGGAAGCGGCATTGAATCTGCTTCCAAGGAAAATTTAAGCCGTTGGCCGAGGTCGTTCCATATGACCACAGTAGGATAAACCGTTCAAAAAGAATCAGACCCCTATATGCATGGTTTTCAAAAATTTCTCAAAAAAATCTCAAATTCAATTTGGACAAGCCACTTACTTTTTCGGAAGGGGCATTGAACCTGCTTTCAAGGAAAATATAAGCCGTTGGCCGAGGTCGTTCCATATGACCACAGTAGGAAAAACCGTTCAAAGAGAATCAGAACCCTATATGCATGGTTTTCAAAAATTTCTCAAAAAAATCTCAAATTCAATTTGGACAAGCCACTTAATTTTTCGGAAGGGGCATTGAATCTGCTTCCAAGGAAAATTCTAGCCGTTGGCCGAGGTCGTTCCATATGACCACAGTAGGAAAAACCGTTCAAAGAGAATCAGACCCCTATATGCATGGTTTTCAAAAATTTCTCAAAAAAATCTCAAATTCAATTTGGACGAGCCACTTACTTTTTCGGAAGGGGCATTGAACCTGCTTCCAAGAAAAATACAAGCCGTTGGCCGAGGTCGTTCCATATGACCACAGTAGGAAAAACCGTTCAAAGAGAATCAGACCCCTATATGCATGGTTTTCAAAAATTTCTCAAAAAAATCTCAAATTCAATTTGGGCAAGCCACTTAATTTTTCGGAAAGGGCATTGAACCTGCTTCCAAGGAAAATACAAGCCGTTTGCCGAGGTCGTTCTATATGACCACAGTAGGAAAAACCGTTCAAAGAAAATCAGAACCCTATATGCATGGTTTTCAAAAATTTATCAAAAAAATCTCAAATTCAATTTGGACAAGCCACTTAATTTTTCGGAAGGAGCATTGAATCTCCTTCCAAGGAAAATTCAAGCCGTTGGCCGAGGTCGTTCCATATGACCACAGTGTGAAAAATGTTCAAAGAAAATCACACCCCTATATGCATGGTTTTCAAAAATTTATTTAAAAAATCTCATGCAGTTTGCGCAAGCCATTTTATTTTTCGGAAAGGCATTGTAGACAATGCTTGGTTGACGTCGCCATTTTAGCTAAAATTATCTAGGGAAATTTAAAATGAATGTGTTTTTTATTTCAAAATTATTTTATAATATTTTTCTAATATAAACTGAAAAACACCAAATTTGGGTTTTTATTGCGTTTTTGGGGTTATTAAACCTTAGTTTTCCATGTTAAATTCTTTTTTTGAATTTAAATTCAATTTTTGAATTTAAAATGAATTTTCGAATTTAAGTTCAATTTTTAAATTTAAGTTCAGTTTTCGAATTTAAATTCGAATTTAAATTCAGAGTTCCTATGCCGATTCAAATTTTCGAATTTAAATTCAATTTTAAATTCGAATTTAACTTTCGAATTTAACTTCACTGTTATCGAATTTAACTTTCGATAACTGCCGTATTTAACTTCACGGACATAGTTAAATTTACTAACACCAATTATTAATTTAGTAAAAACAAACTTTTGTAATTACTCTTCATTTCATTCTTAAAAAAAATTTACAATTTAAAAGTATTTTTTTTTTAATTTTTCACTTTTAATACATATGTACATTAGGCTGCATTCACACCTAATTCTTAAACACGTGTTTAGCTAAGGCTGCATTCATACCTAATTCTTAAACACGTGTTTAAGAATTAGGTGTGAATGTAGCCTAAAATACGTATTTTACAAGGTTGGTTACCGTTATCGTTATAATACCGTTATCGCTAAAATACCGTTTTAAATTGAATACCGTTACCGTTATCGATACCTCTAAAAAATTTCTAAATACGGTTATCGTTACCGATACCGTTATTTTTATGGGTAGTTACCGGTATTTTACCGGTATTTATTATTTTATATAAAAATTACAATTTTTTTATTTTATAATCTTGAGTGTTTTTTTTTTACAAAAAATGTATAGATAATAATTTTACTTATTAAAACTACCAGTATTGAATTTATAGCTTAAAATCTGTATTTTCAGTACTTAAAATTAAAAATATGCCATGTTTATACCCTACACCACTATGTGGTCAGGGTATTATAAGTTTGTGCTGATGTTTGTAACACCAAAAAATATTGGTCCTAGACCCACCTTATAGTATACCGATCGGCTTAGAATTTTTTTTTTATTTCGATTTAACGATGTCCGTCTGTCCGTCCGTCTGTATGTCCATGCATTCTTGTGCGCACTCTACAGGTCGCAAATATTAAGATATTTTGATGAAACTTGGTACACCGACTTATGTCGGCCCAAGGACGACGCCTATTGATTTTGGTGAACATTGGTCCATGTTTAGACCTAGTGCCCATATAAGGGTCCTACCAAAATTATATTGTTTATACGCTGCAGGTCGCAAATACTAAGATATTTTGATGAAATAATATGAATAATATGAAAATAATTTTTTTTGTAACGTAATACGCTCCTGTACTATAAATATAAGACTCAGTCTTGTTGTACAGGAAATGGAATCAATTAAATAAAAATAAATAAATAAATAAATAAATATGGTACACCGACTTATGTCGGCCCAAGGACGAAGCCTATTGATTTTGGTGAACAGCGGTCCATGTTTAGACCTAGTGCCCATATAAGGGTCCTACCAAAATTATATTGTTTATACGCTGCAGGTCGCAAATATTAAGATATTTTGATGACATTTGGTACACAGACCTATGTTGGCCCAATAACGTAGCCTATTGATTTTGGTGAACATCGGTCCATGTTTAGACCTAGTGCCCATATAAGGGTCCTACTAAAATTATACTGTTTATACGCTGCAGGTCGCAAATATTAAGATTTTTTGATGAAATTTGGTACACCGACCTATGTCAGCCCAAGGATGAAGCCTATTGATTTTGGTTAACACCGGTCCATGTTTAGACCTAGTGCCCATATAAGGGTCCCCACAAAATTGGCTTGGTTACAAACTGCAGATCGCAAATATTAAGATATTTTAATGAAATTTGGTGCGCTGACTCACATTATAGAAAATTTTGACACAAGCCCCATTTTAACCCATTCGAATTTCGGATCCAAACATTAGTTGGCTTTTACCCAGACTGGTGTAGGGTATTCTATAGTCGGCATGCCCGACTTTAACCTTTTTACTCGTTTTACTTGTTTTTATATGTTTTTAACATAATTTTTAATACCGGTACGTACCGGTATTGCTGTTTCGATAACGGTATACCGTTACCGAAACAGTCTTAAATACCGTTACCTTTACCGTTACCTAAACAAACGAAACCTGATACCGTTACCCTTACCATTATTCGTTTCGGTAACCAACCTCGGTATTTTAGCTATTTATTCTACTACAACTTTTGTAATAGAATAAAGAGCTAAAATACGTGTTACATGGGGGTTACACGATCAAGTTTTGCCTTTCAAGTTTCAATTTTTTTACTAACACATTCACACTTTTCCAAATACGTATTTGGAAAAGTGTGAGTGTGTTAGTAAAAAAGTGTGAGAGTATTGAAACTTGAAAGCCAAAAATTGATCGTGTAACCCCAGTATTAGCTAAACACGTGTTTAAGAATTAGGTGTGAATGCAGCCTTAGACCGTACCACAAAAAAGAAAAGTTCGCCGTACACCTTCAAATCTAAATTTTTCTTGAAAGATTTCGAATTTTGTTTGCCGAACGTAGGGGTTGCCCGTTTAAATTTTTCGTTATATCTTCGGCTTTTACAGTTGGTTCTTAAAGTATAATACATCGATGTTTTTATATCGAGGGGACAAACGTTTTGCTCTAAGGGCTATTGACCTCTAGTATCCCGTTCTAGTATTTACCTTTCAGATCTCAGTTCCTACGACCCTAATTTAAACCCTAAGGTCAGAAAATTAAAGCTAGCAAAAAATCATTAAACTTTAGCTAATGAAGTTTCTCGATAATTCCAACAGAAATTTGGTTTTTTGCCGAACGTAGGGGTTGCCTTTTTAATTTTTTTTCATTGGATTTTTCCTTTATAGCAAAATACTGGTCGAGGCAAAAAATCGATATATCACACTTTATAATCCGATTTAAAATTAAAAAAGGCAAACTCTACGTTCGCAAAAAAATCATTAAACTTTTGCTAAGGAAGTTTTTCGATAAACACAGTAGATTTTTTTTTTATATTGGTTGCCGAACGTAGGGGTCGCTTTTAAAATTTTTTTCATTGGATTTTTCCTTTATAGGAAAACACTAGTCTCCTCGAGGCAAAAACATCGATATATCACACTTTAAAATCCAACTTTAAATGCCAAAGCGATAACGAAAAATTGACCCCTACGTTCGGCAAAATTTTTTTTTTTTTTAAATTGCCGTGCAAAAATACTTCATATTGGAGGATGTACGGCGAACTTTTTTTTTGAGGTACGGTCTATTGTACATGTTTGCTCGCCGGAGACGAAATATTTGTTCGGCTTCCTTTTCTCTGCAGATACACGATAAACATATTAACCTAGTGTCTTGAGATGCAATAAAATGATAGCAAGCAATTGTCAAAATTATTTCATCTCAAGTGAAGACACTTAATTTCAATTTTATTGCAATATCATGATATCGCTGACATGCAAGCGACTCTTGCAATGATGCCAAAGATCAAATGTCACTTTTAGTTTTCATTTTAATTTAGATATCAAAAAACACATAAATTTTTGTAAACAAGAACGGGGAAAAGTTAAATTATTTATTATTTGTAGAAACAAATTAATGATTGATAAAATTTAGCGTTTTTCGAAGAAAAATCTATAATATTTCTTAGCAATGAAATGGTCAAGTGTTCTCCACTACATTGCAATTGAGATCATTTTGACGTTTCGCTGAAATCGTTTTGACATTTCATATCATATAATTTGTTGCATTTGAAGACATCGGGTAAAGAGCTGAAATAAGAGAAATACAATACACTAAAGGGCGGCTTATGGGACCGTAAACGTAAATGTGACGTAACTGTAACGTGCCGTAGCTAAAAAATACACTTATAGAAAACCGTAAACGACATTACCATTTAGCATCTATTTCGTGTTTTTTTTATTTTATTCTAAATTTTCCGTTTATTTGTTAATATTTATTGCTTATTTGTTGTTCGATGACGGATATAAAATTCTGATTTCAACAGAATGATCCGGCAAGTACGTTCACATTTACGTGTTAGTAACCATTCGTATACACTTCTTCTTGTGGTTTCGAAACAGCTGATTCGTTACAGATACGTTTACAGTTGGGTAACTCACCCTTAAGGGGGTAATTTTCTAAAACACTTCGGTGAAGTGTTGCGTTATTTATTTAGAAATTGTTTTTGTTACAAAAACAATTTACATTGAAAGTTCCCTTCACTTCACCCAAGTGTTTTACGAAATTAGGTACCAAAAGTTCTATAAGTGTCACCTACCCTGCTTAAATTTTTTAAAAAACATGACTCATAGAATTTTCAGAAAATTAAAGCATACTACACGCAAAAAATAGTGGATAATTGCCGTAGTACTTCGGTAAAATACAACTTCAAACATTTTCTGCTAAGTTACACAATTCTTTAATTGAAATATAATATTTCCGAAGACAATTTATAAAAGAAAAAACTTAGGTAACTTAACATATTTTGAAGTACGTGAAAATGAAATAGATCAAAAACTAAGGCAAGTTGACAAAAGCCATAATTTGATAAATCTACATGTACTTTTTTACTTACTTACAAAATATACTTTTGAAGTTGTATTTTACCTAAGACTTCGATAATTATACACTTTTTATTTTTTCCGTGTACACGCAGAAAAAAATAGGTGGAACTTTATCTAAGTGCTATGTAATTATACAACTACATAAGTTCGAAGTAAGTTTTACAATTTTCTAGCAAAATATATGTAATTTTTAGGATATTTTCCACTACACATATATTTTGCAAGGATTGTATATATTTTACAAAAAAATGTTCATATTTTACAAAAACTTTGTAAAACTAACTTGAAAATTATGTAGTTGTATAATTACATAGCTCTTAGTTAATATTCCCCCTGTTTTTTTCTTTCAAAGCATGCAATTCATAAATTAAAGCATATAACATTGTAAAGAAGTTAAAAGTTTCAAGACTTTTGTATGGTGGCTTTGTTAGAAAGTTTGGGCAGGATGCACAAATCTTGTAGGGACCCATTTGATTTAGATGCCCAATGAATAATGTCGTTAAATGATGAAATTATGTGATCAATTCGAACATTGGTTTGAGAATTTTATCCGTAAAAGTGTCCTTTCCTAAACATTATAGGATTTTGCAATATCTTTTATCTTTACTTTTTCATTTATTTATTTGTTGCAAAATGTTTAATTTATCCAAAATACTCAACTGGACCATTTTTAAAAATATATTTTAGAATTGAAAAAATAAAATATATTTCTTAGAAAGAAAATTATAGAATCATTTAATATATTTTTTACGACTTTAAAAGCATAGTGACACAACGACATTTAAAGTAGCTGACAATTATAGAACCTTTAGTGTATTTTATAATATTTACGTAAATAAATATAATTTTCTATTATATAACTCACCTTATTTTCTTTATTCAATAATAGCTGTGTTTGTGTGAGTGTCTATCAGTGTTATCAAGAACGATTTTGGCAGTTTTTCAACGTATTCCGACTTTCTACTGTCAAAATTGTTAGAGATATCATTGATAGGAATGCCGCACAAACACAGCTAATATTTCTTAATTCGAAAATTTCAGTTTGCTTTCTTTAGCGTCTTTTCTTTGACTAAAGACACAAGAGAAAAAATATTCTTCTCATATTCATTCACTAGAAATTTCTACTCGCCATATTTTTTGCGTGTGTGCGCAACATATTTTTGAGAAGCAAACACGCACACACTTTAAAATAAATGTGTTTGTTAAAAATTCCAAAACAACTGCATAAAGTAACTGTAACGAAATTTTTGTGGGTTGTTTAAAGAAATAACTGTCAAATACTTAGAAAATTTCTTCCCCAAGTAAAATAAATGCAATTGTAGGTAAAATAACTACAACCGCATTACTACACAAATAATTGCCATGCATTAACTGCGGGACTCTTCTGAGTGTATATGTAGTTAAAAGGGCGACAAAGGCATTTACCTTTAAAAAAAAATTATTTTTGCTGTTGAAAAATAACTAATAATGTCGTAAAATTAACTGACAAATTTTTACTGCAAAAATTTTAAAACAACTGACAAAATGGGTAAAATCTACGGGGTTTACAGTTAATTCTTTTGGTATTATAAAAGTATATTTTATTAAAAATTTTTTTTTTTGTTCCGATTACAAAAAAATGTGTTATTATTTCAGCCTTTTTAAAATTTGAAATAAAAATTCCAAACGGTTCTGCAGTTATTATGCTTTTATGCATTGGAGAAACAATACAAGTTTCTGATTTTTATTTGCAAACTAGGAATATATCAATAATAACAAATATAAAATAAACAAGAATTTTTAAAATTCAACGAACTTTTTTAAATAATTAACAAAAACAACTGTTTACTGTAAAAATGCTGTTTTGGTAGTTGTTTACTATGATATTAAAAATAACTGATTTAAACAACTGTTATGATATTACAGTAATTTAATAAGTTGTTTGCTAAATAACTGTCATACATTTTTTTGTATTTTTCCTTAGAAAAACAACTTTAATTACTGTTAAAAACAAAAACTACTGATTACTACATAAACAACTGTCATGTAGTATCTGTCAAACCTTTTTTAGTGTAGAATAAAAAAAAACACACCCTTCAAAAGATTAAATCATTCACAATTGAGCTATTTGGAATTGCTTTTCGCTCTATATCCAGCAGTTTTTTCTAGCGTTTAGATGTGCTTAAAAATATATTGTTACTTTTTTACATTTTAAAAACTTTGATTTATTTCCTTTGAGGCTGAGTTTTTAGGATGAGAATTAAACGTGGTTTAGTTAAACTGAAAACGAATTTTGTCAGCCGTTTCCAAGTTTACCAACAAAAATTTACCGGAACAGCTTTTTCTCGTTTAGAATTTTGGTCTTTATTAAAATAAAACAAAATAAATCACATTTCAAAAGCAATAATCTAGTTACAAACTGCGTTAAATTAAGTTTAAAGATAATCTACATCCTGAAAACTCGGCATAAATAAACCGGGTTCTTTTCTATTGCAATTAAAATAAAACACACACACTATTTTCAAAAATTTTTTGTTTAATTTTTTTTTACTTGGGAAGCTTTTAAAACTACCCAGTCAGAAAAATACAAACGGGAAAGCGGTGGCAAAGCACTTTAACAGGTTGTATAAGTACTGGCAAAAAGTGCTTTCCCATTCCCAAAATGATAACATCATTAGACAAAAGGACCGGCTGTTCAAAAAGCGCCGGAAAAGCACTGGAGGAACAAAATTTTTAAACGTTGGCAAAACGCTGGCAAAACCAATAAATAGGTGGTCTGGAAATATATTTTCCAAAATAAAATTTAAAAAAAGTTCATATGTATTTTTTTGGTCCTGCCGTGATTTGAACCCAGGCCGTCAGATTGGCAGACGATTGCTCTACCCACTGAGCTAACGAGACATATAATATTTAATGGCTAAACACATAAATGAGTGATAATAGCTGGACAACTACTGGCTGTGCCAAAATGCTAGTACTGGCAAACAATTTTTAGTAACTAGTATGCCAGTGTTGGGAGGGCAAAAAAAAAGTTGGTCTTGAAGGAGCTTTCCCACAAACAAAAAAATTGATTTTATAAAACAAAAACAATTTTAAATTAAAAAAATCCAAAAAAAATTTTTTGCTGGCAACCGGATTTGAACTCGGAACCTTCCGACTACAAACATTTTTTAACGAAGCGTCAGCATTTTTATAAAATCATTGCTTTTCCAGTGAATTGATTTTTATACGCCTGGTAGCATTGGCTAGGTAGCACTGGATAACCACTGGTTGCAAACCTTGGCATATCACTCTAAGCCAATTCTTTGCCAGTGGTTTTTTTTATAAAACTCCGAAATTTATGTAAAAAAAATACTGGTAAAACGCTTTTCGCAAACGCTGGCAAAACGTCCCAAATGAGTGTTCTGCCAGTCATTTATTTTTAATACCGTGGTTACCCAGTGGTATGCCAGTGCTTGATTTTTTGTACCACTGGCGATTTCTGACTGTGTATGTACACAGAAAAACATTTATAACCTTTAAAAAAATCGTTATTTTAATTTAAGTGTGCTCCTTTGCTTTTTGTGTAAAGTTCAGTAAAATGAGAGTAAGCACAAAATCCTCTATCTAATTGACAAAATTGCCCAAAAGTACGGGAACGCACAAAATCACTTTTCTAACCCAAAACTTTATCTATAAGAAAGAATATTAAAATGCGTAAAGTTTTAGGTTAAAAAATCGCACAGATACACATATTTTTTTAAAAATTTCTCAATTGCCCAGTTAAAGAATTTCTCAGAACTCAAAAAATTTAAATTAACTGAAATTATCATTATCAACTAACATTTCATTTAAACATTAAGTTTTCCGTTACCCTGTAAATGAAAATTTTAAATTATTTATTGATTTTTAACAAAATCTAAAACAACGGAAACAAATTTCAAATTAATTTTTTTCATTTTGGACAAAGAAACGTTCATTTGGTAAACTAAGGGTAATAGTTAAGTGAAAAGCAGTGGAATTTCAAACATAATTGTTTCAGAAAAGTCAAGATGGGCAGAAAATATTTGAACATAAGTTATTATTGTTTCAATATATTTTCTACACCCAAAATAAAACGTAGTAACATAGTTATCAAAATTCATAGTCAATTTAGATTTTATTTGAATCAACTACCATAATTAATAGCAACTATATAAAAAGATAAAAAATCAATTTCTTAGTTACCCTGTAATATGAAATTTTAAATAGTACAAAAATGTCAAGAATGGCAAAACCAGAATTAGTAAAATATTTTACAAATCCACAATATAATTTAAAATTTTAAATGGTTAAATATCGATTTTCCTCAGCTCTGCCAATATGAAAAGGACCAGATAATTGCATTGGTAAGTTTTATAATTCGTTGTAATGTCTACATACAATTAATACAATTTCTCTTAAAATAGACTTCAAGAACTCTTCCGTGGCTGTTTTTTCAAGAGGTAAATTCTGTAGATGACCGATAGAACGATAATAACTTCAATGAAATGGATTTTATCATTTAATTTTACAAATTTTCTATGAATATACATAAATCAATTTTGTAAATAACAAATGCATTTGGAAACAAATAGGAAATTTAATTTTTAAATTAAAAATAATTAACCCCCTGTTTTTATAAAGCGAACGGAATTATTCCTCCAGAGGAATGTATGTAATTTGTTTGTGTTACAATAACAAAATAAACACATTCCTCAGGTGGAATTATTCCGCTTGTTTTATAATAATTTTAAAATTAAACGTAGTTGACATTTACTACATTCAAAGCTTTTTTTTAATTTTCACTACCGAATCGTTGCGAGTAACTCCTCCCATAGTCGATTTATAGATTTTAAATACATATAGTTGCCTTCCACTACTTCGTATCAACTATGCCATAGTGAGGGTTATTTCACCTATGACATAGTCGAGAAAATAGTGCTCAACAACTATGTATTTTTTTGAGTGTAGAAAAAAATTAAAAATTTTTGTGTTTGTTTTTAGAAGTAATAAAAACGCACAGAACCAAAGACGGATTACCATAAACCAGGGGTGACAAGACTTTTTTCGTTACGTGCCAAAAACAGACACATTTTTTTGTAAAAATTTGTCGCGTGCCACCTTAAGTATATTTTGTTTTTAAAAACTTTTAAAATTGGAAACATTTTCGTTAACAACTTTTGTAATTTTTTCCGCGTAATTGTTATCGAAACAAATTTTTCGCATTGGTAAATCTTGCAGGTATTGTATTAAAAAAATCCTCATATAAATTCTACTTTTCTTTTATTTATAATTACACTGATAGAAATAAATAGTTATAAATAGCAGAAAACTTAGTTGAAAAAGAGTAAAAAGGTTAAAGTCGGGCATGCCGACTATACAATACCCTACACCAGTCTGGTTAAGAGCCAACTAATGTTTGGATCCGAAATTCGAATGGGTTAAAATGGGACTTGTGTCAAAATTTTCTATAAAATTATAAAAGAAGAGAAAATCATAAATATTGCCCATGTGGGCGATAGGTCCTAATATGGACCGATTTTATCTAGAATCAGTAGGCTTTTTTTTTGGTAATATGATGTGAGTCAGCGAACCAAATTCCATTAAAATATCTTCGTATTTGCGACAAGCAGCGTGTAACCAAGCCAATTTTGGGGGGGACCCTTATATGGGCACTAGGTCTAAACATGGACCGATTTTAACCAAAATCCACAGGCTTTGTCCTTGGGCCGACATAGGTCTGTGTACCAAATTTCATTGAAATATCTTCGTATTTCCAAACTGCAGCGTGTAAAAAAGACAATTTTGGGGGGTACCCTTATATGGGCACTAAGTCTAAACATGGACCGATTTCAACCAAAATCAATAGGCTCTGTTCTTGGGCCGACATAAGTCTGTGTACCAAATTTTATTGAAATATATTCGTATTTGCGACCTGCAGCGTGTAAAAAACAATTTGGGGGGGGTACCCTTATATGTTCACTAGGTCTAAACATGGACCGATTTCAACCAAAATCAATAGACGTCGTCCTCGGGCCGAAGTAAGTCGGTGTACCAAATTTCGTCAAAATATTGCGACCTGTAGAGTGCGCACAAGAATGTATGGACAGACAGACATACGGACGGACAGACGGACATCGTTAAATCGAAATTAAAAAAATTCTGAGCCGATCGGTGTACTATAAGGTGGGTCTAGGACCAATATTTTTTGGTGTTACAAACATCAACACAAACTTATAATATCCTCTCCACGTAGTGGTGTAGGGTATAAATACAACAACATCAAAAACTCTCTTTGCTTTTATTGCTCTTTTGGAAGGGAGAGAAGAGGAAAGTGCTGAAAAACGTGCTTCTAGTACTGCATTGCTTCTAAAATCATGTCTATTTTTTGCTGGGATTAATAAATTCAAAAACAATAATTTCTTTGCAAAAAAGGAAACCGTGCTCTCCCAGTACAGTTTTTTTGTTAGGTCGGTAATTTCTACCTGGAAAGTTGTTGAATTCGGTATGTTTACGGTACCAACTTTTTTTCTTTATGAGCAAAAATTTTATAAAAAGCTACTTTAATTGAAGTGCAAATTATTTTTTTTAATTACCACTCCCATTGATATTGCCATTTATTTAAAAAACAATTAGCTTTTTGTCTAAGATATGCTAATTAACTAATTATAATTGCCAAAAAAATGCATGGATCCCAAGTATTGATAAAGATTTTGTTATTAAATTGTTGTAGATAACTTATCATTAATTTGAAATTAAAACAATATTTGTAAGGAAAATTAATGTACATTGCCAGCTTTATCAGCTCAATAAATACAACTTTTAGTTATAAGTTAATAGCGTTGATAAACGGTTTGCATTTAAAATTGTCTATACAATGTGGCTTCCGAAGGTAATTTTCCAAATGAAAATAATTAAACCGGTTATATTGGAGAAAAATTAGAAAAAATAAACTTTCACTGCATAACAATTTAAGAAATTAAACAAAGTAATGAAGAAAACCAGGCACCCAAAAAAGTTTTATATTTTGTTTTTATCAAAAATAAATATTAAAGTTCAAAGTGCTTTTAATTCTTAATAGGAAACAAAAAATTTTAAATGTAGGGGAATGTCGTGTACCTTGGAACTTTGCATTTTTCTCCTATTTGTTAAAGTTTTACTGTAAAGTCTTCTTCTATGAAGTTTTTTATTTTCCTAATTATCATTTTAAAGTAGTCAAAGTTTCAGATAAGTCTATAGGAGACCCTAAAATTGGGTGCGTGTACATTGGATCGACAAAAGTAAATTTTTGAAAAAAATGTAAACTAATTTTTTTTAAATAATCAAGATATTTCAAGATACGGGCTTAAATCAATATAAATTTTGTGGTTTTCTAAATGCAGTAGCCACCCAGCAAACAATTCGTTCCGTTTATGTACCGTTTTCCGGTCTTCATAAACGGAATCTAACTCCGTTTACGTACCGTTTTCTGGATCCGTATACGGACCAGAAAACGGAACTTAAGGAACATCGAAATTGATTCGAATCCGTCGACAGTCCGTAAATGACGGACCGTTTATGGACCGTTATGTCGTGTAAAAAATGGACAAGTCCGTTGAAAGTCCGTCAATAATGGATCGTTTCCGTACCGTTTTTTTTTAAATAAAACGGACTTTTATATCTACCTAAATTGATATATTTACTAATTTTGAATAGAAGTTTTTATGCTTTTTATTTATTTATTAATGTTGGTTATTTATTTTTTCTTGTTATGGAGTTGTTGAGAACTTTATTGCTTAAGAACTAAACACAGAAATGCTTGCTATATATCACATTTTCATTGATATAAAATGAATAAACTATTTTAGAGTTTGTTCGTAAACCCAGTCAATAGCATCTGGCTTCGGGTCAAACAATTCTTAATGAACCACAAGCCAACTTCCTTTTGTGCTGATTCAACAGCATCGGAACCGTGAAGAATGTTGCGGCCAACTTGGATGCCAAAATCACCACGAATGGTTCCGAGCAAAGAGACAGCAGGGTTGGTGGCACCCAACATTTGACGGCCAGTTTTGACAGCGTTCAAAGCATCCCACACCATGGGAACTACTAGGCCGGAGCTCATGCAGTTGACCGGGGAAGAAGGGACGAGCAAACAAAAAGCCTTTTTGCTCAAGCGTTCGATGATTTTACCAACAAGTCCACAGTGGACTCCATCCGATTTAACCATGTTAAAAGTACGTTCTGTGTTGCCGGCAATTGCGCTTGATATCAACGAGAAGAATCTATGCAGCGCATAAATTCACGATTGGGTCCCTATAACAAAATCGAACATCTACATACATATATGCAAATGAAACAATAAATTAGTTATGGTTTAATTGATTGTGTTCAGAATGGTTTTCTGCATATGATAAAATCCGCAGACTTTGTTAGAAAAACAAACCATCTTACACTGAACCAAAAGTCGTAAGTGAAATCAACATTAAAATTTTGTTACTTTTTGATGAAACGAATTGTTAAAACAATATATTTTTTATTCAAATTAATGTGTGTTTTTTTTAAATAAACTACTTTTTTTTTAAATCAACATACTTATATCCGTCAATAATTCTCTACAAAACAATTGTTGTTTTGATAATTTTTTGTCCATTTTTTAACTCTAAAAAATTTTGTAAAAAGAGTATTAAATCTGTGGAAAAAAAGTTTAGTGAGGTTAGTTTTGTCGCGTCATTACTCGTGCTAGCATGTGTATTTGTAATTATCGGAAATATCAATAAATTGACTTTAAGTGTTTTTGTTTTTAAAAGTATAGATAATTAACAAATTCAGTGACTTAAAGTGAATTGCTAATTGAATATTTATTAATTTAAATAAATTTATATAATTTTGAACGATATCAATTAAATCGTACATTTAAATTTCTGTCATTAATTTTGATATTATCTATCTTTTTGTTATTTTGTTTAAGGCAAACTATTAATGAAAGTTATAAATATAATGTATTTGAATTATTAATTTAAATAAAGTTATATGTTTTTGAATATAAAATGGTACATGTGTTTTAAATAAAGAGTTTTTAGTATGTGCTTACTATAATTTCAATTTTATATTTCATTATTTTTTATATTTTATCAAATTAATTATAAAAAAGACATTGTATATATTGCTTGAAATTGGTGAAATATAAAAAATAATGAAATATAAGTCTAAAAATTAATAATAAATCGATAAAAAATTAATTAATTAAATAAAATGCATTGTTGAATTTAATAAAATGCATTGGTAAAACAACAAAATCATTATGTAATTTAATTAAATATAATTGTTAAGACAACTAATTTTTGTTAATACATTTGACGACATTTTGTCAAAATAATACCACATAAAATAATTAAACGTCAAAATATAAATCTACTAAACAATGCGTTAAATTGATGGACAGGTTTTGTTAGTTGTATAGTGCTTACCCATTCATCAATTTAATATGGATTTTAGTTGATTTCACAGCTGTTTTTGGTTCAGTGTACACAAACCATTGTGAAACAAGTAAATTTCATAAATCTTACCATCTTAGAACGTACTCCCGCTATTGCCACTGTTTTACCAACTGAAGGGTTGAGCTGCATTTCTTAAAAAAATTAAATTCCTTTTATTTTGATAACAAACTAAAATCGATTAAGTCCGTATTTAAACGTACGGAAACGGATACACCAAAACGGAGTTAAAACGTATTGTGTTCGAAAATCCGATTTTCGATATTGTGTTCGAAAATCGTATTGTGTTCGAAAAACCATTGTCGGATACGTGTTTTACGGATAGTTAACGTGCCGTAAAATCCGGATTCATGATTCCGTACGTGCCGGAGAGTCCGTAAAAATGTTTCTTGGGCAGTAAACTTCTTAACTATATTATACAAATAAGAAAAAATTTATCTTTGTTGCAAAAATGTATCCAAAAAATTTCAATACATGATTAATTGAAGCTCCACATGCTAATTGTACTCTTTAGATTTTATTCGCTACAACTTTCAGATATTCGCCATTTCTTAGAAATGATGTTTTTATGCAAATATTAAAATGCATTGTCTCATTTCAAGTAGATATCAAGTCTACTGCAAACAATGCAGCAAATTTCATTATGGGGCAGTATTTTTTTTTAAGTAATTCCCTTCATTTTTGACGAGTTTCAAGGTACACGCCAATTTGTAATTTGGAAACTTTTTGGCTTTTCTAAAAAAAAATTGTAATTTCTTAAAATGCACAAGAATTATTAAAGTTTTTATTAATTGGAATCTATAACAACACCAACACTAATATTTCTGCATTTAAAGATTTTTCGCATCTATATTTATCTTAGAGATATTGACACAGGTACACGGCACTCCCCTACTTTAAAATAAAACGAGAAAAAAGGTTAAAGTCGGGCATGCCGACTATACAATACCCTACACCAGTCTGTTTAAAAGCCAACTAATGTTTGGATCCGAAATTCGAATGGGTTAAAATGGAACTTGTGTCAAAATTTTCTATAATGTGAGCCAGCGAACCAAATTTCATTAAAATATCTTAATATTTGCGACCTGCAGTTTGTAACCAAGCCAATTTTGGGGGGACACTTATATGGGAACTAGGTCTAAACTTGGACCGGTGTTTACCGAAATCAATAGGCTTCGTCCTTGGGCTTATATAGGTCGGTGTACCAAATTGCATCAAAATATCTTAATATTTGCGACCTGCAGTGTATAAACAATATAATTTTGGTAGGACCCTTATATGGGCACTAGGTCTAAACATGGACCGGTGTTAACCAAAATCAATAGGCTTCGTCCTTGGGCTGATATAGGTCGATATACCAAATTTCATCAAAATATCTTAATATTTGCGACCTGCAGCGTATAAACAATATAATTTTGGTAGGACCCTTATATGGGCACTAGGTCTAAACATGGACCGCTGTTAACCAAAATCAATTGGCTTCGTCCTTGGGCTGATATAGGTCGGTGTACCAAATTTCATCAAAATATCTTAATATTTGCGACCTGCAGCGTATAAACAATATAATTTTGAGGGGACCCTTATATGGGCACTAATTCTAAACATGGACCGATTTGAACCAAAATCAATAGGCGTCATCCTTGGGCCGACATAAGTCGGTGAACCAAGTTTCATCAAAATATCTTAATATTTGCGACCTGTAGAGTGCGCACAAGAATGCATGGACGGACAGACAGACGGACGGACGGAAAGACGGACATCGTTAAATCGAAATAAAAAAAAATTCCGAGCCGATCGGTATACTATAAGGTGGGTCTAGGACCAATATTTTTTGGTGTTACAAACATCAGCACAAACTTATAATGCCCTGACCACATAGTGGTGTAGGGTATAAATATCCCTCAAGTTGAAATTTTAAAAATATCTTTAGGTATAAATATCAAAGTTGAAAAAATTTAATAGATTAATAAAACGTTTTTTTTTCATATTTTATTCTAAGTACAAAAATATAAATAGAATTTTAAAGTTTTTGTTTTATTTTTATGGTGGAGATATTATTCTGGTTTTTGGTTTCAAATCAGTAAAAAATCATATATTACCATGGAGTGCACTGTTGCGCGGTATATACATACAAACTGTATATTGCAAATATATCAATATTATTAATTTTCGGAATGAAATCGCTGTATAAGTTTTCTAATTAAATTTTTGCACCATAAAACCTTTTTCGCATTCCGCCATTAATTTGCAATTTTTTAAGTGCGATTTTTAAAACTCGTAATCTAGGAACCATAATACCCATATCTCATAGAAAACTTTGTTAATTAGTTTGCCAAAAAAAAAAAAAATTGGCAAAAAAAAATTTGCAAAAAGAAAAATTTTTGCATCAATGTATTTTGCATTTTTGTAGAATGTAAATTGCTGATTAGGTTTCTTACATAGGCGTACCTAGCAGGGAAACAAGCCGATCAAAATAATCGGCGGCGGCGGCGCAAGCAAAAAATCGGCGGCGGCGGCGCAACCAAATAATCGGCGGCGGCGGCGGCTTGATCGGCTTGATAGAACATTATACACGTGTTTTAAAGATGTTTAAGGTTTTTTCCAAAATATAGCAGTAGAAAATTGTGCAAAAAAATTTGGAATTATCAAATAAAAAATAATTTTAAGTTAAATTCATCGATAAAAATTACAAATTTTTAGTTTTTGAACGGAGCTAGAAGGAGAGATAGTTGGGCTTTCCAAATATATACATATGTTTATATATTCAACAAAATTGTGTGGAAATATTTTCAAATAAAACTGATTTTCTTAATTTTTTCTTATTTTGTTTAATTTTGACGGCTTTTAATTGCAATATTTTGTTTAAAAAAAACTAATTTTTATCTAATTTATTCTTTATTCAGGGCAAAATGAAGTTCTATTTTAATCGCTTTAAAATTGTCAAAGTACATTTTTTTATAAACATGGAATCTCTGCATTTATAAGAAAATTGAAAATATTAAACTTAATGATTGTGCAAACAAGAACCTCGAGTTGCTGAAATTAAATGTTTAGAAAAATTACGATAACTTTTTCAATTAATTTAAACAAAAGATTTTACTAAGAACTAAACCCATGAATTACAATAGTAAAGAATTGTTTAATACTGTAAAAAAGCCGTCAAAGTATACAAATTAAAAAAAAATTAATTTTAATATTTAAAAAAAAAACTGTCAACATATTTCAGTTACAAATAAATAATTCTATATATATTTGGAAAGCTAAATTTTTTGTCTTTCCAAAAACGTTACAATAATCAAAATCGGTTGAAAAATTGCTGAATTTCAAATTGTTAAGTGCTTGAAGTCGCTCATAAACAGAGTTTTGACACTATCACCCCTGTTCTGAATTCCGAAACTTTTTAATTAGAGTGGTTTTGTAAAATCACACAAAATTCAAAATGTCGGAAATTGACTGTTTCAACAAATTTTAAAATAAATTTTAACATATTAATTTTTGCAACAAAATGTTCCATTTACTTTCACCAAGCTTTTCCAACACGAAATAAAACGAAGAAAATAATTCGGATGTGGATCACAGAACAGCAAAAAAATTCGGAATGTTTCACTTTAGAATTTTTTATGTGGATTCGGAACTTAGAAATAAACAAACTCTATTTTCACTCAAAATTAAATGTGTTTTTAGAATAAACTAGAAAAAAATATGGTTCGAAAAAAATTATGCTCGAAAAGATGTCAAAGTTGAAAAACTTAGAAGAAAAGTTAAAAAATTCAGATATTCACCCCTGTTCTTAGTTCCGAAACTTTTTAATTAGAGTTGATTTGTAAAATCACACGGAATTAAAAATTCCGAAAATTTGTTGTTTCTACCAAATTTTAATATTCATAGACTAATTTTAAAATAAATTATTATATAATAATTGTTGTTAAAAAATATGTATTCGTTTCACTACCATCAAGCTTTTTCTACACGAAATAAAACGAAAAAAAAAATTCGGATGTGGATCACGGAACAGCAAAAAATTTCGGAATGTTTCACTTTAGAATTTTTTTGTGGATGCGGAACTCAGAACAGCGTCGATTATTGTAAATATCTTTGTCCGCAATGTCTTAAAAATGTGTCTTTTGATAATAATTTCAGGTGTACTGAAATTTCTGAAAAATGTGATGTGATCTACTTAACCAAACCTACCACCATAAATTCGAATGAATTAATTCTTTAATTCACTTTTGGACTTTTAATTAAAATTTACTAATATATCTTACGATTATACCATTCCTTATGAATTCATTCACTGGCTTCATTCTTTTAATTTTCATGCATAATGAATGAATTCTTTCATGAATTCATTCTTTTTATAATGATCTTTCACGTTTCATTCGGTTTGTAAAAGTTTAAAACAAATGTTGCGTTTTTAATTATTTTTATGGGTTGTGTATATGATATCAATATTAAATCCCTAAAATAAGCCACATTTTTATTTAATTTGTAATTATAAACTAAAGTGTTGTCAGAATCATTAGTATATTCATCCCTTAGATCTTTTACTGATTTAATAAAATGACAATTTTGATAAGCCATTTTGTAAAAGATTAGAATTAATGAAAAAATTAATTATTTAAATTGATTGTAATTCTATAAGGAATGTATTCAACAGAAGAATGCATTCTACTTAATATTAAAATTTGGGAATGAAACCTATGAATTAATTATAAAGGAATGTTTTGATGGAATGATATATATTCAATTTCTAAAGCTGAATTCGGTTTTGTGCGAATTAACCTAAAATTTAATTAATTCTTTCGAAGCTCTGCCTACAATCTACACTTGGTCATTTGGAAAGTATATATGTATATTGTTCATTTGGATTCTCTCCTCTATTGCATATCCAAATTTCAGCGAAATCTGTCAGAAGTTTTCAAGCAAAACTTCCAACTTAAGAAATATTTATGACAAAAATCCTTCTTAGCTCTGACTATAAAACTGGTTCTTTTATTTTTTTTAACTACAAAAAAATACTCTTGATGGTTCAGGAAATGATGAAGTAGAAAATTTGTTTTAAAAATGACATTTGCTTTTAAATTTTTTATTTTGGAAAATTGATACTTCCAGCCGAAATGAGCCGAAAAAAATCGGCGGCGGCGGCTGAGGCAAAAATGACTGGCGGCGGCGGCTTAAACGGCTTACGGCGGCTGGCTTGTTTCTCTGGTACCTAGACCATTTTTCTGGGGTGGGCAAGGGACCCATTTACATTCGGCTGTTTATTTGCCCATTCTCAGAATCTTAGGCCGAGTTTTTGGTATGTCAGTTAAACTTGGTTTAGTAAAACCGAAAACGAATTATGTAAGTCATTTCCAAGTTTATTAACAGAAATTTGACGGAACACCTTTTCTCGATTTGAATTTTGATATTTATTGAAATAAAACCAAATAAACCGAATTTTAGTAGGGATATTCCAGTTACAAACTGCGTTAAACTAAGTTTAAAGATAATCTAAATCCTAAAAACTGGGCCTTAATCTTAAAAAACACTTTCGACTTAAAATTGTTTCATAAAAAAAACTTTTAAAAATGATAAAATTTTCATATCACCTCCATGTTTTTTAAAGAAAACTATGAAAAAAGCATCTATGTATTTTTTAAGAGATGTTCATCTTAGATTTTTTGCTACTACAACATATTGAAATTTCATCAAAATAGTAGTGTTTAGGTTGAATTAACTTCCTTGTGAGGTATTAACTAATTATTCCTCTAAAATACTATTAATTCTAAAATATTTATCTCAACAAAAAAGTTTCTGATACATCTTCCTATTCAAAATTCTTTTCCATTTTCGTATCAAGTGCCTTCAGATGCTTATTGAATAACTCTGTGATTCTAATAAATTTTCTTAAAGAAAAACTCTTAGGGTCAGTTTTACAATTAGAACTAGAATTAGAAGATCGATTTGTTTCTTATAGTGTATTTAGACTGGGCAAAAACTAGTAGTTTTTGGCCATTTTTAGTTTTTGAGCCGAAAACTATAAAATTAATTTAGTTTTTCCATACAAACTGAAAACCAGATTCTACCTGGTTTTTCCCAAAAACCAAGTAAAAATATCTGAAATATGCATTTTTGATATAATTAATTTTCTATACACCCTGTTACATCGAATATAAAAGTAAAGCAAGTGTCAAAAAAAATATTTTTTAATTTTTTAAGAATATTTATTGTTTAATTTGAAATTGTGTGTTTTTATTCTTTTTTAAATGTATTAATAATTTTTTTACATTAATTTAATAATAAAACGAGTAAAAAGGTTAAAGTCGGGCATGCCGACTATACAATACCCTACACCAGTCTGGTTAAAAGCCAACTAATGTTTGGATCCGAAATTCGAATGGGTTAAAATGAGGCTTGTGTCAAAATTTTCTATAATGTGAGTCAGCGCACCAAATTTCATTAAAATATCTTAATATTTGCGACCTGCAGTTTGTAACCAAGCCAATTTTGGGGGGACCCTTATATGGGCACTAGGTCTAAACATGGACCGATGTTCACCAAAATCAATAGGCTTCGTCCTTGGGCCAACATAGATCTATGTACCAAATTTCATCATAATTTCTTAATATTTGCGACCTGCAGCGTATAAACAGTATAATTTTGGTAGGACCCTTATATGGGCACTAGGTCTAAACATGGACCGATGTTCACCAAAATCAATAGGCTGCGTTATTGGGCCAATATAGGTCCGTGTACCAAATTTCATCAAAATATCTTAATATTTGCGACCTGCAGCGTATAAACAGTATAATTTTGGTAGGACCCTTATATGGGCACTAGGGCTAAACATGGACCGATGTTCACCAAAATCAATAGGCTGCGTTATTGGGCCAATGTAGGTCTGTGTACCAAATTTCATCAAAATATCTTAATATTTACGACCTGCAGCGTATAAACAGTATAATTTTGGTAGGACCCTTGTATGGGCACTAGGTCTAAACATGGACCGATGTTCACCAAAATCAATAGGCTGCGTTATTGGGCCAATATAGGTCTGTGTACCAAATTTCATCAAAATATCTTAATAGTTACGACCTGCAGCGTATAAACAGTATAATTTTGGTAGGACCCTTATATGGGCACTAGGTCTAAACATGGACCGATGTTCACCAAAATCAAACTTGTTCGTCCTTGGGCCAACATAGGTCTGCGTACCAAATTTCGTAAAAATATCTTAATATTTGCGACCTGTAGAGTGCGCACAAGATTGCATGGACAGACAGACAGACGGACGGACGGACAGACGGACAGACGGACATCGTTAAATCGAAATAAAAAAAATTCTGAACCGATCATTATACTATAAGGTGGGTCTACGACCAATATTTTTTGGTGTTACAAACATCAGCACAAACTTATAATACCCTGACCACATAGTGGTGTAGGGTATAAAAAGAAAGAAAAGTGTGTAATAAAAAGTGTTGTGACAAATAGGGTTTGGGGTTCGGGAATTCATGGGCGGGAATTCCCGGGAAATCCCGGGAAATCCCGGGAAAAGTTTGCCGGGAATTCCCGGGAAAATAATATATTTTTCCCGGGAAAACGGGAAATTTTAAATATATTACATTTTTTAAATTGTTTTTGTTTCGAATAGGATTTTTTAATTTTAGTCATAAAAAACATTTTAAATACCAAAACAAAAATGTCATTGTTAAAATCTTTTAAAAGGGAATACATATATTTGACACATTTATTATAACTTATTCAAAATTTAAGTAGTAAAACCTAAAAACTTGGTAAAATGTTTAAAAGAAATATGAAAAAAAAGCTTTGTTTCTTACAAATAATCGCCCTTACTATCTAAATTTTTCAAATGTATAATTTAGGTCGACTTTAGTTAAAATATTGGGTGGCAGTATACCTTGACTTGGTTTATTTTTGGAGCATTCTGATTGGTTAATATGTTTTCAACCAATCAAAATATTTGAAAATATAAATATTTTTGTAAGGTTTTCATACACAAAATGAACAAAACCGTTTGATTAAAAATAAAGTCGACTTTAAATTTAAAATACTCCTTTATATTAAGGGTCAATAATTTTATAAATAACGTATTCATTAATAAATGTGAAAAGAAAAGACTAATGGTTAACGGTGGTATCTAAAATTGGTTATCCGACATCTAAATTTGGTTCACAAAAAAAAAAAAAAAAATTGATGGTCATGCAACTTCTCTTGAAGAAAACAACAAGAATCACGTTTTAGCTAAAATTAGCAAAGTACCCGAAGAAAACAGTATAAGCTGAATAGGCATTTAAGGTTTTATGGTAGGGTAAACATTTCCTGAAATGGTATCCAAATTAGCCGCAGTCAATCCACACCATAACTAGATCTTCGTTTATTCGAGAAAGTTTTTATAATAAAAACCTGGCATTGCAAAAAAATGAAAACGATGTAAAGAACATTATATTAAATTACTACAATCATGTAAAAGATATCAGATAAAATGAAATATCGAGCAATATTTCTAATAATAGGAGATTTACTATAATCTTAGATGAATGGACAAGAATATCACAAAAGAGATATTTGAACACATGTATAACCGGATATAATTCATTTTATAACCTGGGGTTGGTTTATATATCAGGAAGATGTAATGCTGATGAAATAAGAAGAATTGTAGAAATAAGACTACAAGAGTTTTATTTGTCTTTGGAAAATAACATTGTGGCCACCATATCTAATGGGCCAAGTGTGATGAACCGGTTTGTTTCCGACAGTCCAGTAGTAGGTGCTTTCTGCTGGAATCATGCAATTCATTTGGTGCTGCGAGTAATTTATGTGAAATCTAATGTTCAACATTCTGATATTTTTTACTTTGAATTCTCAATACACAGACTGCATTTGTACTGAAATAGTGTTTTTTTAACAAAAATTACTTATATAGGTGGTTTTCATTAACAATTTTGTTTAAAAATATTTCCCGGGATTCCCGGGAATCCCGGGAATTAAATTTTTTCATTCCCGTTTCCCGGGAAATAAAAAATTCCGGGAAATCCCAAACCCTAGTGACAAAGCAAAACTAAATACCCAGTGTAAATGACTTGGCTTTTGCAATTTAGTTTTGTACAAAAACCAGCTGGTTTTTGCTCAGTCTAAATTCAGTATTAAATATTTCTTAAGGCACATCTACACGAGAGAGAAAACTTCTAGAGATAGAGCAAAAAACACCTCTAATTAGCTCTATTGTTATTGATTGATTTAAGCTATTTAGAGGTGTTTTTTGCTCTACCTCTAGTAATTTTCTATCTCGTGTAGATGTGCCTTTAAGTTAGAATTTTTCCAACAAAGTTTCTAGATTTATTTTCTGACTATAAAACTGAAACAAATTATTTTTCCAGGAAACCACTAGACATTTTCTCAACCAAAAATACCAGATTAAATGATATTAAAAAAAAAAAAATATTGTGATACTTTTTGCCATCAAAATCATAGATAAAAGAATTATAGGTAGATTTTTTTTTAAATTCTGGGGTGGGTAAAAATCAGTCTAGGTGGGCTTTGCCGAAAAGAAATATTTTTGCATCAATGTATTCGTATGCAGAATGTAAATTGCTGTTTAGGTTTTTTAATTAATTTTTTGTAACATTAAGCTTTTGTTCGCGTTCCACCATTATTTTGCAATTTTTAAGTGCGGTTTTTTTAAATTCATAATATAGGTACTATAATAAATATATCCTATACCAAAATTATTTAGTTAGATTTTTGATTTTTAGATTTTTGAGTGCGGCTTTTAAAATTTCATAAATTTGGGACTATATCCATATCTTATGTCGAAGTTTGGTGGTTGGTATTCAAAAAATTTCGCGAAAAAAAAATTTTTGCAAAAAGGAAAATTTTTCCATTAACATAATTCAATTTATTTTTTGTACCTAAAGCTTTTTTCGCGTTCCGCCATTATTTTGCAATTTTTTAAGTGGGGATTTTAAAAATTCATAATCTAGTTACTATAATACCGAATATCTCATTACAAAGTTTGTTGGTTAGTTTGCAAAAAAAAAATCGCGAAAAAAATTTTCAGTGTATTTGTTTGCGGAATTACTGATAAGGTTTTTTAATTAATTTTTTGCACCATAAAGCTTTTTTTCGCATTCCGCCATTATTTTGCAATTTTTTAAGTGCAGTTTTTGTAGTTAGTTGCTCACAAATCCTATGGTTTTGATGACCACAGCTTGTCTTTTGCACAAAATTATTCACCCTATCATGTTTTGAAAAAGTCTTTGCGGCGGAAGTTTTTTTTTTATTTTTAATAACGCAAAGGTATAGTTCATTGGATGTAGAAATGTATCCATATGAATGTTGTTTTAAGAATTTTTAATAAATTTATAATTGTAATCAAGCACCTGATATTGATAATTTTTAAAAGTTTTATTTTGTTTTTTCCTCAATACAAAGAACAAAATAATTCTCAACTTACCTGAAAATATCAGTCCCGATATTTTTTAAATTTTGTTTTCGAAAAGAAAAGAAAAATTAAAAAAAAATTGATGAAAACAAAATATCCATCAAGGAAAATAAATTCATTTGTACACAAGTGATTTTTTGTTTTTTTTGAGGAAATAACAAAATAAAACATTTTAAAAGTATTAATATCGGGTGCCTGAAGAAAACTAAATACTAATTAGAAATTTATTAATTCAGTTCAAGGCCAATTTCCTTATTATGAATTAACATAATAAGTACTTTTATCAAAAACTGCTATTTTTCTTCATGCTACATTAACAAAATGGGAATGGAGCAAACAATAAAATATGTTTTCGAAGTCTTCTGCAAAGCATAGCCAACAATAGAAATATTATCACCGAACTGGCCCCTTTATATGAAATAGACTGGTCACTTTTACATGGCGTTGTCATAGGAGGTGGAAATTGAACCCTTGTGACATGTCACGAGACAACTCCTAGGACAGGTTACTGAACTCTTATAAAAAACGAAGTTCAGGGACCTGTCCTGGGATTTGTCTTGTGATATGTCACTAGGGTCAATTTCCCCGTCCTATGACAACGCCATGTAAAAAAGACCAGTCTATTTCATATAAAAGGGCCAGTTCGGTGACAGTATGTTAAAATTTCCCGTAGGGTAAATACAAATTTTATTTTTACCCTTCTTCTTTGTTAATACAAGAAAAAACATTTGTTCTCCGTACTATGAGAAAATGAAACACAACAATAAAAAGAATCAAATTTCATGCGATTTAATTAAAAAATTATCTTTTTCAAACTCTGATAAAATATACCGTGAAATTTTTAAAATTAAACACAAAACAACACGTAACATAAACAGTGTGTTCGTTTACTCGAATTTTAGCGAAATTGATTTTAGCAGTTTTTTCTGCATCATTTTTTTAACTGATTTTTAGTAACTTTTTCTGCTATTTTTCGAGGTACTCGAATAATCGACCAAAATTACTCGAGTAATTTGTTACTCGAAATTGGTAATTTTTCGATCAATGATTTGAAAGAATGAACCAAAAACTGCACTGAAAATATTATTACAGTAACTGACTGTAGTTTATTTAAAAAGTTATCCGTAGGGTAGAGGGGGGATCCTTCGCCCCTTTTTTTTCTAAGCACTGTCATTTCTTAACCCCTAATTATTTTTTCAAAATTACTTTCTAATTGAAGATCTACATATATTGACTTTAATTTCTATGATTTTTATTCTAATTATTTGCACATTTTCTATTACTTTTTTAATGATTTTCAAAGTAACCCAAATCGGCGTAACTGCCCCAAACTTGGGGGATATTCATTCGCCAAGAGAGCTAGATCAGAGAAACAAGCCGATCAAAATAATCGGCGGCGGCGGCGCAAGCAAAAAATCGGCGGCGGCGATTAAGGTTGAGCCGGAAAAAATCGGCGGCGGCGGCGGCTTGATCGGCTTGATAGAACATTATACACGTAATTTAAAGATGTTTAAGGTTTTTTCCAAAATATAGCAGTAGAAAATTGTACAAAAAATTTGGAATTATCAAATAAAAAATTATTTTAAGTTAAATTCATTGATAAAAATTACAAATTTAGGATTTTTAGTTTTTGAACGGACCTAGAAGGTGAGATAGTTGGGCTTTCCAAATATATACATATGTTTATACATATATTCAACAAAATTGTGTGGAAATATTTTCAAATAAAACTGATTTTCTTAATTTTTTCTTATTTTGATTAATTTCGACGGCTTTTAATTACAATATTTTGTTAAAAAATTTGTTATTCTTAATTCAGAGTAAAATGAAGTTCTACTTTAATCGCTTTAAAATTGTCAAAGTTATACATTTATTTATAAACATGGAATCTCTGCATTTATAAGAAAATTTAAAAAGTTAACCTTAATGAGTGTGCAAACAAGAACATCGAGATGTCTTATAATAGCTGAAATTAAATGTTTAGAAAAATTACGATAACTTTATCAATTTTCAATTAATTTAAACAAAAGAATCTAATTTTACTAAAAACTAAACCCACTTTCAGAATAAATTACAATAGTAAAGAATTTTTTAATACTGTAAAAAAGCTGTCAATATTATTTAAAAAAACTTTCAACATATTTCAGTTACAAATAAATAATTCTGTATACAAAATATTCCTTTTACTTTCACCAAGCTTTTTAAAACACGAAATAAAACGAAGAAAATAATTCGGATGTGGATCACAGAAGAGCAAAAAAATTCGGAATGTTTCACTTTGGAATTTTTTTATGTGGATTCGGAACTTAGAAATAAACAAACTCTATTTTCACTCAAAATTAAATGTGTTTTTAGAATAAACTACAAAAAAATATGGTTCGAAAAAAATTATGCTCGAAAAGATGTCAAAGTTGAAAAACTTAAAAGAAAAGTAAAAACATTCAGATATTCACCCCTGTTCTGAGTCCCGAAACTTTTTAATTAGAGTTGATTTGTAAAATCACACGGAATTAAAAATTTCGAAAATTTGCTGTTCCTACCAAATTTTAATATTCATAGACTAATTTTAAAATAAATTATTATATAATAATTGTTGTTAAAAAATATATATTCGTTTCACTATCATCAAGCTTTTTCTACACAAAATAAAACGTAAAAATAACTCGGATGTGGATCACGGAACAGCAAAAAAATCCGGAATGTTTCACTTTAGAATTTTTTTGTGAATTCGGAACTCAGAATAGCGTCGATTATTGTAAATATCTCCCCAATTTTATAAGTCGGCCGAGAAATAACTTACTTAACATTTTTTTCGTCCGCAATGTCTTAAAAATGTGTCTTTTGATAATAATTTTAGGTGTACTGAAATTTCTGAAAAAATGTGATGTGATCTACTTAACCAAACCTACGACCATAGCTTCGAATGAATTAATTCTTTAATTCACTTTTGGATTTTTAATTAAAATTTACTAATATATCATTCGTTTATACCATTCCTTATGAATTCATTCACTGGCATCATTCTTTTAATTTTTATGCATAGTGAATGAATTCTTTAATGAATTCATTATTTTTATAATTATCTTCACGTTTTATTCGGTTTTTAAAATATTAAAACAAATGTTTGCGTCTTTAAATTTTGGTTAATTACCTTCATTATTTTTATTATTTTATATCAATATTAAATCCCTAAAATAAGCCACATTTTTATTTAATTTGTAATTATAAACTAAAGTGTTGTCAGAATCATTGGTATATTCATACCTTAGTCTTTTACGGATTGAATAAAATTACTTGATTGATAAGCCATTTTGTAAAAGATTAGAATTAATGAAAAAAATAGGAAAATTCTGTGATACTAGTCGTTAGGTTAAACTGTGATTTATTTAGGTTGTAATTATTCAATTTTAAATAAAATACTTGACAATGTAAATAAGTAAAATCAAATTAATAAAATTCGCACTCCAGAAGAAGTTGAAATACCGTCAACGAAACGTCGAGTGAAAAGGATGAAATAATTTGATTTTTATTTCATTTTAACATTTAATTGACCATAATTAGCCCGTGGATAGAAAATTCTATAAATAAAGTATTGGTCACAAAATAAACTCGAAGAAATTAATTATTTAAATTGATTGTAATTCTATAAGGAATGTATTCAACATAAGAATGCATTCTATTTAATATTAAACTTTGGAAATGAAACATATGAATTAATTATAAAGGAATGGTTTGATGGATATATATATATTCAATTTCTAAAGCTGAATTCGGTTTTGTGCGAATTAAGCTAAAATTGCATATCCTAATTTCAGCGAAATATGTCAGAAGTTTTCAAGCAAAACTTCCAACTTAAGAAATATTTATGACAAAAATCCTTCTTAGCTCTGACTACAAAACTGGTTCTTTTATTTCTTTTGAACTAAAAAAAATACTCTTGATGGTTCAGGAAATGATGAAGTAGAAAATTTGTTCTAAAAATGACATTTGTTTTTAATTTTTTTATTTTGGAAAATTGATATTTCCAGCCGAAATGCGCCGAAAAAAATCGGCGGCGGCGGCTGAGGCAAAAATGACCGGCGGCGGCGGCTTAAACGGCTCACGGCGGCTGGCTTGTTTTTCTGAGCTAGATACAATTTCAACAAAAAAAATATTGTTAATACGGCAAAGTCAATGTTTTAATGACTGAAATAAATAATTTAGAATAATTTGTTTAAGGTATATGGTTCTTTTTAATCAATAAATCTCCACTACATTAAAAAAAATAATTTAAAACTATAATATAATGATTCTTCAAAATTTAAAAAAACTGAATAATTAATATAAATTTAAGAATGAACACGATTGTTCTAATTTACTATTAAACATATTTTAAACATACAGAAAAGTCCTATATAGCATTTTAGGCAGGGATGCACCAACTCTTTGTAGCTGCAGGGGCCATCTGGTGATTGTGCCCCAGAGACAGGCACTAACATAAAATTAATATTTTTCACACTTTTTAAGCATTTATTAAAATCAAATTATTATTATTTGAAAGATTAGGATCATAGGTCTAACGTAATGAATAATTATTTTGTTATCTCACAATTTGAGGAAGTTATTGCAAAATGTAGCTACTTTCAATTATTTTTTTGGCACCCCAAAAAACACAAAAACACGTCTGTCTACGACCACATGTGATATAAATTCGTCAATGTTGATGTCAAGGAAGGCTAATTGAAAAATGCACAAAATATATTTTTTCCAACTTTTTATCTCCCTTAACATCGGAGAAAAATGGGATTAGTGTATGTTCCCCACTGGCGAAGGATCCCCCCTCTACCCAACATTTATTTTTCAATGATTATATAGTTAAAATACAAAGAAATATATTTTTTAACTGTTTTTGTCGTTTATTTAAAAAATAAATTACATATAAATACGGATTTTCTGTTACAGTTAATATTTTCATTTAAAATGTTTTGTTAAAAAAATAATTCATTTCAATTTCTAGGTTAGTTAAAAAAACTAAATAAACTAAATATCATTTATTCTTACACTCAGATAAAAAAGTTTGTAAATAATTTTGTAAACAATTTTGAATCGCACTAAACTATTTTTATACTGATTATTAGTACAATTTTTATTTTTAGTAATCATTTTTGCTATTCTCTTATTACTAGGCCAACCAAAAAGAAGCCAGGGCATGTTTTTTATTTGAAGAGATAAAACAACTTAGTTAAATACAAGTTCTGATCTTAAAAATATAAGAATTTTAAGCTATATTTGTTAGAACTTTTTTTGCTTATTTTATCTAACTTTGCTTGTTTTTGCTTATTTTGTAAATATTGGCTTATTTTTGCTATTTTCTTTGAAAAATAAGCTTATTTTAGCTTTTTTATGCGAAAATAGAGCATATTTTTGATTTTTTTCAAAAAATCAGTAATTTTAAAAATTATTTTAAGTCAACATAAATTATTTAAAATTTGTTTTTTAAAATCTATTTTAAATTAGAAAATCTCTTTTGTTAAAATAAACTTTTTATTTTTACAACCTGAATTCTAATAGTAAAAATATGACAAGGACGATTTCCTTAGGCAAAACTGATTTTAGCACATTTAATTCTTTAATGCATTTCCCGATGAAAATAAATTTAAGAATCTTACAACTTTGTATTAAATAAAAAATTTTAATTTGATGAGGATTTTAATGAAGAAGTAATGCAGTTTAAGGGCTTATTTTTTGCATTTTAACTGCTTATTTTACTGTTTTTTCGAGCTTTTTTTAAGAGCTTAAAAGATTACTTTTAGGGCTTTTTTTTGGTTGCCCTACTTATTACAAATTACGGATTTTTTTTTACTAATTTTCGCTGCTGATTTCAGAAAAACATTTTACTAATTTTTCAAAACCGAGTGCTAAATTTAGCAGAAAAATAATTTTCAGGTTTTTTTAGTAGGTATGTTAAAAAAAATTCGCCGATTTAATTTTTTTTAAATATATCCTATCCAAGGTAAAATTGTACGCTTAAAAAGATGGCGATGTAATTTTTTCGAAAAAAATGTTTTTTTTTTGGTTTTTAGACCAGCTTTTGTCGAAATTTGGGCGCCTCCAAAATGATTTTTTTGATATGTCGTATTGGAACTTATTTTTCCTAATGCCAAAAGCTATCGAAAAATCGATGGCACAATATCGACAAATTTTTGTCCTTGCAAATCGGCCAACCCTAATATCCACTCAATTAGAGCAGCAACTATTCTCTTGGGAAACCTTTACACACTTCTGAATCAAGAGTTGCTTTTCTTTCGTAAACATTTGTGGATTTAGAATTACATCTGTTCATCCTGATAATATATGGGAACATTATGATTGTGAAAGAAATTTTTACTACAAAATATAGGAAACACAAATGCAGTGATATACATTTGAGAGGCAACAGTTCAAGGAAACAAAAACAATTTTGACTATCCGATCTCATCAAAGGAGATAGTGTTATATAATGTAACATATTCAGATGAAAAACACTCAGAAACATGTAGGTATCAGAGAACGGTTTGAGTACATTCGTTTTTATTGTGCAGTCATACCATTCATTGCTTTTACCATGTATTCATGCAACAACAATAACTAATGCTATTGCTATTATACATACATTCATTGTTTTTGATGAGTGGTTTTTACGCATTATTTTTATAATGCCACTACATGTCAAGCAACGAAATGAAGAGATGACGCATTAAAAAAATAAAATCAATCACAACAATCATTTAGTATTCGTTGTCCTGTTGCAGTATTTTGAAAAATGGAGTGTGAAGAAATTTCCATTTTTTTTTATTTAAATATGAAATATGTATATGTATATTTTCTCATTTTGTTAATGTTGAAGTGAAAAAAATAAACACCAAAAATATACTAAAATATTTGACAGAAAAAAATTTTCAATTTTTATACAAACAAACATTGAGACCATTCGTAACAATCGGTTTGTATTCATACCAATCATTTTATATTCGTTGCTTTTATGAGTGCTAGGTAAGATTAACAGAAGACATGCAGGGCAATGCATGGCTTTCGCCATACTCACTTTTTTTCAATTGTGTCTGTATTGCTTTACTGAAATGATGTGTATTGACAACAATATGCACATTTTTCGTGATTGCATTCAAAAGCATAAAATAAAGCACTCAAACCGTTCTCTGGTAGGTATACATATGCACAGTGGGCCAGCATCATCGAATTTTGGCCAAAAATAGAATATTGAGTATGAATGAATGAATATGATTTATTTTAAAAATCGACAATTACAATTTACAAAGCAAACCAAATTTCAATGATTAAATCATGACATAAAATTTTATGTTGTGTGTCTGATTGGCATAAAACTAGAAATAAAAATTATTAATTTAAATGATCAGAAAAAAAAGTATCACAAAGGGGGGTTGGGAGTTGTTGATTACGAATCTGAAATAATATATTTAAAATTCAAAATGGCGGATCTAAGATGGCGGCCATGAATTTTTAGTTTTTATTATATTGGACTTAAAATAATCAATTATATAGGCCTAGAGCCCGCTGATTAAGAACCTAAAATTAAAATTTTTAAATTCGAAATGGCGGATTCAATATGGCGACAAACAATTTGTTCATTAAATTTCTTATGTCGTCTGATTACTTAAAATTTCTACCAGGCGAAGCTTTTGGGTAGTAGGTTACGAATCTGAAATCAAAATTTAAAAGTTCAACATGGCGGATCCAATATGGCGGCCATAAATTTAAAATTGTTATGTGTTGGAAAATAAATTACACTGTACAAAATAAAACAACATAAGCTTCTGACAACTGATTCTGGCAGAAGAGACATAAGAAAAATATAATTGTATCGGCGTTTTAAAAGTTTGCGTCTGTCCCTATGTTTTTGGGGGGTTAAAATTTCTCCCCCTTTTGCAAATGTTTACTGTGAATCGGCATAGGAAACTATGTAAATCTTCCATTTTAGGTATAGGATATGTTCAGAAAACTGATGTAAAACACTACGGTGGACATTTTTATACCCTACACCACTATGTGGTCAGGGTATTATAAGTTTGTGCTGATGTTTGTAACACCAAAAAATATTGGTCCTAGACCCACCTTATAGTATACCGATCGGCTCAGAATTTTTTTTATTTCGATTTAACGATGTCCGTCTGTCCGTCCGTCCGTCTGTCTGCCTGTCCATGATGAAACTTGGTACACCGACTTATGTCGGCCCAAGGACGAAGCCTATTGATTTTGGTTAACACCGGTCCATGTTTAGACCTAGTGCCCATATAAGGGTACCCCCAAAATTATATTGTTTATACGCTGCAGGTCGCAAATATTAAGATATTTTGATGAAATTTGGTACACAGACCTATTTTGGCCCAAGGACGAAGGCTATTGATTTTAGTGAACATCGGTCCATGTTTAGACCTAGTGCCCATATAAGGGCCCCCCCAAAATTGGTTTGGTTACAAACTGCAGATCGCAAATATTAAGATATTTTAATGAAATTTGGTGCGCTGACTCACATTATAGAAAATTTTGACGCAACCCCCTTTTAACCCATTCGAATTTCGGATCCAAACATTAGTTGGCTTTTACCCAGACTGGTGTAGGGTATTGTATAGTCGGCATGCCCGACTTTAACCTTTTTACTCGTTATATATATATATGTCCTTTATTTATTTAAATTACATAATAAAAAAAGAGATTACACATAATACTTAAATAAAAAGTTCACGAAGAACATAACGTTTCATTTTTATGGAACATTTTAACCCTCTAACTTTGCAATTAAAGGGTCTTTTTGGACCTTTATTAAAACTGCCAAAAAACACCCGTAAGTTGAAGAGCTAGAGACTTAAAATGTTCCACAAAAATATTTGTCATGGAATTCTACTATAAGTTTTTGAAGACATCAGAGTTGAAAATTTAACTTTAATGCCAGAAATAAGTCAAAACTTAAAAGGCGTTTAAGGGTTAATTTCGCACTTATTCAGAATTGGAGTTCAAATGTTCCACAAACCTGGACTTTAGGGGTATAGTCTGTATAAAAAAACCAGAACCTTCATTTAAGGTAATTTTTAGTCCTATTTTTTGGGATTTTCAAAGAAACCCATATTTTTTAGATAAAATTAATAATTTTTTTACTTTTTTCGTAAATATTTAACAGGTTTTTATTTTTATACCCTACACCACTACGTGGTCAGGGTATTATAAGTTTGTGCTGATGTTTGTAACACCAAAAAATATTGGCCCTAGACCCACCTTATAGTATACCGATCGGCTCAGAATTTTTTTTTATTTCGATTTAACGATGTCCGTCTGTCCGTCCGTCCGTCCCTCCGTCCGTCCGTCTGCTTGTCTGTCCATGCATTCTTGTGCGCACTCTACAGGTCGCAAATATTAAGATATTTTGATGAAACTTGGTACACCGACTTATGTCGGCCCAAGGACGAAGCCTATTGATTTTGGTGAACATCGGTCTATGTTTAGACCTAGTGCCCATATAAGGGTCCCCCCAAAATTATATTGTTTATACGCTGCAGGTCGCAAATATTAAGATATATTGATGAAATTTGGTACACAGACCTATGTTGGCCCAATAACGCAGCCTATTGATTTTGGTGAACATCGGTCCATGTTTAGACCTAGTGCCCATATAAGGGTCCCACCAAAATTGGCTTGGTTACAAACTGCAAGTCGCAAATATTAAGATATTTTAATGAAATTTGGTGCGCTGACTCACATTATAGAAAATTTTGACACAAGCCCCCTTTTAACCCATTCGAATTTCGGATACAAACATTTGTTGGCTTTTACCATGCCCGACTTTAACCTTTTTACTCGTTTGAGATTATTTTTAGAACAAATTATTGTGTATTTAAATGTCACAAAATTATAAAACTTTGACTTCAAACTCTCGCCAACTAACAACGAGTAACCATCATAGATTACATAGCTTCTTACTCTTCTTCTTCTTTTGTGAACAAACACATTTTTTCACACACATTAATTGCATCAATTGCTATTTCTCTTTTATATAAATAATTGTAGCAAAACGTTTCAAAAGTAATAAAAATAATACTAAACTAAAACACATACACTCATATAATATGTATTTTAATAAACAGTTGTAAAATTTGTTAAAAAGTGTTATCAAAGCATTTTTGGTATAGCCCATGTTTTAAGAGTACTTAGTTTTTTGTATCATCATCAATTTCTGGCTGGGTACCTGCAAACGGGGTCATCGAAAAATCCAATTTGTTATACTTTTGCAATTTACTTACCAAGGGCCTTCATTATATATGGCACTGATTTTTTTAATTTGAAAAAGGTTAACAGATATCATTGCAAATTAACTTAAAATTTAACTTATTTTAATATTTCGCTATTATTTAGCTTGCTATAATTTTATTGCTACCAAAAATCCTATCTTACGTAATAGGACATTCCATAGATATATATTAATGGAAAAACGAAATTTTTATAGTGGTAAATATCAGAAAACATCCTGATAGAAATCTAACAATTTTTATATGAAATTTTAAAATTTCGCGAAATCCGCGTCTCCGATTTAAATTTGGATTTCATAATGCACTCCTAAAAATATATTAGATTTGATATGTCGCGATCATAATAATTATATTTAATTTTTCTCATTCTTTCCCTTATTTTTAATTAGTTAAAAATAATAGAGCAAGTACAACCTCTAAACTTTAACTGCGATGTACAACCTCTAAACAAAACTTTTTTTGTGAATTTTTTTTATCAGACCATATTTATTTTCATAGTGGCATATTTTTAGGGTTGTGGAGCTTGAGAATTCCAACTCTTTTTTGGACCATCCATGTATGGTCATGAATGCATGTTTATGAGCATGCACGCACATACATTCAACCTGTATGGACCCATATATGTCGATTTTTAGCTGGGAACTCTGTTTTTTGTTACAACGATACAACAGATAGCACACCCTTGTGAACAACCTAATTGCTTTGGTAATACTAGCTGTGTTTGTGCGGTATTCCTATCAATGATATCTCGAACAATTTTGACAATAGAAAGCCGGAATACGTTGAAAAACTCTCAAAATCTTTCTTGATAACACTGATAGAGAGTCACACAAATACAGCTATTATTTATGATCAATACATTCAATCTCAGATAGTACATTTCTATGGCTACACTCAAAAAAATAAGTTAGTAGAAAAATTAGTAAAACGTCTTGTATATCAAGTTTACTAGTTTCAGCAATTTTGTGCTGAAATTCCGTTTTCAGCAATAGATTTAGTTATATTTTTTTAGCACTAAACTAATTTTGAAACCTGAAATTGCCAACTTTTTTGCAAGCACGCTCCTGACTAAAAATTTGCTGATACAGCAACAATTTTTGCTGACTTTACTGACTTTTTTTGAGTGTACTGGGTCAAAATATAGACTGATTTTAACCATTTTTAATACGGTTCGTCCTTGTAGAAATACGAAATAAACCTGATATTGCAGGAAAAAAACTGCTGAAATTAGCATACTGTTAAATTTACAGAAATTTAGTTATATTTGAGTTAATTAAAAATGACAAATTATACTGTAAAATCTGCAGAAAATGTTTGCTAAATATTAGTAAATTAAAAATATCAAAACCATGTATTTGCTAAAAATAGTCAACAGCTGGTTTCAGAAGGCTCGATTTTTATTTTCAATAAAAAAATCGAAAAAAAAAACTCTGAAAATTTAAAATTTTTTTGTGATTTTTTAGTCTACTAATTATTTAGCAAAATTTTTTGCTGAGTTTAACAGGTTAAGTTGTCAATTTCTAATAACTAAAATTTAACTAAAATGTAACTAAAATTCTGTAAATTGAACAGTTTTATTTCTGCTGTTCCTATCTTACTAATTTATAGCAAACATAACTAATTTATAGCAATACCCAGTATTGGGGATATGAATTTGTCAAATGTTTGTAAATTATTTCGTAAATTTTTCCAATATTGAGAAATAGTAGACATGGATGGGTAGTGTGTGAATCAAGCTTTACTGAATCTTTTGTAAAAATATAATTGTTATTGAGATTCTTTCAGATACAAATCACTATAATAATGATCTTTGATTATAACATATTATTGATCTTTTCTTGATTTTAATTTTCCTTTCTTTCTTTAAATATATATACGGAAAATATAAAAAGTGTATAACTATCGAATTCTTTAGGTAAAATACAACTTCAAAAGTAAATTGTATTAGTTAATAATAATAAAAAACACAAAAATGTGAAAATAAATAGATTTATAAATTTTTAGTTTTTGTCAACTTACCTTAGCTTTTACACCATTGAAAAATACATTGTCTAAGTTTCTTTCTTTTGTTAATTATCTTAGAAAATATTTATTATATTTAAACTACAAAATTGTGTAACTTAGCAAAAAACTTTTGAAATTTCATTTTAACAACGTATTTCGATACCAGTATTTACACACTTTTTTTTTTTCATCTACTTAGTTCATATATTTTATATATACATTTTTTGTGTTTTAAATCCTTCAAAACTTTTATCTTTTTCAGATTTTTACTTTTCTGTTGATTTTGTGTGGTTTTTATAATGAAATTAAGGTAAGCACTACTCGGTTCACCTGAACGTATAATTAATATTATTTATCAATACAAAAATAATGTTAATCATACGCCATGTAGACCATATATAACCATTTTATTTTAAATGATATATATCGAGCTCCTACATTCAATAAATGCCAACTAAAAAAAGCTAACTTCTCAGGAAAGCTAAAAACTAGTTATTTCGCTTATTATTATAAAAATAAAAAATGTGCCTTCCATAAGATGGTTTAAATATTCTTACTAATTTATACATATCCAAAAAATTTCATATTTTGCGTATTTTTTTTGAGATAGCATATTTTAGTATTCACAACACAAATATTTTTTCAGAGTCGGAAAATAAAAATAGGACTTTTTTGAAAAATATTTATTATTTAAGCATTTTATGAAATATTTTATTCCATATTAGATAGAAAAATTTAAAAACTACTCGAGGTGGTCAACTTTGGCACTCTCTAACTCACGCTTTATTGTAACAGGGTCAATCCAAATGTACTATTTTGGAAGCTTATATCATTGACTATAATCGCCCATACATAATATTTCAATCCCATAAATATTTTAAAAGTTACATATATACTACCATTTTTTTTTTGGAACCACTATTTACTAATATGATAAAAATTACCATATCTCGAAAACAAGCCATTGGATATCAAAATCTTTAACAGATTCGTATTCAGCATGCCAAATGCAATAAGATGTGAGGTAGATTTATAATAAATTAATTTAAAAAAAAGTTGAAAATTTACTATGGGAGTTAGCATTTATTTTCACGAAAAAAATGTACTAATGAGAACTAATTATATTTTTGCTTTGAAATTTATATCGCAGATGGGTATTGCATAGGGGAGCTATTTGCCATCGGAAACTCATTTTGACTAAATTTAAGTTGACATATTTTGATTATAGGCTCTCCATATATTTTATTTAAATTTATTTTCACATATAAATATATACTCGTATTTGACCTTAATTAGTCCCAAAATATAATGCCCACTCTGTTGGTACATGGCGGTGCTGGTGATGTAGCCGATGAAACGATTCAAATAAAAAAAAATGGCGTTAAACTAGCTGCCCGTATTGGTTTTGAAACCTTAAAGAGCACTTGTAATGTAGTAGATGCTGTTCAACAGGCTCTACAATATTTAGAATCTGATGGTAATTTTAATTCTGGTTATGGTAGTGTTCTTACATGGGAGGGCAATGTGGAAATGGATGCAGCCATAATGAATGGTTTCGATTTAAATGCCGGTTGTGTATCGATAGTTAAGGACATAATGCATCCTATATCATTGGCGCGTAGTGTAATGGATAAAAGCAGACATATGTATTTGGCTGGTGAAGGTGCTATGTCATATGCTGAAGATCAAGGTTTTGAATTTTTACCTGCTGGAGCATTGGTTACAGAAAATGCCAAAAAGGCTTTGGAAAATTATAAAAATAGTTTAAATGTTAGTTATGCTGTAATAGAGTTGGTACATAAATTATCTCCCGCAACATTTGTAGAAGAGGGCATTTTTGGTTCACCCGGTACCGTAGGAGCTGTTGCTATTGATGCTTATGGTAATGTTGCAGCTGCCACCTCAACTGGTGGCATTACTGGTAAAATGCCCGGTCGTATTGGAGATTCACCCATTCTTGGTGGTGGCACCTATGCTGATAATGTTTCTGGTTGTGTCTCGGCTACCGGTAACGGTGAAACTATTATGCGTTATAATGTAGCTTCAAGAATTTTGGCTTTAACTGAACAATTTGGTTTAACTGCTCAACAAGCCACCGTTCATGTTTTGGATAACATGACTCAACGTTTTAATCAAACAGCCGGTGTTATTAGTATAGATGCTAAAGGAAATTTGGGCATATATTTTACATCCAGACGCATGTCTTGGGCTTATCAACGTGGTGATGAATTACACTATGGCATTGATAAACATGAAGATAATGTGGAAATTGTTGGAGAACCTGGAATAGCTGATTAACTAATTTTAGAAACGTCAAAAGTCTAATAAAAATATAGAAAATATCATTAAATAAACATTAAACTTCTTCTTTGTGGGAAATTTCACAGAATTATAAAGTCGAGAAAATTGATGATTACTTAAAATTAAATCCTAAAAATTGCCTGCGACATCATAGAATAACTGCAATGGGTTAGTTTTTATAGATACACGTAGAAAATAAAAAAATAATTATCAAAGTACTTTGTTAAAATACGACTTTAAACCAAGCACCGCAAAACGTTTTATTTTTTGTTTTTATCAAAAATAAATATCTTTAATATTCTAATCGTTTTTTTTAACTGTACAAAACAAAATAAATATTTTTATTTTGAACTGTAAATATCTTGAAAAAAAAAACAAACTGAAAAGTACTTTATTAATAAATAACGAAGTTCAAAATAGTTTAAAAAGCACAAAACTTTTTTGAACTTTTCTATTGAATTCAAAATAATTTATAAATAAATAAATTTGTAATAGTTGTATAAATAAAGCGTAGAGTTTCGCCAATAATTTTTAACAAACTACCTTGTATCTCGACTTAGCGGTTTTGTTGATACGAGTACTACAAATCTCGCGGTTTTAACCGCTATTTTCCAAAATATAAATCTTTTAATTAACACTTTCCATTGCAAAAACATTTGTTAGGGTCTATAGTTAATTTAGCGAAAAATCCGGGAAAACCGTAAAAATGGGAGAAACCGCAAAATGGCGGGTTCAATTTTAAGTTTGGTGAATCCAAATTGTTCCATAAATATTAACCAGATGTTGTCTTCGGCAATTTGTAGTCACAAAAAATATATAAAAATAATAAATAAATAAAAGATGTACATATTTATTGGCATATATGATGTAAATAGCAGAGCTTCGAAGAATTAATTCCCTAACTCCCTTTTTTGAACTGAATTTATATTTTGGGAATGAATTCCCTTACCAAACTTAAGGAATTGAATGAATTCCTTTTTTTTCATTCGATTTATCTTAAAGGAATTCATTCATTTTTTTCTAATTCCTTGATAAAAATTCATGCATTCATTCACCAAGGAATTCATTCAATTCTAGTTAATTAAATTTTTGGTCAAGGAATTCATTCTCTAAGGAATTAATACCCTGGGAATTCATTCAATTCTAGTTAATTCAACTTTTATTCATGAAATTAATTCAATTGTGTACTTAATTCCCTGAAGGAATTAACTTTTTCGTTTAATTCCCTAAGGCGTTTCGCCGGCGATTGATTTTGGGAGATCTAAGCCGCCACCGTTTGACTCGGCTCGCACCGGCTTAAAATATATATGAGCCGGCAAAAAACAAAGCCGTCGCACTTATCATTGTGCCGCCGCATTTTTAAAAAAAGTGGGACCTGTTTATTTTTTTTACAAAAAATATTTTTGTTTTTAAATCAAGCTTTAAAGCTGAAAGTGCATATTCAGCAACGCCATCTATGGAAAAAAATTCATTTTAAAATACAGCTTTTTACTTACAAAAACGACCTTGCCGAATAACACCGAATTATATATGCAGTAGACCCTAATTTTACTGCTTATTATTTAGATATTAGTAATGAGCACCCATTACTGAGATTTTGCTGGAATATTAGACATTTTTTAAAATTTTTTATTACACAAAATTTCAATTTCGGATTTGATTTTTTCCAATCAAATCTAAAATTTATAGGGTACATAATAATGGATTTAATGCTTCTTTAATTTATTTTTCGTACTTGTTCTATGAAGGGCTTTAAACTAAAATCTAGCTTTATTCACACTTGAGGCTAGTTAATTGAATGCACCAATTAATTGATGATTTAATTGGCATTACAATTGACCAATGCCAATGAAATTTTTTTTGCATTACAATTGCTCAATGCCAATTAAATTTTTTTGCAATTTACATTGTTCAATGCCTAAATGCCGAATTATAATTGATGAACAATATTTTTTGTATACAATGCTTTTTTCGTCAATTATATGTACATTTCATTACCATTACGTGTACATTTCATTACCATTGTTTTAATCAATGCCAATTGAAAAAAATTTCATTGGCATTGAATGGTAATGAAATTTTTTGGCATTGGCATTGAGATCAAGTAATGCCAATTAAATTTCAATGCCAATGAAAAATTCCCAAGTATGGCTTTATTTAAATTAACATTTAGAAATATTCAAATGTGGTTGGGAAAATAAATTTTTTTTGGGAAAACATTATTTTTTCGATAGTCCAAAACTAATGTGGACTAAAAATTTATCCGAATCATCAAATTTAAACCAAAATGACATCGTTTCGTAGTTGCGTATTTTGACAAAAATGCATGTTTTTGCATACTTCTGCGTCAGTTCTGTGGCAGGTTCTTTTGCTTCAGTCCTGTGACTGGTTCATTTGCGTCGGTCCTGTGACACGTCACAAGGGGCAATTGACCTCCTCCTAGGACAAGCTCATGTAAAAGTTACCGGTCCTTTTCATATAAAAGAACCGATCCAAGGACCGGTCCCCGTCCCCAAGGACCCATCACGTGTTGTGTCCGCTGACCGGTTCCTTTTCCCACAGGCTGATTTCATGAATATAATTCCAGAAACATTTAAAAATTTGTCAAAAATAGGCTTTTCTTTTCGTTATATTCCCGGTGCCAAAAAGCCAAGGGCCCAAAATAATAAAACAGAAAATTAAAACATTTTGTTCATACATAATTTATACATTTATTAAAGTATTTTTTTTTTATTTTAGTTTAATTTCAGTTTTTTTTTTCCAAAAATTTATTTTAATATTATTTTCTTATTATCAGTTATTTTTGTTGTGTTTTTCCAATAAATATTTAATTTACAATAGTTTGCAGTTGTTTTAATATTTTTAATAATATACCTGTTAAGTTTACTAAGAATTATGCACAATCTTAAATTATTTTTTTGTTTTATTTATTTACTCGTAATAGAATTTTGTTTAACAAATTTGGAAACTTAATAAATACATTTAATATAAATACACGCCTACAAAAGTTAGTAGAAAGTAAGTTATTGCAACGACTCAAACGTTGAAAAATATTCAAAATAAAAATAAATAAATATTCGAAATATTCGTTGACCATAAAAATGTTTCTAAAAAAATTAGGCATGTTATACATTGATTTTAATATAGGATTCTTTCTTTTATTAATTAATAATATGGCTTAAATTTTTTTTATTTCCTTTCATCTTTTTTTTTTAATTCTTTTTTGTTACTTTTTTAATAGTATTTTTTACATATAAAAATATTTGTAAAATTACACAAAAATACATGTATACATTTATTTTTTTTGGTATTATTTTTATATGTAGTTATATATAGGAGAATTAAAAAAAAACGATATATTTAATTTTTAATATAATTTTGGTATAAAAAAATCTAATGATTGTTTACTAAATTGTTGATTAAGTTTTTGTTTTTTGTTTGTTCATAACATTTAAACGTATTTCTAACTTAAATTATTTTTAAAGTTTAATGTTAAATTATTTTACAATTAATTTAATTTATTTTTTTGCTATATATAAATATCTTGAAATTATATTTAATTATCTATTATTTTCTTTATTAATTTGTTCAAAGCCGTTTGTATTTTTTTCTAAATTATTTTTAATGAAATAATCGAAAATTTTGTATTGAAACTTATAGAAGATTTGAATTTAATTTATTAAAAAAGTAGAAACGAAATTTAAAAATATCATTAAAATAAAATTTTATAAAAAATTTTCAAATGAATTGTATGTATGGATATATTTACTTAATATAATAACACGGCGAATAAATTCAATTAAATTTTTTTAGTGTAACGCGAAATAACCTCAACGGATATTATCATAATTTCCAATCTCGGGATTATTTACGACATAACCCCGTTGGGGTTAGTATTGGAGTTTGTTGTTATGTGTAGTTTAACTTTAAATCCAAATTTTAGGTCATGAAAAATCTAATAAATCTTATAGGTATGACGAATTTCAATTATTTTCGGTACATAACCTTCAAATTCAATAAATTAAATGATACGAAATGTCAAAACGATTGCAGAGAAACGTCAAAATGATATCAATTGCACTGTATGTTAATTAGGAACACTTGATCATTTTATGGCTAAGAAATATTATAATTTTTTCTTCAAAAAACGCTAAATATTATCAGCAATTAATTTATTTCTACAAATAATAAATAATTAAATTTTTCCCCGTTCTTGTTTACTAAAATTTATAGTGTTTTTTGATTGCTAAATTAAAATAAAAACTAAAAGTGACATTCATCATGATATTGCAATAAAATTGAAATTAAGTGTCTTCACTTGAGATGAAATCATTTGGACAATTGCTTGCTATCATTTTATTGCATGTCAAGACATTAGGTAAAGGCCTAACAATACGATTTTTCATAATTTTTTTTTCTAACATATGGCTAAAGCAAGTTTCTATCCATACGATGTAAGTACCCAGGTAGAAATTGCCAGCGGTACAAAAAAAAAAATAGTACTAGTGTAGAACACTGTTTTTTTGTTATGCCAGTACCACTCAGGAAGTGCGTTACCAGTACTGTTTTCTGCAAATTTACGACGGTTTCGTAAATTTATTTAAATTAGTAATTTACTTCTATTTAGCTTTTGTTTTATTTTTGCTGTTCCTCTCTTATCGTAATATATAGCAAAAATATGCTGACAATTTCAGCAGTTTTTTCTGCATAGTAATTTTTAACTAATTTTTAGTAGTTTTAACTAATTTTTTGCAGACTTTTTCCTATTAGTGTAGGGTAGAGAGCGGATTCTTCGCCAGTGGGTCATATGTACTAATCCCACTTTTCTCAGATGTTAGGGGAGATAAAAAATTGGAAAAAATATATTTTGTTCATTTTTTATTTACCTTTCCTTGAGAAACACCTTGAGGGAAATTTGGGGTTCCAAAAAATAATAGTTAGCAACTACAATTTGAAATAAATTCCTCAAACCGTGTGATAAAAAAAATATTTTTTCATTACGTTATAACTACAACCCTACCTGCAGAGAAAAGATTTGATTGCACTATGATCACGGCTACTAAACTATGTTCCCTACATGGTTGTTGCAATCATATTATTAATGTTTTAGTCATACCTTACAAACGATATGGTAGTCTATCATTTTATAGTTGAAATCTCTATTTTCTTTCGTTTATCATATTTTTTCTCGTCTATAATCATACAAATATATTCTCTGGACAATCATATTCCTCTCTTCGAATAACAATCATATTATTATTTGTATTGAGAGATATCATGTTCACAATCATTGGTATGGTTTCGACAACTATAAGATGGTCAGTATATTTTTTATGAGCGTCATCGATCAGTTAGCGTCATTCTTGTTAGAGATTTTGTGAAAAGAAGTTATAAGAAGCCACCCAGTGTAGAAACGGTAATGACATATCATTATTTTTTGGAGTACCAGTAATGACACCCACTTACCTTCTGCATTATTTTAAAACATATAATAATGAGTTACTGATAATGACTTATTTTTATAATTATTTCAAATAGAAAATAATTTTTTAATTTTTTTGAAAATTTTTTCAAATCTATTTTTAGACTCAATATTTTTTAAACACTGGTAAGGATATATGTAACCACATATTTTTTGATTTTTTGTATGTTGGCGAGTAAGCTTACTTGTGTGCAGCAGGTCAATTATGTTTTTATCTATTAAATACTACATGTCGATATAGCTCAGATGGTAGAGCTGTTGACTGGCAATCTGTAGACCCAGGTTCGATTCCCGCACCAGCAAATTTTATTTAAAAAAAAAAATACAATAAAAAATATTTTTTTTTATATAATTAATTTTTTTGAAAATCTATTTTTAGACTCATTATTTTTGTCAGTACTGGTAAGCACATAGGTAACGATATATTTTTTGATTTTTCGTATGCTGGTGTGTAACGACAACTCATTATTTTTCGCGACATCGACATATAAAGGTAATAAGAAATGTAATAACAAAAGTAAGTAGTTACCATTACCAAGTATGTAGTTACATAACCACATATCTGGTAATGATTTTCTACAATGGGAATCAAAGAAAATAATACATATTAAAAAAAAATATAGAAAAGCAGACAGTTGTACAACTGTTGGCTATTAAATTGTATCTGCCGAACGCACCCATTGTTTGTGAAAGAAAGAATTCGGTCTACAAAAACGTGTAAATCCACACAATGTAATCGATTTCGTGTACTTCCCAATGTGTGTACTTACGATATGGGATACTTGTGTATAACAAATTATATATGAAATTAAAAATTTTTAAAATTTTCCAAAAATGTCTAACTTACATGCCACTATACTTGTGTGTACTTACTAGGATCCCCAAGTGCTTTCAAATTCTACACACAAGCTGGCTTACTTTACCCAGGGTATGGCCGCATTGTAATGGCCCACAAGCATGTAAGTTAGAAAACAATTTTGGAAAATTTCAAAAATTTTAAATTTCATATACAATTGTTATACATAAGTATCCCATATCGTAAGTACACACATTGCGAAGCACACGAAATCGATTACATTGTGTGGACTTACACGTTTTTCTAAAGGGTTATGAATAGAAATGCAAAGAAAAACTTGGATTCCAAAAAAAGAGCGAAACTTGTCATCAAGGATTTTTTGTTAATCAAAACTTTAATGTTGTGAAATAGACGATGAAACTTACATTTTAGCAGCATTTTCCCAGCTTCCTGGAGAAGAATTTTTTATAGCGAATAATGGAGGCGATGTTTCCAAAATGTATTGAGCGACAAAACAATTAGAATTTCCCAAAAATTTCCTAGTTTGGCAAGCTTTTTGTTGCTGCGGGTAAAGAACACAATCTTTTATTAGATTGGGCTTAATAAATTCGGATGTTTATATTAAAGAGAAATTCATCAATTGTTATTCAGAGAAATCAATGGAAATTTTTAAATCCTCTATTTAAACTAAGAAAATATTAATTGAAATTCAGAAATTATGAATTGAAATTCAAAGAAAAAATCGAAATGAGGAAAACAATATTTGAATTCAGAATATGCCAATTGTTTTTTATTCAGAAAAATGAACTAAAATTTAGAATATTACACTTGAATTTCAAAAAACAGCAATTGGCATTAAAAAACATCAAATAAAAATCAGAAAATTCCAAAGGAATTTCATTTGGCATTTTCCAAATTTTAATTGATATTTTCATATTTTCAATCAACTTTTTCTGAATTTCAATTAAAATATTATGAATTAAATTTTTTTTGTCAATTGTAGATATATTTCGAATTTGTGATGTTTTCAAATTTCAATTAATGTTTAACGTGTTATCATTTTTTCTCGGTTATGTTTTCTGAACTCCAATTATATTTCTTAATTATAGTAAAAATAGTTCTAGTACATACTTTGACTCTGATGGTTTTCTATACACTAATAAAAAAAATCCCGTAGAAATAGGTCACAATTGTGCTGGCGCAAATACATGTACTATTTCCTATTATTTTAGCAGAATTTTTACCTATTTGTACATGCTTTTTTAGAGAAAATAACAGAAAAATTAGTTCAATTTAATTAGAACGCGTTTAACAGACTTTTGTACTATTTTTTATTAGTGTAGATATCATGAAATTATATTTAAAATATTAGGATCAATGGCGTTTAGACAAACCTGTTTACTAAGAACCGCCAGATGGTCACGACCCATCATTTGGGAACCATTGTTGTAGTACAATGTCTGACTAAATAAAATTTTTTGGTCTAAAGCACCGTAAGTTGTTTTTACGTGAGAAAAATTTCACTCCAACTTTAAAGGCCTCAAATTGTATTTAAAATTTTAAAAACAATTTTTTTATTTAAGCACCGTAAGTTGTTTGAGTTTCACGTGAAAAAACTGTTATACTCCACATAAAAAAAATAATTTGGAGTTTCACGTGAAAATTGTATAGACTTTGTTTTCACGCAAATTTAATGTTCAAGACTATTATTTTTCTTGTGAAAAAGTGTCATTTTGTGTTTATTGTGATTGGATCTTTCTAATAAAATAAAAAAATTTATTAATTTTTCGAATTTAAAGTAACTTTTGAGGCATTTTAAGTTCGAGTGAAAATTTTCCACGTGAAAAACAACTTACGGTGCTTTAAATAGAAAGATAAAAATATAAAATATAAAAGAAAAATAATAGTCTTGTATATTAAATTTGCATGTAAGCCAAGTACACACCCAGCAAAACCTTGGTAATATATGGGTATTACTATGCATATTACCTGGTAATATATCAAACAGCTTACCCTTGCATTAGTTTGGACCCTTACACATTGCATTACTGATAATACCAAATTCATACGTTTGGATGTTTTATTGGTATAAATAATTTGTTTTTCTAGAAAATTTAATTTTAGAAATTCTATTTTTTGTTAAAAAACTGTGAATTTAAAATTGATATTCGGTTTAAAAAATTAAAATTTAAACAAAATGTTTTTAAAAACTCCTTACCTGTAACTTCAGAATAACATTACTAGGTAAGGAGTTACCTCGATGGACATCCCTTGTTAAAATAATAGATCTAGTAATAGAAAAGTAAGCGCTTAACCCCTTCATTACAAAATGCTTATTTTTGTAACCAAAACTTATAAAAAAATTTTACAAAATTATTTGTTAAAAATAGGTCATTTTTAATTTAATACTCAATATAAAACAAATTGAAATTTTAAGAAAAAAAAAACGTATTATTTTAAGGTTATTTGTAACCTAGAGGTAATAGGTAAGCGTAACATGTAAGTTCAGAATAACGTCCCAGTAGCAAAAAATACTAGTTCAGAACCAGTTATGTACTAGTTTATTTGAACCAGGCAACTAGTACGAGTTCTACCGCCTCTCCATACAAACAACTGTAGAATTTAACATGGAGATGTCATAGGAATGGGGGCAATTGTCGCCAAACTCCCACTTTGGTACTAGTTGTAGAACTAGTTTGAAAATTAGGGAGCAAAACTGGTGCTAATGTAACACTCGCGGAACCAGTTCTGAAGTGACTCTTTGGAAATAGTACTGTACTAGTTGGTTAAGAGCTGAATAATATATATAGAAATCAAAGATTTTTCTTTGATGAAACGTAGATCAGACCGATAGTTTCCTCTTACTGAGATCATTAGGTCCATTTACCTAACGGAATTTAAAATATTTTATGTTTACGATTACTAATCATAATAAAAAATGTTAAGTGTTTATTTGAAAACTCAGACTTTATTAGCTGTGTTTGTGCGGCAAGCTATCAACGTTGGCGTATGTCATTCCCATACAAATTTTACATTATTTAGTAACGTTAACAGTTAACACTAAACGTTGGCTAATGTCAAATTTATATGGGAATGACATAAGCATAAGTTGATAGCTTGCCACACAAACACAACTATTATTAAAAACAAATGTAAACAAAAATAGAATTTCAAAACTCTTATTAAATTCAATCTTTTAAAACAGTCTCTGCATACTTTCAATAAAAATAGTAAATACACATATGGTTCAAAATTATTGTTTCAGCAAGAAAAACAGAAAGCTTTATTGGTACTTATGAGAAATTTATCAAACTATTTCTGGAGTGACTCTTTGGCACCAGTACTGTACCAGTTGATTTGCACCTAAATTAAATTCACAATTAAAAATTGAAGTATTTATTTCCAAAGAATTATATATATATATTAAAAACAAATGTAAATGAAAGGGAATTTCAAATCTCGTATTTTAATTTATGTAATTTTTTAAACAGGTCCCACATAAATGGGATTTAACTAGTACACAACTGGTTCAAAATGATAATTTTGAGAACTAGTTTCGTAATACTTGTCAAAAAACTACAACTTTTTAGAACTAGTTCGACCATTTGCTATTGGGATATTACTAGGTAAGCAGTTACCTTGATGGACATGCCCTTGTTAAAATAATAGCTTTGGTAATAGAAAAGTAAGAGGTTACCTACCCTTATTTCTTCTTACCAAAGTCATTACCGGGTAATAGAAGGTTTTGCTGGGCAGTTTTCACTTGAAACTCATTGTCGTGAAAAATCATTTTTTTTATGTGGGTTATAAGAATTTTTTCATGTTAAATCGAAACAACTTATTGTGCTTTATTTCGATTTCACGTGACAAAGCTTTTATACTATAATCACAGTAGTAAATTCTTCCGATTTCACGCGAAAAACTGTTATACTCCATATAGAAAAAAAAAAAATGATTTTTCACGATAATGGGTTTCACGTAAAAATTGTGTAGTTTGTTTTCGTTCAAATTTAATATACAAGACTATGGTGGTGTTTTTAGATGACGTTTTGCTTCACACGAACGAAAATACAATAACAAAATACATCCAATACAAAAACAAAATACATGTAGTCACTCATTCGTGTGACAACGAACGTCTTCTAGAAACCCTATCTATTTTCTTATAAAAAGGTAACATTTTGTGTTTATTGTGATTGTGTCCTTCTAAAAAAACCAAACTAAATTGTACATTTTTACCCTTCAGTTCATACCCTATAAACAATTTCACTGGAATTCAAGTTGAATACAAGTTCAATTCCAGCCATGTTTTCCAGTTTCAAGGCTTGAATACAACTTTAAATACATTTTAAATAGCATACTCCAGCAAAAGGGAAACAAAAATTCAAGTTTGAAATATTTTTAGCTGTATTTTGTCTCATGCCTATCAACGTTAAGTATTTAAAGCAAATCTACGTTAAACCGATTTTAGTATAAGAAAATGCTAAACAGGTTATGTTTATAATTTTTCCATTATAATCGAACGTCTGTAAGCAAAAGTTTTTAGGAAGTAACGCGGATAAGTTACGTTAGATGTGAAAATGTATAAACGTTGAGTTTTCAACGTTAATAATTATCCGCGTTGAAAGTTAACGTGCATACGAAAAGTAATACATTAGTTTTCATCTTCAACGCGTTTTTATGCACTTTGGGTTTTTTTTTATGAGTTAACGGATATAGTAAAGTCGAAAACACACCTTTTGTTAAATATACAAATGCTAGAATTTGAAATCTACTTTACTTCAAGCTAAATTTAAAACACTTGAATTTTTAAAAGCTGTGCTTATTGGGTAAATGCTTTGTAAAGTTATACCAGGTTTACAAAACGTAATTTTCATACAAAATTTGTTCAATAAACCTCCTATAATTTTACAAAGCGTTTATGAATTTAGGGGTTAGAATTTAAATTAACTTTTGAAGCCTTTTAAGTTCGAATGCATTTTTTTTTAATGTGAAAAATAACTTACGGTGCTATAGTATAAAAAAATGATTTTTCGCGACAATGATTCTTACGCGGAAATTTGTGATTGTGTCTTTCTAATAAAACAAAAAAGTTGTGCATTTTTAGAATTTAAATCAACTTTTGAGGCCTTTTAAGCGAAATTTTTTCACGTGAACAGCATCTTACGGTGCTTTAAGTTAAAAAATTATTTAACACCTAATTGTCTAGCATTAAAGTACCGAGAATATAATGGTGATTCCAATAACCAGAATACATTGGCCGTTACATTAATTGAAATTAATTATAAACGGGCTATATGGTTTATTGTGCGGGTAAAAACGAGCGTTGGTAACTTTTGCCTTAACATTCTGAATGAGATTTTTATGTACTAAAACGCATAATTTGTTACTTAGTGTTATTAACACAGGGCGGTTCAAATACCCAGAATAAATTGGACGTTATACTACCCAGACAAACCTTGGTAATGGGTTAGACCTTTTTCACGCATTGCCTGACAATGGGTAATGTTATGTCCCATCACGCTACGTCACGTGATACACTATACGTTGTGGAAGAAAATAAAAAAAGTTTTATTAATTCAGCAAATTGCAAAATAAACTAATACTTCATTTATACTTGAGCAAAAACTACCTGGTTTTTGTAAAAAACTTGTTCTTTTTGCATGTGTTTTGACAAGTTAAAAACTACAAGAGTCAAAAACCAGGTAGTTTTTGCTCAGGTATAAATGTACCCTAATTATATTTCTAATCATCATAAAAACTGTTTTATCAAAAAATCCGGAGCAATACGCGGAGTTCTGCGTTTCAGTAAAAAAAGAAAAAATCAATTTTTTCTTTTGTCACATGACGTCACCCTCTCTAACTGCTTATATTTTAGGACCATGCAGTTCGATTGTTTTGTTATCTGTTGCTAAATATAGATATATTACGATCTATACAAAAATATAAAATTAATTTATGCTTTTCCTTGTTTTTCATCTCATTGAAACGTGTAACAATGGAAATGCCCATATATAAAAAAACAAAAACTAGTTTTGGAAAAAAACCAGCTGGAGTTTGCCCATTCTAAATTCAGTATTACATGAATTCAAGTTGAAATACATTACGGGTTTTCATATAAACTCGTAAATTCCTTGTAAACCTTGTATAAATACAACCATATTTTTTATGTATGGAGTTTGACATTAAACTCATAAATATATCAGGTTTACGAGTAGAATACGGGTTTACATGAAAACCCCTATTATAAATAATAAGCGGGTTTTTTGTGTGCAGAGGTTGAAAAAGATAATTCTTTTTTGAATCAACTCGCATAAAAATTTATTTATTTTATGAATCAGTGAATAAATTTTTAATAACTTTAAATCAATGATTTGATATTGAATAAAGTAAGATAATGATTTGATCTAATTTATATTGTTTAAATTTTGATTCGATTAAATAATTTGTTGTATGAGATAATTCGCCAAGTATAAATCAAATTAGAGGTTTGAAGAATTGATTCAAAAAGAATTATTTTCAAAAATGATTCACAACTTCGCGAATCACGAATTTTTATATCTTTTGATACGCGAATTAAATTTTTGTATTTTGAATCGCGAATTGATGTAAATTTTTTAATTTCTTCTAAGGTCTACATTTCGATCTAAAACATTGATAGAATTCACAGTTCGTACTATATTAAGTAATTAACATTTGTTGAAAATTTGACAATTTTTTATGGGTTAAACTTTTTTACAACGATATCACGTTATCACTTGAACTGTGAATACCCTTATTGATTTATTAGGAGCAAATTTAATTTTGTATTTAAAAGAGACAACAGAAAAACTCAAAATTTAAAATTCTTTATTGATAAAACTCTACATTAATTTTTTTTGAAAAAAATACTTCATAACTTTTAAATAAAACTCTAGGATTTTTTTTAATTCAGTAAAGAGTTCTACAGATACAACTCTCTATTGAAAAAACTACAATGAATATTATTTTCAATTTTATGGAGTTTTATTTGCCTACAAAAAATATATAAATGTATTTAAAATTGTTAAAATTTGTAATTTTTGATAAAGGTTACCAATTAATAAAATTTTATATTATGAATAGTTCGGAACATTTGGTTCCCTTAATACAATAAATCACGACATGCTTTTTTTTCGCATTTAGCGATTATTTTGGAATTTATTAACTGAGTTTTTTTTTTAATTTTAGGGACTATAATATATAATATTATACCCAAGTTTGGTTGTTAGTTAGCAAAAAAATATCCGAATAAAAGTTTTGCAAAAAGGAAAATTATACATCAATATATTCGTTTGCATAATGTAAATCACTGATTATGTTTTTAAATTAATCTCTTATACCATAAAGCCTTTTACGCGTTCCACTATTATTTTGCAATTTTATAAGTGCGGTTTTTTAAAATCATATTCTAAGAACTATAACATAATACCCATTTCTTTAAAAAAAAGCTTGGTGATTAATTTGTATAAAATATTCGGGAAAAAATTTTTTCAAAAAAGATAATGTCTGCATTAATATATTCATTTGTGGAATGTATCTCGCTGACTAAGCTTTTTAATTAATATTTTGTACCATAAGGACTTTTTTCGTGTTCCGCCATTATTTTGCAATTTTTTAAGTGCGTTTTTTTTTAATTCCAAATCTAGGGACTATAATACACATTTTTAATAACAAAGTTAGTTTGAACAAAAATCGCAAAAGAAACATATTTTGCAAAACGAAAAATTTTTGCATCAATATATTTGTTTAAAGAATGTAAATCGCTGATTAATTTTTTTAATTAAATTTTTGCCCCATAAAGCCTTTTTTCGCGTTCCGCCATTATTTTCCAATTTTTTAAGTTCGGTTTTTTAGAATTTATAATCTAGCGACTTAATATCCATTTCATAAAATAAAGTTTGGCGGCTAGGTGCATAAAACAGAAATCGGAAAAAAAATTTGCAAAAAGCTAAATTTTTTCATCAATATACTTGTTTGCAGAACGTGAATCGTTGATTAAGTTTTTTGATGAAATTTTTGCACCATAAAGTCTTTTTGCGCGTTCCGCCATTATTTTGCAATTCTTTAAGTTCGGTTTCTTAAAATTTATTATCTAGCGACTATAATACCCATTTCATAAAACAAAGTTTGGAGGCTAGTTGCCAAAAATAGAAATCGCGAAAAAATTTTTGCAAAATGGAAAATGTTTGTATCAATATATTGGTTTGCAGAATGTAAATCACTGAATGTGCTTTTTAATAAATATTTTGTACCATAAAGACTTTTTTCGCGTTATTAAGTGCGGTTATTTTAAATTCATAATCTAGGAATTATAATACCCATTTCTTATAAAAAAGTTTAGTGGTTAGTATGCAAAAATAATTCGCAAAAAAAAAATGTTTTGCAAAAATGAAAACTTTCGCTTCAATATATTCGTTTGCGGAATGTAAATCGCTGATTAAGTTTTTTAATTAATTTTTTGTACCATATTCAATATTCCACAATTGCGCGTTTTGAATATAAGGTATTAATTTATCCTTCAAATTTGCGAACACCATAAAAACTAAAGAACGCGAAATAGCGGATTTAGTTATAAAGTTTGTATATTTAGTTTTTTATTGTACTTTATTTCTTATTCAGTTAATCCACCAAAAAATTATTCAAAGAGCTATTTTGCGAATTTTGCATATAAGACGCCATATAAAAATATTAATTTATTAATAAAAGTTTTGTGTATTTAATATTTTTTGTTGTAGGTATTTAGGTTTTTATTTTTTCATTTTGAATTGTTCAAATAACTATTCAAAGAATTATTCAAACACTTGTTAAAAATAAAATTCTCTAAATTTTGAGATTTTTATTTTCCAAATAAAATTGAGAATTTTTCCTTGTCTGATTTAAAACAAGTAAAAAAGTTAAAGTCGGCCATGCCGACTAATAATACTAGGCTTGCCAGATCGAAATTGGCAAAAAGCTTGACATTCAGAGGAAAAAGCTTGATTTTTCTTGACATTCAAAAAAGTCTTGATTTTTCTTGACAATTTAAAATTCAGTTAAATTAGCAAAAAAAATTGCAAAATTGACTTGAAAATTTAAATGATATTAATTTATACCAGGGTTGGGAGGCAATACCGCTAAAATACCGTTATCGATTCAAAACCCTTTCAACTGACTACCGGTACCCCTAAAATACCGTTATCGAAATACCCAGAATACCGTTATCCTTAAAATACCGTTACCGAAATAACTGAAATACCGTTATCCTTAAAATACCGATACCGAAATAAATGAAATATCGATAACCTTAAAATACCGTTCCCGAAATACATGAATAGCGTTATCCATAAAATACCGTTACCGTTATTTTTAATTCTCTACTCTTGGCACGTGGTTATTGAGTATTTCACATAAATTAAGTTAATTAATTCGTTTTGTTTTTACTTTAGTGTGGTTTTTTTCAAAAAAAAAAATGCGGTATGTACCGAAATAACTGACTACCGCTATCCTTAAAATACCGTTACCGATGGCAGCTTTGCTTAATTATTCCTTGACAACAACGAGTTTTTTTATATTTAAAACAGCAATTTGCTAAAAAAAATGATTTTTCTCCAAAATCATATCTTTTTTCTTAGTATTTTACAGCATTTTGTAAAAATTGGATAGCTTCTAACTCAAACGTTTCCTTTTCATTCAAAGAAAGACTTTTTCTGCTTTACTACCATGGCAATCATTTATCCGTAAAAATTAGTCATGGTACATTTAAAAACAATTCATTTTTTTGCTAATGGCTAATTTTTCTTATCAATTTGATGGAAAAATTTATAAAATTCCGTTTTAGCTTGAAAAATTACATTTTTTCTTTTTTCTTGACACGCATAGAAAAAGCTTGACAATCAAGCCAAATCAAGCCCGTCTGGCAACCCTAAATAATACCTTACTCCAGTCTGGTTAAAAGCGAACTAATATTTGGATCCGAAATTCGAATAGTTAAAATGGATTTGTGTGAAAATTTTCTATAAAATGATAAAAGCGAAAATCAGAAATATAGCCCATACGGGCGATAGGTCCAAATATGGACCGATCCTATTTCGAATCAATAGCCTTTGTCCTTGGGACTATGTGAGTCAGCGAACCAAATTTCATTGAAATATCTTCGTATTTGCAACCTGCAGCGCTCCAACAAGGCAATTGGGGGGGGGGGGGGGGGGGGCTTTATATGGGCACTAGGTCTAAACATGGACCGATTTTAACCAAAATTTCGCCCTTGGTCCGACATAAGTCGGTGTACAAAATTTCATCAAAATATCTTATTATTTGCGACCTTTAGAGTGCGCACTAGGATGCATAGACAGACATCCTTAAATCGAAACAAAGGGATTCTGAGTCAATCGGTATACTAAAAGGTGGGCCTAGGACCAATATTTATTGGTGTTACAAACATCAGCACAAACTTATTATACCCTGTCCATGTAGTGTTGTAGGGTATAATTATTGAGGGTATTCACAGTTCATGCTATTTTAAGTAGACAATTAGCATTTATCGTAAATTAACTCTTAACGTTACTAATGTCAAATTTGTATGGGAATGACAAACACAGCTAATATTGTTATTAATAAATCTATTAAAAAGCAAAAAAAATATGACTCAAAATTAGTCAATTTAGATAGATATAGCAGTCCGATTTTGGTCCGGAATCACTCCGTTTATACACGACATAACGGTCCGTAAATGGTCCGTCATTGACGGACTCTCAACGGACTTGTCCGTTTTTTACACAACGCAACGGTCCGTCACTGACGGACTTGTCAGTTTTTTACACGACATAACGGTCCGTAAACGGTCCGTCATTGACGGACTTTAAACGGATTCGAATCAATTCAATGTTCCTTAAGATCCGTTTTCTGGTCCGTATACGGATACGGAAAACGGTACATAAACGGAGTTGGATTCCGCTTATGACGGAACGGAACGATTTGTTTGGTGTACTTAAAAATGCACCACAAATTTAAGATCTTTATTAAGACGGAAATATTGCGTTCGTCAGATTAAAATATGTTCAGAAACTGGACCCTGACAAAATTTTTTACCTTAAAAATATCTAACAAGGAAGGTATCCCAATGTGTTCTATCCGATCTTAGTGAGATTCGGGTATGTGATAGAAGAAAAAAAAACAAGGTACACATATTCGTGCTTCCCGTAGCGGTAATGTCGGGCGCGATGGTATCGGGTTTTGTGGCCTCGAGGCGTACGTAACATATAAATATTAGAGCGACTCACCTTATATAGACAGAAAAAAGTGCCCCCTTCAAAATATACCTTGGTTTGCTTTATGATGATTCTCAAAATATTTTGAGTGACATCTCACAAGCTGGACCATTTTTAAACGAGTAAAAAGGTTAAAGTCGGGCATGCCGGCTATACAATGCCCTACACCAGTCTGGATTTTAACCAAAATCAATAGCCTTTGTCCTTGGGCCGACATAGGGTGGTTTACGAAATTTCATCAAAATATCTTAATATTTGGGACCTACAGCGTGTAAAAAAGCCAATTTTGGGGGGACCCTTATATGGGCACTAGGTCTAAACATGGACCGATTATAACCAAAATTAATAGGCGTCGTCCTTGAGCCGACGTAAGTCGGTGTGCCAAATATCTTAATATTTGCGACCTGTAGAGTACGCACAATAATGCATGGACAGACAGACAGACGGACGGACATCGTTGAATCGAAATAAAACGTGATTCTGGCTCGATCGGTATACTATAAGGTGGGTTTAGGTCCAATATTTTTTGGTGTTACAAACATCAGCACAAACTTATTATACCCTGACCACGTAGTGGTGTAGGGTATAAAAAGCTCGGTTTTTTAGTTTTTGGAAGAATTTTGCTTTTTATAGAAAATATATATATCTATTGAAAGATTTTTAAAGCTCGTTCAACGGTGTCTATACCATGTTAATAATGGGCAGGTTTACCAGAGAAACCCGTTACCGCTACAATTGATCATTTTAAGCGTTTGCTTTGCGTTTTCTGTCAAACTGAAACTTGGTAAAGAATTTTTTTTAACTAAAATCATAACAGTTATAAATTTATTGGAATAGCAAAGCAAATTTTACGAAAACCGATGGCAAATTGCGTTTTATTGAAAAGTATCTCCACTTAAATTTAAATCCGTTGTGACCAAATTGTTTGCCAACCGAATTGATTCGCTTGCCCCAACTCCCTAATTTAGTTGCCCCAAACGAATTCAGTTGTGACAACCCAATTGTCGCACACGAATGTCAGCCACTAAAAATCCATTTCTTTTTATACCCTTAACCCTCTAATGCCCAAGGCCGCCAAAAAGCGGTCTTCAGATTTTAAATAGTTTTTGGCTAAATAAAAAATTTTTACGTTACTTGTGAATTTGTTTTTTTTTAAAGGGCAACACTCAGGAAATTCTTCCTATTAATTAACGTGTTGCTTTCTTTGGAAAGGGGATAGAGAAAAAGTGAATGCTATTGAAAGTAGAAGAGCTTCAAATATGGTAACACTGTAATTACGCGAGATGTTGAATTTCGGAACAGTTGTTGCGCTCCATCTGATGCAGATTTGGCGAACTTTGTTGAAGCTTTTTAGTGCATAGCCCTGTTATATTATTTTACTTCGGTGGGGTTATGCGCTATGGGAACACCGAAGGAGGACGCTGCGATATGTATGAGGAAAACTCATGCATATAAATTAATGTTGCCTTGGCTGGGGATCGAACCCGCAACCTTATGTGTAACAGTCTAGCGCGCTAACCATTACACCACAGCGCCACTAGATAAATTATATTTTAAACAACTTTTAAAAATGAACGCTGGATTAACTTAACTATTAAACAAAAGAAAATTTTAAAAAATTATATGTAAAATAACAAATTTTTGGGTTAACAAATATTTAACTGAAAACCCCTTCAGGCCGGTTAACTTATCTAAAAAATAACAAGAATTAGACGTTAACCACAGATATTTCTATGTAAATTTGACATTCATAACTACCCAGTCAGAAATCGCCAGTGGTACAAAAAATCAAGCACTGGCATACCACTGGGTAACCACGGTGTTAAAAATAAATGACTGGCAGAACACTCATTTGGGACGCTTTGCCAGCGTTTGCAAAAAGCGTTTTACCAGTATTTGTTTTATAAAAATTTCGGTGGTTTATAAAAAAACCACTGGCAAAGAATTGGCTTAGAGTGATATGCCAAGGTTTGCAACCAGTGGTTATCCAGTGCTACCTAGCCAATGCTACCAGGCGTACAAAAATCAATTCACTGGTAGACCAATGATTTTATAAAAATGCTGACGCTTCGTTAAAAAATGTTTGTAGTCAGAAGGTTCCGAGTTCAAATCCGGTTGCAAGGAACAAATTTTTTTTGGATTTTTTTTAATTTAAATTTTTTTTTGTCTTATAAAATAAATTTTTTTGTTTGTGGGAAAGCTCCTTCAAGACCAACTTTTTCTTTGCCCTCCCAACACTGGCATACTAGTTACAAAAAATTGTTTGCCAGTACTAGCATTTTGGCACAGCCAGTAGTTGTCCAGCTATTATCACTCACCCAGTCAGAAAAATACAAACGGGAAAGTGATGGCAAAGCACTTTAACAGGTGGTACAAGTACTGGAAACAAATGCTTTCCCATTCCCAAAATGATAACATCATTAGACAAAAGGACCGGCTGTTCAAAAACCGCCGGAAAACAAAATTTTTGAACGTTGGAAAAACGCTGGCAAAACCAATAAATATGTGGTCTGGAGATATATTTTCCAAAATAAAATTTAAAAAAGTTCATATGTATTTCTTTTGGTCCTGCCGTGATTTGAACCCAGGCCGTCAGATTGGCAGACGATTGCTCTACCCACTGAGCTAACGAAACATATAATATTTGATGGCTAAACACATAAATGAGTGATAATAGCTGGACAATTACTGGCTGTGCTAAAATGCTAGCACTGGCAAATAGTTTTTTGGAACTAATATGCCAACGTTGGGAGAGCAAAAAAAAGTTGGTTTTAAAGGAGCTTCTCCACAAACAAAAAATTGATTTTATAGAACAAAAAAATTTTTAAATTAAAAAAAATCCAAAAAAAACTGTTTTGCTTGCAACTGGATTTGAACTCGGAACCTTCTGGCTACAAACCTTTTTTAACGAAGCGTCAGCATTTTTATAAAATCATTGCTGTACCAGTGAATTGGTTTTTGTACCACTGGTAGCACTGGCTAGGTAGCACTGGATAACCACTGGTTGCAAACCTTGGCATATCACTCTTACACCATTCTTTGCCAGTGGTTTTTTTATAAACCACCGAAATTTTTGTAGAACAAATACTGGAAAAACGCTTTTTGCATACACTGGCAAAGCGTCCCAAATGAGTGTTCTCCCAGTCAGTTATTTTCAACACCGTGGTTACCCAGTGTTATGCCAGTGCTTGATTTTTTGTACCACGGGCGATTTCTGATTGGGCATTTATTTGTTTAGCCATCAAATATTATATGTCTCGTTAGCTCAGTGGGTAGAGCAATCGTCTGCCAATCTGACGGCCTGAGATCAAATCACGGCAGGTCCAAAAAAAAATACATATGTACTTTTTTTAAATTTTATTTTGGAAAATATATTTCCAGACCACCTATTTATTGGTTTTTGCCAGCGTTTTGCCAACGTTTAAAAATTTTGTTCCTCCAGTGCTTTTCCGGCGCTTTTTGAACAGCCGGTCCTTTTGTCTAATGATGTTATCATTTTGGGAATGGTAAAGCACTTTTTACCAGTAATTGAACCACCTGTTAAAGTGCTTTGCCACCGCTTTCCCGTTTGTATTTTTCTGACTGGGTAAGGTTTATCACCAAACTTTGCTTATTTTGAAATAAATTAACGGGTCTCTGTATGAAACTCAGCATAAAAGTGTCGATTAGTGTTCAATTTAGAAACGATCCAATTTACCATTTATGTTTAATTCAACAGTGACTTTGTGACACTTATGAAAAAAAGTTAGTAAAAAAGTCTGTTAAACGCGTTCTGATTCAATTGAACAAATTTTTCTGTTATTTTGTCTTAAAATTTAGTATTATATTTGTAAATCCAATTTAGCATAACAATTAATTTCATCCGTATTTGAACTAACTTTGCATGCTAATGTTTAGTAATTTGTGTTTCTTAATTTTACAAACTTTTCAGCTAAGTTAAACCGCAATTTTTTCCAATGACTATGTTTTTGTTTCTCTGCTATCAATATCACATTAAGATGGCGCTATATTTTCATATTTTTTATTGTATATTCATAAAATCTCTTATATCTCGGAAACTAAGCGAAAGAACAAAAATTCGTTAATTTGTACTTATTATTAATCATTTTCAGCCACCTATGTATACCCCCAAAAATAAATATGGATATGTATCTGGACAGATCCGGAGAGTCCAGAAACCTTGATTGTAAGCGACATTTTAGTAGAAACTTTCACTTAAATCAGGTAAAGTTTCTATTGAATTTAGCTTAATTTTCTTAGCTAAATTAACTAAAATTTTCTGCTTATTTAGCAGTGTGAACAATTTAGCTTAACTAAATTTAGCAGATCATAATTCTCAATTTCAATGAAAATTTAGCTGGCGCAAATACAGGTACTATTTCCTGTTATTTTAGCAGAATTTATAACTATTTGTACAGGCTTTTCTTTTTAATGAGTGCAGAAAGATCTGGTTAACTTAATACTGATTAGTAAATTATTTTTTTTTTTTTGATGTAATGGGAGAGTTCAGCAATTATGATTGATTCATTTGTACACAAAGCCGAACTTTTTTCGTATGTTAACTTAAATGAGGCACTGTCCATCAAATATGGCCGTACAACCTTGCACTAACGGCACTTGAAATTTGAATTGAAGAGTTTGAAATTTTTTAAATCCTGTTTTAATGCCAATACATATCTTTCTAATTCCTTTTTATATTTTCTCTAAAATTCGGATTTAAAGATAACTGTGTTTAAGGCAAATAAACCAATTTACAAAACCACTTTATAAAATTTAAGCTACACAATATATACACATAACACAACATTAAAAAATCCAAAGGCTATCTATCAATAATAACCTATAAGTTAAAGTTTGTGATATTAACAACGAACAACAGGGGACGTTTTTCTTTAAAATATTTTTTATTTTATTACACAAAAATAAAAAAAAGGTAATTTAAACATCCTCTTACTTAACACTGGGAGTATCATAATTAAAGTTCAATAATATTTCAATTAAATGAACTGAAATTTGAAATGGATGGATTTAAATTGCAATTAGTTTTATCAAATAAAAGAAATAACAAATTAAGATTAATAAAATATTGAAAAAAACATTGGTTTTAAAAAAACTAATTTGTTTATAATTTATTTTTTTTTTTAAATAGATAAATAATTAATTAAATATTTAAGTTTAAATTAAAAAACACACATTGGTATTCAAAATTTAATTAAACTAAATAAAAAACTTAAGAATTAAATAGTTTATTTAAATAAAATAGAAAAATAACTTAAAATTAATAATTGAAGTAGTAATTTTAAACACAAGAAAACTAATAAATGCTTAATAGTTAAATGATAAAATAATTACTAATAATTTGTTTAAACTTTAATAATTAATAATTAAAATAATAGTAGTAAAAACTAACAAGCAATGAAGTTAGTAAAAAAAAAACAATTAACGATAATGACTTAATAAAGATTTTTAAGTCAAGAGTAAAAGAATATTACGATTAAAACTGAAAAAATTTTATTTGTAGTAAAATTTTTAGCTCAAATTAAACTCGACAAATTGGCCTGTAATTAAATTTTTAATACAATTTTTATGAAAACAAAAATTTAACAAATTTCAACACTTACAATATTTTATAACTTTAAATTGTTTTATTTCCGATTTAATAGTCAGAATTATTCCTTTGCTCCCTTAAAAACCTTTAACTTGTCAGTCCGATTTTTTCTTTTCCTTTAAACAGTAAAGAAGGTTCGATAGTTTATAAATAATATACATATAGATGAAAAATGTGTTAGAGAGGAAGAATTTTAAAATACAATAGTTTTTGTTTTTTATAAATAATACTATACAACAGCCTAAAAAATCTTCTGTTGCAATACATATTTTCTAATAAACGTTGGTGTGCTGAATCCAAATTTGACAAGAAAAATAATTTTCAATGGACCGTTTTCCAGAAACCTCTCTTTTTATATTTTTACAACTTTTTACTTAAATTCATTAAGCTTATTTAAATATAATAAATCTACATAAGTTGGCCTTTCATGGAGTATAATCATGACGGTGGGTGTTCAGGACTTTTTACTGGTGATGTAAGAAAGTTGGAAATTACTAAAATTCCGTAAACTTAACAGTTTTAATTTTGCTGTTCTTATTTTACTAGTATTTAGCAAAACAAATCTTTTTTTTTTCTGCTATTTTTACATATTTATTTCTATAAGTGTAATCCTGAACCCCTACCAACATGATTATACTTAACGGAAAGGTAAATTAATGTAGATTAATTATTTTAAAAGAAACATAATTATTTTATAGTCCAAATTAGAAAACTTTGTTAAAAACCTGCAAAAATGGGGTATCGAACCCAAATTTTAAAATAGTGATTTCTCAAAAATGGTCCACTGCAATTTTTTTTTGCCAAATTTGAAATCACTGTCTAAAAGTATATTAGAAAATATTCATTGCAGGAGGAGGTTTTTCAAAAATTCAAAATTTGTTGAATAGTGTAATTTGTAGTGCACACAGAAAAAAATTTTAAAATCAAGCAAAAGTAACATCAAATAAAATAGAAGCAGTTCTGAAATTAAACTAAGTTTCTTCTTAATTTAAATATGTTTCTACTATCCTATTTTTAGAATGTGAAAACAAAATCTAAAATTTTGACATATGAATTTAAACACGGAAAAGTTCATTTTAACTAGAATCATATTTGCTTTAATAACATTCGTATTTAATTTAAAAATGTTCGTAAAAAATTAAGTGTTAATTTATATATAATATAATAATTAATTTAACTGTGTTTTTTCTGTGTGTTTTTAGATTTTATGATTGAATAGAGAGGAAAGAATAATTAATATTAAGCAACTAAGGAATAATTGTATATACATTTTGGTATTTTTTTTCTGCTTGAATAACCCCATTCCAATTTTATTTTTAGGAACATTTTTTATATATAACAGAGTTTTTGTATTATTTTATGTTCATTATATAATTATTACTTATAAATTATTTAAAAAGAAAAATTGAAACGATTATAAAATTTAAAATCTTACAATCGTATTTTGAAATATATAATTCAATTTCTAAATTGTCCGTAAGGTTGTCATTTTTTGTACTTGAATTCAAGAAGAGTTATTTTTAACGCTTTCCAAGTACAAGAGCTATTTTAGCTGGTAATGCCAATAAAGGATATCGTCAAATAAAATCCAAAAAGCCGTAAGTTACAAAAAATTCAAAATCGACTTTTTGATCGATTATGATACATATTCCTGCAAAATTTTACACTCCTATGACTAAACACGACGATTTTATTAACAAAATTCTAAAAAGTTTTTTGCTTCTCCTGTAAAATTTTTTAATTTTAACTCATGGCTTTTTGTGATTTCATATGACGATATAATTAGTACCACTAATAACTAAATATTATAATTTCAGTAAAAAATTATTGTGGAATCTTTTCAACAATTAAAATTTGAAGAAAATGTGTTTTTACATTTATTTTTAGTACAATTCCAAGAAGAGAATACTATTTTAAAATATAAGTAAGAACAAAGAACCAAATTTTTAATACAGCGAAGTAACAGGCCTAGGACATTTACCCACGGACAGAATCCACAAACTGGAGATGGGAGTAATGACCGAATGCTTTTGGATTAAAATTACACAAAAAGAATGGGGGTTATGACTCCTTGGGCATTATGACCATTATTGTGGGGATAATGGCAGGCATTTTTTAAGCGTTGATATTGTTTACTTAGCGAAGCCGGTGTTAAACAACTCCAACACAACACCACAAGTAGCAACATACCCAAAAGAAAATAAGAAAATGAGTGAAACATCAGGTTCAACGACAACGGTGGACACTGAGATGACGTCTGTGTCAGCTAATACTGTGACGATCCGACCTACTCCTACTAAGAGAAAATTAGTAGACGTTGATGGAAAATAAATCCCTGATGCCAAGAAAATGAGAGCCACACCTGAGGAGGATACCAAACTAAAGGCAATGATGTTGATAATGCACTGGCACGAGACCATGCTAAAAGCTTTTCCAGGTATTGCCAGGCATGAAATAGATGAAGTTACCGATTTAACATCTATGATCTGGACTATCCATACAAAATTTAGACAAGAATCAAATGGCATAGGAATGATGATCAATAAGATGTATGATGAATTTTAATTCACTCACAAGCAACTCAAAATCAAATGGATGGAAATAAAAGTACCAATGAAAGCGATTGCTAAATTTTTATGGATTCGATTATGGCACATTGGATACCGCAAAGTTCAGGACAGGAACTGTAGGAGCCCTTCTGAGTCTAATGGCTATATTTAGATCCAGATGTTCAGAAGTACGGACTGGTACTAATAAAGTGACTTTTAAGAAAATAGACCAAACGACTTTGGATATACCTATTGACATGTTTGGATTAGAACGCAAGCATGCAGTTCTGATGAATGGATGTACTTATTCTCCAAGCTTGCAATCAAGTTTGAAGCAATCCTTGGGACCCATGACAATTGCCAATTGCTTACCAGAAGTCTTGGAAACAAGTTCTTGTTAATACCTTTAAATTACTTCCTGGTGTAAATGAAATTGCTGAAGTACTTGTTGGATCAAAACGTGAAAATGATTCCCTTTTCCATGGTTTAGCTGACCTCTCACTCTGGGGAGTAACTAGATCATCAAACAAGGCTGCTTTTCCGGTAGCTATGATGTTAGCAGTATGCCACAAAAATGCTGACTATGCAAAGTTTTTCTCTGGTGATCTCCCAAACACTGCAATTCAGGCATCAATGATACCAGAAGCTGTAAAAACAATTGATTTTCCAGGAGTGGGTGCATTCAGATTTTGGCATGTTGTCTCCAAGATAGATCTCACCACAGATTAGCCAGATAGGTAACCAATGATATAAGTAAAAAAAAGTAATCTCCAACCGTATGGTTCTTTTGACATTAAGCACCATTTTACCATTGCAGTGATTTGCAAAGCGAGACAAAAAAAAACATTAAATAAAGAACGAGTGTGAGCGATCAGCTAGCTGTACGGTGGCACATAATTTTAAGAACATTAATTTCCTGTGTATATTTACTTTTCTCTAAACGTTTTCGTGTTTTCGCCCCAATTTATATTTCAGAAGTGTACAGTCTTGATACACAATATGCTGCCGTTATTGTAACATTGGATCTTAAACTGGAACCAGCACAAAAATGTTTATATTCAAATGAATCTTAACCTTGCTCTAACGGACACAACATTTTTTGAAAGCGTATTTTAAAGTCATCAAAAATTAAGAGTACTGATAAAAGAAATCGTACGAATACAATATTTTTACTGAAAAATTCATTACAATCTCTTTTTTCAATAAACAATTATAAAGGAGAGCTTGAAGTGATTTGGGAACAGTTTTGATCAGGCTCAAAAAAAGTATCTATGAATATTTGTTTTAACTTTTTTTTAATGAATATATTCTAGAGTGGTTCTTGGTTCAACTTTCTGCATTATTACCAAAATTGGTTGGATTTTTTGGAAGTTTTTCGAAAATGGAAATGAAACAGCTCTGATTGTTTTCCCATATATCACTTTTTAGGCTGAATAGAAAAACAAAAAATTTTTGACGGAGACCCCTGTTTCGGGAGTAATTTCGGTTCAGAGTTGAAATATAGACTTGTGTATACCTCCGCCGGATTTGAAGTGTGGGTACCATTGGACAGGTAATTTTTTTCCAGCACATTTCTTAAAAATTAACTTAAAAACTTGCATCCACAATAAAAGAAAGTATTTGGTTTGCATTGGTCCGTAATGGGTTATGTTATATAAATAATATTTAAAATATTTTTTCAATGCTGTGTATATTGTCCAAATCAGATTTTTGTTGACGAAGATATAAGCAAGTCCAGATTCAAACTTTGAACCGAAATAACTCCCGAGATAGGTCCGACCGACAAAAACAAAAGTTGTTCTGGAATCCCAATAAAAATTTGTATCTGTGGTACAAATTTGGACCCGATTGGTGCCCCTAAACTAACCTTTAACCTAAATTTGTTGTCCGGTGGGTTAAAAGGTCGAACTATATCTTGAATGAAAGGTGTAAGTCTCGACAATAAATTAATAAGTAAAAATTATATTGTTATATACACAATCTTCTGAAATTGAGAACTTTATAAAAACATTTTATGTCATATAAAAGGTATTTTAAATACCTTTGCAATGGTGTGCGTACCATAAATCACGGAGTTATGAGCAAGCGCAATTTCGAACTTTGAACCGAAATAACTCCCGAGATATGTCCGACCGACAAAAAAGAAAGTTGATTTGAAAGCCCAATAAAAAGTTTTACATGTGGTAAAAATTTGGACCCGATCGGAGCTGGGCTCCTAAACTTCAACCTTTTTTTTATATTATTTTGAGGATTATATTTAATATATTTGTAAACCATATTTATCGTATTTACAAATAACATCCATTATAACATATGTATAGATTATTAAAAATACTTCGCCACTATAAATTTTGTAACATCAGATCTTGATATTTTCGCTTGGAATCCACTAACGCTTACTGATAATTCTTATCTAATCCCAATGGCCGTATTACCGGCCACAAAATTTTTCGAATTCAAAAGGTTCTAATCAAAAATATTTTGATTGCAATGCAACATTTCTGGATGCATGTGCGGTTGTAGAATCAGCGCTGTTGCCTTCATCCATATAAAACTGCGATTGTCTTAAGCATTATCCGAAAACTTACTTTCCATATACTTGGCCAAGTGCTGCATGAAAAATTCTTTAATAATAAAAGTTGGTAGAACAATTAAGGCAGCTTGGAGTGCTCGGAAATTATTAACGACCGCATATACGAAAACTAATGTACACAAAAGATGACCCGTAACAAGGGTATGGTGTGTGTAAAGCAGCACCAAAATCTGTAGTATTTTCACGCCACAACATGATGGGTAACAGAAAGAATTTAGAAAAGTTGGCCAACACATTAGACTTTAGCAAAACAAAACTAAAACGTTTCAAGCCCGCGTGTAATATCATATGTTTTCGTAAAGCTAGTGTAACCAGTAAAAGTAAGATATTGAAGAGAAGTTAATCACATATATTTTGGGCAAAACATACATAAAAACCATCTTCATTTACCATATTTCGTTTAACATCACCATTCGGCTGTTCACGTTTATCTCGCCACAAGTTAAAGGATTCCAATAGCAATAACATTAAAGACAATTTCTACAAGAGCTTAAAATCTCTATTGAACAGGTCATGACGATAAGTCTGTTGAGATAATAGCAAAGAGTCTACCAATATTATAACTGGTTCAAATTCTATATATCGTCATATGAAATCAAAAAAGCCGTAAGTTACATTTAAACAATTTTACAGGAGAAGCCAAAAACTTAATAAAATTAAAATTAAACCAAATTTTTTCAAAATTTTTATCAGGTTAAGTTTATTTTTGGTTATCGAATTAGTATTTGAAGAAAAATTTCCAATTTTTGCATTATTTACAGAGCTACGAAACTTACGCCTTCGAGGAATGATTTTTTTCTGAAACCGAAAAGGCCGTAAGTCAAATTAAAAGAATGGTTTTGGTAATTTTTATAAAATATTTTCATATTTTCTTCACTAATAGGTTAAATATAAATTAGTTTCCCTTTCCAACAAAATAAAATTACAATTACTTGCAAATTTTCAGTTACAATTACAAGCAAATGTAGTTGAAATTAAAAAAAAAACTCAATTACATTTGCATGTAATTGTAATTGAAAATTTTCAATTACAAATTACATGTTTCAATTACAAATTTCAATTACGTTTTCATTTACATTTAAAATTAGAAAATGTTTGTTGTTAAAATTTTGGAAATAAAAATTGGCTGGGATAGGCGTGACCAATAGGTTGTTCCAAGCTTGTATGGAGGAAAATAAGTTTTGAGTTTTTGACCGGGCTACCCCCTGGAAATATTTATTTGGGTGTAAAACTACGTCCCTCAAAAAATTAGGATAATCCGACATCGGGAAAACGCGCCGCATCGGCCCTGAATTTGACTTTTTGTGTATTTTCTCGAAATCATTGATATTTTAAAACTATTTCGAATTAAAAACACTAAAGAATCGTGATTAAGCGTGAATTCTCATTGTAATAAAGCAATAAAAACTTAAATCGGTTAAAAATCAGCCGAGTTATAACAATTTCCTCAGGCAACTGATGTGTCGCAGGCCACTTAATCAAGAAATTCGGTCCCAATTTTTAAAATTTATTGAAATAATCTACTACAAAAACATTTTTTTATTCTATAAGTTCCAAGAACTCAAGAATTATTTTTTTATATTGCGTTTTGCTAACTCGTTTTAAATTAGTGCCAAAAAGGTCGGAATTCTTAAACCCTGTTTTCAAATCTACAATTTTAAATTTTTTTAAAGAAATTTTAAAAAATCAACGATTGGACTTTAAAGTTTTATTAATAAAATATAAGAGATTAAAACCTACAAAAATTGTAGGAATTCATTTTTTCATTTGGCTGAGGCAGAGATTTTCTTTGAGCGGATTTCGAGAAAACTGCGATTTTTGGCATTTATTTGGTTTTGAGTCAAGTTTTTATTTTTTCTTCTTTTAATTCCACATGATTTTGGACGGAATATAACAACACAAGATTAAATACTTCAATCCTGAAAACTAGGGAAAAATAAATTAAATTGCCCCTGTGTAAGTTCAGAGGTCAAATTTGAGGAGATTTTAATTTTTTTATAAACATATTAATATAACAGATATTCCAGAGCGGATATTGATGGAATTTCTTGATATTATTTTTCTAGATCTAAAAATATTATTCTTAATTTAATTTTAGAAAATTAACCCTTAACCACCATATCTAATGGGCCAAGTGTAATGAAACGGTTTGTATCCGACAGTCCAGTAGTAGGTGCCTGCTGGAATCATGCAATTCATTTGGCAGTGCTGCGAGTAATTTATGTGAAATCAAATGTTCAACATTCTCATATTTTTTACTTTGAATTCTCACTACACAGACTGCATTTGTACTGAAATAGTGTTTTTTTTTAACAAAAATTACTTATATAGGTGGTTTTCATTAACAATTTTGTTAAAAAATATTTCCCGGGATTCCCGGGAATCAAATTTTTTCATTCCCGTTTCCCGGGAAATAAAAAAGTCCGGGAAATCCCAAACCCTAGTTATACCCCTACTGTATAACATTAAGCGCCGTTTAGATTATCACACAAGCGTGTTATACAAGTCAGAAATGTGTTGTATAACGAAAATGTATAATAGTGTGAACACTGTTCATTACACACATGTCAAAATGGGTGCACACATTTAAAAATACGGTCACACTTTTTTGACAAGATTTATTTTTTGAAATATTTCATAAAGTTCCCACTTGTCTCAACACAAGTGTTGTGTTATTCACAAATAAATGTTAAACAAAGATTAAAAACAACTAGTGGCGAAAAAAAGTAATAATACAAGAAAATATGACCGTTTTAATTTATTTGTTGTGTGTGTCGATAACAGTCTGAACACTGAAAAGATTTTCTTTTATATTTTTTGACAACCAGACAATTTCAGCACACTTTTTGTCATACTTGTGTGAAGAAAAGTATAAGCACTTGTGTGATAATGTGAACGGGGTTTTAGCTGTGTTTTCGACTTAACTGTATCCGTTAACTCATAAAAAAAACTCAAAATGCAGAAAAACGCGTTTAAGACAAAAACTAACACATTACTTTTCGTATGCACGTTAACTTTCAACACGGATAATTATCAACGTTGACAACTCAACGTTTATACATTTTCACATCTAACGTAATTTATTCGCGTTACTTCCTAAAAACTTTTGCTGACGCACGTTCGATTATAACGGAAAAATTATAAACATAACCTGTTTAAAAATTTTTTTATACTACAATCGGTTTAACGTAGATTTGCGTGAAATACTTAACGTTGATAGGCATGAGACAAAATACAACTATTTTCAAATTGTGCTGTTTTATTAGTACTAAATTAGTACACTTTTAACGAAAAGGTTAATTTTTAGTATTCTTCAAATACAAAAAGTAATTATTATTTAATTACCCAAGAAAATTTTTTACAATAGGTTGCCAACCATGCCAGTTCTGTAACTGGTTCCTCTGCAACCGACAAAAGCTATTTAGATTTTTACAACAAATTGAACAAGAAAGAACGAGCGATCAGTAAAACGAACTATAATGCACAGGTCTATTTACGTTTGTTTTTTGGGTTTCAAATATGGTTTTTCGCATTCGTTTACTTTTTTACATTTTTGTCGCTTCGTAAGAGTATTTCTTGTTAACTCTCATTTTAACGAACTTTACCCAAAAAGTAAAGAAACACATCTATTATATTAATAAAATTTCGAATTGCGATATTTTAGTATTAGTAGTAATTAATATACATTTTTTTAAAGAAAGGGCTCTATTTTTAGTACACAAATTATGATTTCTGAACTTTCAAATTGTACAGTTTTAGCAGTAACTACGAATTTTAGTCCAAGACAAACTTTTTATTTCTCATGCTCTTTGAATGCAGGGTGTTATTTTTTTATAAATTTTTAATTTTTTTTTTACCGAATTTGTACATTTTTGAAGAACAGAAGTATTTTTTGGTGCTTTTCAAACAAAAAACGCTATTTTTAGCACAAAAATTTCAATTTGAATAAATTTTTGAAGTGGAAATTTTTTCAGGTCATTTAAAAAAAATTCTCTATTTTAAGTTCTTTTTAAAATAAATTAATGTAAGTCAATTTTTAGTACCAAAGACCGATTATAAATATCAAAGTCAAATTATAAACATTTTTGGTAAAAAAGTTGTATTTTTAATAAATTTCGGAATTGCGATGTTTTCGTAGTATGTACTAATTTTATTTTTAGTACACTTCATATCCAGTGCTAAAGTAGTACGTATTTATTTTACTACATTATTTGAAAAAAGTGCTTAGTTTTTAGTTGTATTTCGATATAAGATCGGTTATTAATACAAAAGAGACATTAAGAATACCATTAATTATATTTTTAGCACATAAATTGCAATTTTCATTAATTTTCGAATTGTGTTGTTATTGTAGTATCTACTAAGTTTATTTTTTGTACTCTTCAAATATAGGATGCTATTTTTTAGTACTAAAATTAGGGTATTCAGTCGATTAATCGAACAATTTGTCTCAAAAATTGTTCGAATAATTTAAAATGTGCGAATAATTCGAATAATTTCATACGAATAATCGATTAATCGAAATTGGTAGAAAATTACAAAAATGTTTAAAAAATATAAATTTTTTATTAAAGTAAATGTGCTAGAATCTCAAAAATTTTTTAAAAAATTTTAATAAATAATTTGCTGTAGGCTTGTACATATCCAGATTTTATTCTGGCCTAAGAAAATAATTAAGGGACGACCTTTTAGAATTTCTAGAAATATTTGTTAGCTTCAACTCAATGACAATTTCATGTTTTCATGAAATTAACATCTTAAATGCCAAAGAAAAAACAAAAACAGCATAAAATTATCACAGTTTGCTTTGTCATCTTCCAAATTACTACTCTGTTGTTGAGACTTATCTAGTAAAGTAGTGGTATCTATTTACGTATAGTAAATTTTTAATTATTTTTTACGACATTTTAAACGTTGATATTAAATGAAAGCATTAGTAGTTATTGTAATTAATGATTATTAGAATTATTAATTATAATTAATGCTCAATGTAATAAAGCTTGTTTAGTGAGCAATCTGAATTAATAAAATAAAAAAGTTGGAGATACGAAAACGTAGAGGGAAAATCAATTCTCAACAGAATTCCTCACTACATTTACGTTTTTTATGTATTCAATGCATACGAAAGAGATACAAATTAATATACGGGGTCTTATATTCTTCTTTCGGGTGTGGTTCTCCCCGATTTGGATAAAATTTTAATTTGTGAAAGAAGGGACAGAAAAAATAAAAATAATGACAAAATCTGATCTCAATTATTACATTTTTTTTTTTATGAAGAAGAGTTACTGAATTTATTTTTGTTCCTTTTTTAAATAAAATTATTAAAAACACAACAAGTGTATGTATATTATTTTACAGAAATTTTTTCCGATTAATCGATTAATTTTAAAATTTTGTTCGATTAACCGGCTAAGAAAAAAACCCGAATAATTATTTGTACGATTAATCGATTAAAATAAAAAGCCTATTAATTGAATACCCTAGTCTGTGGTTTCGATTTAAAATGATCAGTTGGGTTTGATGGGTGCCGCGTTTGCTCTCAATCGACCATAAACGCAATCGTGTCATTTAAACTCGGTATAGTTAAACCGAAAACGAATTTTGTCAGTTCATTAACAAAAATTTGACGTAAAAACTTTTTCAGGTTCAGAATTTTGATCTTTATTAAAATAAAACAAATTTTTGTAGCAGTATTCCAGTTACGAACTGTGTTAAACTAAGTTTAGAAATAATCTACATCTTTAAAACGGGGCCTAAAAGATATTACACCTCGTCAAATCAACTTAAATCAACATTTCATTAATTTCTGTTTGACAAAAAAACTTATTTCACAAGTAACTTTAGGCGTTTTTACTTCAACGACTTTTCCCATAAACAAAACTAAATTTTAAATAGAATATAATAAACTGTAATGTTTTTATACAAACATTTCTGAATAATGCTTTTTTTTAAATACTGCTTTTGTCAAATGTTCACAGATATATTTTCGAAGAAGAGAGCATTTTTTAGTACAATGTATTTATGTATACCATTTCTAAAAAAGTATTTTTTCGAAACCTATACGGTTTCGAAAAAATACTTTTCTATAGCTCCAAAGTAGAACCGATTGCCTTAGAACTAGTTCCAGAACTGATTCTACGTCAGTCATAATTTCCATATGAGATCCGTGGAACTGGTTTTGGAACCAGTTCAATGGAATCGGTTGCAGTGGAATCTGTTGCAGAATTTGTGTACTTGGCTACTCATTGTAAACTCCTGGGATAGTAAGTTGTTTTTTGTTTTGAGGGGAAAATTTTCACCCGAACTTTAAAGTCCTCAAATAGTTATTTATTGAGAAAGTCAATTTTTTTTATTTCATAAGAAAGTTACAATCACAACAAACTAAAAATGTCACCTTCTTAGCAGAAAAATAATAGCTTTGTACATTAAATTTGAGTGAAAACAAATTCTACGTAATTTTCACGTGAAACTCATTATTGTGAAATTTTTTTTTCATAGAAGTATAACAGTTTTTTTTTATGTAAAATTCAAACAACTTACGATGCTTAAAATAAAAATTTCATAACTTTACTCAGTTTTATAATAAAAATATAAAAACACAAGATAAAATTTTACAAAAATTCTGTTATAAAATACTGAATTCTCAAAAACAAAATTTTGGAAATGGAATGGAGAGTGCAATTATTTTTTTTATAAAAATTTTTTTATAAATAGTGTAAGATTAAGAAATTCAATCATTGATTCATTTGCTTTTCTATAGATATAGAACCCCCTAAAAGAAAGTTGAAAATTTTCTTTTATTTGGTTGTCTTACACTATTGCTACTATTGCCATTTGTAGAGTTGGCATTAACCACAGCCACAGAAGCATAGGCAGCCGGCTCTGCAGGGGCTGTAGCTGCTGCTACAGCAGCGGCAACACCAACGCCAACACCAACAAGCACTGTATCGCCGCCACCCATGCCACCACTATTACTACAACTGTCACTGCCACTACTAGCGTTGGTTATCACAAATTTCTTGTTTAATATATAACCAACACCACCAGCGCTATTTGCCGCCATTAGTTTTTTATGTCCATACACATTATGATGATGAAGTGTCGTTGCAGTGGCAGTGGGCGGCGCTACAACGACTGGCACCAGCACGGGTTATACAGAAATTTCATAATTCATATCATAAACACTGGCACGATCGGGTGTGGGTGTTGTGGTATTTGTTCGCTGTGCACCCGGACCGACTATATGACCAGCTACGTTGACACCTTGTCCCGTTGTTATGGCACCATTATTGCGTGTTTGCTGCTGTTGTGATTGTTGTTGCTGCTGATGGTGGTGTTGTTGCTGTTGTTGCTGCTGCTGTTGTTCAAGCGTTTGCATTTCCATAGAATCAGTCATTTCAAGGGCTCTAACAAATGACATAGGTCGGGTTGGGGTTTGTTTACGTTTAATTTGTGGTGATGGTTGTTGGGTTGAATTAGAGGAATTCATGCTTTGGGGATTGGGAGGAAATACTGGAACACCACCATGTATTTTGGGCTGATACCCTTGAGATTGTGTTATCATATTACCAACGCCACCCATAGACTGACTATAACTTGTAGGCTGTTGTGGTTGTGTTTGATTGGAAGATGAGGAGGAGGATCCTGATGAAGAATTACCATAACGTAACATATACGAGGAAGCACAGGGAGTTCCCTGAGAGGCTGAGGGTAATGTAGTAGGACTAGTTGGATTTGAACGATGAAATACCGGATGTTGTTGTTGTTGCTGCTGAAAGTCGTGTATTCCAGGCTGTGTTTGATGCATTCGCGAATGTGTCATTATCAATGGATGTCCTCCCTGTTGGGCGCCACCACTGACAGTGATATATTGAGGTCCTCCGGCCGTTTGATGATGTTGCATTGATGATGGCATAGTGCCCGCACTACTGCCAATACCGCCTCCACCCAACATTGTGGATGGCGGTGGTCCTTGGAAACCCGGTGAAGTATCTTTCCACATATAAACACCTCTCTGTGGACTACCAGCCAATTCACGTATATTATCTACGGTGTTATTGGAACGTGAATAGGATATATCATTGCCTGTTGTTCCAGCAGGACCCGTACCCTGACGTACTAGTTCACCCTCAGATAGGAAACGACGTTGTGGACTACCACCATATGGTTGTTGGGCTAAAACTGCAGCATGTTGTTGTTGAATATTAATAACTCCTGAAATGGGAATGAAAAGACAGAATAAAAAAATTGAGATAATTTTTTTTTGCAGAATTTTTTTTTTCCTAATAGAAAATCCTTTGGATTTACTCAACTTTTTCATAATAAACGAGTAAAAAGGTTAAAGTCGGGCATGCCGACTATACAATACCCTACACCAGTCTGGTTAAAAGCCAACTAATGTTTGGATCCGAAATTCGAATGGGTTAAAATGGGAATTGTGTCAAAATTTTCTATAATGTGAGTCAGCGAACCAAATTTCATTAAAATATCTTAATATTTGCGACCTGCAGTTTGTAACCAAGCCAATTTTGGGGGGACCATTATATGAGCACTAGGTCTAAACATGGACCGATGTTCACCAAAATCAATAGGCTTCGTCCTTGGGCCAACATAGGTCTGTGTACCAAATTTCATCAAAATATCTTAATATTTGCGACCTGCAGCGTATAAACAGTATAATTTTGGGGGGACCCTTATATGGGCACTAGGTCTAAACATGGACCGGTGTTAAGCAAAATCAATAGGCTTCATCCTTGGGCTGCGTTATTGGGCCAACATAGGTCTGTGTACCAAATTTCATCAAAATATCTTAATATTTGCGACCTGCAGCGTATAAACAGTATAATTTTGGTAGGACCCTTATATGGGCACTAGGTCTAAACATGGACCGATGTTCACCAAAATCAATAGGCTGTGTTATTTGGCCAATATAGGTCTGTGTACCAAATTTCATCAAAATATCTTAATATTTGCGACCTGCAGCGTATAAACAGTATAATTTTGGTAGGACCCTTATATGGGGACTAGGTCTAAACATGGACCGATGTTCACCAAAATCAATAGGCTGCGTTATTGGGCCAACATAGGTCTGTGTACCAAATTTTATCAAAATATCTTAATATTTACGACCTGCAGCGTATAAAGAGTATAATTTTGGTAGGACCCTTATATGGGCACTAGGTCTAAACATGGACCGATGTTCACCAAAATCAATAGGCTGTGTTATTTGGCCAATATAGGTCTGTGTACCAAATTTCATCAAAATATCTTAATATTTGCGACCTGCAGCGTATAAACAGTATAATTTTGGTAGGACCCTTATATGGGGACTAGGTCTAAACATGGACCGATGTTCACCAAAATCAATAGGCTGCGTTATTGGGCCAATATAGATCTGTGTACCAAATTTCATAAAAATATCTTAATATTTGCGACCTGCAGCGTATAAACAGTATAATTTTGGTAGGACCCTTATATGGGCACTAGGTCTAAACATGGACCGATGTTCACCAAAATCAATAGGCTGCGTTATTGGGCTAACATAGGTCTGTGTACCAAATTTCATCAAAATATCTTAATATTTACGACCTGCAGCGTATAAACAATATAATTTTGGTAGGACCCTTATATGGGCACTAGGTCTAAACATGAACCGATTTTAACCAAAATCAATAGGCGTCGTCCTTGGGCCGACATAAGTCGGTGTACCAAGTTTCCTAAAAATATCTTAATATTTGCGACCTGTAGAGTGCGCACAAGTATGCATGGACAGACAGACGGACATCGTTAAATCGAAATAAAAAAAAATTCTGAGCCGATCGGTATACCATAAGGTGGGTCTAGGACCAATATTTTTTGGTGTTACAAACATCAGCACAAACTTATAATACCCTGACCACATAGTGGTGTAGGGTATAATAAAGTATACTTTAAATTTAAAATACTATTTTATATTAAGGGCCTTAGATTGTGAAATATTTATTATAAATAACACTTATTTTTATATTTTGTTATTATAAAACATCTCTTTAAGAATATTAATTCGCCATAGATTTTAAAGCAAATTTTTCTATTGAATGATTTGTATGCTTTGGGCTATATTCCGGGAAGCAGATCAAATTCCAGGAAGGGAATTTCAATTAACGGTGCAGCAAACCGTGAAATATGTATGAAATTGGGTGTAATAAAAAGTAGGACTCGGTCAAGTATTTTTGATAGTAACAAGTACAAATGCCGATTTCTCCAATATTGGAACAGATCGGGGTTGCGGGCAGATCAAATTCCAAGAAGGGAATTTCAATTAACGGTGCAGTAAACAGTGAAATATGTATGAAATTGGGTGTAATAAAAAGTAGGACTCGGCCAAGTATTTTTGATAGTAACAAGTGAAAATCCCGATTTCTCCAATATTGGAACAGATCGGGGTTGCGTTTTATTATTATTTAGTACCTAATATCGTAAAACACTTGGGTGAAGTGAAGGGAACTTTCAATGTAAATTGTATTTGTAACAAAAACAATTTCTATAGAATTAACGCAACACTTCACCGAAGTGTTTTAGAAAATTACCCCCTTAGTTTTCGAATTGCTACGTTCCGTAAATATCGGCTCGAGAGTTTCCTAAACTGGCGATATTGGTTTTTTGGGTTTATTTTAGCTCATTCAAAAGGCTATAAAAAGAAGTTCCGTTAGTTTAATACGGTTAGTCATAGGGACAATACAAACTTATATACCAAATATCGTTTCATTATCTTTAAAATTGCGACCTCTTGTTTGCTTACAAAGGACGTTCATGGACAGACCGTAGGACGGACATCATCAGCACAAAACCAATATACTTTCGACCACTGACTTGTGTATGGTATAAATATGATGTTTTTAATCTCTTTAAAGACTTTTTCTCATGAAATGTTTCGATATTTCTATAGGCATTCTTTTTGTTATGAGTAAAAACAATTTCATTGTTGCAGTAAAAGTTCCCTTCACCCATGTAAAAAATTAGGTACTAAGATTCTGAGACTTTTACCTACAAAAAAACTACCAAAAAAACTACCAAAGAATCTGATGATTTATTTATGTACACTCACAATATATTTTCCATAACCTATTGAGCTTTATTTGAAAAATAATAGGTAAACTTTGTTTTCAATTGAAGAATCAATTAAAATACATGAACACATATTCTTTAACTTGTTGTATCAGTCAATAAAACACAAACTACAAAAAATACGTATCGTCTGTAGGGGTTGATATTTTCAGTCAAATGTTCTATTTTTAGAAAAAATAATTTAAATAATTTCCTTGTTTTTTGTTTTAAAACAAAAAATTCAAATATTTTCGGTTCTTTTTTGTTAAAATAGTTTGTTTATATACAAAATTATTTCAATTCAAATTACAAGAAATTATTTACTCATACACACAAACATAGCCAATAAAAATATGAACGTGTGTGTTGTGTGTGTAGTGTTTTGAAAATGCAAACAAAAAAAAACTTTCAAATATGAAGAAACAAACTATATACTAGAGACCAGTATGAATGTTTTGCAAAACATTCACAAAATATTTTCTTATACAACACCAATATATTTTTTTTATTTTCTGTCCCGAGTAAAAAAGTTTTGATATAATCATATATTATTTTATGTAATTGCATATAGTAACTTATAGTTACATATGGCCACATATGCTTTTAAATTCAAGCAGATATACTTTTATATAGTCATATGTTAGATATTTTTTCCTCAAAGGTTTTAATATGGAGACATATGTGATTTTATATTATTACATATTGGCCTACATATATATGTATGTGCTATATACAAGTACATAAAGTAACATATAAAAGACATAATTACAAGTACGTTTATATATAATTTAGTATGACACTATACATAATAATATAAAACTATGTGGATCCATATAAGAAATCTTTTATAATTTGTGTTAGTTATGATTATATATTGACGAATATGAACCCATATATAACATATAACGTTCTTTATAAAATCATCTATAATTATATATCATCCCACATAGGCAATTTTTTCAAAGTGATTTTATATAAAAATATATAAGGTCCATATAAAACCGTATTGTATTATATTTGGTTCCATGTTATCAATGATTTTGAACTAGTTCTAGATTTAGTAATTACAAGGGATTGGCGCGTGACACGAAATGTTCGTTAGTCACGTTATTCACACGTGATCGTGAGTAATAATTACTATACTTAAGTGATTCGTGCGTGAGCGTGAGTAAGAATAACCCGTGATTGATTCGTGTGTGAGTTTATTTTTTTCATCATATGTTTTTAGTAAGTTTTACTGTTTTGCGTGAGAATTTTCTGATTGTAAGTTTAATAAGTTAATATAATCATGCATGAGTCAAAAATGGCTAAAGCACCGCACCCATAACATTAACAACACTGAAGCTTTAATACGAAATTCTCTATACTATAACGTACACTTGACTGATTTCTTATATCTTGGTTGTATGTATATCATAATCCTATTAACTTTAAAATTTCAGTGTTGTTAACTTTACTTTGAAATTACTAAATTAAAAGAAATTTTTTTTCATGTTTATTGCACTGTCATGATAAATCTGGATAAAAGTAATGGAAGATTTATCGAAATTATAAGATCTCCAGCAGGCCTTGGGTTAATCATTACATTTTGTAATTAATTACACATGCAATTACACAATTACATGTACAGTAGACGCTCGCAAATTAGAGCTTTCAGTAATTCGAACGTCCAGAAATTAGAATCAATGTTTGCAATACATTAAACGCTCTGAAATTCGAATTTAAAATTCTAATTTCTGAGCGTTTTTTTTTTTTTTTGGTTATTTGAATACACAGGAAATCCCCAATTTATTTTTATTCTGTTTGAATAAAGTAAAACTAAAAAGAGGAATCACCAAATTATATATGTTTTTCCCTATTTGTTTTTTTTTTGTCGCATTTATGTACATTTTTGGCTAGTTTATTTGTGAAATTTGATACGCATGTACATATTATTTGGCAGTCTCTATTAAATAGTGAAAGTGTATCATTTAAAATGTTAAATAAACGTAAAAAAAACACTTTATCATTGGAAACGAAACGAAAAAAAACGTCCAGAAATTAGAATAATTCAGAAATTAGAATTGCCTCAAAAACAAAACGGTTCTAATTTGCGAGCGTCTACTGTAATTGTAATTGAAAAAAAAAAAACTCATCTATAATTACATATTCGGCCTTACTACGAGTGTCGTAGTCATAGTCGAAACTAAGTCGAATTAGCTGAAAATTCACTAAAAACGCAACTTTTGAACAATTTTTCAATTGGATTTACCATATATAGCACTCAGATTTAAAAAAATCCAGCATCAGAGTTTCATTTCTTTATAATTTCCATTATATACAAAATCATTTTATATGGAGTCGAAAATTTCGACTACAAATTCGACACTCGTAATCAGGCCGATTATTTGTAATTGCAATTCAAAAAAGAACAATTACAATTACAAGTAATTGAACATTTTTTTTTTATTTAAAAAAATTATTTTTGTATGTATATTGTTAGATATGGTCCTATATAATATGATAAAAAGTATAAGATTAATATTTAGATATAATTGTATCAAACTATGTCCACTTTTATAACATTTTATATAATTTTATACAAAAAGATATAATTTGATGTAATTGGATGAGGACAAAATTCGGATACAATTGTATCGAATTGCATAAAATTGTATCAAATTGTACCAAATTGTATACAATTCGATACAATATGATACAATAAGACGTTCTCATTTTTCGGATATAATTATATCTAATTACATAAAAGATTATATATAATTAAATATAACTTCATATGGCTCCATATCAATTTTTTTTACTTGGGGTTTTATTTTTTGTAATGATCAAAATTTTAATATCTTGTAAATAACTACAAATAACTACAAATAAGTAAAATGGTCAATTTTTGTTATATTTAGTATTAAAAATCATCAAATCTCTCATCAGCGCATGCAAGAGAATGTTTTGTAAAACATTCATTCAGCCCTCTACTACATACATAATCGTGTTTTTTCTAACGTTTTGTCCGTTAAAAATTTAAGATTATTTTAACAGACTTTTCAATTATTTTTATTTCTTCTATGGATTGTTTAAACAATGTTTGAAAATAGATAGTAAAATGCTTTGAATATAATGAATATAATTAATTGTGTTTTCAATTAATTTAATATGTAAAGGGTTCTTCAACAGGGACGCTACAAAAGTAGAAAGACAGGGACAGCAAACGACGCCATATTTTTTGCCGCTCTTTTGACATTTCTCTTCAGTAAGGTTAGCCATTTCATGATGGAAAGATATACGAGCCAACAACGAGTCCAAATTATTAAAATTTACTACCGACATTCGGAGTCAGTGGCCTCAACGTTAAGAGCGCTACGTCCAATTTATGGCCGTCATAATGAATGGCTTCGTCAATAAACAAAATATGCGTTATTGGTCAGACAGCAATCCACACGTACTCCATGAGTCATCATTGCATCCCGAAAAAATTACGGTTTGGTGCGGTTTATGGGCCGGCGGCGTCATTGGGCCGTACTTCTTCTGTGATGATCAAGACCGGCACGTTACTGTGAATGGGAATCGCTACCGTTCAATGATAACCGAATATTTTTGGCCCCAATTGGATGATATGGACTTGGAGGACATGTGGTTCCAACAGGACGACGCCACACAGCGAATGCCACAATCAATTTATTGCAAACCAAGTTTGGAAAACGTGTTATCTCAAGAAATGGTCGTGAGATAACACGTGCGATTTGACGCCGTTGGACTATTTCCTGTGGGCCTACGTCAAATCTATGGGCTATGATAACAAGCCAGCGACGATTGATGAACTACGTACGAATATCGGCCGATTTATGCTTGAAAACCGTCGAAAATTGGGTTCAGCGTCTGGACTTCTGCAAGCGTGCCCGTGGTGGCCATGCAAAAGAGATCCATTTCCATACATAATGGCATCGAACGGAATAAAGAATTTCATTGATATCCAAAACCGTTTTTGTTTTATTTAAAAAAATTTTGTAGCGCTCTTATTGAAGAACCCTTTATTTTAGGTTGTTTTTAGGGATAAAATATTGTGAGTGTATAAATACTAGTGTCCGACCGATTAATCGGCTTCGGCCAAAATTTCAAAATCGGCCTACAGTCGTAATCGGCTATGATTTGGCCAATTACCGATTATTGCCCAAAACAAAACAGACCAAACAACTATAATTTTCACACAATTTTCAGTACGGAAACGCTTTTAGGCTCTTTTTTTATTTTTATTTTAAGTTACCATGATAAATTATTGCTTAAAATATGTCTTTTCCCGTACTTTACCGCGGTAAACCAAAAGGGTTCCCGTACTCAAAAGTGTGTTTATACGGCTTTTTGGGCCTAATAAAAATAATCGCCATCGGCTTACGCCGATTATTGTAAATTTGGCCGATGTTCGGCGTCGGCTTCTGCCCAAAAAAGTGCCTTCGGTGGGACACTAATAAATACTAGTAGATTCATTGATTTTTTTCCTACAGAAAAGCACATATTCTAAGAACATTCCCAGTAGCAAATGGTCGAACTAGTTCTAAAAAGTACTAGATTTTTGACTACGCGGTGAAAAATGTACATATCGGTGATATCAAAAAATGTGATAAAAATCGTGTAACCACCTAATTTCTAATGCATGGATTACATTTGAGTTACATATTTCGATATATATCAGCGCATTGTCACCTGTTTTACAAAATTTATAACAATCTGACCAATTTTTGGTTAATACATAAAATTTGTGACCAATTTTATAGGCCAAATGTAAACTCCGTAACAAGTAACTCATAAGGTTTTTTAACTTTAATAGCTTATATTTAAATAACCAATAAAGCTAAACACTAACTGTAAGAATTTTTATGAAGAGGAAAAGTGACGTTTTTAATAAAAATTAATACATTTTACAAACTTTTTCGTATATCTTAGCTATCACGACTTCAACTCTGTAACGATTTTTCGTCATAATTTTTGATAAAAATGCATATACCAGAATTTTGGAGTTATCTATTATTTATATTCCGAAAAGTATAATGTTATTTATACTCAAATGATCGTTGGACTGTAAGTAATCATCCAGTATAACAGACTTGAAGCTTTTCTGCAGCATGTAACATTCTTGAGATGAAAAATTTTGTAAACTCCGATCCTAATTTTTACACCAAACTATTTAACGAGTAAGAAAAACAATGTCATTTGGATTAACCTTGTAGGCATCATGCGATTTTGTATCGGAAAAAAAATTCTGACAAAGCGTTTCTGAAAGAAAACGAAAAAAGTAACTAAATGTAAACTCCGTAACTGTAAACTTCGTAACCACAATTGTTTACATCAGATTTCATTCAAATAAATGTAGATAAATGTTTAAAATATTTTAAAATAACCACAAACAGAGGTGATTGAAAAGACGATTCAACTAATAATTTTGCGTCAAATCAAAAAAATTTATCAGTTTTTTACCCTAAGCTGCTGGAGCGAAAAACGATTGATTTTGCATTTCATTGGTATTGAATCGATATTTCGAGTCATTACTGACATTAGTTTGACAAATTAAATTTGTTTCACACAATTTAAGAATTTTTTGATCGCGAAATGTTATGTTTTTAATATATTATTTTGTAACTGCGCAACCGCTGTTGGGATTTTAAAAAATTTTATTTTTTTGAAAAGCATTTAAAAGGACCAAAAATACAAAATTAAAAAAAAAAACAAAATTTTTTTCGCGGAATGAATTGTATTTTTATTCGCGAAACCCCCAATTTGATAAACACAAATTATATATTATTGGAAAGCAAGTTGAAAACCCAAATACGAAAAATTAATAAATTGAAGAAAATTCGTACGCAATTTTTTTTGTTATATCTTTTGCTTGCAGAAATGTAAACTCCGCTACAACAAAAAAACTTAAAATTGTGCAAAAAAAAAGTTATTGCGATAACTTGTAGAAGAGATTTGCGACAACTTGTAGAAGAGATTTTTTGCAATTAGGTTTATAATGACTAAAGTTACTGATTCCATTAAGAAAAAACCGAAATATTAACACTTTTTGCTTCTCACAAATTTGGTGCAAAAATTTATCACATTTTTTGATTTCACCCATATATGTACGAACATTTATGGTTCAACCATATACAGATATGGACATATAATTGACACAAATTTAAATTGCGCATAAATTTAAGTATTTTCCAACTAAATATATTTAAAAATGCAAGTTTTATATTTTCTGATTGTTGTTGAAAAAGATGTTTGTCTTAATAGTGCTCAAATGTTCCATTATGTTTTGCTTATTACACTATGCGACAGTCAAAATCGGGATGGGATGAAACCAACGGGAAATGTTATATCGGTCAAAAACAAGTTATACGTGTCCCGGCGTTTCGCTGGGTCACCCCTAGGAATCGATATATATCTTGTTTTTGACATAACTCGAGAACCACTAGTCCGATTTTCCTCAAACAATTTTAAAAAAATTAAAAATTACAATTCCTTTAATCTGTTCATATAACGTTTTTCTATATACTCAACAGTTTTGCCGGTAAAAATAAATGTTTGTTACCGCTACCATAAAAATCAATAACCTTTTGTTTATTACTTTTTTTTTAATATTTTAGGCAAAAAATTATTTTTTCTTCATACATTTATTTTTACCGGCAAAACTGTTGAGTATATAGAAAAACGTTATATGAACAGATTAAAGGAATTGTAATTTTTAATTTTTTTAAAATTGTTTGAGCAAAATCGGACTAGTGGTTCTCGAGTTATGTCAAAAAAAGACCACCAAAGGTCAAATCGATATATCTCGATTCCTAGGGGTGCCCAGCGAAACGCCGGGACACGTATAACTTCTTTTTTACCGATATAACTTTCCCCGGTAGTTTGAACCCACTGACCCCTACCATTTGTCTCACAGTGTTATTTACCGTTATCATTTTTGAGTTAACAATGCTGATTTAAAGTGGACATATAAATAGCACAATTTACTTAAAATAGGCAGTAGTCGTGTAGATTTAATTCAAAGCAATAAATATTTTTCGTAGTTCAAAAATAAATATAAAAAGTTAAAAAATTTTTAAAATGTGATCAGGAAAACATACCACAGGTGAGGAATAGCGGATCATATGGAAAATGTATGAATATGGAAAAAAAGTAGCGCAAATTGCTGAGATAATCCAAAATTTTCGCAAAAAAGCCTACAATGCAATTAATTCTTGTGTTGACGATCCCGATATATTGACTAAGGGTAAAATTCGGAAGCCAAGGCCACGAAAAACAGATAAGCGTACGGATGCAGCTATAGTACGAATGGTGAAAATTGATCCATTCAAGTCACCAAGGCAGATAGCATCGGATATTAATGAAAAATTTAACATGGAAATATCAAGCAGACTTTTCAGAAGAAGACTAAACGAGGCAAATTTTTTTTTCAAAACGACTAACCTTCGCCAGAACCCATAGAAAAATCCCATTAGTGTTTGGAAAAACGTGTTATGGAGTGACGAAACAAAAATTAACAGGATAGGACCAGATAGATGGCAGAATATTTGTTCGTCGTCCTGAAGGCCAAGAGTTTAATCCTCGGTTCACTCAGAAGACGGTAAAACATGGAGGTGGCAGTATTATGGTTTGGGGTGCATTTTCTTGGCATGGCGTAGGTCCGCTTATAAAAATCAATAGAAAAATGGACAAGTTTCAGTATTTAGATATTTTATAAAACCATATGGAGCCATATGCCTTCAACTCCATGCCAATAAAATGGAAATTCATGCAAGATAATGACCCCAAACACTCCTCCAAACTAGTAAAAAAATGGTTTTGTGCGGAGAAGATTGATGTTTTCGATTGGCCAGCCCAGAGCCCTGACTTAAATCCAATAGAGAACCTGTGGAATGAAGTCAAGGTTGAAATCGCCAGGAAAAATTACAAAAATATGGACGAACTGTGGTCGGCCGCACAGGAAGCTTGGTACGCCATCCCCAAAACAAAATGCCAAAAACTAGTGGAAAGTATGGGTCGCAGGTGCGAAGCTGTCATCAGAAACAAAGGCCACAGCACTAAATATTAACGGTAAAATATTTGTACATACCAAAAACTTTAACAAATGCAATATTGAAACCACTTCTTCTCTTTTTTTAAGATTGTGCCATTTATGTGTCCAGCTCATTTCAATGGGTTTTTTTTCTTAATCATAATTTTTTATTTACATTAATGAATTTCAATTAAAGTTTATAGCAATATTAAATGTGCATAATAAACATTTGGAAAAAACAAAAACTTGTTGGTTGTTAATAGTATTTGCAATATAGTAGCATAAGAAAGAATTCATTGTAAAATGTGCCATTTATATGTCCATAGCTGTATGTATGGATCCAAAAAATGAGCTAACATCTAAGTATATGTTCATATATGGAAATATATGAATATATAAAATATATGGTCATTTATACCCACATATTTGTATATTTTGCTGAAATTAATTTCTGATAAAAAAAAACAGCGGTATTCACAAACTACATCGCAAAAGAGTAATTGGCCCGATTTTTTGTATAAAAGTATTTTTTATTCAGAACAAACGCAAAATACAAGTAATATTTTGAAATAGTTTTCTAAAAAGTACTTTTATACTACAATACCACAGACAATACTAAGCCAGTTAATTACTTTTCTACCAGGCAGATTGTAATGCCACTAAAATTAAACCTCCAAAAGTGAACAAGTATGTATGCCTTATATCTGTCTCATTTTCGTCGAGTTTATTTATTATTGATGCCCTCGTTAAGACGTATTCATGCGTCTACTGCTCAATTAAGAATTCCATTTAGTTCAAAAGTTATAAGATTTCTTAAAACAGCGATTTTATTTTATATAATACAGAATTTATTTACTTCAAGTTACATAACCAAAGCCCTGAGGGCCATATATGATTAATAAAATCTACACTCATAAAAAAAAGTTAGTACAAAAGTCTGTAAACGCGTTCTGATTCTATTGAACTAATTTTCCTGTTATTTTGTCTTAAAATTTAGGATTGAGCTAATATTTTTTGTAAATCTAAATTAGCATTACAACTACTTTCATGCTAATTTTTAGTAATTTGTGTTTCTTAACTTTACAAATTTTTTAGCTAATTCAAACCACAATTATTTTCTAATTATTATATTTTTGTGTCTCTGCTATCAATATCACATAGAGATGGCGCTATATTTTAATTTTTTTTATTATAAGATCGTAAAATAGATTGTATCTCGGAAACTAAGAGAGATAGAGCAAAATGGACAAAAATTCGTCACTCTTTACCTATAAAGTAACCCTTCCCAGCAAAACCTTGGTAATGACTGGTCATTACTACATGCATTACTTATTACTTAGATCTCATATCTCATTACCTGTTGAATTACTTTTAAACTGAATGTAATGAGTTACCGATAATTATACCCCACACATTACTATTTCACAATAGCTGAAACCAATAATATATGTTTTAAATCATTAAAAACCATAACTATGGCGTAGCCTAGTGGTTATCGTTTTTGCCTGACAGACATGAGGATCGCTGCTCAACTCGTGTTAACTTCCATTGTTGTTTTTTTTTTTTTTTTGTAATTTATATTAAACATCTATTTATAGAAATGTTGATGTTCATTAAGCAGTATTTAATAACAAGTTTTGTGAAAAATAGACATGTATAACAGTTGCCACTATAAATGTGTACATAAGTTAAAGCATTGAAAATCATAGTGATGTCGTGGTCTAATGGTTAGAGTGTTTGCCTGACAATCGTGGGGTACGCTGATCAATACGTGTCAGCTCCTATTGGTTTTTAAATTTTTATATTTTTTTAAATCTATATTCAACATCTATTTATAGAACAGCTGATAAACTACTTACAGGTAACATCAGTGTAATGACTTTCCTCCAATGACATCACACTTAAGATTTCAATACCTAAAACTCATTACATGGTAATGAAAGGTTTTGCTGGGTTATTAGACACATATACTCCCAGTAATAAGTATGGGCCCGTCTAGGGTCAGATCCCAGAAGTCGAAATTTTAAGCGACATTTTAACAGAAATTTGTAGTTAAATCAGGTAAAATTTCTGCTGAATTCAGCTCAAATTTCCTACCTAATTTAACTGAAATTGTCCGTATATTTAGTAGTATGTAAAATTTAGCTTACCTAAATTTAGCAGACCATGATTTTTAACTTCATTGAAAATTCTGCTGGCGCAAATTCAGATACTATTTCCTGTTATTTTAGCAGAATTTTGAACTATTTGTACGGGCTTTTTTTTACGAATGTACTACGACAAAAAAATAAAGAATAAAACACCATTTTTTCTTATAATATTGACTTAAGAATGCAATTGGTTTGATTATTCCAAAAAATTATCGTTGATAATAGTTTCGGTATGATCGAAATTACGTCAGCAAAACGTTAGATGCAAAAATGTGTAAACGTTGAGTTCTTAATGTTAACAATTATCCATGTTGAAAGTCAAAGTGCATACGAAAAGTCGTCTTAAACATGTTTTTATTCACTTGGAGTTTTTTTTATTAGTTAAAGGAAAATAATGGACTTATTTTTAGGGATTATTGTGGATCTTATTAAGGCGCTCGTGGTAGTATAAATATCTTTTCTAAATTTATTTTAGCTCAAAAGTTATAACAAATTTTCATTATACCAATTTTATACAAATTTTCATTATACCAATTTTATACAAATATCTTAAAATCTCAAAGCTACGATTTTGAATATAAGCGATTATGCGACGCATATAAAACTCGCTAAAAACAGACACTCCCAATGGCGGACCTTCCTTTTTAAAGAACGCAAGCACTAAATTTAAATAGAATTTTTTCCATATTAAAAAAAAAACTGTTAATGATTTGTTCCCTCTCAATTCCGGACATCTTCCTATTAAAACTGTCAAATTTCATGCGACCGTTGCTGTCCTTTATTATAAGGTTGTACTATAAATATAAATTTATGTGACATTTAAATTAGGCGCTACAGATGTTCCTTTTTTATTTATGCCATTAAATATAATTCCATATTTATCAATATATGAGTTCCTTTCACACATATGGAAAAATGTATTCTTCATATACGAGTCCCTTTTGCATAAACTGAATAACATATCGTTGGCTTAGTCGGCAAACCTGTCAAGTCCAATTTTTATGCAAATTGAGTTTTTGATGTAGTATGCTATGTTGTTTTTTCTTGTTGTTATGCAGTGGTAAGCAATTCGGTCAAGTCCAAAAAAAACAAACAAAACATCGAAAACCACATGCTAAGTCCAGCTGAAAACAACACACATTTTGTTTCAACAAATTTCTTCAATCGAATTAAATGCGACTTTTGTTTATTTAAAGATTAACTAAATAATTATTTAGTTATTTTAACTTTTAAGGTACCCAGTGTACAATTGGAGTCCGAAAAGACTCATAAAAGAGCTCTTAGACCTTCTGAAATCATAGATATATGAGGGTGTTTTTCTTCACCGATGAAGCCTCTTTTGAGCGAACTTGTATGACTCATAAAAGACTCCAAATTATGAGCATTGCTGGAAAATTTTGAATTTTCTGAGCCATTTATGAGTCATTTGTAACAAATTTTTGAGTAATTTATGAGCATTGAAAAAATTTTGAATACGCTCATAAATAAGAGTCTATTATGTTTCATTTATGACTCTAAGATTTGAGCACTCTGAAAATGTTCGTCTTTCAGAGTCTTTTATGAGTCATAATTTCTGAGCGCTCAGAAAAATGTTGGCAGGGTAACTATTACTTATAAATTTTTTTAGGAAAAACATTGTTAATTTATAAATTTTATTAGGCGATTGTCAAAAAAAATCTGCTAAGTCCACAAAGTTGAAAGAAAATCTGGTAAGTCCACATTTAAAATAGAAAATTATAAAGAGCAAATCTGCTAAGTCCAAAAAGAGCCTATAAGTCTGCAAAATTTTATTTTGGAATTCTATGATTTTTTGTGGTTAAACAAGATGAACTAAAGAATAAAACTGCGTTTACAGATTTAAAAAAAGTTAGACAGTTTTTTGTCTCTCCTGAAAAATTTAAAAAACGGACTTGACAGGTTTGCCGACTAAGCCAACGATATACTTCCATATTTGCCCATATATGAGTGCCCTTTCTATATATGAAATAACATATGCCTCCATATATGTCTGCATATGAAATCTTTTTCCATATATGGAATCACATATACATACTTCCATATATGTTCATATAAAATCCATATACGTTCATAAAATATCCATAATTGTTCATATGTGTCCATACATAAACCATATATGAACATATTTGAGCGTATATAAGCATTTTTCACCGGGTTTACTACCCGGTGAAAAATGCTGTTGCTGCTGTTTTGGTTTCTGTGTTAGCAAATTTTTAGTCAGGAGCGTGCTTGCAAAAAAAGTTGGTAATTTCAGCAAAAGTTTTGCTAACACTTAGTCGATTGCAAATGAAAAAATCCTTGCGAAAATCACTAAACTTTTTGCTGAATATTAGTAGACTGAAAAAAACTCAAAAAATTTGGAGAAATTTTACTTTAGTTAATTTATTTTTTAAAAAATTAAATATAGAAACTGTGTAAAGTTGTTTGTTTTTTAAATTATCATTTCCGTTGCCTGTACTACATCTTGTCTATCTGGTTGTCGTCCACGCTATAAATGGTTATCAGCACAATTTTTGTAGCAAAATTAATTAGTGAAACATTAGTTCAAAATTAATTTAGTGCTAAAAAAATATAACTAAAAATTTTGCTGAAAACGGATTTTTAGCAAAAAAATTGCTGAAAACTAGTACACTTGATATACAAGACGTTTTACTTATTTTTCAACTAAATTATTTTTTTGAGTTTTGAAATTCTTGTTTGGTTTACATTTGCACTCTGAGTTTCCAAATAAACACTAACATTTTTTATTGTGATCAGAAATCATAAACACAAAAATTTTTAATTTCTTTTGGAAAATGGACTTAGTTATCTCAATAAGTGAAAACTATCGGTCTAATCTACATATGTTTCATCAGAAAGAAAAACATTTGTTTTTTATCTATATAATTTAGGTCTTAACTAACTGCTACAGTTTTATTTGCAAAGAGTCACTCCAGAACTGGTTTTGCGTTCCGTACCAGTTTTGCCCCCTTTTTTCGTCCTTAAATTGTATTTTAAAACTAGTTCTACAACTAGTTACAAAATAGGAGTTTGGTGACAATTGGCGCCATTTCCATTTTCTACAGTTTTTTATATGGAGAGGCGGTAGAACTCGTACTATATATTTTTCTGGTTCAAATAAATTAGTATATAACTGGTTCTGAACTAGTACTTTTTGCTACTGGGTTGTTCTACAGAAAAAAAGATTAAACAAAATTTTTCATAAAGCAACCTCATGCTATTCTGAGTACTTATCATACAGAAAAAAACTCATATTCAGAGGACCCTTAGATTCCTCTTTCCTTAGATTCTGTGAACAATTTCGTATAGAAAAACCCATAAATTCTGTCGATATTCTACAATTGAATACCGCACAGATTATGAGGAAATGTTTCCTATGAACCTCCTTTCTGTTTTAAGGCCTTCGTCCTCATATTTTAAGGACATTTTCCTATAGAAAACCCCTTAGATTTTCGGACTTTTTCCTATAAAAAAAAAACTGTTAGTAGCAATTTCGTGCAATTTTGAATTATTTGTGGCATCACTTTTTTCCTACCTTGTTGCTGTTGTTGCATTATGGCACGTTGTTGCTGCAATAACATTTGTTGATGCTGTTGTTGTTGCTGCTGCTGTTGTTGTTGTTGTATTATAGGCAATTGCGGATGCTGTGGTGGTAAACCTGCCGCTGATGATGGTGCCACATTTGTTGTATATTCATAATAGGATTGTGTAGGATTTTGTTGATTTTGTAATTGTTGCTGTTGTTGTTGATTAAGACCTATAAAATCAGGCCTTCGCGGTTGGGTGGGTGTACCAGGATTTGACCTAAATTTAAATACAAAACTTCAATTATTTTTTATTATTTAAGAGGTCGGATTACTATCCAAGAAGTTCTTGAAAAACAAGACATAAAATTATGGACATACATTAAAAGAAAAACTAAAGCTTTTGCAAAAGAAATTGTAGTTGAAAATTAGTAGTTATAGAAAAGAAAAAGCAGTGCAGGCATATAGTTAAATTGAATAAAATTACAAAGAAAATATACGAGTATATAAAAAATCAACCAATGTATGTTAGAGTGAGAATAACAATTGTAGGTGAAGATGATGGAGAGGTAGGTGGTGATGACAGGAGTTATGTTTTTCTATGAAATCTTATGGTGCAGAAGAATAGACAAATATGTTAAATAGAGTCTCAAAAATAATACTTGTATACCAAGTTTTATTATTTTTTAAGCATAACACGGATCCTTTTAAACTTAAAGAATTTTTAAAGTTTTAAAAACAATGTAAAGCTGATTTCAGTTTATTAAATAAACTCTTACAAAAAAAAAAAAAAAAATAATAACATAATATTTTAATGTGGGTCAAAGTGGGTTTTTTATAATAAAGTTTAAAAAAACAAAGAAATTTGCATATATCAAACATTTTTATTTTGGCCTTTCGCAAATTTTTTTAAAGTTATCTTTTTTTACAAATATTTTAACAAAATATGAAATTTTCTATTTGTAAAAAACAACTTTAAAAAACATCGCGAAAGGCCAACATATTTTTAAAACTTCACAAAAAACGCATGAGGAGTCTGGCTGAAGCAGCGTTGGTTTCTTTAATTAAACTGTGCTAGTTGAAAAGTCCATCCCGGTGGGTAAACCTAATTCGAGTACGCTGAATCCAGTGCTGTTTGAATATTCTGGGTGTAAGGAACCCAAAAAACGCGATTTATCTAACTTTTTTACCGTTTATTTTTACCCAGGTTATTTGTTATTCCCCCAGTCAACTTTTGGTTAAAAATGATCACAATCGGTGCAGCGGTTCAAAAGTTCTGAGTGAAAATATGAGGACACGTCGAAATTTTCTATAAAAAATTGTACATTTTATTGTTTCGTTAAATGTACTGAAATTTGTATTGAAGTGAAAAATATGCATAAAGACTTTTAAGATGTCCTCACATTTTCAATCACAACTTTTGAACCGAAATATCGATTTTGATTATTTTTAACACAAAGCTTCTTAACTAAAAATTAACGGTAAAGAAATTAAAAGATCGAGTATTTTGGGGTGTTTTGAACCATAATTTTCAAATTCAAATATATGTTTTTTAAGAGCTAATCAAGATTGAGCTTACCCGAATTAGTTTTACCCGCTGAGTCTACCTTCATAAAAAGTCAAACTTAATAATAAAAATAACTCTTAATTTGAATTATGAGTTACAAGCAGGGTAAAGTCTAGTTTTCCGTGTAAAAAAGTTTAGATCTAAATATGACTGAATCTAATTAGATCAGCTGCCGGATCATCTTCAGAGATGGGGCAAAATCATTACCTTTACATTTTTATCTCTGTGTAATGGTAATGAAATTTCATTTCCATTTCATGTAATAAAAAAAATTTCATTAACTGCAATGAAAAAAAAAAGAAATCATTACCTTTACTAAAAGCGAAATACTTTTGATTTTTTCTATAGTCGCTTCTTTACTGGGCTTTAAGCGAGGAATTAGCATACCATGAATTCAAATTAAAGGACACGAAAACAGAAAAATATATACCTTTGTATGAAAGTAATGGTAATGAAAATCTATGTCTAATTTTGTAATGAAGAATAAAATTTATTTCACTGCAATTACTTGAATGTAATGGAAATGAAAAAATATTCCATTAGAATAACGTATATGTAATGATAATAAAAATAAGTAATGATCATTAAAAAAATTAACTGATCCTAACTCTGATCGCCTTTTTAATCCTTCGGTCGACAAGTGTTAACGATTTTGTGGGAGATTCAAACTTTAAATTTGAATTTAGTGATATTTTTGGCATCCTGCCAACGTGGAATAACGATGCTTGAAATATGTGATATTTTACTCCTGAGTTACTGTGGTCAAGGAAAACAATACCCGATATAGCACACCGGCTGAAAAGTTCGTAGGATAACCAATAAAGGAAAACATTTTTTTTTAAAATTTGACTTTATTCATCAACATATTCTCCTTTAAGAGTGCTACAATCACTCCAACGCCTTTCTAACATTTCGATACATTTTTTACAGAATGATTTATCTTTGGCCTCAAAATAGGCCTCTGTTTAGGCAATCACCTCTTCATTCGAACCAAATCTCTTTCCAGAGAGCATTTTTTTAAAGTCTGAAAACAGGTTAAAATCGCTCGAAGCCAAATGTGGGTGCGGAAGAAAGTGAAAGTGTAATTCGTTCAATTTGGCCATGGTAGCCAACGACTTGTGGCACGGCGCATTGTCTTCTCAGCAAAATATTGGTAATGACACCTCATTACTGTCTGCATTACCAAAAATGACATATCATTACCTTTTGCATTATTGTATAATATAAAATAATGAATTCCTAATAACGGCCTATTGTATTCATTGTTTCTAAATATAAAATAATGACTTACTCGTAATAGTTTAAATAAGTACTTTTTACACAGTTAAATTTTATACATTTTTATTTATTATATGTAAATATGTTTTATGTTTACATTTTTATGACGAGTCCTAAAATTACACACTAGAGAAAACTTAAATTTTTCTGAATGTATTTCCTTAAGCTAATAGTATTTGCTTAACTCCTTATTTTTAAGAATCAAGTAAGCAATCGGATAACCACTTATAATTCAACTTTTTGTAAGCATGTGTGTAACCACTTATTATTCAAAATCTCATAACTACTTATTTCTCATTTTTTCGTAAGCGAGCGGGTAAGCGTGGCTACTTATAAAAACGACCACGCCAAACAAAAATAATGAGTTTAGACGCCAAAAAATAAGTTGTGCGGAGCTATGAATTTCTATTATATAACCACTTATTTGGTAATGAAAGATTTTGCTGGCTTGGTGAAATAGCACATTTTTCTTCTTCATATTGGGCCGTTTTTTTCGATTTCCTCCTTCAAACGCACCAGTTGGGCTATGTAGCGATCGCTATTGATGGTCTGGCCTTTTTCAGGGTAATCAATGTACAAAATTCCAGCCGCATCCCAAAATACTGATGCCATAACTTTTCCAGCTGACTGTTGCGAGTTTGGCTTCTTCGGGCGAGGTTCGCCAGTTGCTGTCCACTCAGCTGACTGCCGATTCGACTCTGGGGTGAAGTGGCAGATCCAAGTTTCGTCCATTGTTTCATACCGACGCAAAAAGTCCTTTCTATCTCGCCGAAACAGCACCAAATTTCTCTCAGAATAATCGACACGTTGTTGTTTTTGGTGCACTGTGAGAAAAATTTCTTAAATTCAATGAAAAAGCTTCATATATTTTATGAATCTAGTTTTAATGAAACTTTTTCATGGAGTGTATGAAACTTTTAATAAATAAAATGAAATTTTTGACAATAACTTATGAAAAATTCCATTAATTAAATGAATAGTTTCAATGGACGAGTTCTAGTGCAATTTCATTGGTTTTATGCAAAAATTCATTAGTATCATGCAAATAATTCTCTCAGTGTATATAAGCGTTTTCATGCACTTTTTTCATACTATACTTCTACCTAAGTATGATCTATAGTGAAGTTTTAAGGGGACAAATTCAAAATTTGTGTTAAGACTTCATTTTAAACGACCCCCATTAAAATTTCGACAGAGACAATTAAGATTGGTTTTCATTTGCTCCCACCTCTCTAATTGTCCCAAGGGTTCCCCAAGAGGAGTCAAATGTATAGCCCACGAAATTTTTTCAACTCCAACATTTTGTTGGAACATACCTACCCAGCAAAATATTGGTAATGACACCACATTACTATCTGCATTACCCAAAATGATGAATCATTACCTTTTGCATTATTTTATAATTTAAAATAATGACTTCCTTAATAAACAATAGGCCCTTGTATTCATTGTTTCTATATATATAAAATAATGACTTACTCGTAATAGTTTAAATAAGTACTTTTTACACAGTTAAATTTTATAAAAATTTTATTTATTATATGTAAATATGTTTTATGATTAAATTTGTATGAAGTGTCCTAAAACTAAAACTTAAATTTTTCTGAATTTACTTCCTTAAGCTAATAGTATTTGCCTAACTCCTTATTTTTAAGAATCAAGTAAGCAATCTGATATCCACTTATAATTCAACTTTTTTTAAGCATGTGTGTAACCACTTATTATTCAAAACCTCATAACTACTTATTTCTCATTTTTTCGTAAGCGAGCGGGTAAGCGTAACTATTTATAAAAACGACCACGTCAAACAAAAATAATGAGTTTAGACGCCAAAAAATAAGTTGTGCGGAGCTATGAATTTCTATTATATAACCACTTATTTGGTAATGAAAGATTTTGCTGGGTATCCTCTATCTTCCCCCTACAATTATTTTATTTTTTTTTATGAAATCAGCTCCTACCGTTTCCATGGTTTCCCCTAGAGGGATCAATTGTAAGACCGACACCAATTAGTTTTTCTCATCTAATATTTTTTCCGAACATACCTATCCTCTATCCTATAGCCCCTAAGGGGGCTCCCATACAAAAATGTAATTTTTATAAAATTTGCTCCCACTGCTCTAACTGTCCCAAGGATGCCCCTAGAGGAGTGAAATTTATGACCGACCCCCAATATTTTTTCGACCCCATAATTTTTTCCGAACATACCAACCCTCTATCTTCAACACTTAAGGTACTAATGTGTAATGACTTACTTAACTCTATAAAAGTATGTACTTATTTTAGCTAACTAGTGAATGTAATATTACAAGTAACTACTTATTTCAGTACTTCCTTCGTAATCACTTATTTTAGCCTATACGATTTACGAAACCATTTACCCCCAATGATACCCCCATGTTAAAATAATGTGTTATGCGACCAAAGTGTAAGTAGTTACAATTTTTGGTTTCTTATTACATTTCCTTTTACCTGGTAATAGAAGCTTTTGCTGGGATATTAATACTTTTATGGCAATTTTTTTATATTTTGTTTTTTTTTTTTATTTCTATTAAAGATCTATTATGAAAGATATTACTATGAAAATAATCATTATATCTTTTAATAACATATTCCCTAGATTCCTTAAATGTTTTATAGCGTAACAGGCATGCATGATATCAAAAACATTTTTCATCATATATTTTCTGAATGTCATAAATATTTGTTTTCAGTGCACTTGAAAAAAATATCAAAATAACCGCTAAGCATGGCACTCGTCGCTGTCTCATTGACGACTAAATTAAAGAGCATAAGAATATGTGTGAATAAGTAAATTCACAATTGTGCTTTGAAATGCGCACCACTGCCAGTGCTGCCAACAAATTTTCAAAATAAATGGCTAGATCAGACCCAAAAATCGCTAGAAAAACACTAGATTTATAAACAGTGCCAGAATTTAGCGATTTTATCGCTAGATTGTCGAAAAATGGTACTTAAAGGAGTTTTTTACTCAAAAATTTCTTTAATATGTTCATAAGAAGTGTTATAAACTTATAAATAATAAAACATTTTACGATTAAGCTGCAAATAATGAATCCCGGATTTCATTGAGTATTAGTATTGAAAATATTCAAAAGAGTGCATTCTACGGTGAAAAACTACATACCCATATTTTTATCGAAATGTGTATTTTTAGAAAGTTTTTTTTACTAAAATCGTTTAAGAAGTTGTTTTTTTTTTATAATAAAAGAATATCAATATGCGAATTTTACAATATTTTTCAACATAAAACTGATTTTTGAAAATTATATTACGGCTGATAAAAAATCGCTAGATTTTTGGCTACTACCCAGGAAAAAAAGTGAGGAAAAAGAAATAGTAAAAACATAACAACAGTTGAATAGGGAGTAGTGATAATTTGTGGTTTTCACTGATGAATTTAACATTGGCTTGTCATAGGAGGGAAGTTGTTCTTTTTTGAAACAAATTATGTATATTTGAACCAATTTTCACTTGTTTTTATTTTAATTTAATTACAAAAAAAAACATCATGCATCGTGTGGGGTTTGAACCCACACTCGTTGGCATTTCAAGCAGACGCTCTACCCCCTATGCCAGGGGTGGCAAGACTTTTTTTCTGCGTGCCAGAAACGGACAATTTTTTTTTGCAAAAGTTTTCCGCGTGCCACCTTAATTTTAGTTGTCTTTTAAAAGTCCTTTTTTAAAAATTATTAAAATTTGGAAAATTTTTAAAAATATCGCAGAAAAATTAAATAACATCCAAGAAACGACGTAAAAATGTTTGAGGGTTATTTAATTTTTTGGGTTTAATTGAGATTATTTCATTATGAAAAAATCCCCAATGAAATAAAATTAAAATATTTTTGACATTATTGCCTTTTACTTTTTTGAGGGGTTATTCCATTTTTGGTGTACCGAAAAAAGTACGTAGTGGCATAGTAAATAAAATCCATAGTGAATTTATATTTTATAAAAATCAACTATCTTAATCATGAACAACTATGAACAAAGTCGAAAAAATTGTTTTTAGGTTGATCTAAAACTTCAAAATATTTCTTCTTTCAATAACAGATAATAATATACAGAGTATATAAAAAACCACAATATTTTTTTGTAAGTAAATATATTTATGGCTTTAATTACAAAATATCTCAAAATTTTTTTATATTTTACAGATGAAGACCACGCAAATTTTTAAGAACTTCAAAATAATGAAATTAGTAAAAGGCCACGTTTTGCAATGTGTGGGAGAAGCAGAAAGCAAAGAAGAAAGGTCAACGAAGTAGTATGAATAATAATTTAATATGTAAATATTGTAAATGGTAATAAATTTTTATGAAAGGTTGTAGTTGTGTTTTTTTGGGAAAATAACGTAAAATGGCAAGTTACATGGTTTCTATTCACTATTTTTAAATTGCACATAGTTAACACTTACTACCCCAGTGTAGAAAATCATTACTAGATATGTGGTTATGTAACTACATACTTGGTAATGGTAACTAGTTACTTTTGTTATTACATTTCTTATTACCTTTATATGGCGATGTCGCGAAAAATAATGAGTTGTCGTTACACACCAGCATACGAAAAATCAAAAAATATATCGTTACCTATGTGCTTACCAGTACTGACAAAAAGAATGAGTATAAAAATAGATTTTCTAAAAAATAAATTATATAAAAAAAATATTTTTTATTGTATTTTTTTTTTTAAATAAAATTTGCTGGTGCGGGAATCGAACCGGGGTCTACAGATTGCCAGTCAACAGCTCTACCATCTGAGCTATATCGACATGTAATATTTAATAGATAAAAACACAATTGACCTGCTGCACACAAGTGAGCTTACTCGCCAACATACAAAAAATCAAAAAATATGTGGTTACATACATATATCCTTACCAGTGTTTAAAAAATATTGAGTCTAAAAATAGATTTCAAAAAATTTTCAAAAAAATCTAAAAAATTATTTTCTGTTTGAAATAATGATAAAAATAAGTCATTATCAGTAACTCATTATTATATGTTTTAAAATAATACAGAAGGTAAGTGGGTGTCATTACTGGTAGTCCAAAAAATAATGATATGTCATTACCGTTTCTACACTGGGTAATTAGTTGTTTTCGATGTAAATATTGTGAAAAGGAATAAGGGGTGTGTTTCTGTAGAAACCAGTTATTAAATTTCCTTTAAACCAACAAAAAGTAAACTCCATTTGACTGTGTAATTTGCAATAAGTTTCTATTTTTAACAAAATAATTTTATTTGAATAAGCATAAAATCTGTGAAAAATTGTTAAAATAACACATACCAAATTATCAATATCATTTTGAATAATTAGAAAAAAGCTGAACAAAAAATAATATACGGCCAAAGTGCTGCTACATTTAGCTTTCATTTTGCATTCAATTATTTATGTAATTTGTGTATAAAATTGGTTAAACCACCAGGAGCAGTAGTTAATAGAAAACGTATCCATAAAAGTAAAATGGAAATTAAACAATAAAAACCACTGCCAATAATAACTACAGGCAACAACAGCAATTTTGTGCGAACTTGGAAACGTCTGGTATCATCAAAATTTAGAAATACCCATACAGAACTATTACCCAGGAGAGCAATACGCACTTGTATAAATTGTTGCAGAATATATTGAAACAATTGTAGCAAATACTGTAGGGCCTTGGACACAATTAGACCTGCAATAAGTCCTATTAGCATTATAAAATTTATATCACCCAGATAATAATTTTGTGGCCATTTTCTTGTTTTGGTAACTGGTGTTGCAATAGGATTATCTTCTAGTATATTATAATCTATATCATTTGCTTCGGCAGATAACAATGATGAGGATATATTTTGAGACTCAACAAATGTAGCATCAACCAAACTTTTATGATGAAAAGAAGATCGTGGTGTATCAGAATATTTTACTTTTATAACTGAAGTATCTTTACTACGTGATGTTTTGTCATCACTTTCATTTTCATCGCTTTCATCTACGACTTCGGGCATTATCGACATTCGTTTTGGAGAGAAAATCAATTTACTTTTAGTTTCTTCGTCCAATGATTCTCTGGAAAATAGTCTTTTATAATTTTTCGAAGATTCCTCTTTAGTGATATGTTTGAAGTTGTTTTTTGTTGAAGTAATATTATCTTCTCGGCTATTGAAATCCATACATTTTTCTTTAACTACATGAAATGGAGTGGAGCTTTTCAAGTTATTAAATTTAGCACTTAATGCTAAATTATGAAGTTGATTTTGTTGTTTTTGTTGTTTTTGTGTTGTTGCTTCTAAAATTTCTTTACTTGATTTGATGCCGTTATCCTCCAATGGGACACTGAATTTAAAATTTGATATTTTTGCATTCATATTTTCAAATAGTTGATATCGATTTAAGTAATTTTTAGTGAATTTCTTTTTATTATTTTTGTCTTTTTTTTAATATTTTTTAGTTATGTATTTTTTTGTTCTGATATTTTATCTATTTCCAAAATTTTGATGTTCTTCGACGTTTATTTCAAATATTACTTTTTGTTTTAAAATTTTAAAAGTGGTACAGCCACAAGAAAATTTGTCAGTTACTACAAATAAATAAAAAGTGTATTATTTTCGAATGTACTATGATTAAATACAACTTAAGATTTTTTATTGAAAATGTCTTTGTTGTTTTTCAAAATATTCTCCCTTCCCTTTAGAAAAACGTGTAAGGCCACACAATGTAATCGATTTGGTGTACTTCACTTTGTGCGTACTTACGATATGGGATACCTGTGTATAACAATTGTATATGAAACACAAAATTTTTGAAAATTTTCAAAAATTTTGTCTAACTTACATGCCACTATACTTGAGTGTATTTACGAAGTATATTGGCTTGTACGCCAATACAATGCGGCCATACCCTGGGTAAAGTAAGCCAGCTTGTGTGTAGAGTTTGAAAGTACTCGGAGATACTTGCGTGTACTTACTAGTATCTCCGAGTGCTTTCAAACTCTACACACAAGCTGGCTTACTTTACCCAGGGTATGGCCGCATTGTAATGGCCCACAAGCCAATATACTTCGTAAGTACACACAAGTATAGTGGCATGTAAGTTAGACAAAATTTTTGAAAATTTTCAAATATTTTGTGTTTCATATACAATTGTTATACACAGGTATCCCATATCGTAAGTACGCACAAAATGAAGTACATCAAATCGATTACATTGTGTGGCCTTATACGTTTTTCTAAAGGGTTATGAACTTTATACTTTTTCAAACATTTGAACAACTTGTCATATCATTTATTCCATTCCGCGTGAGACACCTCCAAAACATGGTTTTTAAATGCATCTACGGCTTTTTACGTGCCGAAAATCGTTGTCCACGTAGTTTACAAGGAACAGTAACTGGGGCCAAGTCAGGGCTGTACGGCGGACGACCCATTACTTAGGTGTTTTGAGTGTTCAAAAATTCACTTGTTTGAGCCAATGTGTGAGAGCTCGCGTTGTCATGGTGAAGAATTATCCGTTTTTAGGGGTTGGTTTTTCTCATTTCTCCGAACACTTCCGGAAAAAAATGGTATACCATTCAGAATTAACTGTTCGACCAGTTTTTCCAAAAAAAAACTGGCGATTATTTGTTTCGAAATGCTTCGAGAACGAACAACTTTAGTTTCGTTCATCATGAAACACTAGTACTGAGATTTTGCTGGGCATACAGTCGACTGCTGTTTAGTTTCAAGCTCATACATTGAGAGAATTATCTGTATGATATTAATGAATTTTTGCATAAAACCAACTAGGTTTCACTGGAACTTTTCCATTGAAACTTTTCATTGAATTAATGCAATTTTTCATAGAAAGTTGCTAAAAATTTCATTTTATTTATTAAAAGTTTCATACACTCAATGAAAAAGTTTCATTAAAACTGGATTCATAAAATATATGAAGCTTTTTCATAAAAAAACTTCTTTAGTTCACTGAAAATTTTCATTAAAACTCGTCCAGCAAAATTCCCCCTGTGTATGCATAGATCCATGATTCGTCACCTGTAACGATTTTATACACGTCTCGAAAACTCTATAATTGGGTTTTCGTTCCAAAACACTCTCCAAAGCTTTTATTTTAATACACACACCCAAATAAACATTTTTCTACCACCTGTTATTTGTTTATAAAATGATTTTTTTTTTTTAATGTATGGTTAATAGGGTTTTTCTTTTTCCGGACTTTTTCATTTCCCGGGACAGCGGGATTTTTTTCGGAATTTCCCGGGATCCCGGGAATTCCCGCTCGTTAGAAAATATATAAATTCGACATATATTGTAATTTAAAAACTACTTTTTGGTTAAACACCGTTCGACAAAGTTTATCTTTTGGTTGTATTCATGAGAAAATGTTCTGAAAGGAGGGCTAAATATCCATGTCTTCCACTTTGTCCAGGTCAATTCGTTTAACAATTTAAATCGTGAATTAGTATTTATGTAATATATTTATATTAGGGCGGGTCGATTTAATAATCGCCCATGGCTCAGTGAAAATCGTATTCTAGGGATCAAAATAAGAAACTTTGCCGAAGGAACCACACCTCTAAAACGAATTCTACTACTTTTGTCCCGTAGGGTCAAGTTTTGAAAAATCCCACTTTGACCCATTTAGAGTGCCCCAATCGAGTCCAAATGTATGACCGACCCCCACTAACTTTGGAGGGCCGATCCACCCATGCCAGTGGCACACCCCCTGGAACTCCCCTGGGGGGTTCCCAATACAAACATTTTAAAAAATCACCATTTTTGGCACTTTATTTTATTATTTTTTATTTATTTTATTTATTTTTATTATTTTATTTATTTTTATTATTTTATTTATTTTTTCTCTTTAGAAATTTATTTAGTCAGAACATATGTAAATGAAAAAATTAATTTAACTTAGTAATAGAAAAGAAAATAAAAAAAATTACTATTTGAAGTCTTTTTTGCTTTCAAGTCTGGGCAATTTCGCACGGCTCTCTAATGTCGTCACCATAACATCCTCTACATTTTCCGGTATAACTCGTTTGGAAACGCTAGCTAGCAATTGAACGTGTCGTTCTGTTGCAGGTCGTAAAATAGGTTGTGTGGGTTTTTTAAGCCACCACAAGACACAGCTGCATGTCGTAAACTTACTTAAGCTAAATCGGTTACAGGTAGAATTGAGCATAAAATTATCATAAAGGATTTTCCAGAAGTAATAAAAGGCGCACTTGCTTAACAGAATTTGTGGTCAGATTAACGTTTAATTTACATGTAAGTACTTTATGGGCAGTTTTGACAACAAAATTGGTTACAGGTAGAATTGAGCATAAAATTATCATAAAGGATTTTCCAGAAGTAATAAAAGGCGCACTTGCTTAACAGAATTTGTAGTCAGATTAACGTTTAATTTACATGTAAGTACTTTATGGGCAGTTTTGACAACAAAATCGGTTACAGGTAGAATTGAAATTACCATTTCATTCTTATTACCTCGTCTCCTAGACCATATATAACGCAACAGTTTTTGTGAATGCATTAAGTCGTTGTGAAGAACTCGAAGTGTGAAGTGCTAATTTGAGATAAAAAAATATTAAAAAAAAAATCATTCCAAATCAAGAAGTTTACAATGAATCCACCATCCTCTACACCGCAAGATGAAGCAATAACAACATCAACAACTATCGAAAACCCAATGAGTCATATACCCAGGCATGATGTTACTGTTTTTGGTGTGTCTACTGATTTGACTGATCTTAATTTACCAACCCATCTGGATATCTTGAGATATTATTTTTACTTGAGCGAACAAAAAAAGTTGTCCTATAAAGCATTCACTATTCAAGTACAAGATAAGTTGATTGGAATTTGGGAAAAACTTGGTATGGAAATAATTCTGAAAAAAAGTGTATGTAATAAATTGAATAGATTGCTTGACAAATATCAAGAGCAAATCAAGAGAAGAAACAAACCCCAACAATTTACAGAGTATGTAAAATCTCTGGAAACAATTTTTTTCATTGGAACATGTAAATGCGATTTGAAGGCAGCTCCATGTGCATGCGGTTTGGTTCCCGAACGCCTCAAAGAGTTTATGCACGATCAACATAATCAGAGAAGTCTAACAATGGATGGATTTGCGATGGAAATTGAAGAGCAAGGAGCAACGTCTATGTCATCAATGCCAACATACCAAGATCCCGATGATTCAACATACGCACCGCCACCGGTTCAAGAAGATTTGGATATAAGCACAAGTTCACAATACACACAGAGATACGATTGTTTTAACTTTGCCTTGGTATGTGACAGATTTGGCGTGCCTGATAGAGTAGCATCAGCAATGGGAACAGCTCTTTTCCAAGATTTTAAAATGAAAGATATCCATGGCAAACCTCTCATCATGGATAAATCGAAAGTTCGCCGAGAAAAAGAGAAATGCAGACAAGAAGTGCTTCGCAAACGGTTAGATGATACCAATTTGTTAGCATTTTCATTCGATGGCAGAAAAGATGATACTTTAACGAGAGATACAATTGATGAGAAGTATCATACTAGAATGGTAAAAGAACCTCATCTTGTTATTTTGAGAGAACCGAATTCTGAATTGATTGGTTACGTAAGACTGGAACATGAAACCGCTGAATACAAAACAACCAAATTAAATGATTTTTTCAACGATAAAAATATATCACTGGATGCATTAATTGGCATATGCACTGACGGTGAGCCAACAAGCACTGGCCCAAACGGTGGAATTATACGACGATTCGAATTGCTGTTAAAAAGACCATTGCATTGGTTCGTTTGACTTCTACACTTCAACGAACTTCCGTTTCGGCATTTGTTTGAAGCTTTGGATAAATCAACCAGCACTGGACCAAGATCGGCAACCGGAAAATTGAGCCGTCAAATCGAAACTTGTGAAACTCTTCCGGTAAGTTATTGCTATCACTCATTTATTATAATTGTCAACCGTTTTTAATTGTTTTATTTTTATATATTTTCAGGTGGTGGACGGCTTTCAGAAAATTGAGTTGAAAAATATGCCCCCTGCTCCAGAAAAAATTGAATTTTCCACCGATTCCAAGTACTTATACGACATGGCCCATGCAATTTCTAGCGGCGTGGTTTCAGTGGATCTGGCAAACATCAAACCAGGGAAAATTGTACATTCTCGGTGGCTCACCAAGGCCGCTAGACTATTACGATTATATGTGACAACGGAAAATCCAGATGCAAATTTAAGAATACTGGTTGAATTTATAATTACATGTTATGTGCCAATGTACTTCAATATCAAGTATTACAGCTCTGTCGTGTACGGTAGTAGATTATTTTTCAAATTCATTAGTTGGTCAAGATTTCTAGAACCTCGTTTACGCAAAATTGTCAATAAAGTAATTACAGATAATTCATATTATGCGCATTCGGAAAATATCTTGTTATCAATGTTGTTTGATGATAGCAAAGAAAAGCGCGACTGTGCTATCAAGATAATTCTACGCTATCGAACCGATGTTGACGACCCAACGGGACTTAGACCTTATAAAAAATCAGATATAAACTTTTATTGCACAAGTTACACGGAAATGATCAATATGAATGACATAAATGACGTATTTGAACCACCATTCACGCGAAGCATTCCATACGATACTTTGAAAGAATATTTAAATCAAGATGATCCACCGTTTAATGATCCAAAAATTCCATCACACATACAAGAAACAGAACGACACGTTCAATTGCTAGCTAGCGTTTCCAAACGAGTTATACCGGAAAATGTAGAGGCTGTTATGGCGACGACATTAGAGAGCCGTGCGAAATTGCCCAGACTTGAAAGCAAAAAAGACTTCAAACAGTAATTTTTTATTTTTTCTTTTCTATTACTAAGTTAAATTAATTTTTTCATTTACATATGTTCTGACTAAATAAATTTCTAAGGAGAAAAAATAAATAAAATAATAAAAATAAATAAAATAAATAAAAAATAATAAAATAAAGTGCCAAAAATGGTGATTTTTTAAAATGTTTGTATGGGGAACCCCCCAGGGGAGTTCCAGGGGGTGTGCCACTGGCATGGGTGGATCGGCCCTCCAAAGTTAGTGGGGGTCGCTCATACATTTGGACTCGATTGGGGCACTCTAAATGGGTCAAAGTGTGATTTTTCAAAACTTGACCCTACGGGACAAAAGTCAACAGTTGGGGGGTAGTAGAGTTCGTTTTAGAGGTATGGTTCCTTCGGCAAAGTTTCTTATTTTGATCCCTAGAATACGATTTTCCCTGAGCCATGGGCGATTTTTTTGCCTCCCCACAAATCGACCCGGCCTAATTTATATGGAAGGCCGTCCTAATTAAAAAAAACTCTTAGTAATATATTAATTAAATATTAATTTCGCGGTTTAAGCTGTTAAACGAATTGATATAGAAAAGTGAAAGACACATATTGGAATTGTTAATGGGTGCAAACTTGTGTCGGACCAGTTTTGTAGTCAGAACTAAAATCAATTGTTTGCTTAAATATTTCTTATACATGAAATCCAAAAATTTCTGTTTCTAGATATTTTGTTTTTTTCTATGCAGATTTTCAGAAGTATTCGTCTAGAATTAGTTTTATAAAAAAGTTTAAAAGTGAGCATTTTTCACATAAATTTTTAGTCAAATTCGCCTAAATTGTTTTATAAAAGTACCCAGGTAGAAAATTACAAAGGGGCCAGCACTGGCAAAGCACCGAAATGGGTGGTATGAGTGCTTGTTAACAGCGCTTTCCCAACGCCCAAATGATAACACCGTTCCACGGTGGTGCCAATGCTTTACCAAGCCCTGGGAAAGCACCCATAAACATAAAAATCAAATGCTTTGCCAACGCTCAAATAAAAAAATTAAAGTGCTTTCCTGACACCCAAATGATAACACCGATCTATTTAATGCTTTGCAAAGTATTGAGATAGCATCAAGAAACATAAAAATCAAGTGTTTTCCCTGCCACCAAATTATGAGCCCTCATCACTGAAGAATTTTAAATTACTCTAAAAATCGTCGATTCTTCTCTTTTGGAGTTTCTTTTTCAAAAACAAGATAATGTTATAGGAAAACAAGTGCTGGGAATTCACCCTTTTAAAGCGTTGGGAAGGCGTCCAAATTTAGTGCTTTGCCAGTACTTCTTTTTGTAAGACCACGGTCTACTTGCGCTTGGCCGGTGCTTCTTTTTTGTTACCACACATAATTTCCACCTGGGTAGACACTAAAATATTAAATAGTTTCATAACCTTAATTAGTTTTCTTGAATAGAAATTTTTTATGCCACAACTCCTTAAAAAGAAATTATTTAATTTTCATATTTAGTTGCATTTTAAATTAGCATATAAAAAATTCAAAATAATTTGAAAAAGCATCTGATGTATTTATTATTTTAAAAATTAATAATATTTAAAAAATATATTTAAAATCAAGGAATAGAAATTGAACTTTAAATGAAATTATTTGAAGTAAAAGAAACTCAAAATACTTATGTTAATTGAAAATACGAAAAAATTACTATTTTTTAACTTTAATCCCTAGTTTATTGGAGGTATTTGGAACTGAAATAATGATGTTGAAATGTTGTATAAGGCTGGTTACACTAAGTATAAGATTTTCGGTACGAATTTACTTCAGTACACGTGCAAAACACATAGGCAGGCAAGGTTGCAAAATCTTTCCGAGAATCTTGTAGTTTAAAACAGCCTATATAAATATTGCTTTATTTGAACAAATATCATCATCTTAAAGAAGAAAAAAATTCCCGAAGGACAACTATTTTAGTTTGTAAATTTGGTAATTGCTAATATAATATTTTTCGGTTTACTAAACCAAATTCAATTGGCATCCAAAAACAATTTGGCTTAATTCAGTTTATTAAATTTTAAACCGTATTTTTTAATTTTAAATATTCTTTATTTAAATTATAAATAAACATTTTGTTTTATTTTTTGTGCCGAACGTAGGGGTCGCTATTTTACATTTTTCGTTATATCTTTGTATTTACAGTCGGATCTTAAAGTAGGATACATCGATGTTTTTCTCTCGAGGGGACCAACGTTTTGCTCTAAGGACCATTGACCTCAAGTATCCCGTTCTAGTATTTACCCACCACATCTCATTTGCTACCACTCTAATGTACAACCCTATTGTCAGAAAATTAAAGCTCGCAAAAAATCATTAAAATTTTACTACGGAAGTTTTTCGATGAACATAGAATTTTTTTTATTATTGTGGCTGCCGAACGTAGGGGTCGCCCTTTTAAATTTTATTTCATTGGATTTTTCCTTTATAGCAAAACACTGGACTCCTCGACGCAAAAAAATCGATATATCACACTCTAAAATCCGACTTTAAATGCCGAAGCTATAACGAAAATTTGAAAAAGGCGAATTAAGCAAAGATTTTAGTTATCTTCATTTAACATTGGAAAATTTTTATTAAAAATTCCCGAGGGTCCAAGGGCCCGCCAAGGTCCATTTTAGAGATAACCCCTTTCGTTGAGATATTTTATGGTTAGGGGTAGTCGAAATTTTCATAAATTTTGCTCTTTCTCTCTAGTTTTCGAGATATGGGCCATTTTAAAAAATCGGAAGGGAAAGCGCCATCTTTAAAACTTCGGATACATTGGTGGCGTCATCTACCGCGTAATAACAGTAACTTGAAAATATAATATTTTAACAATAAATTGTGTAAAATTTAACGAATGGGTTCTTAAAAATTATTTATAAATAATTTTAAAAATTAACGCTCAAAATTAGTTAAGGTACTGAGGGTTTTTAGTATTTTGTTAAATGAAGATAACTAAAATATTTGCTTAAATCAGTGTTTCAACTAAAAATTTGTTTAAAATTAGTCAAATCGATTTGAAACCGGTTTGACAGATTTTCTACTAACGTATTATTTTAAGTGTAGAAACAAAACGTTTTTTACAATTGTTTGTTTTAGGCATTGAACAATGACAAGTTTTCTCTTGTTGCTTTAGTCAATAAAGGAAGACTAAAGAAAACGGAAGTACACACTAACATTTTGCAGTTAAAAATTTTATTAAATAAATAAAATAATGAGGTTTGTTTTATACTATTATTATGTGAATACTAATAAATATTGTTTTTCTTCTACTTTGATTCAAGTAAATTGTACCTGCAGGTAGACGATAAAAAAAGGAACCAAACAAACAGCTGGCACACATATTGGCAAGAAATAATTTTAAAAGTGATGTTTAGTGTATATAGTGTTTTTCGATTGTGCAATTTATTCGAAAACGAGTAAAAAAGTTAAAGTCGGGCATGCCGACTATATAATACCCTAGTTAAAAGCCAACTAACGTTTGGATCCGAAATTCGAACTTGTGTCAAAATTTTATATAAAATGATAAAAGAAGAGAAAATCGGAAATATAGACCATATGGGCGTTATGTCCAAATACGGACCGATCCAATCTAGAACCAATAAGCTTTTGCCTTGCGACCATGAGAGTCAGCGAACCAAATTTCATTAAAATATCTTCGTACTTGCAACCTGCATCGTATAAACAAGCCAATTTTGGAGGGACCCCTTATATGGATACTAGGTCTAAACATGGATCGATTATAGGTCGGTGTACCAAATTTCATCGAAATATCTTAATATTTGCGACCTGAAGAGTGCGCACAAAAATGCATGGACAGACAGACGGACGGACCAACGGACGGACAGACTGACGGACATCGCTAAATCGAAACAAAAAGTGATTCTGAGTCGATCCGTATACTAAAAGGTGGGTCTGGGTCCAATATTTTTTGGTGTTACAAACAACAACACAAACTAATTATACCCTACACCACTACGTGGACGATTCGATTTTTTTAAATGCAAATAAAAATCGAGCCTTTTGAAAACAGCAGTTTACAATTTTTTAGCAAATATTTCTGCTGATTTTAGGAGGATAGTTTGTTATTTGCATTCAACTAAATTTAGCTTAAAAATGGCAAAAAATTTGTAGATATAACAGATTATTTTTGCTATTTTACAGTATAATTTGTTATTTTCTATTAACTAAAAGTTAACTTAAATATAACTGAAATTCGGTAAATTTAACAGTTTTAATTTTGCTGTTCTTATTTTACTAGTATTTCCAGATTTATCTCTATTTTTACAGATTTATTTCTATGAGTGTAACGATATATAAGACTGAAAACTAACATTTTTTAGAGTTTTCGTAAATCTTTCACCCATTTTCGTAAATTTCAGATAAATTTTTTGCATGAGCTTTGAAAAGAAATATAATTTAAAATTATGAACTTGTTCAAAACTTAAGTCAAAAAGAAAATAGAAAAAGGGGTTTGAAAAAGGCAGCTGTTTAAAAATAAGTTGCCGTATGAAGGAGTTAAGGTAATTTTCTCGAATATTACCGATTTTTAGATATTTCCCATGGATTTAGAGAATTAAAGTGGCCATATTTGAGTAAAGTACAGTTGAGTTATCAAAACAGCAGTCGATTTAAATTCTTCTTCCGTCGGCAAAAATCGCCACTTTTTCGACACCGTTCTTTATGAAAGCAAAATTTTGTTTATTATGCTGGCTACACACGAAGCAACATTCGTTGAAACATGTGTTTTATTTTTGTTTACATTTTTTAATACAGACGATGCCACAGTTGAACAATTTCAACATGAAACATTGATACAGACAATAAAACATGCCCATGTGCTGACGAGTGTGCCTTCGTGTGTAGGCAGCATTAAAATTTTAGTCATTTTAGTTACATCTAAACCGGGAACCCAATTATGTAATTTTTCTTATCCCAAATACAATTTAGCAGAAAATAATGTCTGGCAACTACAAATTTTGTAATAAAACAAGTGTTGGTTAATTAAAAAAAAAAAAAAAACAAATTAATGAATGTTAACTGTGAGAGAAAAATTACTCATAACTAAAACTTTTCTTTAGCTTAAAAATTAAATGAAATTTATTTTTGATAGAAAAATGGAAAAAAAGTTTACAAACACAATTTTTTCATAATGAACTTGAAGCTGAATATGTTTTTTTTTTCGTAAAAAGAAACAAAATTAACAAAAAAGAAAAGAAACTCACCTCCATTTTTAGGTGAAAAATAAATAGTTTTTTTTTTAGTTGTAGAGGTAGTAGAGGTAATAAAAAACACATGTGATAGTAGAAGATGTATAAAACAATGGACGGATTAAATTTGAAAAAATTAAAATTAAATTATAATAATTAAATAGTAGTTGGTGCTTAACTAGGAAAGGAGGTGATGTTTTTACAAGATATTGATATTTGGTGAGTTGAGAAGTTGTGTATGTGTGCGCGCACTCTCATTTTCGATTTTCTCTTTCTCTCTCATATTTTATTATAACTTATATAGAAAGATATATATTTTACATATATTTGGTTGATCATTTAAGGCTTTAAAAAATAAAATAGGAATAAAATTGGTTTAATATTAATTGTAAAATTAATGTAAATAATAGTAAAAGTAATGATTAAAAGTACATTAAAATGAAATGTAAAACCAAAAGTATACTAAATATTGTTGTATATATTCAATATAAAAAGCTAAAAATTAAGAAAAAAAAAAGAAATACAATTTTAAAACTTAAATACCGTTTTACAAAATTGGACCCTTAAATGTGCTGCCTAAAGTGGTTCAAAAAAATCATGAAAGTTGGAATTTGCGATCCCCGTGTAACAAAGTTTAGACCTGATCAGATCTTTTTGGATTTAAATAGATATGATTGAATCTAATTAGATCCTGTACCAGATCTCATCAAATATGATCAGATATGGCATATGTGATAATACCTTATGGCAAGATCTGATCAGATCTAGTGCCAAATCTGTTCAAATCTAAAGTGATCTGGACAATTGCGCCAGATATGCCTAGAACTGATCTCATTAGATCTGGTAAGATATACTAAGATCTAGCAAGATATGCCCAAATCTGATCAGATCTAATTAGATCTCAAATTTGTCCCCAATTTTGAGATCTAATTATATCTGGTAAAATCTACTGAGATCTGGCCATATCTGATCTTTTTTACACGGGTCTCCACAATGCTGCCCCTATTTCTTAATATCCCAAGTTTCAGATAAATCCGCAAGAATTGGCCATTTATCTCTATTCTTTCTTAACCTACGCTATACCTTAGCACAATTTTCTAATCTTGTTTTAATTATTGTGCAGAAAAGGAATTTGAAATCATAATTTAAAAAACTTAAGTATCTTTTAAGTATTTGGCGTTTTTTTTTATTATACAAAAAGTACATATTTTAGTTAAATTTTCCAAACTTTCTGAAAAGAAGTAAGTAAAAATCTAACTTGGTTATGCCTCATCAAATTTCGCAAATCTGATCCTAATTTTTATAAAGATTACGAATCTGCAATCGACAGATTGGCGGTTTTTAAAATTCATTATAACTCGGTTTTTTAGGTATTTTCCTAGCTAACTGAAAACGATGTCATCGAAAAATCCAAATGTCATTATATATGTCATTGATTTTAATTTTAAAAGCGATAACAGATATCTATTCAAATGAACTTAAAATTTAATATTTTTTTTAGTAATTTGCTATTATTTAGCTTATTATAATTTTATCGTCTTTTCAAATGAATTTAAAATTTGATTTTTTTTAATATTTCGCTATTATTTAGCTTATTATAATTTTAATGTTAACAAAAATCCTATCTCCTATAAGAGGACATCTATCGAATGTCCTCTTATAGGTGATAGAAATTTGCATAGTGATAAATACACGTGTGGTCAAAATAATAAGTATTTCTATACAAATAATATTTGGCTCTCAGCTAAATATTTATTTAAAGTAGAAGAAAAAACAAATGCTATTTTGTTTTCTTACAACATAGAAAATAAAATATAATAATATAGAGCAATTCCATATGAAAGCGATCACCTTTTGGACGACCCCTCTCCGATTCTAAAATAAATAGTCTCAATCGATTGCCCAGCAAAAAATAATGTACCTACATATTTTTTTTTTTTTTTATAGTGACTGGTTTAGTGGTGGTGTACACCACTGTCATGTGACAAAATTGAAGAATTCTTCATAAGGGACCTCATTGAAAGTTGTTTTAAAAAAAACTACTAAAGCGATCGCAACGAGTGATAGCTCGTTTGAAAGGTATTAAATCAGGCTTTAATTGAAAAATAAAATTTTCCTAATTTTTCTCAGAAATTTACCTTTTTTGCCATGAAATTTAAATTTTCCCATGAAAATTAAATTTTCCGATTTTCCACAGAAGCTCCTAAATTTTCCGGCTAATTTTTTTTTTTTTTGGATTCCTCATAATTTTTGCTTTAAGAATCAGCAATAAAAAAATGGGCCCCGACTCCTTGTTTGGACAGGAGAGGAGCATTTAAGAGACCACCTTGTTCTCATTGTTTTTATATTTTTTATAATTGAATTATTTGTAATTATTTAACATTGTTTTATTTTATTATTAAAAATACATTTTAAAAATTATTTTACAGTTAAAAATACATTTATGAAGAAAAAATCTTTCTTATTTTGCTGCTTATACTTAATTACAATATTTATTAAAAATTTCAATTGTCTTGGCATCATTATAAAATTAAAGTAACTTTAAATTTAGCACGTCGGCAGACGAAGAGTACCGCTTTACATTAATTGACATATCAGAAATATTTGGTATGAAGCAATGAAACTTTTGCGTTCCAGTTATAGTTTTGACATTATTATATCTGTTTTGAATTCGTCGTTCCATGGCATCGTGTTCTTTTTGAGTGCATAAAACTGTGTTAATGGCAATTTCCTTGCTTTGAATCCACGAAAACAAATGTTGTACATTTAAGATCTGGTCAGTATATGGCCTTTGCAAACTTGCCTTAGTCGCCATGCGTTTTAGGGTTCCCCCTAACGCATCGCATGGGCCCTTACCGTGGGACGTAGCAAAAAAGTGCCACTCGACCTTGCAGTTTTGTTCTTCTTCAATTATGCAAAGATTGTAAAAATTTTTTTTTATTCTTGTAATGAGAAGCCGCGCGCCGTCTGAGAAAAACGTTACTTTGTCGATTGCATCGAATTTTGATCTTAAGAATTCAAACAGTTTCATTTGAAATAAATAAACGGACACATAATTATGAGCTAAACTCTCCGCGACAACAACAAGGCTTACGGTCTGTAGTTCGTTATCTTCGTTTTTGAAATAAATGTAAAAAGGATGCACCGTGCACTGGTCGTTTGCCCAGTGATAAGCCTGAATTTCATCCTGAACGAGAAAAGTGTAATTCTCGGCAAAGTCGCTTATCACAATGAATTCATTTTGGGCTAATTTCTCCTTACTTTCCTTTAGAAATTTCGATTGCATCTCGGATATGAAATGGTGCGCCTTCAGTTCATTCAACTTGAATCCGAATTCCTCGATGAATTCCGGAATCTGCTTTACCACGGTCTCAAGGGAACATCTGCCGCTGCTAATTATCCACTGTTTGAAATGCACCTCCTGAATTAACAGCTGTTCAAACTTTTCCGCCAAATATTGCTCTAGCTCGTCAATCTTCGGACAATTGTCGCATTTGGACAGATGACAATTTTCCGTGGGGTATGCGCACAACGACTTCGACAGGAGGTCCCTATATGTTTCAATTTCACCGTGAAATACTTTCAATTTCTTGCATGGAAAGAACATTAATTTGATGTTTTGATGAAACATGCAAACGCAGACTGAATGCGTTCCGTGCCTGTCTAATGCCAGCACGCATTCTTTTGGTCGTAGGATGGCAAACTTAGAAAATCCCTCTTTTTCTGCTGGGTATTTCTCTTTGAACTGATGGTATGCTTCGGATAGATTACATAATAATAATCTGCGCTGCTTGTGTACTTTTTCTCCATCTTCACGTGTGATAACATAGTCACGTGTACCTGGGCAGGCGCGGCTGTTGTCATCATTGTAGTAAAAATCTTGAATCATTTTCACCGTTGCTTCGCTGAGGGTCCTTGAGCCAAATTTCTTGGTGGGAGTCGCCAATATGCCCTTCTGTCGAACTAATTCTTTGCTTCTTCTCGCGATGTAAAAAGATGTTTGAAACTGTTCTGCTTGACTGCATTCGTTATCAGAGCCTTCATCAAATATTGTCGCGATTGCACTCATAACCTTGCCTTTTTTCTCTTTCCTGTATTTTTCACTTCGCAACTTTCTTTTTGTAATAGGCGATTCACCTAAAGTGGTAATAGCCTCATTCAAAGGACTCAAAGACATATTGATCATCGGAATGTCTGCCTCACTATCAGATGAAACATTTTGTTCAATTGTCATTTCACTCTCGGATTGTGGTTGCATTTGTTTCAATGCATTTGCTTGTTGAGAAAAATCGATTTTACACTTGGGGCAAATGAATTCTGCTTCTTCACCGTATTGTATATTTAATTCATTCATGTATCGCTTCGAAACACCAGTTAATTTTAATACTTTTATCTTTTTCGAACGATGTCCACTCTTGTTAAACGGATTGCAGCAAAATTTATTCATTTTACTTTAAATTGTCTTTACAGCTTCACTCTTTACTTTACAAAAAAAACACTTTAACACTTTCACGTTTAGTATTCAACTAAAATTTGACTCAGAGTGTGTGAAGTATTTATATTTATTTTTTGGTAAAAAATAGGTAAAAAAAATAAGCGATATTTGCTTTTCTTTAATAGGAAAATTTGCGTGAACTACTGGTCATAAAATGTTTTTTAAAGAGGGACTTAATTGGTTACTGCCAATAAGTCGACCACAGGTCATAAAATGTTTTGTAAATTTTTTAAATTACCAGGTAATAAATATTTCGCCATATTTATGGAAAATCCGTGTTTTATGACTTGTTTCTGCACGTGTCATTTTAGGCGAAATATTTATTACCTGGTAATTTAAAAAATTTACAAAACATTTTATGACCTGTAGCCTCAGTCGGGTTTGGTGTGCCATTACATGCCACTGCTGCTATTATCCATGGATTTATGGCCGATCTTGTGAAGGCAGGCAGACCATATTCACTACACACTCAACTTGGGGCTCTTAAAAAAAATTGATTTTTTCTTCATAAATGTATTTTTAACTGTAAAATAATTTTTAAAATGTATTTTTAATAATAAAATAAAATAATGTTAAATAATTACAAATAATTCAATTATAAAAAATATAAAAGCAATGAGAACAAGGTGGTCTCTTAAATGCTCCTCTCCTGTCCAAACAAGGAGTCGGGGCCCATTTTTTTATTGCTGATTCTTAAAGCAAAAATTATGAGGAATCCAAAAAAAAAAAAATTAGCCGGAAAATTTACGAGCTTCTGTGGAAAATCGGAAAATTTAATTTTCATGGGAAAATTTAATTTTCATGGAAAAAAAGGTAAATTTCTGAGAAAAATTAGGAAAATTTTATTTTTCAATTAAAGCCTGATTCAATACCTTTCCAACGAGCTATCACTCGTTGCGATCGCTTTTGTAGTTTTTTTTAAAACAACTTTCAATGAGGTCCCTTATGAAGAATTCTTCAATTTTGTCACATGACAGTGGTGTACACCACCACTAAACCAGTCACTATAAAAAAAAAAAAAATATGTAGGTACATTATTTTTTGCTGGGCAATCGATTGAGACTATTTATTTTAAAATCGGAGAGGGGTCGTCCAAAAATTTGCCAATTTTGATCGTTTTCATATGGAATTGCTCTATATAAAATAAAATATTATATAATAATAATAATAAGAAACAATCATTAAATTCAGTCTTGGTTAAAAAGAAGAGATGGACACGTGAGCAGAATTTTTGCGTGATTCACGTGAATCACGAGTGATTACGCGTACTACATATTCATATCAATTTTTAGTTTAACATTCACAATTTTCCCTAACTTTTGCATTTTATTTCTTACGGTAAGAAATAAAATGCAAAATTGTTCGTGAAATCCGAACAAAAAATACAAAACTGCCACAAAGTAAAAATAACGGGGAATATCGAGTTTATTTTTTACTTGTAAAGGCATTGCCATATTAAAATTATTTAAATTAAAAAGAATTGTCATGTTTGCTTTCAGTGAAATTAACTAAAATTAAACCTAAAGAAATAATAAGCAAGTGTACTTATTTTTTTGACCATATGTGTACAAAGTTAAAAATTTTTTATATACAATTTTCAAATTACGCGACTCCTATTTAAATTTAGATTTCATATTCATAATGTACTCTTAAAAATATATTAGATTTGATTTGTCTTGATTACAGTAATTTATATTTAATTTTTCTATTTTTTTAATTAATTTGAAATAATAGAACAAATACAACTTTGAAATGGCGATCTACGACCTCTAAACACAACTTTTTTTTTGATATTTCTTTACTTATTTTTATAATGGTATATTTGTAGGATTGTGAAGCTCGTGAATTCCAACTTTTATCTTTTTTTATTTTAAATGCTGCTACGAGTATTACAAATTTTTCAACACCCCTTAAAATAGACAAAGTACTCGTAAATTACAAAAAATATGCCTAATACTATAACAAATTTTTATAACCTCCGCCACTTATGATGTTTCAGAAAAAAAAAAATTGTATAAAACTGTATCCAAAAGAAAACCTTATTAATAGTGTGCGACCGAAGGCACTTTTTTGGGCCGATGCCGATTATTATAGGGGAACGGTTTTGGATTACCCCGGTAAAGTACGGGAAAGAGACACATTTTAAGCAATAATTTAATAATCGGTAATCAGATAAATTATAGCCGTTAACCGATTGTGAATTTTTGGCCGAAGCCGATTAATCGATCGGACATTACTTATTAATAATTTCACAGCAAAAAAAAAAATCATCAAAAGAAGAGAAGTAGTGATTTGAATTCGATATTGTGAAAAATTGGATCGGAATCAATGAATTTTAAATAGTTACATAGTGGAAGTTTTCTTTTATGATCCTTTTGATGTTCTTTTTAATTAGTAAAAAGGAATTAATTTTTATTCGTAAAATATTGGACCTGACAACTTCTTTCAAAATAGTTAAAGTGCTTAACCATAGTTATAAATGTTAAATTTATATGGAAATATCTGTAGTTAGATAGATTTGAAAAGACTTAATTTCGTTCAAAATCACATTTTGGACGTTGTGAAAAAGAACTGCTTTAGAAGCGGAAACTTAGAACTTAATGTACTTTGGAATCAATGAAAAATTGATTCCCTAAGATCACTTCCACTTTTTTTGCTAGGGTGTTAAATGAAGTTTGACTTTAGAAAACATATGAGATTTTGTACTGTAAATCTACTATCTACTTTTAGGTACTTTGATTTTAGTGATTTGGTATCAAAAACTATATATTTTTAAGTTTTAAAAAATACTATCCATCATTTTGTATTTGCTATTAAAAAAAGTCTTGTGAATTAAGATGTTTCTTTAGGAAAACCCCAGAAAAGTTAGCATTTATAAAGGAAATTTGTATTATAAAATTTCTTTATAATCGGAGATGTTTTCTATTGAAAAAACTCCAATCGACGAGAGCCTTTTTTTGAGCGATTGATAAATTACATTTTTTTTACATTTAAGTGTTCATGCAAAATAGAATGTTTTGGAGTGGAACTAATGTGCAAGGATGCCTCTATCTCACGATATGTCACATGACGATCTTGCATTATCAGTTCACGCACTACATCGATGTTTTGTGGCACAACAACCGATTTTGGACGAACTTCACGGAATTCGTCGGCGACCAAACTACGACCACAATACCAGCGATATATTGTGGTTTTTGATGGTGCTCTATCGCCAAACAAAGAACTGAATTCATCGACACATTCTTGTTGAGATAATCCACGTCGAAAGTTGTGAAAAATAATCCAACGAAAACTTTCTCTTGAAATTTCCATTTTTGGACAAATTTATTTTCTTAACTCACTGTAAACAATACACTCATAGAAATAAATCCGTAAAAATAGCAGAAAAAGTCACTAAAAATTAGTTAAAAATGATGCTGCAGAAAAAACTGCTAAAATTAGCAGATTTTTTTACTAAATACTAGTAAAATGAGAACAGCAAAATTAAAACTGCTAAATTTACAGAATTTTAGTTATATTTAGGCTAACTTTTAGTTAATTGAAAATAGCAAATTGTACTGTAAAATCTGCAGAAAATTTTGCTAAATATTTGTAGACTAAAAATAGCAAAAATAAACTGTTAAATCTACAAAATTTTTGCTATTTTTAAGCTAAATTTAGTTGAATGCAAATAGCAGTCTATTCTGCTAAAATCAGCAGAAATATTTGCTAAAAAATTGTAAACTGCTGTTTTCAAAAGGCTCGATTTTTATTTGCATTTAAAAAAAAAATCGAAAAAAAAACTTCGAAAATTTTAAATTTTTTGGTGATTTTTTAGGCTACTAATTATTTAGCAAAATTTTTTGCTGATTTTAGCAGGTTAATTTGCTAATCTCCATTTACAAAAATTTAGCTCATATATAACTAAAATTCTGTATATTTAACAGTTTTAGTTTTGCTGTTCCTATATTACTAATATATAGCAAAAATAATCTGCTAATTTAGAAGTTTTTTTCTGCAGCATCATTTTTAACTAATTTTTAGTAGTTTTTACTAAATTTTCTACGGACTTTTTTCTATTAGTGTACAAATAGCACTTGTTCATCAAAACCTTGTGAGTTCGTTTATGCTAGAAAATGTAAAATTTTAATATGGTGTTGCCAGATTTTAGCTATTGACATTTGTGTTGCCAGTTCCCGAAGTATAGATAGTACCCCTCGTACCGATCTTGCAAAATGTCCAGGTGGTCTAAATTGTTACAATATATCAAAAATATAGACCTATTTTAAGAGTTTGAGAAATCGAAATTGAAAGGTTTTTTTTACACTGTAAAGTAATGGTTTTTAAAGCGGAAAGTACCCAGAATCTGAAGGATTTTCGATAGAAAAGTTCGTAGAATTTTTTATTTTCGAAATCTGAGGTGCTTTTATAGAAAAAAGTATTAAGAAACTGAGTTTTCCTATGGCAAAACTTCCGAAGTCCTTAAATATTTTTTCTATATCGAAATGTTATTAAAATCTAAGAAACGAAGATCTTCCAATTTTTTTTTAGCAAAGCGGTTAGAAGAAGTCCTCGGAGGACTTTTCCTACGGAAAAATCAAAAGGCCTTCCAATCAGCCATTTTTGTTATACATTTTTTAGAATTTTTCAAAAAAATTGGTTTATATTCCGGTAAGAGAAACAATCCCAAGGAATGATCCAAATGTGTATAGATTCATTATATGTGTAGATTCATTAATAAGTGGGAAAATGTGGGGGATAGCAAATCTAAATTAAACTGCCGAAAAAGGTGCTATTAAACCCCAATTCTAAGGGAACTTCTCTATGGGACTTAGATTTAAATATGGGCCGATTCCAAGTAGTTTCATCAAAGTTGTTTTTTGAGCCATTTAGAAAATATATTTTTATTCAAATCCTTAAAGCCCATTTCAAAGGGAACGTAAATGGAACCTAGTTCTAAACATGGGCCGATTCTAATAAATTTTAATTGGGTTCGTCTTTGGCTCATTAGAAACACAAGTGATATTTGCGACCCGTAATTGGATTACAAAGTTAACATGGATATACAGATGAATCAAAGGGCGGACGGACATTGTTGAATCAACTCAAAAGGTGATTATGAATCGATCAGTATAAGTTGGAGGTATTGTAGATTAGGTAAAGTGTGTTATTAGAGGTTTCATTTTCTGATAACGACTAAATGGTCACAAATTGTTCAGATCTGGCAACGGTATAATAAATTTTTCTCCGTTTGATTTGCGATTTCATCATGAATAGACTAACGCCAGAACAACGCCTGCAAATTGTGCAAGTTCGAAAATCATGATTCACTTCGGGAATGTTACCGTGCGCTAATTCCATTTTACGGTCAACATAATCGTCCATACAAGTGACTATTTCGACTAACCATGCATCGTTTTCGTACTACGTATTCTCTAAATGATAATACGCATCCGCGAAGATGTCGTACAGTGAGCACCGAAAAAACAATTGCTGCAGTAGAGCGTAGTATTGAGAAGGACCCAAATGAGTCGATTTGCCATCGTGCACAGCAATTGGACCCGTGTGTATGTGTGTACTTATCGACTTTATGGAATATTTTGATTTTGTTTTTTATGATTGAAAAATGACTAAAGTAGGATATTTTTCTCACAAAAAGTTGACAACACATTTATGCTATGTGTGTATTTTTTTTGCTAGAATTGCAAAATAAAGCAAAACACAAGAGGCAGCTAAAGGTGATATTTTCTATGAAAATAATGTACAACTGCCAAAAATATCAGGCACTTATCTTAAATGCGCAGGTACACTCATAGAAATAAAACCGTAAAAATTGCAGAAAAAGTCACCAAAAATTAGTTAAAAATTATGCTGCAGAAAAAACTGCTAAAATTAGCAGATTTTTTTACTAAATATTAGTAAAATGAGAACAGCAAAATAAAAACTGTTAAATTTAAAGAATTGTAGTTATATTTAGGATAACTTTTAGTTAATTGAAAATAGCTAATTGTACTGTAACATCTGCAGAAAATTTTGCTAAATATTTGTAGACTAAAAATAGCAAAAATAAACTGTTAAATCTACAAAATTTTTGCTGTTTTTAAGCTAAATTTAGTTGAATGCTAATAGCAGTCTATTCTGCTAAAATCAGCAGAAATATTTGCTTAAAAATTGTAAACAGCTGTTGTATTTAAAAAAAAAATCGAAAAAAAATTTCGAAAATTTAAAATTTTTTGGTGATTTTTTAGGCTACTAATTATTTAGCAAAATATTTTGCTGAGTTTAGCAGGTTAATTTGCTATTCTCCATTTACAAAAATTTAGCTCAAATGTAACTAAAATTCTGTATATTTAACAGTCTTATTTTTGCTCTTCCTATGTTACTAATATATAGCAAAAATAATCTGCTAATTAAGCAGTTTTTTTCTGCAGCATCATTTTTAATTACGGACTTTTTTCTATTAGTGTACAAAGAGTGCACTTAAAGAAGGCAATTGCGTACATAATTTTGTAAAATAGAAACGAAATCAACAATTTGTGCAGTTATAGAAAAAGTGCACTTAAGAAACAGGCAGTTAAATACTGTACGTAGAGATCCTGGGGTTCGTCGTTAGAAGATCCAACTGGTACAGGAATGAAAGCCGAATGACCATCTTTCGGTCAATGGGCACAAAATCAACTAGAAGTCACCCCATTGTTTTACCGCTTTATTCTGTTCAGTGATGAGGCTAATTTTTTCGCTCAACGAGAGAGGTTCACGAGGCACCGTTACATCCACAAAAACACACTGTTTAGTGTGCTTCATGGGCCGGTGGAATTGTCGGCCCTTACTTCTTTAAAAATGAAAACGGCGAGAACGTTACCGTCAACGCCAAGCGCTATAGAGCCATGACTGCCGACTATTTCGTTCCTCAATTGAATGAAATGTTGACTGAAGATATTTTTTTCCGTCTAACAATCGACTTATTGAAGGAAACATTTGGTGAAAGCGTTATTTCTTGAAATGTGCCAGTCAATGGTTACCAAGATCGTGCGATTTAACGCCTCTAAAAAGTGGTCGAAATTGGACCATGTACGCGCCAGCCAAGGCGGCCACATGCCCGACATTAATTTGAAACACTAAAGGGATAAAATTATCTTTCTAGTATAATCAATTTTGAGCTTGAAATTATGTTATCTCATTATTTTATTTCCATTTAAAGTTTTACACCTATAAAAAACCCGTTTATTATTGGTACCTACAAACAGCAATACAAACTCATTATTTCTAGGCTTACAACAATCTCTTGATGATAGAAGATCATTATCATGTAAAATGTTCGTTTATAACGTTTTATCTAGTAGCATCGATTGTCCCGAGATATGTATGTGAATGGCCAAATTTTTATAATCCTCCCAGAGATCTGAGAAGGAATCGCCTTTTCGAGGATAGTCTTCATAGAGTTAATTACGCGATTAATAATACCCATAAATTCAAAATGTTTGAAACTTTGTAATAGTTTATCTCCATTTTTAAATTTTAAACTTTCTACAGATGTGTTTAAATTAAGTTGATTTAGGTTTTATAATTAAAGTTATTAATGTACATATCGTCATATGAAATCAAAAAAGCCGTAAGTTACAAAAATTCGATTTTGATCGATTATGATGCACCGTATCAAAATACACATTCCTGCAAAATTTTACACTCCTACGACTAAACACGACGATTTTATTAATAATTAACAAAATTCTAAACAGCCCAAGTGTACACAGAAAAAACAGTAGGCACCAACAATGGGAATTTGTAAAAGCAATCACATTTTCTTTTAAATTGAAATTTTATTCCCAACAATTTTTTTGTTTGAAATATTTGTAACTCCCCTACGGGAAATTTTAACAAACTGTCACCGAACTGGCCCCTTTATAAGAAATAGACTGTTCACTTTTACATGGCGTTGTCATAGGAGGGGGAAATTGACCCCTTATGACACATCACAAGACAAATCCCAGGACAGATCCCTGAACTTTGTTTTTTATGAGAGTTCAGTAACCTGTCCTAGGATTTGTCTTGTGACATGTCACAAGGGGCAATTTGCCCCTCCTATGACAACACCATGTAAAAGTGACCAGTCTATTTCATATAAAGAGGCCAGTTCGGTGACATTTTGTTAAAATTTCCCGTATGGTCGTTTGTAAATTGTTATCTTTCATATAAAAATTGTTTAAAAATTAAAATTCAAAGTTCCAAAAAAAATTAATTTTTTTTTATTTACAAATTTCTTTGTTGGTGCCTTTTTAAAAAAATTTTTTTTTGTATTTACAAATTTGATATGAGAAAGGTGTTTAAAAATTAAATTAGAATTTTGTAAATTCTTTCTGTGTAAGCTCAAACAATTTTAAAAAGTTTTTTGCTTCTCCTGTAAATTTTTTTAAATGTAACTTAGGGCTTTTTTGACGATATATGATATGACGATATGTAGTCTGTAAGAATTGTATTGAATTCTGTAGATGAATAAATAAATAAATTATACCCTGACGATGTAGATTTTTATTCTTTACCACTTCTTGTCAGTAACTTTTGGAAATTTTACGTCCTAAGGCCAGTGTCGGATTGTATCCAATTATATCCGATTTTTGACCTACTACTATTTTATCGGTTTATATGTAATAGTATCAATAATATCTATTATCTATAATATTATCTATTAGGTTTTGCCTTGGGAGTTTGCGCCCTAAAAAAAAGTTATACCACTAATGACTATATGTAACTATTTTTACTCGGGTATAGAATCATAGAAATTTTACAGTTGTAATTTTTTTTCCAAAAAAGTAGTAAGTGACGGAGAAAAAATTTGCTATTTAAAAATTAACCCTTTCATAATAAAAAAAAACTTCCTAGCACCCTAAAAGTTTGCTTTTAAAAGTTAAAACAAATTATGTCAAAACATATGCATTACATTTTTTCCTAATAATTCAAATGAAAACAGAAGTATAGAAAAAATCCAATTAAAAATAAGTAAAAGAATAAAAAAAAACTTTTACATTGTTAAACAAAATAAATAGAATTAGTTAAATTTCATAATTATTAGTAATTTCTACTAGAAAAAAACTTACACTCAAAACTACAAAGCGTTATTAAGGACAGTGCTCATTTGGTTTTATTTTATTGTCAAAATTAAATTGTAATTCAAAGTGTTTGTTTACCCGAAAAAACACACACACTGAAAAATGCCATAAATTTAATTTAGTTATTATTTAATTACCGATTATTTTGGCACAAAGAAAATGTGGCAAATTCCAGCTATGTCAATCTTTTAAAATTTTTTTCAAACAAATTCATAATGTGTAAATATATGCGGGTTATAGAAAGAGGATATAGTTTTAGGTTTATTTTTTGTTTTAAAATACTTTTAAGAAAATTTGGAAAAAAAAACAATATTGAAAAGATTTATAAAAAAAATTTTGCAGAGAAAATATTAAATAATAATAAAACTTAAATAAAGCAAAATATTTATAAAATTTTTTTTAACAATTAAATGTTATATATTTGTATACAATATATTTAAATGTTATAGAGTAAACGTGTTCCAAAAAGGAATAAAATTGTTAAATAAGTAGACAAACTTACCTTCTAACTGGACTAGCCATAACCAGGGGGGTGGCTACACCTAAAGGTTTAATACGCTGTTGCATAGTGGGTGTTGCAGTTGTCCCACTACGATTTTGTGCTTGTTGCTGTTGTTGTTGCTGCATGTGATTAGGATGATCGGGTGACATGGCTTCATTAAAGCCACGCTGGGGTTCTAAACCTCTGTTATTTAGGGGATAAACAAAAAACAAAATTTATTGAACATTTTTAGATTTAGATTTTCTAAAGTTTTTACTATAAACACGATATAAATGTAACATACTTTAAAATTTTTTTTAAACATTGTTTGCTCATATTTAAAGCAGCGACATTCATAGATTTATGAATAAAATTTGAGACGTAAAGATATGCAACAACAAATTTTAAAAATTCACTAAGATTTTCAAGCAGATCAATAGTAGATATTCAAAATATGACTCTGTATATTTTTAGAACACAAGTTTAACTATTATATGAGTGGCACGCATTAAGCCGAACTCTACTAAAACCAACAATGGTCGAAGAAAACCTTGTGACAGAAAATTTTCAAAAACGTTCGTGACAAACGACATTTTGTATCAATTCACACCGATTTTTTTTCAAGTCGCATATTTCATGCCCAAATTTTCTCGACGCAAAAGATACAGAAATTACCTGCTGCTCATTGTTTTCTTTTAAAACAGAGTTGTTTACATTCTATAAACAAAATTTGGCTGACATTGCTTCGAAGAGACTTTGAAACGTCTTTATATTTAGAAGGAAGATAATTAAAATTTCTGAGAATAGTTTAATGTATTGTCTCGCTTTTTTAAAATTTAACACTATTTTTCCATTACATTTTTATCGGGTACAAATTTATGATTACAAATTTTGTTACAAATTAACTTACCTCTGCCTTGCTAAAGGACTATGTCTGGGATGATACATTCGCATATGTCTGGGAGAATCACCACCTCCTCCTCCGCCACTTCCATTACCTTGTGCACCATTAACATTATTACCCTGCCCCGTGGCTATTGTACCATTATTTAGGCTATTCTCTAAGTTTGGCAAATAGAAATTTGTTGAGTTATGTCTTTGCAGTGGTGGTGTCGGCTCACAATCTTGACTTTGTGATGCTTGTGGTTCCATATCTGTATCTGAACATTCTCTGCCAGGCGATAACTGTTTTGGAAATAAAAAACAAAGCAAAAATGTTCCATAGTTGATTGTGTAATATGAGTGCAACATGTAAAATAGAAATACATTTATATAAACTTATTGATTAAAAAATAAATTATATAAAATGAAATAAAACACGTTTACGTTTAAAATTTATTTAAAAAATATGGTATAGAATCTAGAAGAAAACGAGATGAAATTTTGAAAATAAAATTTAAATTTGATTGATGAATTCAAGGATTAAAACCAGTAACTGGGTGAAGGAGAAATGAATGAAACAAAGAGAGAAAATTAAAAAATGACGATTTTTTGTTTTAAGAAAACTTTGGATTTTGAGGAATTTTTTCGTACTTTTGATGGAAAGTAGTAGCGATGTTCAGAATGAAAATTAAGCATGAATTTTACAAGCGTGTTATTTCTAGTTTGTCCTTAAAAGAAAATTTTTTAACAAAAATATAACCGTACGCTTTTTAAGGAAATTTTTAACTAAAAAACTTAAAGTTCAACAAATTTCTTTCCTTTAAAAATTCTATAACTTTATTTTTTATGAAACACCTTGAAAACTGCGAATAAAACCAAAACTCTGGTATATTACAGATGATGGTCATCGTGATCGAAACGCTTAAACCGTAAATGAAGTTATCCGAAATTCAACCATAAAACATCTTGTACACTCACACTATATTTTCCATAACCGATTGAGGTTTATTTAAAAAGTAATAGGTAAAGTTTTTTTTCAATTGAAGAATCAATTAAAATACATTGAAACATATTGTTTAACTTTTTTTGTCAACCAATAAAAAACAAACCAGAAAAAAATATGTATCGTCTGTAGGAGTTGTTATTTTCAGTCAAAGATTCCATTTTTATATTTCTATTTTTATAAAAAATTATTTAAATAATTTCGTTGTTTTCTGATTTAAAACAAAAAATTCAAATATTTTCGGTTTTCTTTTTTGTTAAAATAGTTTGTTTATATACAAAATTATTTCAATTCAAATTACAAGAAATTCTTTACTCATACACACAAACATAGCCAATAGAAATATGAACGTGTCTGTTGTGTATGGTGTAGTGTTTTGAAAATCGAAACAAAAAAAAAAACTTTCAAATATGAAAAAACAAACCACAAAATCGTTTTATTTTACGTTTTGTCAGTTAAAAAATTGATGATTGTTTTAATAGACTTTTCAATTATTTTTATTTTTTTTGTGGATTGTTTAAACAATGTTTGAAAATAAATAGCAAAATGGTTTGAATATAATGAAAAATCAGTAGTCCTTTTTTTAATAGTGTTTTAAATTAATTTAATATGTATTTTAGGTTGTTTTTAAGGATAAAATATTGTGAGTGTAAGCTCACATTACATTCGAAAACTGAACTAAGAAGTCTACCGGAAAAAACGTTTTAAGTGGGACAACCTCCTCACTTCGTTTGAGGTGAAAATATTCTTCTTTTCACTTAATTGAAACGCACTAACATTAAACATATTTAGTTAAATCTCAAACTGTGATAAAAAACTTATAGAAAAAGATTTGCAACTGTGATATTTCATTTTAGAATTATATTTTTTAAATTAATTCGTGTTTTATGTAGTGCCGTCAACATAGTATAAAGCCGTTTATTAATTTATAAAAATTTAATGTGAAAATAGAAAAGAGGTTACACAGGCGGACGACACGGTTTTCAAACCAAGAATCAGACTATACTTTCCCGTGCTGAATCCGAATCTGACCTCAGAATAGCCCTATCATGTCAGGTTTTCGAGATATTCTAAACTAAAAGTGCAAAAACACATTTTTTTTAGTAAATTTGAGGTATTGTAGCTTCCATAATTTTTTTTTCAAAAAGATCGTTACGGTATCTAAAAGTGCTACTTCTCCCCTACAAAATCCATTTTGAATTTTTCAAAAATCTTTATTTGTCACTGAAAAGTCGTCTGTTGAACTTTCTGAGTTTAGCAAATTCGTCGACACTCTGATAAAACTTCGAGAATAGTAAAGAATATAAATACAAACACCGAAATTTCAAGTAGTTCTTCCTATTGTCGGTGTTCCTGATCAGGAATTTGAAATTTGATTTCGGAATCACAAAGTCCAAAATGGCGGATCCAACATGGCGGACGATATTTAAAAAATTTATTAAATTTGATTGATTTTTGTTACTCGGAGGATTTTGCAGTTCCTGATTATGAATTCGATGTCAATTTTCAAAAATTCACAATGGCGGATTCAATATGACCGCCTGTTTTTTAAATTAATCACATTTGCTTAAAAATTTTTACCTTGAAGTGTTAAGAAATATGTATCACTGCTTCTTACTGACAAATGAAGATATTTTATAAATTTAAAATGAATATTGTAGGGGAGGAGTACCACTTTTAGACACCGTAATGAACTTTTCGAAGAAAAATTTTTCAGGAAGTTAAAAGACCTGAAATGTATCCACAAAACAAAATCTGAAGTGATAGGGCTATTCTGAGGTCATATTCGGATTCAGCACGTCTAAAACCTTCAGGAAAGTATAGTCTCATTCTTGGTTAGAAAATTGCATCAAATTTTGTCGGCCTGTGTTATTTATTAAAGAAAATTTAATAAATAATCTCGGATAGAATGAAACGAATATTTCATACTTCAACGTGACCTTGAAAGCCCATTTAGGATAAGATATATATCGGAATAATATATACAAAAAGGTTGATAGAAAGGGTGAACACACCAAAACTGCGACATTTAGAAACTAATACCAGAAAAAAACTAGATGGCTTTAAAATAATTTTTTTTGTATTCGAATACTTTGAAGTTTAGAGGTAATAAAAATATTAGTTATTATTTGTTCTGATCGGACTTTTCGTCGCACACGCGCCATCATCTTTTGCACAAGTGCATCATCGACTTTTCGCGACGTTGACAACCACTTGGTTTGGAATTTTGCAATATCTTTCACCAGTTCACCTGTCTTCTTCAATATTTCCTTCACTATTGACCAATATTCCTCAATAGGGCGTAGCTCTGGGCTATTGGGTGGATTGCAGTCGCGAGGTACAAAATCGATTTTATTTGCATTGTACGACTGCAATGTGTCCTTGGCATAGTGGCAGCTTGCCACGTCCGGCCAGAACAGTGGTTTGGTGACGTGACTCTTAATAAATGCCCTAATACGCTTTTTGAGGCACTCATCCCGATAAATTTGAGCGTTCATTGTTCCAGATGTGATGAAAGGGCTGCTTTTACGACCACAGGAGCAAATGGCTTGCCAAACCATGTATTTTTTTGGAAACTTGGACTTCATTTTCAATTTACAGCTTTCAGGAGCATCTTTACAACTTGCAGCAGTATATTAAAGTCTTGGCCAGCAATATATTTGAAATTGTGAAAGCAGTAGGTTTCGCCGTCCATGACAATGAATTCACATTTCGTGATTTGGGATTCGTACAACTTGCGGCTGCGGGATTTCGCCGTAACATTCGATCTGGTGCTGTTTGAGCTTTAAAACTTCTCAGTCAAGCTTGGCGCTTTACCTTTTATACGAAAGACTGCGATTTACGTACAAATTTTGCAACAGAACGTGACGAAATCCTCGGAACTTGCGAAAATGCCCTGAGGACCTTCCGAGCAGTTTTTGTATCACTTTGGTCATGCTCACCTCCGCTACCAGGCTTTCTAGCAGACCTTCTCTGGAAACTGTCGAGTGGTGCACTTTTACCTTTTTCGCAATTTTACGCGCACTGAGAACCGGATTTTTTATATATTCGTGCAAAATAATTTGCCTCGTTTCTAACTCGGTGGTCATTTTTGACGAAACTAAAAGTCAAATTCGAATGAAATTTCTCATACATGAAATTTAGGACATGGCCTACTCATGGTATTTGAATTACAAAATATATAAATTTTTTTGAGTAAGTTATAAGTTTTCCAAAGTGTCGCAATTTTGGTGTGTTTACCCTTTAACTTATAGATAACTATTTTAACACCCACTAACTGTAAGACTAATTACTGATTGTCTATTTTTAATACACTCATAGAAATAGATCCGTAAAAATAGCAGAAAAAGTTACTAAAAATTAGTTAAAAATGATGCAGCAGAAAAAACTGCTAAACTTAGCAGATTTTTTCCCTAAATACTAGTAAAATAACAGTAAAATTAAAACTGTTAAATTTAGAGAATTTCAGTTATATTTAAGTTAACTTTTAGTTAATTGAAAATAGCAAATTGTACTGTAAAATCTGCAGAAATTTTTGCTAAATATTAGTAGACTAAAAATAGCAAAAATAAATTGTTATATCTACAAAATTTTTCCTATTTTTAAGCTAAATTTAGTTGAATGCAATAGCAACCTTTTCTGCTAAAATCAGCAGAAATATTTGCTAAAAAATTGTAAACTGCTGTTTTCAAAAAGCTCGAATTTTATTTGCAATTAAAAAAAATCGAAAAAAAAATTCGAAAATTTTAAATTATTTGGTGATTTTTTAGGCTACTAAATATTTAGGAAAATTTTTTTGCTGATTTTAGCAAGGTTAATTTGCTATTTTCCATTAACAAAAATTTAGCTAAAATATAACTAAAATTCTGTATACTTAACAGTTGGCTGCACTTTACTTTATGGGGCACCCCTCAAAAAAAAAAAAATATATATATGACCCCCTCTGGAATTAAAAAAGAAATTTTGTTTTCTATATGGTGTTAAGGGGGCCGGGCACCTGGGACCCGCTACGTCCAAAAAACCGAAACACACCCAAAATGGTATGTGCGACGGATCAAATTAAGGGAAAATTTCTCCCGATTTCAAAAATGCATATGGTTTTATGATCCGTAAAGTGTGGCTCCCACTAGATCCATTTAAGACCCCGCGGGAGTCTAAAATAGCTACTTAATGTACTAATTATAAAGTGTGGGTACTCAAATAAACCGAAATTTTCTTAAGAATTCAAACATGACCACAACGTACCAAAAAATTAAAAATTTTTCCATAACCGATTGAGGTTTATTTGAAAAGTAATAGGTAAAGTTTGTTTTCAATTGAAGAACCAATTAAAATACATTGAAGCAGAAAAAAATGCGGAATGCGCCTAAATAACTGACTACCGTTACCCTTAAAATACCTTAACCGATATAACTCAAATACCGTTAACCTTAAAATACGGTTACCGAAATGACCTAAATATCGTTATCTTTAAAATACCGTTACCGAAATAATTCCGAAATAAATGAAATAGCGTTACCCTTAAAATACCGTTACCGAAATAACCTCAAATATCGTTACTCTAACGATAACCGCATTCGTTTCGGTTACCATCCATGCATTGAAACATATTGTTTAACTTTTTTTTTATCAACCAATAAAAAACAAACCACAAAAAATATGTATCGTCTGTAGGAGTTGATATTTTCAGTCAAATATTCTATTTATAGATTTCTATTTTTAGAAAAAATAATTTGAATAATTTCGTTGTTTTCTGTTTTAAAACAAAAAATTCAAATATTTTCGGGTTTCTTTTTTGTTAAAATAGTTTGTTTATATACAAAATTATTTCCATTCAAATTACAAGAAATTCTTTACTCATACACACAAACATATCCAATAAAAATATGAAGGTGTGTATTGGTGTGTAGTAGGGCGGGTCGATTTGTAGGGATGCAAAAAAATCGCTCAAGTGACAAGGAAAATCGTATTCTAGGGATCAAAATAAGAAACTTTGCCCGAGGAACCATTCCTCTAAAACGAATTCTGAATTCCCGACTTTTGACCCGTTGGGTCAAATTTTGAAAAATCCCACTTTGACCCATTTGGAGTGCCCCAATGCAGTCCAAATGTATGACCGACCCCCACTAACTTTGGAGGGCCGACCCACCCATGCCAGTGGCACACCCCCTGGAACCCCCTGGAGGGTTCTCCATGAAAACATTTCAAAAAATTACCATTTTTGGCACTTTACATGAAAAAATGTTTGTATGGAGAACCCCCCAGCGGGGTTCCAGGGGGTGTGCCACTTGCATGGGTGGGTCGGCCCTCCAAAGTTAGTGGGGGTCGGTCATAAATTTGGACTCGATTGGGGCACTCTAAATGGGTCAAAGTGAGTTTTTTCAAAATTTGGGACATCAAAAGTCGGGGATTCAGAATTCGTTTTAGAGGTATGGTTCCTCGGGCAAAGTTTCTTATTTTGATCCCTAGAATACGATTATCCTTGTCACTTGGGCGATTTTTAAATCGACCCGCCCTAGTGTGTAGTGTTTTGAAATTTCAAACAAAAAACAAACTTTCAAATATGAAAAAACAAACCACAAAATCGTTTTGTTTTTACGTTTTGTCAGTTAATAATTGATGGTTGATTTAACAGACTCTTGAATTATTTTTATTTCTTTTATGGATTGTTTAAACAATGTTTGAAAATAAATAGCAAAATGGTTTGAATGTAATGAAAAATCAGTAGTCCTTTTTTTAATTGTGTTTTAAATTAATTTAATATGTATTTTACGTTTGTTTTTAACGATAAAATATTGTGAGTGTGGAAAAAGAAAATATTTGTATTAAAAAATTTAACAGACGCAAGGAAATCGCACCAGACTGCCGTAGTTTCGTTTATGTGTGAATTGATCAAAGTATATTTACTTGTTAAAATGTCTCTATATCATGGACGGTAACCGAAACGATGCGGTTATCGGTAAGGGTAACGCTGTTACTTCGGTAACGGTATTTTAAGGGAAACGATTTTTTGATTGTTTCGGTAACGTTATTTTAAGGTTAACGGTATTTCGGTTAGTTTGGGTAACGATATTTTTAGGATAACGGTACTCAGTTATTCCAATAAATCCCTAAATTTTTTTATAAAAAAAAAGACCAACGAGATTAAATACAGAACCAATTTATAAAACTTAATGTACGAAAAATACTCAATAACCGCGTGCAATTACTAAAAGCAGAAAATTAAAAATAACGGTAACGGCATTTTAGAGGTAACGGTATTTCATTTATTTCCTTAATGTTATTTTAAGGGTATCGATATTTCATTTATTTCGGTATCGGTTGTAAGGATAACGGTATCTGGGTTTTTTCGGTTATTTCGCTAACGGTATTTTAGTGGTAATGGTAGTCAGTTAAAAGGGTATTAAATCGATAACGGTATTTTAGCGGTATTGCCTGCCAACCCTGCTTTATATGAAAAACTTTTTGTGCATGCCATTACCGGGAATCGAACCGGCAACTCTCTACACAGATTATGACGCGTAGCATCACCTCTTAAGGGCGGATTATGGGACCGTAAACGTAAATGTGATGTAACTGTACCGTGCCGTAGCTAAAAAGTATACTTATATAAAACCGTAAACGACATTACTATTTAGCATCTATTTCGTATGTTTTTTTATGTTATTCTAAATTTTTCCGTTTATTTGTTAATTTTTATTCTTTATTTGTTGTTTGAATCAATTTTCTTTATTCATTTCATATTTTTTCCGACTAAAATCATTCAGCAGTTTTGATGCCGGATAGAAAATTCTGATTTCAACAGAATGATCCGGCAAGTTCGTTTACATTTACGTGTTAGTAGCCACTCGTATACATTTCTTCTTGTGGTATCGAAACAGCTGATTCGTTACAGATACGTTTACGGTTGGGTAACTCAGCCTTTAACGAGATACACCACGGTCGACACAGCGATGAGTGCGGCTAATTGAATATTAGCTAAACACTGACGAGTCTTTGGATGAGACGAAATTGCGGCATTCTTGTGATTCCCTTGTGTCCGTTAAATTTTTCAATAAAAATGTTTTCTTCTTCTTCCTATAAATGAGTAATTAGTTAATGTTAAATACGATTGTCCTATGCAACGGTTACAAAAAAAAAAAAAAAATAACTTAATTAAGAAACTTTCTAACTAATTTTTAGTAAAACTCCTACTTACAAGGAAACCACCCAGTGGTTTAACCCGCAGATCTTAACGCAACTCGGATGTGCTCTAGAGAGCAAACGATTAAGACACGTTGTTTTCAGGTGGGTCCAAAATGACCTAATCTCGATTTTAAATTTATTTCGCAATACGTTAAAAAAATATACCGTCGGCTTGCCTTCAAGTAGTGCTATGTGTTTTCAGGAGAGCGAAAAAACTGATTTATATTATTATTTTAAGATATTTTATTTTTGAGTACCCACACAGACATGTTACTCCATATTTTGCCCCCCACGGCCCTCCCGGGGCCGAGCGCTTCGCAAAATTAATGTCGGTTTTTTTTCTTTTTAATTCCAGAGGGGGTCATATATTTTTTTTTTTTTTTTTTTTTTTTTGACAAAACCCCATAAACTGCAGTTTTGCCTATTGTTTTTCTAAAATGGATTTATTGATCCACCCTCTTATTAGAAAATTATATATCAAATTCGAATTGGTCAATATTTTCTATTCTACACAAAGTTTGCACACTTTATGCATACGTTCCCAATGTGGGGCTCTCCCCCACTGGTAAGCAATTTCAAAATCTTTATAAAGATTTTTTCAGTTAATAAAAACTTTAAGTACTTTTTAAGGACTGTATGTAACGAATTATTTACAAAATTTTCAAAATATTAAGGTCGTTCAAAAGAGGTGTACTATTTGTTGTATCGTCCTAACAGAAAATAGAGTTGTTAAATTTTAAATTACAAAAATACAACATTTGAAAATAGTACGATACATACAACATTTTTGCGTATGTTTAGTGTCCGATATTCAAGTGTGCTAACAGAGAGAAAACCAAATAAGAAATAGTTTTTAAAGTAAAATAAAAAATTTAACAACTCAGTGTTTTCTTAGTACGATACAACAGATAGAACACTCCTTGTGAACAACCTAACTGAAAACAATTTTCAAAAATATTTTGTAATGTCGTAAACTTTATTAAAATCAAATTTCTTTCGAATTAATCTGTGTAAGCAACATTATTAAGCAGGAAGCCAACAAGAATTAAATCGACAAATGAAAAAAAAAAATACTAATCGTTCAGGACTTTTCATCCCCAAATTGTTAAAAATTGCGCCTTCTGTAGTCCAAAAAACTTCACTTAAGTGGTCTAAAAAGTACACCTACAAGGAAGATATCCCAATGGGTTATATCCGATTTTAATGAAATTTGTATATGTGATAAATAGAGGAGCAAAAAAGAGACACGTTTTTGTTTAGCGGCCATATCTCATGTTTAGGAGTTAAAAAGTGAGGTCAAAAATAACCCACTTTTTCGAATTTTTAATCCCGATTTTATGATTATTTTTACATAGAGGAAATATTGTCCGCTTTCTTAGATTTTATAGAATTTTTAGTTGTATTAGAAAAATCTTTGAAAATTTTTTTTTTAATTTTATGAAAAAACAAAAAGAAAATAAAAAAAAATCAATAAATTGCATGTTTAAAAATGGTTTAGAGTTTGATATTCTAATGAATACAATTAATACGCAATTAAAGTGAATATATTGCAAATGTTGCTAAATGAAAAAATATATATATATTGAATATAAATTCTGAAAATATATAGAGTAAATGCAAATTGATAATACAAATAGAGAAAAGTTATTTTGTAAATGTAAAATTTCAAATGATAACAAAAATTTAAATAATTTTTTTTTTAATAAAAAGAAAAAAAAATTTACCTTATTTGATTTATCGGTGCTTTCATTAAAGGTGTAGAGTTTTGAATTGACCAATTTTTTTTGTTTTGATTTGTTTTAATTAAATACAAAATACAATTAATTGCTAGCAAAAAATACAAAAAAAAACTAAACTGAATCACCAAAAAAATTACAAAGGAAATTTATAATAGAAACAACTGAAAACGCATGCAAAATAATGCAAAGTGATATTTAACAAAATTAAATACACTAATGTAAGTCTGTTTAAATAATGTGCTTAGATTTGTATCAAAAATTTTTAATTTCAATAATTTAATTGATAATTTAATAGGGACAAAAACAAATTAATTAAATTAAAACTAATTTTGGAAACTTCAACAATTTATTGTAAATTTTTTATTTTGTTTTAAATTTAACTTACAAATAAAAATACAATTTAAATCTAAAAAAACGTTATACGATATGTAAATAACAATACTACAATTACAAAACTGTGGATACGCATTTTTAGTTTAATGCATAATGAATAACTTTTTCATTCTAGCGACTACTTTTTATAGAAAAGGTCTTAACTTTACAGACTTTTTTCAGAATAATTTTTTTTTTTAATTCTGACGTTTTTCTGAAACTTAAAATGTTAAGTGTGAGGAAAACGTTGCATGAAACCTAAATATCTTAATAAAAATTGTATACCTCTTGGTTTTCGGAATTCCCGGTTCTTGTATTATTTCTAGCATTTCCGGAGATACCAATCCCGGTTCTTGAGGTTATCCGGGTATTACTGGAGAACAGGTATTTTCACAAAAAAAAAAAAAAAGTCCTGATTAGCTTAAGAGACACTTTGAAGACCCCCAGTCAGAAATCACCAGTGGTACAAAAAATCAAGCACTGGCATACCACTGGGTAATTACGGTATTAAAAATAAATGACTGGCAGAACACTCATTTGGGACGCTTTGCCAGCGTTTGCGAAAAGCGTTTTACCAGTATTTGTTTTACAAAAATTTCGGTGGTTTATAAAAAAAAACCACTGGCAAAGAATTGGCTTAGAGTGATATGCCAAGGTTTGCAACCGTGGTTATCCAGTGCTACCTAGCCAATGCTACCAGGCGTACAAAAATCAATTCACTGGAAAACCAATGATTTTATAAAAATGCTGACGCTTCGTTAAAAAATGTTTGTCGGAAGGTTCCGAGTTCAAATCCGGTTGCAAGCAAAAAAAATTTTTTGGATTTTTTTTAATTTAAAATTTTTTTTGTTTTATAAAATCAATTTTTTTGTTGGTGGGAAAGCTCCTTCAAGACCAACTTTTTTTTTTGCCCTCCCAACACTGGCATACTAGTTACAAAAAATTGTTTGCCAGTACTAGCGTTTGGCACAGCCAGTAGTTGTCCAGCTATTATCACTCATTTACGTGTTTAGCCATTAAATATTATATGTCTCGTTAGCTCAGTGGGTAGAGCAATCGTCTGCCAATCTGACGGCCTGGGTTCAAATCACGGCAGGACCAAAAGAAATACATATGAACTTTTTTTAAATTTTATTTTGGAAAATATATTTCTAGACCACCTATTTATTGGTTTTGCCAGCGTTTTGCCAACGTTTAAAAATTTTGTTCCTCCAGTGCTTTTCCGGCGCTTTTTGAACAGCGGGTCCTTTTGTCTAATGATGTTATCATTTTGGGAATGGAAAAGCACTTTTTGCCAGTACTTGTACCACCTGTTAAAGTGCTTTGCCACCGCTTTCCCGTTTGTATTTTTCTGACTGGGCCGTTAAATGTATAAATTCAGTATTTTCCACGTTTAAACCTTGTATGTATGTATGACCAGGCATGATAATATACAAAACCTATATATGTTTATACATATAGATATATTAGAGTGTCCCTTAAAAATAGATTTGTCATTATACCCCCCAGTTTTATTGGAAATGGTCCCAAATGAAAGAAATCGATTTTTTTTTTGGAAAACGTTAACCCGTGCCGAAAGTTGGACGAAAATGGCCCATTTTGGAAAAAGTGTATTACTATTAAAAATTCCCAAAATTCGAAATTTCGAAAAAAATTATCTTTTATTCCATTTATTCTTTAATATAGTCAAAATGAGTCAGACATGGAATTTTGACTTCATCGGATATCATTAACCCACTTTAGCCTGGAATCCAAAATGACCCACGAATTTGATAAAAATGCAAAAACGTGTTTTTTTAAATTAATTTTACAGATTTTTTAAAATGCCTAATTTGGAGATGTCGATTGCTATTTGTACCAAATAATAGTTGATATTAAAGAAAAAAAAAAATAAATTGGAAAAATGATAATTCGAGTTTGTGTTTGGAGCGACTGCTTTCCAGGACATTTTACAAAAATTACTCATTTTGTCAAAAATTAAACAAATTTTGAATGTTTTCATCAAATTTTACACAGTTTTGGGAAAAACATCACTTAAATTTGGTTAGACTATAATTATCTTTACATTGGTTTAAAAAATCTTTAACCCTTAGTGGCCTGGGGTAAGAAAAGACCCATCAAACTTAATATTAATTATGACGACGAGATTGTAAAGCCATTAAATTGATAAAAAAAAAATCTCAACTGCATAAAAGTAATTATTTTACCGTCAGGACGCGTCTTTCGAATATCTCTCTAACTCAAAATTTAGCGGACAGATTTATTTTTTTTAATCACAGATCATATACTGAGTGTTAGTAGTAAACAAAACTAATCTCGTCGAAATGTATTGATGTTTGGTGTCCAATTCGCCAAATTTTGCGATTATCAAAAAGCATTATACTATCTAAAATAGCACCACTACATCAACTATTTTCGGTATGTAAATTTATTTTACTGATAGTGTTATTTATAACGAAAACTCAAATTATTTGATTATTGGATTTCTTGATTCGTCAACCTTTATTGCGCCTAAATAAAGCGATAAATTAAAATTTTAATAATTCCGCCAAATATATAATTAAACTTTTCGAAATCAGAAGAAAGAGCATTTACAGGGGTAAACAGATTTCAACACGAATAATTTCGTGTTTAAAACTGAAAACGATTACACGATTTATCCGGGTTTTTAAAAACAAAGCGCAAGAGAAAAAAATTTTAATATTTTATGTTTATTTCAGAACATCATTGTTTTAATAAAATTTATTTCAGCTACCTCAAAAAAAATTTTTTTTTCAGGAGGGTGCTTGCAGAGAAATTGCTAATTTAAGCAAAATTGTTTATTCAGGAAAAAAATTTTTAAATTCAGCAAAAGTTGCTCTAACACTTAGTCGATTGCAAATGAAAAAGATCCTTGCTAAAATCAATATTTGTTAAATATTAGTAGATTCAAAAAAATTAAAAAAAAATTCTATTTAGTTAACTTATTTGCTGAAAATTTAAAAATAATAATTGTGTTTTTCGATTCTTTTAAAAAGTATTTAATACATAAAAATATAAAATTGTCCAGTGTGATGGCGACCATTTAATGGGGGGCCGAATGTTGGGAAAATTGCATTTTATTATATATGAACTAAATTTTTATTTGAGTGTAAATTTGGAAAACACTTTATTGGAAAATTTTGTTTGAAAACATTTTTTTTATGTTGTCAAAAAAATTGTAAAATTTTCATTCATTCATTGTTTGAGAATTTGGAGATCGTGTAGTAAAATTTGGAAAAAGATTTTATTTGAAAATTTTTGTGTAAAACGGGAGAGAAATTTTAATATTTATTTAAAAGTAAAAAGAAAAGTTGTGACAAATTATTGTTTCGTTTGCCCTGGCATTTATGTGTTTCTGTGTGCAAAATTTTGCAAAATTAAAAAGGAAATTGTCAAATCGGGGAACGGGATTGTCGTTGTAATAAAAGCCAGCAACAGACAAAGGGTTTAGCCAGTCAGCCCCATACAACAATCAATCATACCATAACTTTATAGAATAGAAGCTAACAACAAAATGTCTTTTAAACCCTATTTTGGTAAACTGATAAGCGTGCTATAATACCCATTACCATTCCAAATATTGAAGCCGTTACCTAAGGATTTAAGGTAAAAGAATTTAAGAGAATAAGAGATTGCGAAGCTACCGAGAAATCATTAGTGGATACGGATAGTTATATTAGATCTTCAGGCGGAAACTGCAACATTTTCAAAACGTCAAGAGGCAACCAGGAACTCCAATGCAGAATAAGATTTGAGGCTGATAAAAAAAAAAAAAAAAAAAAAAAAAAAGTGAAAAGGTAAATGGGTGCGTAAACTTTGACTTTATCGTCTAAGAACTATGACAGAGTTAATATTGTCAATATAATTTTTTTTTAAATATATATCCATATATAATATGAATATAATCTGAGTCAGTTTTACATACTCTTAGTAAGACCTCAACGTTCTGATATTTCAACTTTCTTAATTTTTTTATTTTATTAGTTCCATAATTAATTTGTTTTAGTTATTTATTGGTCTGGTCACCTAATTTGAATTTTAATTAAAAAAAAAAAAAAAAAAAAAAAATTAAATATATATATAATAATAATCTAAACTTATTAACAATTTATTATCTAAACTTTCATACACACATAATACTAATTACAACAACACACACGTATCAATCATCTCCATGCAATAAACTCTCTCACTCACTCAATTAGAGACTTTGATTCTAAATGAGTAACACTTAATCTAACTAAAATAATAACAGCCAAGCATACATATTAATTACTAACTAAATTAAAACTTACAGCCAAATATATTCTTCGTCTACAAGCGCTTGATGACAACGAGGGATAATAAACCGTAAGTTTATTTAAATTTATAGTTTATGTATTGATACACATTTTTTTTTTTTACTCAAATTTTTTTTTTGCATTTTAAAAATATAATAATAAATATGAATAACTATTAGATTGATTGTATCTTAACGTGATGAATATTGAATTTGTAAATGCAATTAAGGTTGCCATAATTCAATAATTTCAAGCTTTTGCGGGATTAAGATTTTTTTTGGGATTGATTTAAATGCAATCTATTAGTTTATATATTTTAAAATTTTAACTGTTAATTAATGAAATAATTTTCTTTTTCTTTTAAAATTCATATTAAAGAAAAACAAAATATTAAATATTTTCTTTATTTAATTTTATTCCCGTAAATGTTATTTTACAATTAATTTAATTCCAATAATTGGGTTTTATACTATTTATTCATGTTTAATATATCATTAACAATTAATTTCATCTTCTTGGGTCAAACCTTAAACTTCTTTTAAATAAATAAATTTTACACTAGGTCACAAACATAATTTTTTTATTTTTGTTCAAGCATAATAAAGATTTGGTTATTAAGTTGACCATAACCATGTCTTACATATAAAATTTTTTATACACTAGTTTACAAAATTTTTTTTACATTTTATTGAACTATTAAAATTTTTTTTAAATATTTTTTTTAAAGTGAAAAACCTTTAAAGAAGGTGACCATCTATAGTTTTTTTTTTATTTGTCTATTTGTTATCTGAATACTATTTACTTATTAAAATATGTCCATAATTCTTATTATTATTATAAATAAATTTTCTTGCTATTATTCCTAAGATGGAAATTTAAACTTTCTTATTTTATTACGAAAGGTGAAGTCCTAGGTATGTGAGTATGTAGGTTTTTATTTTTTTTTTGGGCTGACTGAAATTTACCCTACAGTTAGCATGGAGGGTGGGCATAGGAATAATGTAGCAAATTCCATCATGAGCTACATTTCTATCATCAACATTTTTCGGTTCATTTTCGATATTTTTTTTGTTATTTGTTTATTTATTATTTTTTTTTTTTTTTGTTTTAAGGTATCGCCCCTTATTTTTGACTTGCTACCTAAATTTAAAATCTACAGTAAACGATTCAGTAAATATAAATTATTTTGGGAACATAATAAACCCCCCCATCGACGAGCACAGCCGAACCAGTAGGTAGCCGTTCCCTTTCATAAATCAACCCAAGTTAAAGAATCGTTACAGAGATTTTTGGCGCCCAACGTGGGGCCTCAGTTGCGTTTTTATTTTAAATTTTTATGGTGCACTTACATCTTGAAGCTGAGGGCCTTTGAATCCGTATATGTGGTGATACATATTAATTTTTTTTTGTTTTATTTACCTTTCTTCTGGCTTCTGTGTTTTTATAATTATTGGTTTGGAAAATATGTAGTTATGGTTTACCTGGCTTCATATCCTTACTTGATATTATTTTAATACAAAAGCATTAACAGGGTTTGGGTTCGAACTCGAGATGTTGTTTGTTTACTGGTGTATATCGGTACAATACTCGTGAGACCCTTATCCAATTTTTTTTCTTTTCTCTTGTATTTTTTTTATTTGATTTTCCTCTTAAAATTTTTTTTTTGGTTTGATTTGAGCTTTTGATTTGGATGCAAAGTTTCTGATCTTCATTTAATCGGATTCTTTCCACAATAGATTATCAACCTTTTTCATTCAATTTTCTTTTCTCATTTTTGTGTTAGGATTTATTTCTTTTTGATTAGCGTCGAAAGATTTCCTGAGGGAATGGGAAGTTTTGTATTTTTTGTTATTGTTGTTGATGATAGATAGATTTTTTTTTTGTTTTTCATATCTTCATTTATGTATTTCTTTTCTTAATTTTTTTGCTTCCATTTCATATACCAAAGGACTTCACTGAGTAGTGATATTTATATTGTAATTTTTATTGAGTGTTGAAAAAATTTTTTTGATTACGTTTTACGGGTATAATTTAATTGCGATTTAATACTTTCTCTAAAGAATTACTCATATTGAATTTGAGAACATCATTTTGTGTAACGGTTGGAAATATTTTCTTTTATTCTGTATGGGATGCCGTTGGTTAGGAGTAGTGAAAATATACCGTCTCTTATTGGTCAAGAGGACAATAATGCATCTTTTGTTGAAGAGCAAGGTGCCGGAGACAATGTATTGACTCCGAGGATTAGAGCGGATAGACCAAGGACACGGCAACAGACTCGGGCAGAAGCTAGTCAACAGAGGAACGATAATGATAATAGAGTACGAAACTTAATCCAGGATTCTATGAGAGAATTTAGGGAAGAAATAAGTGCCTTGATAAATGATAATTTTCGTGAATTAGCTTTGGCAAATTCAGTACCAGATAACCAAACGTTACGTGGAGGACAAGTTAGTAACGGTAATATGCAAAACTTACAAACACACGATACTACGCCGAATATACGAAATAACCGGGATAATCGTAGTAGTGATTCACAGCCTGAGCGAAATATAGAAAGGGACCGTCGATATTCAGTAGTCGGTCTTGAAAATAGTTCGGAAAAGATACTAAATTTAATTCGAAATTGGCGAATTCGATTTTCCGGTGAAGTGACAGACATATCCGTGGATGAGTTTATATATAGAGTTGATTCATTAACGGAATCCAATCTTCGGGGTAATTTTTCTCTTTTATGTGAACACGCTCATATTCTTTTTGAAGGCAAAGCCTTAAAATGGTATTGGCGGTTCCATAAAAGTTCATCCGCTATGAACTGGGATGATTTATGTCTAGCTTTGAAACATCAGTTTAAAGAATTTTATACAGACTTTGACATTAAGGATGACATTCGTCGTAGGAAACAAAAACCTAGCGAATCATTTGATGAGTTCTACGATGAAATCATAAATTTATGTGATAGACTAAGAACACCAATGTCGGACTATGAACTGTGCGAAACTATCCAGCGAAACTTGAAACCGGAGGTTAGGCACGAACTATTACATTTGGACATAGTTCGTGTTTCGGAGTTAAGACGTGCAGTTCGAAGACATGAAAAATTTGTTAAAGATATGTCACATGGAAGTCATAATAAACGATCGTTTCAAAGGGGTCAGGTGTCGGAAATAACCGATAATACTCGGAGGAATATTGAGGATAATTTAGATATAGATGACACGGAAATATGTGTCGTAGTTCGTTCTGGCAAATGCTGGAACTGCGATGAAATAGGACACAGTTTTATGGATTGTGTTAAGCCTCGAACCGTATTTTGTTATGGATGCGGAATCAAAAATACGTATAGACCACAATGTGTCAAATGTACAAGTGAGCAGGGAAACTTGTTAAGGGATGTCCGGACGAAGACGCGCGGACATCCGAAGATAGAAAATTAGACGTATCTAATGTGATTAACCAACCTGATGTGACCAGCCAACATGATGTAACCAAACAACCTAACGTAATAAAAATTCATCCATTACAGAGACCATACCATGTTCGTCTAGAGGAATATAACCGAATTAGAAACCGGATTTTTAATGAAATTGACAATCACAAAAAGCTTACTAGGTCGTCTAAGCGATTACGCGAATATTATATGAGGAGAAAACAATTTAGTAAATATACAATTTCGTCATTAGTGAATATAGAGAATGACAATAGGCCATATATTTTGCTGAATATAAGACATACGAAATATTTTTCATTATTGGACAGTGGCGCTAATGTTAGCGTAATTGGTGGCAAGCTTTGCGAGGAAATAATAAATTCGGGAAATTTTAAACAGGGAGTCGGTTATGTAAAAACAGCTGATGGAGAACAACAACTTGTTTTAGGTACTGTGAAATTAGATGTAGAATATAACGGACAAACAAAATCTGTTGAGTTTTTAGCAATTCCAAATATAAAACAGGAGGTTATATGTGGTATAGATTTTTGGGAGAAATTTGGAATAAAAATTGTGTGTACTAATACTATAAGCGAAATTATCCTAGAGAAGGAAGATTCTGATAAAATTCCATTGAATGCCCTTCAGAAACAACAGCTACAGGGAGTTATTGATAGTTTTCCCACTTCCGATCGTGATGGTCTGGGTTGTACAACCTTATTGGAACATAGAATTGATACGGATAAGGCAGTTCCAATAAAACAACGATTTTATCCCATTTCGCCAGCTAGGGAGAAACTTTTATGCGGGGAAATTGATCGAATGTTAGAATTAGGAGTTATCGAAGAGTGTCCAACTTCGCCGTGGTCATCCCCTGGTGTTTTGATTGTGAAACCAGGAAAAGTTCGTTTTTGCTTGGACAGTAGAAAATTAAATTCCGTGACGACAAAAGACGCTTATCCGATACCTAACTTGGACGGACTAATTTCTAGGCTTCCTCCAGTTTACTTTATTTCCAAAGTGGATTTAAAAGATGCATTTTGGCAAATAAAATTGGACGAATCCTCAAGACCTAAGACAGCTTTCACAATCCCTAATCGGCCATTGTATCAATTTACAAGAATGCCGTTTGGATTGTGCAATGCACCGCAAACGATGTGCAGACTGATGGACCAAGTTATTCCGTATGATTTGAAGACGAACGTACTTGTTTATCTTGACGACTTATTAATTGTTTCGAAAGACTTTAACGAACACATTCGACATTTACACGAAGTGGCCACTCAACTTAGGAAAGCTAATTTGACGATAAACATTAAGAAAAGTTGCTTTGCTATTAAACAGGTACAATATTTGGGATACATTGTAGGTCAGGGAGCTATGAAAATCGACCCAGATAAGGTTAGGGCGATTTCGGAATTTCCGGTTCCTAAAACAGTAAAACAATTGCGCCAATTTCTCGGTATGGCCGGTTGGTATCGTCGATTCATCGATGACTATGCTACCATTACATTTCCTATGACAGAACTCCTTTCAAAACATAAAAGATTTTCTTGGTCAGAAGAAGCTCAACAAGCTTTCGTCATTTTGAAACAAAAATTAACTTCAGCTCCCATATTAGTCCACGCAGATTTTGAAAAGCCATTTATTCTACAATGTGACGCAAGCACCTATGGAGTTGGGGCAGTTTTAGCTCAACTTGATGAAGAGGGTAATGAACGGCCAATAGCTTACATGTCACAAAAGCTTAACAAGGCGCAAAGAAATTATTCTATTACGGAATTAGAATGTCTTGCAGTGATTTTGGCAATTAGAAAATTTAGAGCATACATAGAGGGTCAAGAGTTTAAGGTAATAACTGATCATGCAAGCCTTAAATGGCTAATGCGACAAAAGGATCTCTCGGGAAGATTAGCCAGATGGGCGTTGAAATTGCAGGGATTTGACTTTTCAATTGAACACCGCAAAGGTAAAGAAAATGTAGTGCCGGATGCTTTATCCAGAGCCTTTGAAGGCGACGCAATTATAGATGAAATAAATTTGCCAACTTTACCTTCCATTGACCTTAACTCAACAGCTTTTGATAGTCAAGAATATGCTAAATTGAGAGATGATTTTACTGTAGCAGAGTTACCCGATTACAAAGTTCTGGATAAATATATTTATAAAAGAGTTAACTTCTCAACAGGCGAAGTTGATGAGTCCGATTCCTGGAAGCTACTCGTACCTGAGGAATTACGCAAAGATGTGATATTTGCTGCTCACGATATACCAAATGCTGCTCATGGCGGAATCGCCAAAACCGTTCACCGAATACGTCAATTTTTCTTTTGGCCAAGGCTGGTTTCGGATATAAAAGAATACGTGCAAAAATGTGAATTATGTCGGACATCCAAAACTCCAACATCTTCTTTGAAACCACCAATGGGACAATTTGTTGAGTCGGAAAGACCATTCCAAAGGTTATATCTAGATTTAATAGGTCCTTTACCCCGCACAAGAAATGGGAATATTGGTATTTTGATTATTCTGGATCACTTTACGAAATTCACGTTTTTGAAACCACTAAGAAAATTTGTTACAAAACCTATCGTAGACTATTTGAAAAACGAAATATTTAATTGTTATGGCGTTCCAGAGGTGATTGTCACTGATAATGGAAGTCAATTTAAGTCAAAGGATCTAAAAGCTTTATTGGAAAAATTTGGAATTAAGCATCAATTTACAGCTGTACATAGTCCGCAATCGAATGCGAGTGAAAGAGTAAACCGGTCGATTAATGAGGCACTCCGCTCATATATTCGTAATGACCAACGTCTTTGGGATGAGTACATAGGAAGTGTTAATTGTGCAATTAGGTCTAGTATACACCAAACCACAGGCCGTACGCCTTATGAATTAGTTTTTGGTCAATCTATGGTAGGACATGGACAAGATTACAAAATATTAGGAAATTTGAAACTTTTATCCGAAACAGATACTCAACTAGAACGTCAGGACCAGTTCTCGCTTCTTAGAGATTCGATTAGGAAGAAAATAAAAGAGGCTTACGAAAGAAATGTTAATTCTTACAAATTGAGAGCTAGAACAAGAGAGTTTAATATTGGTCAAAATGTGATTCACCGAAATTTTGTTCAAAGTTCATTGATAAATAAGTTTAATGCCAAACTTGCACCTACTGGAATAAAGGCGGTCGTAATAAGGAAAATAGGTAATGTCAATTACGAATTGGAAGATGCTGACGGCAGACATAAGGGAATATATCATATTAAGGATATTTGGACCTGATAATATTGACTAAGGGTACCTAAGCATAGTGCGCCTTTTTCAGATGAAGTTATGCGTCACCTTTTCTCTTCATCTGTTTTGTGATGGCGACCATTTAATGGGGGGCCGAATGTTGGGAAAATTGCATTTTATTATATATGAACTAAATTTTTATTTGAGTGTAAATTTGGAAAACACTTTATTGGAAAATTTTGTTTGAAAACATTTTTTTTATGTTGTCAAAAAAATTGTAAAATTTTCATTCATTCATTGTTTGAGAATTTGGAGATCGTGTAGTAAAATTTGGAAAAAGATTTTATTTGAAAATTTTTGTGTAAAACGGGAGAGAAATTTTAATATTTATTTAAAAGTAAAAAGAAAAGTTGTGACAAATTATTGTTTCGTTTGCCCTGGCATTTATGTGTTTCTGTGTGCAAAATTTTGCAAAATTAAAAAGGAAATTGTCAAATCGGGGAACGGGATTGTCGTTGTAATAAAAGCCAGCAACAGACAAAGGGTTTAGCCAGTCAGCCCCATACAACAATCAATCATACCATAATTTTATAGAATAGAAGCTAACAACAAAATGTCTTTTAAACCCTATTTTGGTAAACTGATAAGCGTGCTATAATACCCATTACCATTCCAAATATTGAAGCCGTTACCTAAGGATTTAAGGTAAAAGAATTTAAGAGAATAAGAGATTGCGAAGCTACCGAGAAATCATTAGTGGATACGGATAGTTATATTAGATCTTCAGGCGGAAACTGCAACATTTTCAAAACGTCAAGAGGCAACCAGGAACTCCAATGCAGAATAAGATTTGAGGCTGATAAAAAAAAAAAAAAAAAAAAAAAAAAAAAGTGAAAAGGTAAATGGGTGCGTAAACTTTGACTTTATCGTCTAAGAACTATGACAGAGTTAATATTGTCAATATAATTTTTTTTTAAATATATATCCATATATAATATGAATATAATCTGAGTCAGTTTTACATACTCTTAGTAAGACCTCAACGTTCTGATATTTCAACTTTCTTAATTTTTTTATTTTATTAGTTCCATAATTAATTTGTTTTAGTTATTTATTGGTCTGGTCACCTAATTTGAATTTTAATTAAAAAAAAAAAAAAAAAAAAAAATTAAATATATATATAATAATAATCTAAACTTATTAACAATTTATTATCTAAACTTTCATACACACATAATACTAATTACAACAACACACACGTATCAATCATCTCCATGCAATAAACTCTCTCACTCACTCAATTAGAGACTTTGATTCTAAATGAGTAACACTTAATCTAACTAAAATAATAACAGCCAAGCATACATATTAATTACTAACTAAATTAAAACTTACAGCCAAATATATTCTTCGTCTACAAGCGCTTGATGACAACGAGGGATAATAAACCGTAAGTTTATTTAAATTTATAGTTTATGTATTGATACACATTTTTTTTTTTACTCAAATTTTTTTTTTGCATTTTAAAAATATAATAATAAATATGAATAACTATTAGATTGATTGTATCTTAACGTGATGAATATTGAATTTGTAAATGCAATTAAGGTTGCCATAATTCAATAATTTCAAGCTTTTGCGGGATTAAGATTTTTTTTGGGATTGATTTAAATGCAATCTATTAGTTTATATATTTTAAAATTTTAACTGTTAATTAATGAAATAATTTTCTTTTTCTTTTAAAATTCATATTAAAGAAAAACAAAATATTAAATATTTTCTTTATTTAATTTTATTCCCGTAAATGTTATTTTACAATTAATTTAATTCCAATAATTGGGTTTTATACTATTTATTCATGTTTAATATATCATTAACAATTAATTTCATCTTCTTGGGTCAAACCTTAAACTTCTTTTAAATAAATAAATTTTACACTAGGTCACAAACATAATTTTTTTATTTTTGTTCAAGCATAATAAAGATTTGGTTATTAAGTTGACCATAACCATGTCTTACATATAAAATTTTTTATACACTAGTTTACAAAATTTTTTTTACATTTTATTGAACTATTAAAATTTTTTTTAAATATTTTTTTTAAAGTGAAAAACCTTTAAAGAAGGTGACCATCTATAGTTTTTTTTTTATTTGTCTATTTGTTATCTGAATACTATTTACTTATTAAAATATGTCCATAATTCTTATTATTATTATAAATAAATTTTCTTGCTATTATTCCTAAGATGGAAATTTAAACTTTCTTATTTTATTACGAAAGGTGAAGTCCTAGGTATGTGAGTATGTAGGTTTTTATTTTTTTTTTGGGCTGACTGAAATTTACCCTACAGTTAGCATGGAGGGTGGGCATAGGAATAATGTAGCAAATTCCATCATGAGCTACATTTCTATCATCAACATTTTTCGGTTCATTTTCGATATTTTTTTTGTTATTTGTTTATTTATTATTTTTTTTTTTTTTTGTTTTAAGGTATCGCCCCTTATTTTTGACTTGCTACCTAAATTTAAAATCTACAGTAAACGATTCAGTAAATATAAATTATTTTGGGAACATAATAAACCCCCCCATCGACGAGCACAGCCGAACCAGTAGGTAGCCGTTCCCTTTCATAAATCAACCCAAGTTAAAGAATCGTTACACCAGACTTCCAAATTGTCGACATGATTTAATTAAAAATCGGAAAATATATAAAAATAATTACAATATAATTACTGATAACGCATGGATTATTTGTTGTGTATAGATGTGTTTATCAGCACAATTTTGGTAGCAAAAAAAAAAAAAAAATAGTAATATATTGGTTCAAAATTAGTTTAGTGCTGAAAAAATATAACTAAAACTTTTGCTAAAAACACAATTTCAGGAAAAAAAACTGCTGAAAACTAGTATTTTACTAATTTTTCTATTAACTCATTTTTTTGAGTGTAACACCCATCAATCTGATTCCGCTTTCATAGGTGCGGAGTAGCGAATTTTTGCCATTTTGGTCTATTTCGCTTAGTTTCCGAGATATTGGGTACTTTATGATTATGCAATAAAAAATATGGAAAACAGCACCACCTACATATATGTGAGACTGATAGCGAAGACACAAAAATATAACAATTTGATAGCAATTGCGGTTTGATTTAGTGACAAATTTTTTATAATTAAGAAAAGCAAATAACTAAAAATTAGCGTGCAAAATTAGTTCAAATACGAATGAAATTAATTGTTATTCTAAATTAGAATTACAAAAAAATATTAGCTCAAAAATTTAGCTCATACATTAAGAGGTTGGGCCACACTCATAAAAAAGTTCGTACAAATAGTTCAAAATTCTGCTAAAATAACAGGAAATAGTACCTTTATTTGCGCCAGCAGAATTTTCATGGTCTGCCAAATTTAGGTAAGCTAAATTTTACATACTGCTGAATATACGGACAATTTTATTTAAATTAGCTAGGAAATTTGAGCTGAATTCAGCAGAAATTTAACCTGATTCAACTACAAATTTTTGTTAAAAGATTGCTTAATTTCCAGGATTTTCCACCAATTTTTGTCCATTTTGCTCTATCTCGTCTACTTTCCGAGATACAAGCTATTTTATCATTATACAGGGTGCGGCTAAAGTAACTATATGATGTAAAAAAATTGTAACTTCTATGCTTGTGAATATTTCATTTTTGTTTTCTATTTCAGGAATTAAACTTGGGAGAATATAAAAATGGAACGCTATACCATTGCGCAAAGAACTAAGATTGTTTTTCTATTCCTTTTGTTTTTTCATTCCATTCAATATTTATTTAAAAAATAAATCATATAGTTATCCAGCAAAAAAAGAGATGCCGAAGCAGTAGAAAAAGCACTACAATTGATGATCTAGATGTACTTCTTTTTTAACATAAACACTAATGATTTTAACACTGACTTGTCATAGGAGAGGAGTACTCCCACTTAAACATTTTTTCAGTACTTTTTGAACGAGTGCAAGGGAAGCTCTTTTTCACCAATTAAGAGTTTAAAACAAAATTCTTTACAAAAAAAAATTTAATTTTTTGTATTTTACAAAAGTTTTTTTATTGCCGCCACCGGGGATCGAACTTGCGACCTCACGATTGCTAGTCTAGCGCTCTACCGCTGAGCTATTCTTTGATATGAAAGTTGACTGGCATAAAAACACCACTTTGTTAATGCGAGATATTGTTCTTTATTCTCTTCAATAAAAGTACTTATTAAACAAGTGTAAAAGGTGCACTCCAATTCAATATTGATTTCAGTACTATTTTTACAGGTACATAAAAATCAATTTCTCACCATATTTTTTATATATACATATTTTTAAAAATTTAAAAATTAAAAAAAATATTGAATTGAAAGAAATTAATTATAAATATTAAAAAAAAAATTTTAGAATAAAAAAAAAATAAAAAAAATATTGGTCCCACCGTGAATCGAACCCGGGACCCTCTGTTTGGAAATGGCAAATGATACCAAAATCACTTTTTGCGATCACTTTTAGAGCAATTACTCTTTAGAAGCAATACTTAAGTGATTTTTTGGATGTGGTTCAGAAGTAATTCTAAAAAAGCTGTAAAAATGTGATAACGGATACTTGGGAAGCAATGAAAGAAGTGATTTTTTGAAGTTGTTCCGAAGTAATTCTAAAACAGCTGTAAAAATGTAATAACGGATACTTGGGAAGCAATGAAAGAAGTGATTTTTTGAAGTTGTTCAGAATAAAATACACTAACGGATACTTGTGAAGCATTGAAAGAAGTAGTTTGTTTGTAAAGCACTACTTGCAATTTTTTGCTGGGTACTTTAGCCGCACCCTGTATAATGAAAAAAAAATTAAAACATAGGGCCATCTCTACGTAATATTGATAGCAGAGACACAAAAATATAATAACTAGGAAATAATTATGGTTTAAATTAGCTGAAAAATTTGTAAAGTTAAGAAACACAAATTGCTAAAAATTTGCATGCAAAATTAGTTCAATTACGGATGAAAGTAATTGTAATGCTAAATTAGATTTGCAAAAAAATATTAGTTCAATCCTAAATTTTTAGATAAAATAAGAGAAAAATTAGTTCAATTGAATCAGAACGCGTTTAACAGACTTGCAGAATTTTTTTGGTGTTACAAACACCAATACCAACTTATTGTACCCCGTCCACTTATTATTGTATGGTGTAAATACACTGAAAATAATATGTAAGTTGCCTGAACAGAAAATTTTGTTACTTTAACAAAATGTATTCCTGTTTTTTTTGCTTAAAATAAAATTTGTTGATTTTAAAATATTTTTTTGTTAAAATTAACAAATCTAAATTTAAGTAAAAAATTAGTAAAACTACAGTTTTATCCGTAAATATACTAAGTCGTAAAATTTGTTCAAATTTAGGGTCTCGGGACCCTCCCCGGGCCTATTCCATATCATCTAAGGGAATATAAGAACACTCTATCTCTCTTAGTCGAAATTTTCGTCAATTTTGCTCTATCTCTTTTTGTTTTCGAGATATGGGATATTTTGAAAAATCGGGAGGGAAAGAAATAGCGCCATCTTTAAAAATTCGGATACACTGGTGGCGCCATCTACCGGGTAATAACAGAAATATCAAAATAATTGTAATGCTAAATTAAAGTAATTGTAATGCTAAATTAGATTTACAAAAAAATATTAGCTCAATCCTAAATTTTAAGATAAAATAACAGAAAATTAGTTCAATAGAATCAGTTTTTAAAACATAACAAATTTAACTAATGGGTTCTTAAGAATTAGTTGTAAATAATTTTAAAAATTAAAAAACACTCAAAATTAAACTTCTGACGATTTTTAGTATTCTGTTAAATGAGGATAACTAAAATCTTTGTTTAAATTAGTGCTGGTAAAAATAAGAGTAGTGGGTATGGGGTATCAAGTATTTGACTTTTTTTTTTGGTACTCGATACCTACTTAAAACTACTACTCGATATTTTCAGAGTTGCATTTTTGAAGAAAAATATATATAAAAATGTATATATATATATTTGTTCCTTTTACTCCTGCAAGGAGTGACTCCGCTAAAATATTTATCACAAAATTACAACTCTGCTAAAAGAAAAAAATCAAAAGTAAAATATTTAAAAGTATATTTTAAAAAACTATGAAAAACATAAAAGGGGTTTTCATATAAACTCGTATTCCACTCGTAAACGGTGTAAACCTGGTAAGTTTATGAGTTTAATGTCAAATTCCATAAAAAAATGTGGTTTGTATTTATACAAGGTTTACAAGGAATTTAAGAGTTTATATGAAAACCCCTAATGAATAAATGCTATAAAAGTTTAAAAATATGTTTATAAATTTAAATATTGAATCAACGTACATACATATGTCCAAAGAATTTTAATAAAAAATTTTAAATTTAAAAACCGTTAAAAGTATTGAGTAGTATCGAGTATCCAAATTAAAAATATCGAGTAGTATCGAGTATTGCAAAGTAATCGAATTTACCAGCACTAGTTTAAATCAGTGTTTCAACTAAAAATTAGTTAAAAATTAGTCAAATCGATTTGAAACCTGTTTGACATATTTTTTACCGACGTATTATTTTAAGTGTACACTGAGAGAATTATCTGCATGATATTAATAAATGTTTGCATAAAACCAGTGAAGTTTCACTGGAACTCGTCCATTGAAACTTTTCATTGAATTAATGGATTTTTTTATAAAATGTGAAAAATTTCATTTTATTTTTTAAAAGTTTCACACATTTAATGAAAAGGTTTCATTAAAACTAGATTCGTAAAATATATGGAGATTTTTCATCAAATTTAAGCAAATTTTCATTTACTTTGTGAAGAAAACTTCATTAGTTTACTGAAAAATTTCATTAAAACTCGTCCAGGAAAATTCTCTCTGTGTAGTATACCTTCATTTTTAAGTTAAAATTTATGTGTTTATATAAAAAAAATAAACAATTTTTTTTAAATAATTTTTTGTGATTTTTGTTATGTTTTAAAAATAGATTCAGTGATTTATTATTTTACGTAAGTTCAGCAACTGGATCCTTCTGAGTTCTTCCAGCAGCCGCACTTATTATGACACATGGTGAATAAAAAGTGACAAGTTACATGTCAATTAGTCTTCGTTATTCCTGTGACATGTTAACTCAGAGAGGTATAGTGATATATCAATAAACTATTAATTATGTATTAGTTCTGCAACATGATACATATTGGGCCATATGAATAAAACTTAGCAAATACTTCGAAGCAATTACTTTAGGCTTAGAAATGACTTTTAACACCAAATTTATCCATAGACTTGTCGAATAGCATGAAATTTAAATTTAAACGAAAATCGAAAAATGAAATTTTTAGTTCTAACATGAGACTACTTCGTATTAGATAATTTTACTTGTTCTATTGCATATTCTCTTAAACAAGTAGAGTGATCCACAAGCTTTGCGACATGTCACAAGTAGCTCAAAAGTTGGAAATTGCCACCTCCTATGACAAGCCGATGTTAAAGTTGCCTGTTACTTTCATATAAAAAAACCGAATTGAGGACCGGTAACTCCAACAAAGTTCCAGTCACGTGACCAGCTCTGTGACTGGTGCATTTTCCACAGGGCAGAAACTCTTAATAATATTTACCACTGAGTGGTGCCAGGTTACACTCAGAGAAGTTCTGCAGTCAAAATTTGTTAGTTGTTTAAGTAGTATTTCAGTTTTGTTATTTTAAGTGAAGATAATATTCATTTGTAGAAGAAATGTAAATTTTAATTACATTCGTATGACATTAAAAAAACAAACAAACAAACATGAAATACTGAGAACTCGTAAAATTGATTTTAACCAGTCATTTTGTTAAAAAAAAAAACATAAATCGAAAAAGATGCTTGTAAGTAATTTTTGTTAGCTGATTGGACTAATTTGTGGTTCATTTTATTATAAGTAAAAACCAAAGGAAAGTGAAGTGAAATTTTATTTGTTTTTAAAAACATTTGCAGCGGTCTTTACATACAAACTATTTTAAGTGTATTTAAAATAAACAAAAAATTTAATTGAAAATTGCCTAATTAAAAATAAAAATGTGAAAAATTATAAACTATTTATAAGAAAAAAGTAAAATATCTTAACATAGTCGTATTAAAGCTTTATTTACTTGTTTGGCAGCTAGGACACATAAGCTTCAGCGGTTTTATGGGCCATTTAACAAACATACATTCATTTTGCATATACAACAAACATAAGAAATGAAAGCAGGATAGGATATCAAAAGAAAAACTAAATACAGCTAACGTACTTTATAGAATATAAGGCATACCACACTAACTGATTTTCTAACGAAATTAATATAAATTTATGAAAATCTTAACATATTTTTGTTCTATGAGAAGTTAAATGTCACTGAACCATGAGATACAATATTACAATGACGTATTTTAGGATAAGTCAACGATCTGTGTTTTTTTTTTTTAGGAAAGTTCAGTAAGAGGTTAGTTCTTTGACATAAAGGTACTCTAGTTCTGCGGTAGTTCATGAAAATCTCCCGTAGGGTTAGTGTCAGTTCATATAGAATGCCTTATATATTAAACATGTTAATTCTACAGCAAATAGGAAAATATGTCATGCATTTGATATTTAAAGATTGAAAAAATTTTCAAATAAAAAAAAATAATATAAACCACAACCAAAAAGTAAAAACTAATGTATAACATATTCAAACTAATAAAACAAATATAAGCTTTTAGAGGACATAAATTCAAGATGAATTCATAAGAGATTTTTCTTTATGAAAATAATAAAGCCTACAGAGACATCAAAAGTATTCCATATTATATTTAGAGTACTAGGTCATATACAAATATTGAAATTATACACTTAGTGTAATTCCATGAAAGCCGCAATATATTTTTCTTTTATATTTGACCCTCTTATCCCCTTTCTTCTATTTCGCACTGAAAATTAAGTATGACGCAAATATTAAAATTTCGATTTTTCGCTTTATTTAGCCTATATAGTACAATAAAGGTTCAAGACGAATCAGAAAATCCAATCGAATAATTTTGAATTGTGCTATAAATACGAGGACGCATAAATAAGTCCGTGACTTTTCGAACTTCCCTCGTAGTTACATGAAATAAGACTCTGCTCCGGTCCAGTACCATATGTTATGTTAATAGACTATTGTCGAATTTTGAGCAAGTCCCGTCATTAACTTTGCGTTTAGCAGGTGTTTAAAGAATACAACTTCGTGGATTTTTGTAAAAATGGAACAAAGTGAATTTCGGGTGCTCATCAGACATTATTTTTTGGGAAAAAAAACGTCACTCAAACCAAGGAAAAGCTAAATAAGTACTATGGGGACTTTGCACCATCAACTTCAATGGCAAAAAAGTTGTTTACTGAGTTTCATTGTGGTCACACAAGCACTAGTGACGTTGAACTAAATTTTCGGCCAATTGAGGTCAATACTAGGGTATTCAATCGATTAATCGTTATTCGATTAATCGAACAATTTTTCTCAAAAAGTGTTCGAATAATTCAAAATGTCTAAATTTCGAATAACGAATAATTCCAATAATTTCTTACGATTAATCGATTAATCGAAATTGGTAGAAAATTACAGAAATGTTTTAAAAATATAAATTTTTTATTAAAGCCAATGTGTTGAAAACTCAAAATTTTTTTTAAAAAATTGTGATAAATAATTTGCTGTAGGCTTGTACCAATCCGGTTTTCATTCCGGCCTAAGAAAATAATTAAGGGACGACCTTTTAGAATTTCTAGAAATATTTGTTAGCTTCAACTCAATGAGAATTTCATGTTTTAAGTAGGAGCTTCAATAAACATCTTAAATCCCAAAGAAAAAACAAAAACAACATAAAATTATCACAGTTTGCTCTGTCATCTTCCAAATTACTACCCTGTTGTTGTGACTTATCTAATAAAGTAGTGGTATCTATTTACGTAATAAATTTTTAATTATTTTTTACGACCTTTTAAACGTTGATATTAAATGAAAGCATTAGTAGTTATTGTAATTAATGATTATTAGAATTATTAATTATAATTAATGCTCAATGTAATAAAGCTTGTTTAGTGAGCAATATGAATTAATAAAATAAAAAAGTTGGAGATACGAAAACGTAGAGGGAAAATCAATTCTCAACAGAATTCCTCACTACATTTACGTTTTTTATGTATTCAATGCATACGAAAGAGATACAAATTAATATACGGAGTCTTATATTCTTCTTTCGGGTGTGGTTCTCCCCGATTTGGATAAAATTTTAATTTGTGAAAGAAGGGACAGAAAAAATAAAAATAATGACAAAATCTGATCTCAATTATTATATTTTGTTTATTTTTATGAATTTCAGAAGAGTTACTGAATTTATTTTTGTTCCTTTTTTAAATAAAATTATTAAAAACACAACAAGTGTATGTATATTATTTTACAGAAAATTTTTTAGATTAATCGATTAATTTAAAATTTTGTTCGATTAACCGGCTAAGAAAAAAAACCGAATAATTATTTGTACGATTAATCGATTAAAATAAAAAGCCGATTAATTGAATACCCTAGTCTGTGGTTTCGATTTAAAATGATCAGTTGGGTTTGATGGGTGCCGCGTTTGCTCTCAATTGGCCATAAACGCAATCGTGTGACAACTTCAAAGGATTGGTTCACTCAAAATAATAAGTCTGTTGGCTGAACAGAAAAATTTGTTACTTTAACAAAATTTATTCCTGTTTTTTGGCTTAAAATAAAATTTGTTGATTTTAACAAAGTCTTTTGTTAAATTTAACAAATCTAAATTTAAGTAAGAACTTAGTAAAACTACAGTTTTATTTGTAATTATACTGAGTCGTAATTTTTGTTCAAATTTAGGGTCTCGGGACCCTCCCCGGTCCCAGTCCATATCATCTAAGGGCATGTAAGGTCACTCCAAAGGAGCAAACATTTTGTCCGTTTTGCTCTATCTCACGGGGGTACTACACGGTAAGGGGTAGTCGAAGTTTTCGTAAATTTTTGAAAATTGACACCCAAAATTAGTTAAAGTACTAAGGATTTTTAGTATAGTGTTAAATGAAGATAACTAAAATCTTTGTTTAAATCAGTGTTTCAACTAAAAATTTGTTAAAAATAAGTCAAACCGATTTGAAACCCGTTTGACTGATTTTTCTACGGACCTATTATTTTAAGTGTAGTAGAAAGTTGATTGAGATCTTCGTGGATAAATTCTAAACTTATGGCCAATTATAACCAAATAAGTAAACTAAATAAATAAGTGTGGAAACAGATTAAGCGCCGACTCAGAATAAGAACGTGACGTGTAGCGACTGCCGTTGTGAGAGAAAATCTGATCAAAATAGCTACGCCCATAGAAATAAATCTGTAAAATAGCAGAAAAAGTTACTAAAAATTAGTTAAAAATAATGCTGCAAAAAAAAAAACTCCTAAAATTAGCAAATTTTTTTGCTAAATACAAGTTAAATAAGAATAGAAAAATTAAAACTGTTAAATTTACAGAATTTTAGTTATATTTAAGATAAATTTTTGTTAGTGGAAAATAGCAAATTAACCTGCTAAAATTAGCATGATGAATAAAATCCAACAAAAGTTGTTCGCTCTCGAAGCACTTCGAAACAAACGGTCGCCTATTTTTTCAAAAGAAAGGTCATGCGGCAATAGTGCCATTAGAATAACGTATAACAGTTAATTTTGAATGGTACACCACCATTTGTTTGTTTTTCACCATGACAACGCGAGAGTTCGAAGCGGCTCAAACAAGTGACTTTTTGATCACTCAGAAGATCGAAAAAATGGGCTATCCGCCGTACAGACCTGACTTGGAATGCAAAGACTTTTTCTTGTTCCCTGCCATCAGATAAACTACGTGGACAACGATTTTCGTCAGCAGAAGAAGACGTAGATGCTATTCAAAACCACGTTTTGGAGGAGTCTCACGCGGAATGGTAAAAATGCTATAACAAGTGGGGACTAGCCAGAAATGTGCGTTTTATTGACTACAAAAAATCCTGGAATATTTTCTTAATATACTGTGTTATTTTATCAAAATTTGAGCTTAGCTCAGAAAAATTTTCTTTGTAAGTAGATATATTTTTTTTATCTCGATACCGAAATATAAAATTGTGATATATCAATTTTTTTGCCTCGAGGAGACCAGTGTTTTGCTATAAAGGTAAAATCCAATGAAAAAAAAAGAAAAAGGCGACCCCTACGTTCGACAACCAAAAAAACAAAAAAAAAATTCTACTGGGTTTATCGAAAAACTTCCTTAGCAAAAGTTTAATGATTTTTTGCGAGCTTTAATTTTCTGACATCGATGTATCATACTTTAAGATCCGACTGTAAATGCCAAAGATATAACGAAAAATGTAAAATGGCGACCCCTTCATTTTTAATTGCCCTACAAAAATATTTCAAATCGGAGGGTGTACGGTGTAAGGTGGTACGGTCTAGTATACATACACTCCTATAAAAAAGTTAGTAAAAAAATTTGGAAACAGTTTGCAATCGCACTTCACTATTTTTTTATACTGATTTTTAGTACAATTTTTTTTAGTAATCATTTTTGTTATTCTCTTATTACAAATATACAAATTTAAAAAATTTTATTCACAAGAATTCGTTGATTTTTTACAACGTTTGTTTAGTTTATATTTGTTACTATTGGTATATTATTAGTTTGGAAATAACACTCAGAAAATTTTATTGTATCTCCAGTGCATAAAAAGATAATAACTAGAGAACCGTTAGCAATTTTGACTCCAAATTTCAAGTACGCTTGTTACAATCGAACGAAAAAAGTTTTTTTTATTCTTTTTGTTTTTAGATTTTACAGTTTGTTTTTTTTAGTACACTTTTTTTGCTAATTTCAGAAGATTGATTTTAAATTACAGTTTACAACAATTTACTGAAATTTAGTAGCTGCAACTAATTATTTATACTAATTTCATTATACTAAAACTGATTTTAGCAAACAGATTTTGAATTGCAGTTTACAACAATTTTGCTAAAATATAGTAGCGACTACTAATTTTTTCTGCTAATTTTGTTGTACTACAGATCAGCACACATGTGTTGCCAAAATTAGCAAAAAAATACTCAAAACAATTAAATTTCTCGTAATAACAGCAAAATTTTCAGTAGCCATTACAGACTTTTTTGGTGGAGTGTATATATATTTTTAAAAATTAAAAAATTAAAAAAAAAATTTAATTTAAACAAATTTTTTATATTAAAAAAAATTAATAAAAAAAATATTGGTAACGCCAGGAATCAAACCCCCGATCATTTGTTTGGAAATACCAAATAATACCAAAATCAATTTTTAGGATCACTTTTAGAGGATTTGTGCTTTAGAAGCAATGCTTAAGTGATTTTTTGGAAGTTGTTCAGAAGTAATTCTTAAAACGCTGTAAAAATATACTAACGGATACTTTGGAAGCAATAAAAGAAGTGATTTTTTTGAAGTTGTGCACAATTACTTCTAAAAAAGCACAAAAAATACACTAACGGATACTTGTTAAGTACACTGATAGAATTTTTGTTCATATTATTAATGAATCGATTTCATTAATCTGAATTCATTGGTTTAATGAAAAATTTTCATTGATTTAATGAAAATTTCATTAATTTAATGAATTTTTTATTATATATTTACAACTAACCCTTAAGATATGCTATAATTTTTATAAGGGTTTTGAATTTGCTAATTACTAAAATAGATATATGTTCCAGTAATGAACGCTAGGGTTGCAAACTGAAAATATTTAAATATAAAAGTTCAAATAATGGCATCATTTTGTTTTGGCTATTTAGATCAATCGGTAATGCGGTAATGTTTACATACTGGAGATTGCGGTTTCAAGTCGAGTTCAGGGAGATGTCAAAAAGAAATATATGTACAAATAAAAATTAATAAAATAAAAATAAATAAATAAAAAAGTAACGCAAAAAAAATATATTTTTTTCAATTAGTTTTCATTTAATGAATACGTTTCATTGATTTAATGAACGCGTTCTTTGGGGACTTTTCAATGAAAAAAAATCATTGGATTAATGAACAAATTCATTAATACTATGCACAAAATTCTATCAGTGTAGTGAAAGAAGTAGTTTTTAAAGCATTACTTATAATTTTTTTTTGCTGGATAGCTCTACTAACAGATTTTATTATTATGATCAATAACTTTAATTTTGAGGTTCATTAAAAACTACATATTTCAGTTTTTCATTTTTTTTGATTTTTTTGCCTGTAAAATTGTTGAAAAATTGTAGACTCTAATATAAATTGGGAACATTAGGATTTGCAAGCCTAACAGCAAAAGTGTGCAATAAAATTTAAACAAACAAAAAAAAAAAACTTTCAAATACATTTGTATTCGAACAAAGATTTGTACTAAATAAATAAACTGTGCTTATTTGCAATTGAGGCTATAAAAAACATAAACAACCTTAAAAAGCAGGACACAAAAAGAAGAAAAAAACTAAATAAAACTTTAATTTACAAAATTAAAAATCACTTCTTTTCATGATAAATAATTACAAAACCAACAAACTATAGTATAGTAGTTACTAACAGGAAGGGATGTAAATAATAGGGAGAACTAATGAAAATATATTGCAGTTAAGATCCTTATAGTTTAACAATAGAAACAAAATGTACATGAACAAAGAAAGAAAGAAGAAGAAACACCAAGACCACCAACCAACTAACCAATAAAACTAGGCAGAGTCAGCCACAAAGCTAACAGAAAAAATAAAAATAATAACAACAACTTAGAATAAAATACAGTTTAGGTCCAAAAAAAAAATTGCAGTAGGGGGGAACTTAATTTTAAGAAAATATTTTAAATAAATATCACAAATTTTACAAAATTTTAGTTTTTTTTTTTTAAAGGAAAAAGTCCTCAGAATATGAGAAATTTTCGATAGGAAAAAGTCCTTCGACTTTAAAAGAATTTTATAAAGTCCTCAGACCCGGAAGCTTTTTCTATAGAAAAAATTACTTAGATTCGGAGGGTTTTTCTATACGAAAAATTTCTTAGATTCGAAGCGTTTTTCTATAGGAAAAATTCCTTAAATTCAGAGGATTTGTGTTTAATTTTAGGAAAATATTTTAAATAAATATCACAAATTTTACAAAATTGTTGTTTTTTTTTTAATTAAAAAGGATAAAGGAAAAATTCCTCAGAATATGAGGAATTTTCGATAGGAAAAAGTCCTTCGACTCTAAGAGTTTTCTAAAGCCCTCAGATCCGGAGGGTTTTTCTATAGTAAAAATTCAGTAGATTCGGAGGGTTTTTCTATAGGAAAAATTCCTCCGACTCGGAGGGTTTTTATATAAGAAAAATTCATCACATTCGGAAGGTTTTTCTATAGGAAAAATTCCTCATATTCGAAAAAATTTTCTACTGGAAAAATTCCTCAGATTCGGAAGGTTTCTGTACAGGAAAAAATTCTTTAAATTTGGGAACGTTCTATAGGAAAAACTTCTCAGATTCGGAGGAGTTTCTTATAGAAGAAATTCTTTAGATTCGGAGGGTTATTCTATAAGAAAAACTTCTCAGATTCGGATTGGTTTTCTGTAGGAAAAAGTCCTCAGAATCTAAGGGGATTTTTATAGGAAAAAATCCTCTGATTCGGAAAAGTTTTCTATAGGAAAAAGTCCTCAGATTCGGAGGGTTATTCTAAAATAATCGTTTTCTTAAAATGAAATACCCCATGCAAAATACAATTTATAAGAAAACTAAATAAAACGTACAGAAATATAAAAAAAATCCTACTATACAGTAAACAAACAATACAATAGCTGTGTTTGTGCGGCAAGCTATCAACGTTGGCTTATGTCATTCCCATACAAATTTGACATTAGTAACTATGAGAGTTAACACTAAACGTTGGCTTATGTTAAATTTATATGGGAATGACATAAGCCAACATTGATAGCTTGCCGCACAAACATAGCTAATATAGACTATAATAATAAATATAATAATAAAAAATAAAAATATAATAATAGAATCTAATCTAATAAGTATAAGGAACAACAGAATGCATATAAAATTTGTGTTTGGTTGTTTTAGTTTTTTTTATATTAAATTTACACAATTTACCCACCTTACTATAAAGCGTTGTGCTGCCCGACCGCTGATTAAAACCATTTCCCTGGTCCGTATAAGTCTTTACCTGTGTATGACGCTGGTCCCGTTCATAATAATTTCTTGCCATTCCATGTGGCGAATGTTGCGCATTACCCGAAGGCACGACAACACCAGATTTAACAGTAACTCCAGCACCACCACTACCACCACGCATTATACTACCGGAATTGGATTGATTGTTGGCGGCATCACGTTCTGTGGTAATCGTGCTAATGGCTTGATTATCTTTATGTGAACGTCGAGCTGCATATTTTTCTGGTTTAAGAAGACTACAAGCGAATAAAAAAGGGGAATTAATGTATTTTTTGTTTTGGTATAAACGAATATTAGGAAATAGAAAAGATAACGCATCTTACCTTGGATATTGTGGACCGAATTGTGTGTAGCAACAATTATGCCAGCAGCCACGTGAGAAGGGATTATAGCCACCTTTAAATTTACCAGTTACTTGTTCATTTGTTGTACGACCTCGTGATACTAAGACCATATGAAAACCCGTTAAACCAAATATGGGTATCGCTAATATTGTTACAATACCCATTAATACCATACTAGAATAGATTTATTGTAATGATAAATAAATGTGAATATTCTATATTGCAGTAATAAAATATATGTATATACAGTTACGGACAAAAAAATAGAGTCACTAATATTTTTCACACATTTCTTTATATTTTGGGCAATTTGTAAATGAGATTACGAATATATTTTGGCGAAAATTGTTGTGTTTTAAAAATGCTGATTTGCCAACACTTCAATAATACATATATTGAATTCGGTACATTCCCTTGATTGTATAAAGTTGTGAATGGGAGCTGACAAAACAATAGGGTCAATATTCGGTACATTGCCTTGATTGTATAAAGTTGTGAATGGGAGCTGACAAAACAATAGGGTCAATATTAAAAACATTAAACAATTTTCCTTTTACGTCAAAATTATTAGTGAAAATATTTTTTATTTTGTTAATTTTATAATCTTTATAAATTTAATTAAAAAAAAAACATTAAAAATTTAGAAAATATGGGCCGTGGTAAGTTCGGAGGACGAAAGATTAAGCATTAAAAGGCTGGTCAAAGCCAACGGCAAATAGCGAAATCTAATGGAAGGTCCCAGGATTTTGTTTATAATATATAATAATGAGAAAGTGGATAAACATATAAAACTGATATCTAGTTGAGAACTTTTCAAGTCTGATGCGGCAATTAAAATAGAATTGCGAGTCGAAATTTCTGCTAGAACTGTAAGAAGACGGCTAGTAGAACAAAAAAAATTCGGGAGATCTTCATGGAAAGTGCCAAGGCATTGTCGAAATCGACTAATATTCGCAAAAGCTCATAAGGATTGGGATGGCCCTGTTCATGGAAAAAAGTGGCGTAATGTGCTGTGGTCGAACGAATTTAAACTCAATTTAATTGGAAACGATGGAACCCACGTTACATTACTAAAATATTTAAGCATGGAGGAGGTAACATAATGGTGTGGGGAATGCAGTTCCAACAGGATAACGACGCGAAACACACTTCGGATCTTGCAAAAAAATGGATTTGAAATAACGGAGTTAATGTAATGTCTTGGCCTGCGCAATCTTCGGATCAAAATCCAGTAAAAAATGTATGGAAGATTGGTAAAGGATGGGACCAATAATATCCAAAAATAAAGAAGAACTGTGGGAGAACATTCAAAAGGTATGGTATGCAATTCCAAACCAGATTTGTCAAGACTTGGGGGATACCATGCCAAAACGATGTAAGGCTGTGCTTTAGAGCGTACCACCTTACAGGCAAAAAAAAAAAGTTCCCCTCCAATATGAAGTATTTTTGCAAGGAGGTTTCAAAAAAAATTTTTTATTTTTTTTGCCGAATGTAGGGGTCGCCATTTTACATTTTTCGTTATATCTTTGGCATTTAAGTCGGATCTTAAAGTATGATACATCGATGTTTTTCTCTCGAGGAGACCAGTGTTTTTGCTCTAAGGGTCATTGACCTCAAGTATCCCGTTCTAGTAGTTACCTACCAGAACTCAGTTGCTACCACCCAATTGTACGACCCTAATTTCAGAAAATTAAAGCTTGCAAAAAATTATTAAACTTTTGCTAAGGAAGTTTTTCGATAAACCCAGTAGAAATTTTTTTTATATATTGGTTGCCGAACGTAGTGTTCGCCTTGGATTTTTCCTTTATAGCGAAAGACTGGACTCCTCGAGGCAAAAAAATCGATATATCACACTTTAAAATCCGATTTTATAACGAAAAATTGAAAAAGGCGACCCCTATGTTCGGCAAAAAAACAAAATTTTTTTTGAAATTGCCTTGCAAAAATACTTCATATTGGAGGGTGTACGGCGAACTTTTTTTAGAGGTGCGGTCTACTGTGCTTTCTTATAAAGAACATGCGACCAAATATTAGGATTAAAGTATATTTTTTAAAACGTTTTTGTAATTTTTTATAATTTTTTATAAATGGTCATTTATTTTATTGCCCACTAAAAATCATAGATTTAAATGAACTTTTTTTTTTTTATTAAATTTAGAGATTTTTTTAAGTTTTTGTTAAAAATAATAGCAACGAATTTTGCAAAGAATATAAAAAAAAATTTGTTTGTTCTATATATATTTTTTTTCATCTAATCTAAACTTGTAAGAAGTGACCCTATTATTTTGTCTGTAACTGTATAATGGATTAGAGCAAAAGTTAAATTCGATTCTGAGATTTTGTTCTGTAAAAAAGAATTTTACTTACAGTGTCTAAGAACTTTTTCATATAGAAAAACTCTCAGATACTCAGAATTTCATTTTAAAAATGTCTTAAATTCTGAAAACGTTTTCAAAAGAGCATTTTTTTGTTCAATATTGAGATTCTGAGATTTTTTTATTTTAGAAAAATCTTTATGTTATAAAGACCTCTATAATTGCTTTTTGTTATAGAAGATTTCGTGGAATTTTTCTATAGAAAAGCCCTTAAATATTCAGGACTTTCAGAAATTCTCAGATACTAAAGGATTTATTTCTATAGAAAAATGCACAGTGTCTCACGATTTTTTTCTGTAAAAACATTCTAAAAAATCTTCAGATTTTAAAAAACTTGTTTTGTAAAAATATTCTTCAAATTTGAAAGATTTTTTTCCTTTCAAAGACCTTAAAATTGTTTGACATTTTCTGAAAAGGAAAATTCGCCCTTTATTCGAAAAACCTTTTGCTCTCATCCAATATATATTTAAAAAAATCAAGAATAATTTTCTTTTAGCGCCTTTTTTCAAAACTTACGATACTATTGGTGATGTATGCCTTATATTTGGCATAATTTTTAATACATAAAATAAGCATAATGAAAATATGCTTAACATGTGTATGGATAATGAAACCAAAAAGAAAAAGAAAAATCTATAATTACGTCTTCCAATGCAATTATTAACCCAAGGACAATGATGATCGAATGTCTAAAATATAGAAAAAAGAAAAGGAAACGGAAACGGAAAGACACACACACACATATTTAAATACGTTCGTACATTAATACCAAAGCAAACTTCATTGTTATTAACTTTAAACTCACTTCTATACAATGATTGCATACAGAACAATGTGAACATCTTGGTGGTCGATAGAATTTACAAGTAACACACCATTTCATTTTCACCGTTATGCCATTAATTTCAGCATTTTTATATAAAGGTGCACGGAATTCTTCTTCTCGATCTTCATCAGGAGAAGCTGTCAAGTTGGAATATTCATTATTTTTATCGAGATACTGATGATGGTGTGGAATTAGTATATTGCTTACCTTTTGGTATCACGCCTGGATCCATAAATGTGGCCAGAGTAAAATTGGCTAAAACAAAAAATGTTATAACTCCCTGATATGCTGGTACCCATGGATGGCTTTTTAAATAATATTGGCAGCTGGAAATACAAGAAAAAAAGAGAAATATCTAAATTAGTCCAATTTTTAAAAACTATTAAAAATTTAAAATGTAAAAAATTAAAAAAAATTGGTTATTTGAAAATATTACAGCGATTGCTGAAAACTAGTAGACTTCATATACAAGATGTTTTACGAAAAAAGCAATTTTTGTATTTTTTTAATGCAAAAATTTAAATAATTTTAAAAATATTTTTGTAATGTTAAATTTAAAATTTTTTTACAGCACGAAAAATTTCAAACTTTAAAAATCGCACTAATGGGCGCCGATTGCACTTTAACAGTTCAACTGGGAATTCCTTCATTATTGTGTTTATGTTAAAAATATTTTAAAAAAATTTCGTAAATCAACTAGTTTTCTTTTTTTTTTTTAGTTTTCTTAGGCAAATTTTGTTGTTTTTCATGCCACTTTGCATGCGAATTTAAACTTTTTTGTGCCATTGAAAATTTGCCCTGTATATAAGAATAAAGATAGCTTACACTGAGAGAATTATCTGCATGATACTAATGAAGTCCTGCATTAAATCAATGAAGTTTCACTGGAACTTGTCCACTGAAACTGAATGAATGAAGTTTTTCATAAAATAATATCAAGAAATTTCATTTTATTTATTAAAAATTTCATGCATTCAATTAAAAAGTTTTACTAAAACTAGTTTTGTTCAGAAAATGAAGCTTTTTCGTAAAACGAAGGAATGTTTCATTCGCTTTCTGAAGAAAATTTCATCCGTTTACTGAAAAAATTCATTAAAGCTCTCTATGTATATTTTATTACTTTTATGCATGTTTGTATTCTACAAGCAACAATTTTGATGTTAAAGTAGAACAAAACTGTACCAAGGTACAAGCAAAAATCGTTCCAAGGTACACTGTCCTATACGGCATTCAGACATTGGATTTAAACTATAACGCTTATGCATAATAATTTTAAAACCTTATAAAATGAATTTTATATTTGTTTTATAAGCCATTTAGAAATTTAAACAGTGATTAGGCATATGACCCTACATATTTTCAGTGAGCTCTATGTTTTATCAATTTCTCTAAAATACGCCTTAATATACACTCACAAAAGTTTATCGGTAGAATCTACTGAAAATGACAGTTAAAACAAAGGTATAAGCAGTTAAAAAGGGCGACAAAGTTATTTGCCTTTAAAATAAATAAAACTTTTGTTATTTTTAACTGTTGAAAAATAACTAACATATGTATTAAAAATAACTACCAATGTCTTAAAATTAACTGATTTTTACTACAAACATTTCTAAACAACTGACAAAATCGGTAAAAAAAATTACTGTTGTTTTGCAGTCAATTCTTTTTGTTTATAAAAGTATATTTTAATAAAAAAAAAAAGTATTTTGTGTTTTCTTTCGATTACAAAAATATGTGTTATTACTTCAGCATATTTAAAATACGAAGTAAACATTCCAAACCGTTCTCCAGTTATTATGCTTTTATGCATTGGAGATATAGTACAAGTTTCTGATTTTTATTTGCAAACTAGGAATATATCAATAATAACAAATATAAATTAAACAAGAATTTTTAAAATTCAAAAAAATTCAACGAAATTTTTTATTTTTTAAATAACTACCAAAAATAACTGTTTACTGTAAAATTACTGTTTTGGTATTTGTTTATTGTGATATTAAAAAGAACTGCTTTAAAAAACTGTTACGAAATTACAGTACTTTCCGTTAGTTTTTTTCTTAAATAACCATCATAAAAGTTGTTTTGCAGTTTTCTGTAGAAAAACAACTGTAATTTCTGTTAAGAACAACAGCTAATGATTACTACACCAACAACTGTTAAGTAGTAAATGTCAAACTTTTTTGAGTGTAGTGTCTTGAAATTCAATAAAACCTCCCAAGAAATTTGAAAATTACATATAAAGCAACAACAATATTCTTGTTTTGTATTTACTTTTAAAATTTCACGGTATATTTTAGTATATCAAGTCGCATAAAATTTTTTTTTTCTGAATCATAACTGAATCATAAATCAACGATTTGAAAATTAATAAAGTGAGATATGATTTATATAATTTATATTGATTAAATATTAAATAAATTTAATTGTTTTATGATTTGATTCGCGATTGCAAACAACCTGTAATGTTATTGGTTATGTTAAATTATGTTCTTAAAATTATCGAGTCGTTTAAAATTTAATCAGACTCAAAAATCGAATTAAGGAATTATAATTTTAAGGTTTTTATTTTACTATAATTGAAGGTTTTATGTAAGTGAAATAGATTTCCCAGAGTCGACCTTTATAAAAATTTAAGAAAAGTCTTTTAAAAAGCCAAACACCTTAAGTTTATATTATTTTTTAAATACTACTTATATTAGAGATCCCTTTAACTTTTAATAAAAACAGGAACTGTTTATTTTGTCTAAGCTTTTTTTGTGCAATATTATTAACAAAATACAAAACTTCCAAATCAATGACTTACTATAAAAAGCCCATAACTCAACTTCCTATTTTTTTAGAGGAGTGAAAAAAAAAACTTAACAAAATCTGAATATAACTTTGAATCTAAAAATTATTTGAATTCATTTTTTATCATTAAAAAATTGCATTCGCAATATTCACAGTTTTTAGATTTTACTAAGATCTCTTAAGTTCTCCTCTGAAGAAATAAAAAATCGAGTTAGGTTCATTTTAAAGTAAGCCATCCAAATTTTGAGATTTTTAGAGAACTCCACTGCAAATTATTTTTAAACGAGTATTTAATAGACCATTTTAATTGTAAATTTGTTGTGTTTTGTTACTAATAAACTATGAATACTATAAAAAAAACGGGCAATTATTACGAAAAACTAATGAAATAAAATTGTTACCCGAGTAATTTTAAATCTTACACGATTAATCGAGTAAGTTTAAAACCTCAAAATCGAGTTACTCGGTTACTCGAACAAAGCCAAACCCAAGTAATTTAAATACCCTAATCTCTATTAAATATTTATTTGTCCTTTTTTAAAAAATAAACTGAAACTTTAAAAAAAGTACTTCAAAGTTTATGAAATAATTTGCTTTTAGCATGTCAATGTAAACGAACCATTTTTGTAATATCTTAACATATCAAGATGAAGATAAGCTAAATAAAACACTGTGGTAAACCATATTAAAAAAAAATGGAATAAAGTTATTATGAAAAGTTCCAGGGTCACCACATTTCCCCACACTTGCTATAACTTCCCAGCAAAAGCTTGGTAATCGGTTGGACCCTTCTCACGCATTGCCTGGCAATGAGTACCCCTTTACCATTTTTTTTTACTTTGAATCCTGAAGTAATAACCCAGTGTAGAAACGGTAATGACATATCATTATGTTTTGGACTACCAGTAATGACACCGACCTACTTTCTGCATTATTTAAAATATATAATAATGAGTTACTAATAAATACTTACTTTTTATTATTTCAAAATAAAAAATAATGTATTACCAATAATGACTTATTTTTATCATTATTTCAAAAATAAAATAATGTTCTAGATTTTTCTTGGAAATCTATTTTTAGACTCAATTTATTTTTGATTTTTTGTATGTTGGCGAGTAAGCTGACTTGTGTACAGCAATTCAATTATGTTTTTATCTATCAAATATTACATGTCGAGATAGGTTCGATACCCGCACGAGAAAATTTTATTAAAAAAAAATTTTACATTAAAAAAATATTTTTTTTATAAAACTAATTTTTTTGAAAATCTATTTTTAGAATCATTCTTTTAGTCAATACTGGTAAGCACATAGGTAACGTCGTATTTTTTGATTTTTCGTATGCTGATGTGTAAAGGAAATGTAACAACAAAAGTAACTATTTACCATTACCAGGTATGTAGTTACATGACCACAAATCTGGTAATGATTTTCTACACTGGGAAGTTACTAATAATGTGGGAAGTATGAAATAATGAGTTACCGACATAGAGATGAATCACGACTTATTTCGAAGCTTTAAAATTATGCAAAATTATTTGAATTATTTCCAAAATATTTTGAAAACACTCCATTGTGTACTGAACGGCACAAAATAGCTATCGAATTCAGTGAACGTAATTTTTCGTTTTTCACTTCAGTGAACGTAATTTTTTGCTTTTTAATTCAGTGAATGTTATTTTTTTTTCAATTCACTGAACGTATTTTTTTTTAATTTACTGAACGGAAATGAAATTGAGTGAATGAATTCAGTGGTAAACTAATTCAGTAAGGAATTAATAGATTCAGTAAGGAAATTCAACGCGTTCACTAATAAATAAATTTAAATGATTTAATAAAAAGAACTATAGAAATTGAATTAATTCGTAAAAAAGATATCTAACATAAACAAATATGAATTAATTCCATTCCATATATCGTCATATAAAATCAAAAAAGCCGTAAATTACAAAAATTCAAAATCGACTTTTTGATCGATACATATTCCTAGAAAATTTTAAACTGCCAAAACTAAACACGATGATTTTATTATCAAAATTCTAAACAGCCCCAAGTGTAAGCGCAAACAATTTTAAAAAAGTTTTTTGCTTCTCCTGTAAAATTTTTTAAATGTAACTTACGGCGTTTTTGATTTCATATGACGATATACCCAGTTGAAAAAAATACTAGTTCAGAACCAGTACCAGTACTGTACTAGTTTATTTAAACCAGGCAACTAGTACGAGTTCTACCGCCTCTCCATACAAACAACTGTAGAATTTAACATGGAGATGTCATAGGGATGTGGGCAATTGTCGCCAAACTCCCACTTTGGTACTAGTTGTATAAAATTACAATTTAAGGACGAAAAATAGGGAGCGAAACTGGTGCTAATGTGACAATCGCGGAACTAGTTCCGAAGTGACTCTTTGGAAATAGTACTGTACCAGTTGGTTGTATCGGAATTATATAGATAAAAAACAGAGGTTTTTCCTTTGACAAAATGCAGATTAGACCGATAGTTTCCTCTTACTGAGAATATTATATCCATTTACCAAATGAAATTTCAAATATTTTGTGTTTATGATTTCTAATGACAATAAAACATTTTAGTGTTTATTTGCAAACTCAGAATGTATCACGTAATACAAACAAATGTAGTATTTCAAAACTCGTATTTAAATTCAATCTTTTGAAATCTATGCACAGTTTCAATGAAACTATTAGGTATACAAATTCTTAAAGATTATTGTTTTTGGAAGAAAAAGAAGAAGATGTACTGGTTGTTATATGAAATTTACTAAACTAGTTCCGGATTGACTCTTTGGCACCAGTACTGTACCAGTTGATTTACACCTCAATTCAATTCACAATAAAAAAATTTAAGTGTTTATTTACGAACTCTGATTTTTTAATTAAATATAAATGCAAAAAAAAATAATTTCAAATCTCATATTTTAATTCAGGTAATTTTTTTAAACAGTCTCTACATAGATCGTATTTAACTAGTACACAACTGGTTCAAAATGATTATTTTGAGAACTAGTTATGTAATTACTAGACAAGAAACTAGTATATTTTAGAACTAGTTCGACCATTTGCTACTGGGTAGTCTTGTGAATTAATTCATTGAATTTTCAATTTAGAATTCAAAAACTGAATTAAAGAATTAATTCTTCGAAGCTCTGCCTACAAGTATATACTTATTTTAGCCGCTATTGCAAGGTAGTGAATTTATTACATTACATATTACAAGTAACATCTTATTTCAGTACTTTCTTCATAATGACTTATTTGAGTCTATAACGGTAGTCTTTAGGCAACCACTTACCGGCAATGACACCCCTCATGTTAAAATAATGTGTTATTTGACCAAAGTGGAAATACTTATAATTTTAGCTTTCTTATTCCATTTCCCTTTACCTGATAAAAGAAGGTTTTGCTGGGTTGTAACAAGTTTTCTTTCCTTGTTTCCATATAAATATATTCAGGACAGACTGCATGGCTATCTTAAGCTTAACATAAAAATTGCAACAAATTCTTTTAAGTTTAACTTCGCGTGTTCTAGTTTATGACTTTATTGTTCTTTTTTTTTTAATATAAAACAAGCAGATATAGTATATATCGTCACCTAATCTGCAAAAAGACGTAACATAAGTTTATATTTTTTTTACAGAAGTAGCAAAAAGCGTTGTAGAATTAAATATATTTTAGATTTAAAGACATATTTTCTTCTCTTGCATAAAACACGAATATAGACTTATTTCTACATATAAATTTAAAATTTCGTAGGGACATGTAATTTGCGAGTAGTCAATCAAAAGCTCAATTTTGAATTTCTTGTTGTTACGTCCTTTTACATTTTAGGTGACGATATTTATTATATGTATTGTACAGTCAAAGCGTATAGTTAGTAGAAATAGTAAAAAAATATTGAAATATTAAATTTACGGTATCAAACAAGTAAATTTTAACATTGCAACTGCAAGCCAAACCAGGCTCTATGCAAGTTGCTCAATTACTGTTAACCGCTCTCTTACTGGCTCTGTCTGATATTTCAAGAAGTTAAATTTCAGTTAATGGATTTAGTTTTTTATTATATTTTTTTATATTTTGTATATTTATTTGAATACCCAGTGTAGAAACGGTAATGACATATCATTATTTTTTGGACTACCAGTAATGACACCCACTTACCTTCTGCATTATTTTATAAAGTATAGTAATGAGTTACTGATAATTGCTTATTTTTATCATTATTTCAAATAGAAAATAATTTTCTAGAGTTTTTTTAAAACTTTTTGAAATCTATTTTTATACTCAATATTTTTTAAACAGTGGTAAGGATATATGTAACGACATATTTTTTGATATTTTGTATGTTGGCGAGTAAGTTTACTTGTGTGCAGCAGGTCAATTATGTTTTTATGCATAAAATATTACATGTCGATATAGCTTAGATGATAGAGCTATTGACTGGCAATCTGTAGACCCAGGTTGGATTCCCGCACCAGCAAATTTTATAAAAAAAAAAATACAATAAAAAATATTTTTTTTTATGTAATTTATTTTTTTGAAAATCTATTTTTAGACTCATTATTTTTGTCAGTTGTGGTAAGCACATAGGTAACGATATATTTTTTGATTTTTCGTATGCGTATGTGTAACCCTCACTCATTATTTTTCGCGACATCGCCATATAAAGGTAATAAGAAATGTAATAACAAAAGTAACTAGTTACCATTACCAAGTATGTACTTACATAACCATATATCTGGTAATGATTTTCTACACTGGGTAGTTTTAAATATTTCTTAAAGTTTTACCATATAACTTAATCCATCACCGCCTATTAAAGTTTGTAAAAAGCTTAATAATATTTCGTTCAATCAAAAGTTTTGACGTATTAATAAAACATTTAATAAATATGATAAAATGTTTCAAGCTATATTCCGTTTAACAATTTTTTACATAATTATTTTTTTTTTCATATATTTAGTTAGAATATTGTTCTACCTCAAGTCCAAATTCTAATATGATATTAGCTGTATTTTCGCCTTAACTATATCCGTTAACTTCTAAAAAAACTCAAAGTGCACAAAAATGCGTTTTAGGCGAAAACTTACAAATTACTTTTCGTATGCACGTTAACTTACAACGTGGATAATTTCAACGTTGAAAACTCAACGGTTATACATTTCCACATATGTATATTGTAACCTCCTCGCTTTACTTTCTAGAAAGTTTTGCCGACAAATACCTTTAATTTAACGCAGATATTATAAACATTAACCGTTTAAAATTTATTTTAACACTGATCGGTTTTACATATATTTGCCTTTAATACTTAACGTTGATAGGCAAGAGAGAAAGTACAGCTATTGTCATATTAGATTTTATTTGTTCCCAGCAAAACTTTGGTAATGGGTGCGACAAACTCATGCATCATCTTGTAATGTGTACTCCTTACAAGTATAATTATTGTTCAACATAAAGTAATTCGTTACCGATAATTGGATACATAATGCATTACTTTGTAATGAATACTCCTTACCTTCATCATTATTTTGGATCATGAAGTAATTAGTTACCGAAAATTTATTACATAATGCATTATTTTGTAATGTATAATCCATACCTTGAGCATTATTTAGAAACACAGAGTAATGAGTTACCTATAGCTGATTACATAATGCATTACTTTGTAATGTATACTGCATACATGTATCATTATTTTGAAACATTAAGTAATGGGCTACCGAATGTTGATTACATAATGCATTATAAATAAATATAAAGTAACTACTATTACAAAATACATTGTTTTAATATAAAAATTATTTACTTAGATAATTTTTTTATTTAAATTGTGTAATTATAGGGTAATTTCAGTCCTTATAATTATATGTGTAACCAATTATTCTCAGCCTCTTCGTAATCATATGGGTAACCAATTACTTTTTTAATATCTATCTGCAACTAGGTAACCCATTACTCTTCATTTTTTGTAAGTATACTGGTAACAATGACACATTACTTTGAGGCTCATCGCCTGTAAAATTCATCAGTGAAGTAAGGTGTAAAGTAACCAGTCCAACCCTATGGCGATACATTATTTTACCCATTATTTGGTAATGTGTGGTTTTGCTGGGTTGTTTCAAATTTTTTTACATAGGTTGAATTATTAACTAGGTTTGCTACTAACCTAGTTATATTATTGAGAGTATACATCTTCATCAGAGTGGCAATGAAACTTGGATTTTCGTAAATATCCGGGCGGAATATTGTAGCACTTGGTTAAAATCTGATATGTTGGAAGAATTTTGAACCAAATCAGATAACTTCAAGCAGTTTCCGTATTTTGGAACAAAGAAAAAAATGCTTTACTGATGTGACACATATTTTCCTATGAAATTTGTTATGCTAATTTTTTTGAAATCGCTTAAAGCATTTTCGAGACATCGTGGTTTTTTGAAATATTTTGCTGAATTTGGGAATATCTCGATTTTTAACGAAATTGTCATGATATCTCGAAAACTGATCTCAAAAACGTATTCAGCAGACCTACTAAATTTTATTAGAAAACACGCGACATGACATAAATAATATATTTTTTAGGCTTTGTTTTAAAATTTCGAAACTTTTACCTCAAAGGTGAATGGCTATGTTCTCTGATGTGCTCAAATATTTTCCATGTGAATTTTCACCTAAGTCCGTCCCCTCAGGTTTCGTTAATATGTTTCCCTACATATTTCATTGCCACCCTAAGCGTGTATGCATGTATGTATCTAAATAAAATTAGTTAAACAACTAAACAATAAATTTGTAACATGAGATATAAATCTTTGAAAAAAAAAACAAATATTTAATGGATAATAATCTATTGCATAGTATTGAATTACAATTCTATGAAAAATAAAAAAAAAACAAAACAAATTCATTCTAAATATTTGTATAATTAAAAAGCTGTCAGAATATTTTTAGTAAACAAACAAAAATAATGTAAATTTATGACAAGTTGTATGAGTAAGTATTTGAATAATATTTATATGTTCATTAGGCTGGATCGCGGAAATCGTATTTTCGATTTTGACATGATGAATTCAATTAGTTGTAAAAACTATTTTAGCCTATTCATCATGTGTGTCCCCTTAGCCTCCGATATTTGGCGATTTAAAAAATTCGGCTCTTGTTTTTTAATTACAGAACTCAAAATTTATTGCATAGTGAATTGATATTTTTTCTTTCCGAAATTTGATCCGCTTCCCAGAATATGACCCAAATCGAACTGTTCATGATATAGTCGGCCAGCCTGACTTTAATTTTTTTACATGTTATATATAATTTGATCATTATGTGGAGCTGTATATGTACGAGTACAGTTACGGACAAAATAATAGGTTTACTTGTTGCAAGTTTAGATTAGATCAAAAAAAATATATATGTATATAGAACAAGCAAATTTTTGTTTAAATTTTTTTAATTTATTTTCTGCTATTATTTTTAACAAAAACTTAAAAAAAATTCTCCGAATTTAATAAAAAAAATTAAAAGTTCATTTAAATCTATAGTGAACAATAAAATAGGGTCATTTAGTAAAAATTATTAAAAATTACAAAAACGTTTTAAAAAATATACTTTAATCCTAATATTTAGTCACATGTCCTTTATTAGAAAGCATAGCCTTACATCGTTTTGGCATGGAACTAGGGTTTTTCTTTTCCCGGACTTTTCCATTTCCCGGGACAGCGGGATTTTTTTTAGAATTTCCCGGGATCCCGGGAATTCCCGCTCGTTAGAAAATAAATAAAACCGACATATGTTGTACTTGAAAAACTCAATTTCTATTACAACAACGCCCGAAAAAGTCCATCTTTTGGTTGTAACCATGAGAAAATCTACATAATATATTCTGAAAGAAGTTCTTAATATAAAATATCGATATCTTCTACTTTTTCTAGATCAATTCGTTTAATAGTTTAAATAGCGAATTAATATTAAGGTAATATATTTGTATGGAAGTACGTATTTGAAATATATTAACTAAACATTAATTCGAAACGAATTGATTTAGAAAGAGTGAAAGGCATGGGTATTTTATTTTTATCCCTTCTTTAAGGATATATTGGAATTGTCAATGGGTGCAAACTTATGTCGGACGGTGAAATAACAAAGATTTAAAAAAAATATTTTTAGACTATTCTTGTTCTTTATTTTCCCTTTTTCGTCTTATGAAAATTTTAAATTTGAGCCCTGGTTTATATAGTCAGAACTAAGATAAATTTTTTGCTTAAATGTTTCTTAAATATGGAATCAAAAAATTTATATTTCTAGATATTTTGTTTCTAAGAAGATTCTCAGAAATATTCGTCTAGAATTATTTTTATAAAAAAAATTTTAAATGCGAGTATTTCTCACACAAATTTTTAGGCAAAGGCGCCTAAATCTTTTTATAAAAATAGACACTAAAATATTATTAAATAGTTTTATAACTTATACTGCATTTCAAATTAACATATAAACAAATCCAAAATAATTTAAAAAAGCATTTGTTACATTATTTTAAAAATAAATAAAATTTAAAAAATACAATTGAAATAAATATCGATTTAAATGAAATTATTTGAAATAAAAAAATACTTATATCAATCAAAAATACGAAAATATTACTAATTTTGGAGGTATTTTGAACTGAAATACTGATGATGAAATGTAGTGTAATTGCTTTATTTGAACAAAGATCATCATTTAAAATAACAAATTTTATATGAAGTGCGAACAATTTTGTTGGTAACCTTGGTAATGGCTAATGAAATTTGTTTTCGGTTTAACTAAACCAAATTCAACTGATATCAAAAAAATATTGAATTTGAAATCGCATTTTTTAATTTTAAATATATTTTATTCAAATGAATTTAAAAAAAAATCAATGCTTTAAATTTAAATTAAGCTTCCAAAATTGTAATATACTACTGAAACTTCTGTAAAAGAATAAAAAAAAATCCCGGGAAATCCCGCACAAAATTCCCGGGATTGCGGGATTGAAAAAAGGGCGGGATTCCCGGGAATCCCGTCCCGGGAATTCCCGGGACATAAACCCTACATGGAACCCACCAAGTCTCGACAAATCTGGTTTGGAATTGGCCAAAAGCACAATGCGCCACTTTTGAGAATACAAGTCGATTTCGACAATGTCTTTTTACTAGGATTGGCACTTTTCTTTAAAATCTCCCGTATAGATTTTGTTCTACTAGCCGTCTTCTTACAGTTCTACCAGAAATTTCGACTCCCAATTCTGTTTTAATTGCCGCAGCAGACTTGAAAGGGTCTCAACTAGATACCAGTTTTATATGTTTATCTACTTTTTCGTTAGTCTTCCTTGGTCTACCCATTACCAATTGTGGTTTTGGAGCTAACAAGGCAATATAAACAAAATTCTGGGACCTTCCAATAGATTTCGGTATTTGCCGTTGGCTTTGACCTTTATTTTTCAGCCTTTTAATGATTAATCTTTCGTTCTCCGAACAATGCTCACTACGGCACATATTTTCTAAATTTTGTATGTTTTTTTTTAATTAGATTTATAAAGATTATAAAATTAACACAAAAAAAATATTTTCGCTAATATTTTTGACGTAAAAGGAAAATTGTTTAATGTTTTTAATATTGACCCTATTGTTTTGTCAGCTCCCATTCACAACTTTATACAATCAAGGGAATGTACCGAATTTAATATATTTTTGAAGTGTTCGTAAATCTATATTTTTAAAACGCGATATATTAATAGTAATATATTCCCAAAATATAAAGAAATGTATGAATAATATTAGTGACCCTATTTTTTTGTCCGTAACAGTATTTGGCTTAGCATACAAAAAAAAATTTAAATTTTCAGTTCTTTTTTCGATTTTTTAATGCAAATAAAAATCTAGCCTTCTGAAATACGCATTTTTTAGCAAATACTTGGATATATTGGAATTTGCATACAAATAAATTTAATTTAAAAGTAACAAAAATTTTGTAAATATAATAGTTTTTTTGTTGCTATTTTTAGTCTATTAATATTTAGCGGAATTTTCTGTGGTTTAGGCCGAATATAGCTTTCTGAACCTAATATTTGGTTTCGATTTTTAAAGAGAAGCAACGCTCAGGAAATACTTCCTAATAATTAACGTGTTGCATGCTTTGAAAAGGGGATAGAGACGAGATGAGAGGTGGTGAAAAATGAAGGGATTCAAATATGACAACACTGTTGTAATTGCGGGAGATGTTGAATTTTAGAACAGTTGTTGCGCGCCATCTGATGGTGAGTTTGCGAACTTTGTTAAAGCTGTTTAGTTCATAGCCCTGTTATGTTATTTTACTTCGGTGGGATTAAGTGCTATGGTAACACCGAAGGTGGACGCTGCGATATGTATGAGTGATAGAAAAATCATACATATAATTTTTTTTCCAAATTGATGTTGCGGACCCTTGGGATTACCTCATGTGTAACAGTCCTACGCACTAACCATTACACCACAGCCCCCACAAAAAAAACCGATTTAGTCGGGCTCTACCAAAAACAAAATCTTTAAAAATTCATCAAAATCGGTCGGTCTATGTTTAGACCTAGCCTCCATGTTATTCGGTCCATCTGTTTGTTGTTGTAAATTTTGTAATCGAGCTACAGGGGACCGATTATGTTTTGTTTTAAACAGGGTTGGCAGGCAACGCCGCTGAAATACCGTGATCGATTCAAAACTCTTTCAACTGACTACCGTTACCCCTAAAATACAGTTACCGAAATACCGTTAACCTTAAACCTCAAAGAAAAGAAAATACCGTTACCGAAATAACTGAAATATCGCTATCCTTAAATACTGATACCGAAATAAATGAAATACCGTTACCCCTAAAATACCGTTACCGTTATTTTTAACTTTCTGCTTTTGGTAATTGCAGGTGGGTATTGAGTATTTTTCGTACTTAAAGTTGGTAAATTGGTTCTGTTTTTAATATCGTTTGTTTTGTGTAAAAAAAAAATTGCGGGATGCATCGAAATAACTGACTACCGTTATCCTTAAAATACCGTTACCAAAATAACTCAAATATCGCTAACCTTAAAATACCGTTACCGAAATAATCAAAATACCGTTATCCTTAAAATACCGTAACCGAAATAACTAAAAACCCGTTATCCTTAAAATACCGATACCGAAAAAAAATTAAATAGCGTTGCCCTTAAAATACCTTTACCGAAATAATCTAAAATAGCGTTACCCTTACCTATAAACGCATCGTTTCGGTTATCATCCATGGTTTATATGCTGTGAATTGTGTTTATAACTATAGGCAAATTTTGAATTTTGTAATTTTGGTAAAAAACACTTGGCAAAAAAGCGTATTTTCGGAAGCCCAGAGTTCACAAAGGTGACCTCCCATCGGGATGAAATTTCACGAATACATTTTGTTTTTACAGCAATTGGCATCCATCCTGAACATAGCCACAGCCAAGGTCGAAATCCAAAATATGCTTTTCACGATCCAGCCTGATGTGCACACACTTCAATAAATGCAAATATGCCAACAAATATTTCAGTAAACAAAAATGCCATTGATTTTTTTGTATAAATAATTTACAAAAAAAATGTTTATCTATTAAATTTAATACAATATACACTAATGGAAAATGTCAGTAACATTTTTTGCTAAATTTACTAAAAGTTTGTGAAAAAGGGACCTGCAGGAAAAACTGCTAAAAAACAGCAGAATATTTTTGCTAAACATTAGTATTATACAAACAGAAAAAAAAAATGTATTAAATTTACAAACTTTTAGCTGTATTTTAGATAACTGCAAATGTCAATTTACCTTTCTGAAATCAGAAAAATATTTTATTGAATATTAGTGGAATAAAGATCACAAACAAATTTTGTATTTTAATTTCTTTTGTTTTAGATTTTTCTTAATGCAAATACCTAAAATATTGTATATTTAAAAGTTTGTCTTTGCTGTTCTTAATTTACCAATATTTAGACAACAGAATCTGCAGATATCATCAGATTTTTCCTCAGGGTGCTATTTAACAAGTTTTTACTACAGTCACAATATTTTTTCCTTAAATTCTACTGAATATGCACATCAGAACAAATAAAAATCTGTTAATTTTCGTTTAAAACATTGTATTTTGTCGTTTATTTTCAATTATTAATTAATTGACAAAATTCGTTTATTTTAATACTTAAGAACTGTTTGTTTTTAAAACAAAATTTCAACTAAATATTTTAATTGATACCAGGCGGTTTTCATCACCTCTTTCGAACATTAACAGTTTGTATCGAAAAATGTTAGGCTTTGCAGACGTGTGTAATTCTTATGTCTAAATTTTTCGAGGTAGGGAGTGTTGGGTAGTCATTTAATTATATAGTCGTTGTTGATACCGAAAGTTCGTATTTTTGTGTACTTTTGTTTAATTTATTCAATTGAAATAACTCTACTGATTTACTTTTTAAATAACTATGGAATCTTTACGGTAAATATATTGTGAGTGTAGATTTTTCTACTATTGGAACAGATTTATTTCTACCAGTGTAGGAGAATCGATACAAAACTAACAATAAGCCAATGGCTACTATCACACACGTGTTTAAAATATTTATAATAAATTTTAATTTATATTCAAAATAATCCACATCATCGTTTTACCCATCAAATATGTATTTTAATTATTTTGGAATTTTGTTTATATATTGAATTTTTAATTAATTGCAATCAATGAACCAGTCAACCAACTAACCAGCCAACAAAAGCTCATTTATCCATAATTATAGTAAAGTTTTACAGAATTATTATTATTAATTATAATTGGTATGAAAACGTCAATTATGTAGTTGATCTATCTCGTGTCATCGTGTCGCCCTCGTTTTGACCACCATATCAAGTTAATTTACATAAAAACTTTGTTTTGTTTTTTTTTGTAATTTATTAAATATTGATGTAAATTTATTGTCTAATACTTTTGGAATTATAAATTATCGGAAGGTTTATTGTCCTAATTATATTTTTGTATTATAAATATAATAAGAAGATTCACTTCAAGTGAGAAAAAGAAAAGAAAATATTTTAATACAAGTTGTGTTAAATAAAAATGAAAAAGAACCTGCTAAAATCAAAGAAACTTTTTGTCGATTTTACTGATCCACAAATTAAGTCGAAATGGTTCTTCACGTGATTAAAAAATATTTCAGCTGAATAAATTAACGATTAATCACATTTTAATCTTTTTGATTAACAGTTAATCCAACTTTTAATCAGGTTACTATTTCTAAACGACTCTGTATTCATACTATTAATTGTGTACAACTCTGTGCTATGTTATAGCGACGTTTTCTAACACTAGAAAACACACAGTGAGATAAAAATTAACGTTAATACGTTGCGTTGTCGACAATTTTTTTGCTAACTCCGGTTAACTGTCAATGCATGTGTAAACTATGAAATTTAGTTAAACTTTTGTATATTTTTAGTTTTGCAAGTTTAAACCAAACGATTATCAATTATATTGTAAGAATGAATACCCTTACTGTGATTATTGTTTAGATAGTTACCCTACGGGAAATTTTAACAAACTGTCACCGAACTGGCCCCTTTACATGAAATAGACTGGTCACTTTTACATGGCGTTGTCATAGGAGGGGGAAATTGACCCCTTGTGACATGTCACAAGACAAATCCTAGGACAGGTTACTGAACTCTCATAAAAAACAAAGTTCAGGGACCTGTCCTGGGATTTGTCTTGTGACATGTCACAAGGGGTCAATTTCCCCCTCCTATGACAACGCCATGTAAAAGTGACCAGTCTATTTCATGTAAAGATGCCAGTTCGGTGACAGTTTGTTAAAATTTCCCGTAGGGTAGTAACTACAATAAACTTGTACATAAATATATTTTTTTTATTTTAATATTAGTTTATTCAACTAATAAAAAATTAATATTTTGTTTATACCGAGAAGCAAATTAAAAACTTATAAACTAATTATACTACAATTGTTTTGAGATTTAAACAAATTGCTTCTCTTCTTCTTAAAAGCGGAATTTTGATGCAAAAAGGCGAGGAAACAAGTTTGTTTGAAAATTTTTATTAGAATGGAAAAATTGGTTAAAATAACTTTAAAATTAAAATTTTAAGGAACCCAGCCAGAAATTGCCGATGGTAAGAAATATAAAGCACTGGCAAATCACTGATTGCCAATGGAACAACAAATAAAATGCTGGCAAGGCACTAATTTCAAACGCTCTGCCAACGTTAGCAAAAAGTGCTTTGCCTGTAAAAAATAAAACCGCTGGCACAGCCCTGGTTTAGAATGCTTTCCCAACGTTGGCTAAAAGTGCTTTGTTAGTGCTTAATTTAGAAAATTTACAATCTTAAAAATAATAAATGCACTGGAACAACCCTGTTTTACAACGTTTTTCCAACGTTGGCAAAAAGCCGTTTGCCAATACTTAATTTACAAAATTTACAACTATAAAAATTTTAAAAGCACTCGCACAGCCCTCGTTTAGAACGCTTTCCCAACGTTGGCAAAAAGGGCTTTGGCAGTACTTAATTTACAGCCGTAAAAATAATAGAAGCACTGGCAGAGGGATAGTTTAGAACACATCGCCAAACGGTGGCAAAAAGTGTTTTGCCAGCATTTGATTTCGAGGAATTTCGAGTTCGAGTAATACTTAAGTGTAGTCACCAAAAACTACTCAATTAAATTAACTTTTAATCTTTTTTACCTTAAATATTCTAAAATATTCTTAAATATGGTCTTAAATATTCTTTTTTGTCTTAAATATTTCTTAAGTCAGACAGACGGATATCGATAAATTGAAACAAAGAGTTATTCTGAGTCGATCGGTATCAGTGTTGCCAACAAATTTTCAAAATAAATGGCTAGATCAGACCCAAATATCGCTAGAAAATCACTAGATTTATAAACAGTGCAAGAATTTAGCGATTTTGTCACTAGATTGTTGAAAAATGGTACTTAAAGGAGTTTTTTGCTCAAAAACTTCTTTAATGTGTTCATAAGAAGTGTTATAAACTTGTAAATAATAAAAAAAATTTATGATTACGCTGCAAATAATGAATCCCGATTTTCATTGAATTAATATTAGTATTGAAAATATTTAAAAGGGTGCATTCTACCGTGAAAAACTACATACCCATATTTTATCGAAATGTGTATTTTTTAGAAAGTTTTTTTTTACTAAAATCGTTTAAGAAGTGGTTTTTTTATAATAAAATAATATCAATATGCGAATTTTGTAATATTTTCCAACATAAAACTAATTTTTAAAAATTATATTACGGCTGATAAAAAATCGCTAGATTTTTGGCTACCCGATCAAAAAAACATTATATCTAGCATATGTAGTCATATCTCATTTGATATAGATCGACATATGATCTTATCCAAGTTTATCTCAAAATTGGGGTATCCAGTAATATCCAATCAGATCCCTCAAATATATTACAGGATTAAATAAGATCCAAATAGATCTCAAAATTGGGAGATCCAATAATATCCAATAATATCAAATTAAGATCCTGATAGATTCCAAAATATCCCATGGGATTAATTTATATCCAATTAGATGCAAACGGATAAGCTAATTTGGCAGATCGAATTGGATAATTTGAGATCAAAATTTATCCTATGATATATTTGGAATTATTTAAATTTTAAAAAAATTTAAAAAATAACACAAAAATTAAAAAAAACATTAATTATTTAAAAAATATTTATTTCATTAAAAAAAAAACAAAAAAAAAATGCCGTCGGCAGGATTTGAACCCACGTTGCTGGCGTTAACTCACTCAGCCAAACACTGCTATACAAAATGACTGACTATATGAGACAACATTGCTCGTGTTACTGAGTTATATATAATTATATAAATTTATATATATATAGATGACTTAGAAAAAATAAATTAATAACATTCTTTCAAAAAAACAAAAATTAAAAATCTTAAATGTTTTCCACTGACGGAAATTTTTTGGTGAATAAGATAAAAAAAAAATGTTTGTTGAAGGGTCAAGGCACCGATTTATATGGCTCAAAAATCTAAATATCAACAGTCTGTATTTGCGAAATTAATAATGGGATAGAGCAATATACATGTTATTTAAAAGGTAATATAAATGTATTTTAAATAAGGTATGACATATATAAGCTTAGCAATCCTTTGGAAAAAATACTCTTATACAACACTTTTCACAAATTGTTTTGTTTGTATTAAAAGTAGGAGTACAAAAATTAAAATATTGCCAAAATTGTATGTACAAATATTACAAAAAAAAATCATTTCGCTCTGCAAGAACTCAAATTCAGAACTTTAACGAAATTATTATATATTACGATATCTAATTATATATTTAAAATACTATTAATTGAAAACATAATTTGCGGATGTTGTTGACAGAAAATGGTTTAACCTTTTTAAGATCTGTAAAAAAAATATTTATAAGTACATCAAGTTGAGTTAAAAAAAGTAAAAAAAAAAAAATTTTTTTGTGCCCGAGCTGGGATTCGATAGTAGGGTCTCTCAGGTAATATGTGACTATATATAATTATATATTAAACACATAGAAAATATTACTGACGTGGGACCATATATAACCATATCTAAAATTATATTGTTAATCTTGCACCATATATGGAATCATATATAATCATATATTATATCATTTAATGTAATATATAATCATATATAAAAAATATTTTACATCATACAACCAAAAAAATTTTATAACATGGCATATATTACTATATCTCAAAATATATGGCTTATATACCACCATATGTGATCATATATTATGTTATATATGATCATTTATAATTATATATGACAACAGATCTGTCATATCTCATTATGTATAGCATATATGGTTGATATCTAATTTTAGAAAAGACAATATATAAAAGTATATGGTTATATAAGGTACCAAATAAGAAACATATGATTATATATGGCTATTCATGACAACATACATATATACTCACATATTATAAGATAAAACAAGATATACTATATACGACTATATATAAATTTTTTTGATCGGGTACAGGACAATTTTTACCGCTAGGGGCTAAATAAAATCGCTAGATCTGACGATAAAATCGCCATTATGGCAACACTGATCGGTATACTAAAAGGTGGGCCTAGGTCAGTGATCGGCATTGCTATGCCCGCGTGCAACTCACTTACTTACGCTCACACATTGAATAAAACCAAATAAATTTATTCAGTCTCGCATGAGCATTCGTTGAAGAAGGTTGTGTTGACGCTTGTTGATAGCAATACACTTAACGAAATGTCAAGGTCCATTTTTGGATAGAGATAACGGTTAGAGGTAGTCGAAATTTTCATATATTTTGCGCTCTTAGTTTTCGAGATATGGGCCATTTTAAAAAATCGGGAAGGAAAGAAATAGCGCCATATTTAAAACTTCGGATACATTGGTGGCGCCAACTACCGGCTAATAACAGTAACATGGAAATATATTTTAACAATAAATTTTGGAAAATTTAACGAATGGGTTCTTAAAAATTAGTTTTAAAAATTAACACTCAAAATTAGTTAAAGTACTGAGGATTTTTAGTATTGTGTTAAATGAAGATAACTAAAATCTTAGCTTATATCAGTGTTTCAACTAAAAATTTGTTTAAAATTAGTCAAATCGATTTGAAACCGGTTTGACAGATTTTTCTATTGACGTATTATTTTAAGTGTAGTAAAACTAGTGAAAGATAAAAAATATTGAAAAAGTTCACATAAAAATGTGTTCAATTTTATCATTTGTTAAACTAAAAAACATATTACTAGTTTTTGCTGGATGAAATTTTTCAAGTAAAAACTAGTAAAATTTCCCCTTAAATATTTTACAAGTTTTTACTATTTTTTTTTATACCCGAACGGATTTTTGTGTAAAACTAGTAAAAGTGGTAAATCTAGTAAAAAATAAAATGTAAACAAACACACTTATTAAGCTTATTCGTTTACTTACTTCGTTTATATATACTACAGCTGGAAAAATTCAACACAAAAAGTAAACAAAACTTTCCAATTGTAGTAAAAATAGTAAGAAATTCGAGTAAACGAACACACAGATTATGAATAAAAAAAAAATTTAAATGATAAATACCAGCATTTGAAAAATCTAACTTAACTATTAATAATATCAAATATTTAACGATGTTAGAAAAAAAAAATACATGTATTTAGTGAAAAAATTCAAACATAGTAAATTGCATATCTATTGAAAATAAAAAAAATTAAAAAAAAAACTTTACAAAGTTTTGGAAAAAGAAATTTATCTTCTTAAACTCATACGAGTATGAAAAACATATAAATCGCTCTTTGTTTAAATCTTAATGTGACCCAATTTGTTCTAAAAGAAAGTTTTTATTTCGTTCAGACAAGAAGGAAGAAATAGAACAAAAGAAAAAAAATCATCTTAAGACATATGAAACGTATGAATGTTCCATATAAAGTACTTCAAGTTGTTTGACTACAAAAAAAAAATCATCATCAAGGCTTTAATTTCTCTTCTTTTTCTTTCCCTTTTATCTATTGTGAAATGTTGGCACTTTCATTGTGTGTATATAAATATTATCCTTAAAGCTTATTAGCTCGATGCTTCAGCTGCAGCTGCATGATGGTTTTAGCTCCTTGCAATAATAATAAAACTACGAATAAGAATAGGACCCTTGAGCAAAAACAAAAAAATTAACAAAACCATAATTTTTGCCTCTTACAGAAATATTTAGTACATAGAATGACAAAAACATTATTGTAAGTAAGAACCAACTACCGTACGACCATCCGACCAAGAAGCCATAGAAACATATTTAACTTCCACAATTCTAAAAGAGAAAAACTAGACTTTATTAAGGAAATGCAAGTTTAATAACTCAACATTGTATGAGAGAAGTGCAAATGGAAGTGCAATTTTTAAAGAATTATGTTTTGAATTATTATAAGGAGCAAAAGTAAATGCAAACACTTTAGAGTTCCCAGTGAAGAAAATCATTACCAGATATATGGTTATGTAACTACATACTGGGTAATGGTAACTAGTTACTTTTATTATTACATTGTTTATTACTTTTGTATGGCGATGTCGCACAAAATAATGAGTTATGCACACCTGCATACGAAAAGCCAAAAAAATATACCTTACCTATGTGCTTACTAGTGTTGACAAAAATAATGAGTCTAAAAAAGATTTTCAAAAAAATAAATTTGATGAAAAAAAAAATACTTTTTTATTATTAAATTTTTTTTAAATAAAATTTGCTCGTGCTGTATTATAATCTGGGAGTTCAGATTGCCAGTCAATAGCTCTACCTACTGATCTATCTCGACATGTAATATTCGATAGATAAAAACATAATTGACCTGTTGCGCACAAGTCAGCTTACTCGCCAACATACAAAATAACAAAAAATGTGTGGTTACATATACCCTTACCAGATTTAAAAAAATTATTGAGTCTAAAAATAGATTTAAAAAAAATTTACAAAAAAAATCTATAACAATACTTTATGTTTGAAATAATGACAATATTAACTCGTTATTGGTAACGCATTATTTTTTATTTTGAAATAATGGAACAAGTAACTAGTTATTAGTAACTCATTATTATATGTTTTAAAATAATGCAGAAAGTAAGTCGGTGTCATTACTGGTAGTCCAAAAATTAATTATATGTCATTACCGTTTCTACACTGGGTTGTTTTAAGAAAACAGTGATTGCGGTTATAACGGGATACAAAACAATCCAGTCAAAAGTTGCCGTTGGTACAAAATATACAGTGGTGGAAAATATAATAGAAACAATTAGTTTTTTCTAATTTTATTCCCGTTGCCTTTATTTTTAAAGATCAAAAACGTGGCAAAATTCGCCTCGAAAGGCGAGGAGATGGTCCATAAAATTGTGCAGACTTTTAACGCATCGTCTGTTTTTTTATTTTGTAATTTTTTTTAAGTGGGCGTGGCTTTTAATGAAAAAATTAGCGATACAGTAATTTTGACATAGCTGCACAACCAACTTTTGTACGAATTTTTGTGCAGATAAACAAAAAACGTTGCTAAGTCAAATTGTTTACCTGCCTTAATGTGCAGGTATACCAATACAGTCTGAAAACAAACAAAACAAATGAAGCTAATGATGACAACCCAGCAAAACCACACATTAACAAATATTGGGTAAAGTAATGTATCGCCATAGGGTTGCACTGATTACTTTATACCTTACTTCACTGATGAATATTACAGGCGATGAGCCTGAAAGTAATGTGTTCATTATTACCAGTATTCTTACAAAAAAATGAAGAATAATGGGTTACTTAGTTGCAGATAGGGAATGAAAAAGTAATTGGTTGCATGCTTTTATCAAACATGGAATTCTAAATTTTTTTTTCCGTTTTAAAAGTAACAACAAAATAACAAATATCAACAAATGGCCACTTTAAAAATATTTACAAAATTTAAATAAAAAATTATAGAAGTAATTAATTTTTAAATAGTCTTTATATTTAATTATAATGCATTATGTAATGAACATTCGGTAATGCGTTACTTTATATTTTAAAATATTTATAAATGTAAGGAGCGTACATTACTTAGTAATACATTATGCAATCAACTATCGGTAACTCATTATTCTGTGGTTCTAAATAATGCTGAAGGTAAGGAGTAGACATTAAAAAGTAATGCATTACGTAATCAATTTTCGGTAACTAATTACTTTATGCTCCAAAATAATGCTGAAGGTAAGGAGTATTCATAGCAAAGTAATGCATTATGTATCCAATTATCGGCAACTAATTACTTTATGTTGAACAATAATTACACTTGTTTATGAGTACACATTACAAGGTAATGCATGAGTTTGTCGCACCCATTACCAAAGTTTTGCTGGGTACGTCTTAACTTGAAAACGAATAATCGAATTTGTATAAAATTAAAAGGGGCTCTTTCCACCCGTAGAGATTTCCAAATATTTATAATCCTGGGGGGTAACCGCGTAACTAGATGGGAAAAATTCGTAAATCTTGCAAATATTGTTTAAACTATAATTCAGAATAAAAATTCTACTTTTTAATTTATTTTTATCCTAAACCTTACACTACACATAAAAAATCAAAAAGTAAGATTTTTGCTTAAGTTTTTTTATTTTACAAGAGGTACAAAATTTACGAATTCGAAATTTTTTTTCGTATCGAATTACGCGGTAACCACCATGAATGTCTATTTTAAAGGTAGAGTCACATAAAAAATTTCAAGTACCAAACTCCAGCGGTTTGAGTCATGAAAATTTCACTACAATTCGTGCCAGTTGGCTAGTGTTTCAATTGCAGTCGTTCCTTATTATATTCGTTTTCGTTTTCCAAATTTTGTTTTTTAATCCCAATCGTTACCCGTTCCATTCAATTTCGTTCGCCATTTCATTGTATTTCGTTCATATTGCCTAGTGCTTTAATTCCACTCGTTTCCCATTCCGTTTCGTTCCACTTGTCTACCTTTGCAATTCCACTCGTTCCCCGTTCCATTTCGTTTCCCAATTTTAGTGTTCCAAATCCACTTATTCCCCGTTTCGTATCATTTTGTTCCTTCCTTCCCCTTCACATCCAATATCCAAAAATCCCGTCTTAGCGGACATCTACGCCGTAGGAGGAACCAACATAGCGGATTTCAGCTTCCTAGTACCAGCTCTTTGGGCAGGTCGTCAAGGGGGAGACTTTACCCCCTTTTCCCCTCCCTGTAGGTATTTCCAAAACTTCGGTCTTAGGGGATGTCTACGACAGAGGAGAAACCTACACACCAAATGTCTACTTCTTCATCGGTTTGGGCAGGCCGTTAAGTGCCACATTTCCTCTTTTGATGATTTTTATTAGGCCCAAGGTTTACCGAAGTAAAGTACACGAAAAAGACACATTTTAAGCAATATTTAATCCTGGTAACTCTAAACAGCCTAAAATTGTTTCCGTACTAAAAAGTTGTTTGAAAATTATTGTTGCTTGGGGTGTTTTGGATTGTTTTCGGTAATATTCGGTAATCGGCCAAATTATAGCCGATTAGCGATTTTTGGCCGATTGAGAATTTTTGGCTGAAGCCGATGCCGAAGCCGTCCATTTGGGTCTATATTGCTTAGTTTCCGAGATTATTGGCTATTTTACAATTATAAAATATGCGAAGTATATCGTCATATGAAATCAAAAAAGGCGTAAGCTACATTTAAAAAATTTTACAGGAGAAGCAAAAAACTTTTTAAAATTGTTTGCGCTTACACTTGGGGCTGTTTAGAATTTTGTTAATAAAATCGTCGTGTTTGGTCGTAGGATTGTAAAATTTTGCAGGAATATGTATGTATTTTCATACGGTGCATCATAATCGATCAAAATGTCGAGTTTGAATTTTTTGTAACTTACGGCTTTTTTGATTTTATATAACGATATGTGGAAAATTTTAAAATTGAGTAACACAAATTAGTGAATATTAGCTTGTAAAATTAGTTCACAAACGGGTGAAATTAAATGTTATGACAAGTTGTAATTGCAAACAAATTCCTTAGGCAAGAATGAAATCCGGATAGGGGCATGCCTTATTTAAGATTATTTAACAATTTGTTAAATAAGTTTTGGAACACTCGTGTTAACATATTTAATTCCTTTAATACCATTAAGATTTTTCCCGATAAAAGTAAATATGCAAAAACGAATATGCAGGTGCTTGTCCAAATTTAAATGCAACTAATACTTATAGAAAACACTACATTGCTAACAACAGAATAGTATTTTCAGAAGAAGACAAAGCAAATTGTGGTAAATTTTTTATTGTTGTTTTTGTTTTGTCTTTGAAATTTTAAATGTTGAATAACGCTATTTCTATAAACTTTTTTGTGTTTTGTTGTTTTGTTGTTTTGTTTTTGTTGTTTAATTCCTTAGGGAATTAAACGAAATAAATTTAATTCCTTGACTAAAAGTTGAATTAACTAGAATTGAATGAATTCCTTGACTAAAAGTTGAATTAATTAGAATTGAATGAATTCCTTGACCAAAAGTTGAACTTGAATGAATTCCTTGACCAAAAGTTGAATTAACTAGAATTGAATGAATTCCTTGATCAAAAGTTGAATTAAGTGCACAGTTGAATGAATTCCTTAGCCAAAAGTTGAATTAACTAGAATTGAATGAATTCCTTGACTTCAAATTGAATTAACTAGTGTTGAATGAATTCTTTAGTGAATAAATTATTTAATTTTAATTATTTACGCTTTGGTCAGGGAATTCATTCTATAAATTTGAATTCTTTGAATTCATTCACAGGAATTAATTCCTGCTTATGTCTTATTGATGAATTCATTCATTCATTAAAGAATTGAATTAAATTTTTGGGAATTCATTCCAAAAAGGAATTAATTCTTTAAAGCTCTGATCTACATGCATAATCATGCATGTTCATGTGTGTTCATACATGTACACTAGACCGTACCTCAAAAAAAAGTTCGCCGTACAACCTCCAATGTGATGTATTTTTGGAAGGCGATTTCAAAAAAAAATTTTTTTTTTGGGGTCGCCTTTTTTAATTTTTTGTTATAACTTTGGCATTTAAAACCGGATTTTCAAGTGCGATATATCGATTTTTTTGCCTCGAGGAGACCAGTGTTTTGCTATATAGTATAAATCCAATTAAAAAAAATTAAAAAGGCGACCCCTACGTTCAGCAACCAATATATAAAAAAAATTTCTACTGGGTTTAGCGAAAAACTTCCTTAGCAAAAGTTTAATGATTTTTTGCGAGCTTTAATTTTCTGACATTAGGGTGGTACATTAGGGTATCATACTTTAAGATCCGACTGTAAATACCAAAGATATAACGAAAAATGTAAAATGGCGACCCCTACGTTCGGCAAAAAAAATAAAAAAAAAAATGTTTGAAACCTCCTTGCAAAAATACTTCATATTGGAGATTGGTAATGACACGTCATTACTATCTGCATTACCAAAAATGATATATCATTACCTTTTGCATTATTTTATAATATAAAATAATGACTTCCTAATAACGGGCTATTGTATTCATTGTTTCTAAATATAAAATAATGAATTACTCGTATTAGTTTAAATAAGTACTTTTTACACAGTTAAATTTTTTTATTATATGTAAATATGTTTTATGTTTAAATTTCTATGACGAGTCCTAAAATTACACACTAGAGAAAACTTAAATTTTTCTGAATGTATTTCCTTAGGCTAATGGTATTTGCCTAACTCCTTATTTTTAAGAATCAAGTAAGCAATCGGATAACCACTTATAATTAAACTTTTTGTAAGCATGTGTGTAACCACTTATTAATCAAAATCTCATAACTACCTATTTCTCATTTTTTCGTAAGCGAGCGGGTAAACGTGTCTACTTATAAAAACGACCACGCCAAACAAAAATAATGAGTTTAGACGCTAAAAAATAAGTTGTGCGGAGCTATGAATTTCTATTATATAACCACTTATTTGGTAATGAAAGATTTTGCTGGGCGCATGTAGATATTACCTCAAATTTCGTTAATGCACATGTGTGGACATATATGATGCATGTATGGAGATTTATGTATCCATGTATGGGACATGAATGCATGTTTATGAGCATGTATGAACATATGAACATACATTTAACCTGTATGTATTCATATATGTCGATTTTTAGCTGGGTTACAATTTTATAAATACAAAAAAAATTGAAGTATTTACCTTTTTCGTATTTTAACAAAAAATATTTGAAGAATTACATATTTATTTAGAACTTTTATATTTCCATAAAATTTCATTAAAAATTAATAGAAAATCAAAAAAAAAATTTAAATCGTTTCAAAAATTAATTTTTGAGTGTACCAAAATAGAAAAAAATAAAAATTTTACAGTAAAAACTACAAAAAATTATTAATTGTGTAACAAAAGTTCCAAAAATTTATTTTCGACCTGGTGGGATTCGAACCCGCAACCCTCTGATTTCTGTGCCAGCACGTTCCTATGCAACCCCCATACAAAATATTAACTTTTTATGACCCATGAAAAAGAACTTCTGACTAGCATATATTTATTGCAGCATTAGATGTTGTTTAAAACCCATTCCTAAGGGCGTAATTCTTTGTGATGTAATGAAGGAAGTGATTCATTTAGAATTCATTCCATTTATTTTTGCTGGGAATATTCTTCTACCTCAAGTCCAAATTCTAATATGATATTAACATATTAGATTTTATTTGTTGTTTCAAAAAGTGTTGATCATTTTCATGATAGACAATACAATTGTTTCGTAGACATCACTCTACTCTTCAGTTGTCCGCAATAAGAAAATGATAACTTTCTTACACAAACCGAGACATTACATAAGATACAAAAAATCAACGGGACGAGAATTTTGTACTTTCGTATATGAACTGTCTGATTTGGTAAAACCAGCTATAAATCAACTCCTGTTTGTTGTCAATACATTTTGTAAAAGCAACTAACTTTAAACTCAAAACAAATTAAATATTTGAATGAGATTTTAGCCGTGGTATGCACAATTTTTGTATTTTTAATGCAAAAATTAAGATAATTGTTGAAAATGAGCATACCACGGCTAAAATCTCATTCAAATATTTAATTTGTTTTGAGATTAAAGTTATTTGTTTTTACAAAATGTATTGACAACAAACATACATATAAATAGTACCCAAAGAGTACTTTTATGTAATGGTTGCTTTCAAAAAAGAATTGATTTATAGCTGGTTTTACCAAAGCAGACAGTTCATATACGAAAGTACAAAATTCTCGTCCCGTTGATTTTTTGTACCTTATGTAATGTCTCGGTTTGAGTAAGAAAGTTATCATTTTCTTATTGCGGACAACTGAAGAGTAGAGTGATGTCTACGAAACAATTGTATTGTCTATCATGAAAATGATCAACCCTTTTTGAAACAACTAATAAAATCTAATATGACAATATCATATTAGAATTTGGACTTGAGGTAGAAGAATATTCTAACTAAATATATTTTTTTTTTGAATTTTTTTTCTATAGAAAAATTCTAGAATTCTGAGGCATTTTTTTATATGGCATTAATTATGTTAGTTCTATCACACCTATGGCAAATTTCACTACATTCTCATAACAATTCCGTGAAAACCGTTGACTCGATTTGACTCGATTGGCACAACCCTGCAATTCGCTTGAAATTCAGTTGTGATAACCGAATTGGGGTGTTAATCTGATAGTCACAACTGAATTCGGCTGGGGAAACCGAATTACAAGGATGTGGCAAACGAGTAAATTCGGTTTGAAAAAAAAAAAAAAACGGTTGTCACAACAGAATTGTTCTGAGAGTAATCGATGTAATTTTTCATGTAAGACATAAAGAAAATCTTTAAAATTCTTCACATTTTAAACAAGGTTCTTATTGTAAGTTAAACGTACCCACCAATTCCAGTTTTCACCGTTCATACTAACGACCTACTAGTTACAACAATTGTTATTGCATGTTTGTAGAAAAATGAATGAAGAACAGTTGGCAAAAAAAAAAAACATAATAAAAGGATTAAAAGTAGGAAAAATAGGGTAAAATGGTTTAAAAAAATAACTTAAAAAAATATAAACCCCAGGAATCAAGAGTTAGTACTAAAGAATTACAACCCAAAACATGATGTTGCTGCTGTTATTCGCAGAGGATAATACTCTGCGAATGCTGGGCACGATTGTTGTGCCAAATTGTGCGTTGTATGTTCGAATATAGTAAATGAAAAATGTTGTGTCGTTGTTGCTTCATTGGACGTATGGGAGTGTTGACTAGTAGATTTATAATAAAAAAAAATTAATATAGGACAGAGGAAAAAAAAGAGGTACTACATTGTAATTTTATGCTTTTTTTTTAACTATGTTTGCCAAACAATTGTAGAGCCTACGAAAACATTAATATATACATATGTATGAGCCAGAATTACAGCACAAACCAAACCTATCAACAATGTAAGGCACAGTAGGACAATTGGTATTAATATTTAATAAGTACAATAAAGTAATTTGATAAACCAAAATAAGTCATGCTTTCAAAAGACGGATATGGATCAATTATGGCGTCTTAGTTATTTATCATTCATTTTTGAAAAAGATAATAATAATTGTTTGGTCGATTAATTTATCCATACTATAATTAATAAATCAGATATTTATGTAAAAATATAATAAACAAAGTGTTTTAATTGAAACCCGTTTTTATGTATACGAGTCAGAGCTTTGAAGAATTAATTCCTTTTTGAATGAATTCACTACCAATCGAATTCAATTTTCTCTAGAATTGAGTGAATTCCTTTTCTTAAGCAATTCACTGAATTCGTTCAAATGAACGCGTTCATCAAACAACAAATTCAAAGAATTAATTCAATTGCAATAGTTCTTTTTATTAAATCAAATGAATTAATTCACCGGTGAACGCGTTCAATTTTTCCTTACTGAATTAATTCACTACTGAATTCGTTCAATTTCATTTTCGTTCAGTGAATTAAAAAAAATAAAATTACGTTCAGTGAATTAAAAAAAAAATAATAAGTTCACTGAATTGAAAAAAAAAAATAAAATAAGTTCACTGAATTGAAAAAAAAATAAAATAAGTTCACTGAATTCAAACTTGTTTTCTGCCGTTCAGTAGAAGAAAACAATAACGTACAAATACAATTTTTAAATAAGCAATTTTGCAGCGTGTGCTAGTAAAAATAAACAAATTAGAAACCGGATGCTGTTTATCAACCTACATGATTCAAAAATAAAGCCTTTTACTATTAAAAATAAAAACTTTACTTTTATAGATAAATTTGGAAAAAAAATATAACTATTAATTTTTCAAACCAGTTATATAGTTATATTTTTTTCCAAATGTATCTATATCTGTAAAGTTTTTATTTTTAATAGTAAAAGGCTTTATTTTTGAATCAAGTAGGTTGATAAACAGCATCCGGTTTCTAATTTGCTTATTTTTACTAGCACACGCTGTAAAATTGCTTATTTAAAAATTTTATTTGTACATTATTGTTTTCTTCTACTGAACGGCAGAAAACAGGCTTTGAATTCAGTGAACTTATTTTATTTTTTTTCAATTTAGTGAACTTATTTTATTTTTTTTTTCAATTCAGTGAACTTATTATTTTTTTTTTAATTCACTGAACGTAATTCTATTTTTTCTTAATTCACTGAACGTAATTTTATTTTTTTTTAATTCACTGAACGAAAATGAAATTGAACGAATTCAGTAGTGAATTAATTCAGTAAGGAATTAATTCACTTTTTTCCGTTCGATTTATAAAATTGAACGTGTTCACCAGTGAATTAATTCATTTGATTTAATAAAAAGAACTATTGCAATTGAATTAATTCGGAACAAAATAAATCGAACGAAAGCAAATATGAATTAATTCCATTCAATATATGGTACTTAGTGAATTAATTCATCGAATTTTTAATTCAGAATTGAAAAATTGAATTAAGGAATTAATTCTTCAAAGCTCTGATACGAGTATATCAACAAAATTATATTTTTGACAATTTTTGAACTATTTTTCTGTTTTTGAAAACAGATTTTTTCAAATTAAGAAAATTTATATTTTACCGCCTTCTCTCTGTTAAATCGTTGGCTTAAGAAAAACTGCATGCGAAGAAAAATATACTAAATTATGTTGTCTATTGAAGTACAACCATAGTTTTAAGAAAGCGTTGTCATTTAGCAAAAACTAACCTAAAATATGATGACTGCTTTTTGGCGGATTTGTGCTTTAGAGGGTTAATGAAATTGGGATATGTGATAAGGGGACATAAAAATACAAATGTGTACCTTTCTAGCGGACTAAGTTATGGATTACGCCTACTGTTATCCCTAAAATACCGTTACCGAAATACCCGGAGTACCGTTATCCTTAAAATACCGTTACCGAAATAACTGAAATACCGATACCGAATTAAATGAAATATCGATAACCTTAAAACACCGTTAACGAAATACATGAAAAAGCATTATCCTTAAAATACCGTTACCGTTACTTTTAATTATCTGCTACTGGTCATTGCACGTGGTTATTGAATATTTCTTATAAATTTAATCAATTAATTCGATTTGTTTTTACTTTAGTTTGGTTTTTGCAAAAAACAATGCGGTATGTACCGAAATAACTGAATACCGTTACCCTTAAAATACCGTTACCGATATAACTGAAATACCGTTAACCTTAAAATACCGTTACCGAAATAACCAAAATATCGTTATCTTTAAAATACCGTTACCGAAATAACTCAAATACCGTTATCCTTAAAATTCCGATACCGAAATAAATGAAATAGCGTGACCCTTAAAATACTGTTACCGAAATAACCTAGAATATCGTTACCCTAACGATAACCGCATTCGTTTCAGTTTCCATCCATGCTTATTTTCTATGTTTGTTCTAAATGGGAATAAATTGGTTTTAAAATAAAAGGTCATTTGAAGATATATCGCTTTTAAACCATTATGAACACGTCTTTATTATGACATTTTCAACTGGTGGGAAATTAATTGTAAAGGTGAGTTTACAATGATGGAGTAATCCAATCTGTAGCAAATTTATTTCTTTTCTCTTTCTTACTAATACATTTTTGTATTTTGCTATCTCTTTTTATTCCAAACCAGTACGGGCTTGTTGCACTCTAGAGTTCACATCACTCTGTTAACTGTTTAACATGACAAATATAACTAAAAAAATACATCACTAATTTGTTCACTTCTCTAATTGTTAACAAATTATAAAAAAAAATAATGAAAAATATAAACAAATAGTTTCAATTTAGAATAAAATAAAAAAGATATTCGCAGAAACTGCGTAAGTATTGCAACGTCAAATATTTTTTTGAAGTAACTTTACTCTGCATTTTGAACAGTTAAAATTTCAATCTGTGCTGCAGAGTAGAGTCACTCTAACATTGTGAAAGCGCCTTAATAGTGATTAATTTAATAATCACCGCAATTAAATTTTTCTATTTTAAAATTGATGGAAAACACTGATGTGGAACACCATTATCAATCGAATTTATTGATCACTTAATTACGTTAGAAAATAAATTAATAAATACAATCATTAATCAAAGATTACCACAGAAATATTAAATTTATTGTGATATTTATTAATATATTTTTCAACATAATTAAAATTTTAAATCAAAAGTTGTTGAATATAATATGGTTTTGGGACATATACAACTAAACTTTGTAAAAATGATAAATTTAAAAAAAAATTCCCCCACTGTCGTACGTTTAAAGTAATAGAAAATTCAAGTTGTTATTATTTCTTGCAAAAGGGAAACATTAAGTTCTATGCTCTGCGTGGGTGTTGTTTGAAGATGAAGATGAAAAAAAGTTCTAACAAACACCAGCAAAAATATAATAAAAACTTACTGCTGGCTGTAATATGATACTATTAGAAAACTATGAAAATAAAAAAAGAAGAAAAAAAAAGTATGGAAAGAAAAAGATACGAGTACACACAATTGTAAAAACAGTTCTTGAACATTTTTGCTAACCATAAATTTTTGTTTAAAGATTTGCCACTACCAACTGCTGTGTCGTAGACGACTTGTGTCAACGTCATCACCACCAACAATACAATGGAATAGCAGCACTAGCAACCATTGTCACATCAAAAAAATAAAAAGAGCACAAACAGTAGGGGTAAAAAGTCCTTGTTGCATGTCATTTGTTTGTTCGTATTGTTTGTCTACAATAGGGATTCTTAAATTGAGTAAATTCAACATTTCAGAATGAATCTTTGAATTGATATTTAAGGTTTAAAAATTACTCAGGAAAATTTTCTGTTTCAAAGAATCGGTTGTAGAATATCTACTTTTCCTTTCAAACAAATCTCATAAGTCGGATTAACTAAACAAGTCGATTAAAACAGGTTTTAATCTTTTTCATTATCAGTCACTCCAACTTTTAATCTGGTTACTATTTCTAAACAACATTGTATTCATACTACTAATTGTATGCAACGCTGTTTTTGTTTTTTTTGTTATAATAACGGTTGACAACACTAAAAAACATACAAAGTCTTAAGCGGAGAAGACACAAAGGAACATTGAGTTGGGAACAAAAAATATCAAAAAATTTTGATAATACGAATGTCAACACGACACATTAATATACACAAATGAGCATTCGTAAAAAATAGGAATTCTTTCACAAATGTTCCTTCGTGTATTCTCCGCTTTATAAAATTTAACGTTAACACGCTGACGGCGACACTTTCCATGTTAATCATTTGACGGCTCGCTATCGGCGCCACCTTGTATTTTAAACTAACAGAGTTAAAATTTTAACTGCCAAGTTAATCTTTTAACTCACAAGTTAATCTTTTAACTGTCGAAAAATGCATGTGTAAAAGACGAAGATTAAAAAGTTGGATTAATTTTAATGACCCAGTGTAGAAAATCATTACCAGATATGTGATTATGTAACTATATACCTGGTGATGGTAACTAGTTACTTTTCTTATTACAATTCTTATTACCTTTGTATGGCGATGTCGCGAAAAATAATGAGTTATGCTTACACACCAGCATACGAAAATCTAAAAATATGTCATTACCTATATGCTTACCAGTACTGACAAAAGGAATGGATCTAAAAATGGATTTTCAAAAAAATAAGTTTTATAAAAAAAAATATTTTTTTATTGTAAATTTTTTTTTTAATAAAATTTTCTAGTGGGGGAATCGAACCTGGGAATCCAAGTTGCCAGTCAATAGCTCTACCATCTGAGCTATATCGACATATAATGTTTGATAGAAAAAACCATAATTGACCTGCTGCCCACAAGTCAGCTTACTGCCAACATACAAAAAATCAAAAAATATGTGGTTACATACACATATGGTCAAAACAATAAGTACAGCCTGAAATATTTTGTTTGAAGGCTCGTAGCCGAAAATTTATTTAAATTAAAAGAAAAAGCAAACACTATTTTGTTTTGTTATAACTTTAGAAATAAAATAAATACTAAAACAATAACAATAACAAAAAAACAAAAACTAAATTCAGTCTTGTTCAAAAAGTAAGTAATTAATCAAAAAACATTGGACAAAATGATAAGTACATTTACCCAGCAAAAAAAGAGATGCCGAAGCAGTAGAAAAGGCACTAGAATTTATGATCTAGATCTACTTCCTTTTTAATATAAACACTAATGATTTTAACATTGAGTTGTCATGAGAGGAGTACTCCCACTTCAACATTTTTCAGTACTTTTTGAACGAGTGCAAAGGAAGCTCTTTTTCACCAATTAAAAATTAAAAAAAAATTCTTTACAAAGAAAAACTATATTTATTTTATTTTACAAAAGTTTTTTTATTGCCGCTACCGGGGATCGAACTTGCGACCTCACGATTGCTAGTCTAGCGCTCTACCACTGAGCTATTATTTGATATGAAAGTTGACTGGCATAAAAACACCACTTTGTTAATGCCAGATATTGTTCCTTATTCTCTTCAATAAAAGTACTTATTAAACAAGTGTAAAAGGTGCACTCCAATTCAATATTGTTTTCAGTACTATGTTTACAGATACATAAAAATCAATTTCTCACCATTTTTTTTATATATACATATTTTTAAAAATTTTAAAATTAAAAAATATTGAATTTAAACAAATTAATTATAAATATTAAAAAAAAATTAATAAAATAAAAAAAATTAAAAAAATTTTTTTTTTAAAAATTAAAAAAAAATTGGTCCCGCCGGGAAACGAACCCGGGACCCTCTGTTTGGAAACGCCAAGTGATACCAAAAGCACTTTTTCCGATCACTTTTAGAGCAATTACTCTTTAGAAGCAATACTTAAGTGATTTTTTGGATGTTGTTCAGAAGTAATTCTAAAAAAGATGTAAAAATATACTAACGGATACTTTGGAAGCAATGAAAGAAGTGATTTTTTGAAGTTGTTTAGAATAACTTCTAAAAAAGCAGTAAAAATACATTAACGGATACTTGTGAAGATTGAAAGAAGTAGTTTGTAAAGCATTACTTGCAATTTTTTGCTGGGAAAGTAATTGTTATGCTAAATGCGATTTACAAAAATATTAGTTCAATCCTAAATTTTAAGACAAAATAACAGAAAAAATCAGTTCATTTGCCTAACTTTTTTTTATAAGTGTAGTGATAACAAATTTTAATTTAATGATGAATATATTTAAATGTGTAAATTAAGTCACTGAATAAATATATGTAATATTTTGAATAAAACAAAGCTCGTGCCAAGCTTTTCAACTCAGCTTCAAGAGGGATCACTTTAGAATCATAATGTTATAATTGAAGGATCATATTATGATTAAAAAAAAATGCTAAGAGTGTGATTGTCGCAATCATAAATCCAAAAATATATGGTGGGTGCTCTTCAAATATGGTTGCCCCAACCATGATTTTTCTTTGAGTGTAGACAAAAATATTTGAAAGATATCGATATATTGCGTGTCCATAACCTATTGAAACACCAATAGTTAATAAAAGTATTACAAATTTTGGAAACTCTGCTTTTCAAGTATAAGTAGAAATAGAATGATCTTTCAGTCATTTAATATTTTCAGTTTTCTTCAATATTTTTCCCACTTATTTGTATACCCAGTGTAGAAACCTCAGTTGTGTATCATTATATATTGGACTACCAATAATGATACTCCTTACCTTCTGCATTATTTTAAAGCAAAAAAATAATGCAGGTACCATTTCGCATTGCCTTAAAATATCAAATAATGCGTTATTAATTATGGTTTACAAAATAAAGAATTATTCTGTCCTGTTTAATTTTGTGATTATTTCATAAGTAAAAATTTTAATCAGAGAGAGACAGAATATGTATTTCATGCATGACTGCTGCAGTAAGTCATTTTTATATCTATCAAATATTACATAACGCGATAGGCAGATGGCTGAGCTGTCTGACTGGCAAAATATAGAATCCCAAGTTTGATTCCCGGCGTGCGCATATTTCACTGAAAAAACACATTTCCAATAAAACAATATTTTTTAATTTGTGTTTTGTTTCAAAATCTATTTTTAGACTCACTATTTTTGCCATACTGGTAAGCATATCGTTAATATTCCATTACATTGCGCGACATCCCTATATAAATGTAATGCGAGAAGTAATAAGAAAAGTAACTAGTTATATTACCAGATAATGGTTTATATAACCTATTAATATTTTTCTACACTGGGTTTCGAAAGCAACAAAGTAAAGTATTTTTTTTAGTTCGTTTGGTTGGACTGTCTTTCTATTGGTTGGACAATCTGATTGTTTGCTTGAAACCCTGGTTCATTACTCCTACACATTGTTTTGTTAGGGATATTTTCAATTTGTTTTTATACCCTACACCACTATGTGGTCAGGGTATTATAAGTTTGTGCTGATGTTTGTAACACCAAAAAATATTGGTCGTAGACCCACCTTATAGTATACCGATCGGTTCAGAATTTTTTTTTTATTTCGATTTAACGATGTCCGTCTGTCCGTCCGTCCGTCTGTCTGTCTGTCCATGCAATCTTGTGCGCACTCTACAGGTCACAACTATTAAGATATTTTGATGAAATTTGGTACGCAGACCTATGTTGGCCCAAGGACGAACAAGTTTGAGTTTGGTGAACATCGGTCCATGTTTAGACCTAGTGCCCATATAAGGGTCCTACCAAAATTATACTGTTTATATTCTGCAGGTCGTAAATATTAAGATATTTTGACGAAATTTTGTACACGGACCTATGTTAGCCCAAGAAAGCAGCCTATTGATTTTGGTGAACATCGGTCCATGTTTAGACCTAGTGCCCATATAAGGGTCCTACCAAAATTATACTGTTTCTACGCTGCAGATCGTAAATATTAAGATATTTTGATGAAATTCGGTACACAGACCTATATTGGCCCAATAACGCAACCTATTGATTTTGGTGAACATCGGTCCATGTTTAGACCTAGTGCCCATATAAGGGTCCTACCAAAATTATACTGTTTATACGCTGCAGGTCGTAAATATTAAGATATTTTGATGAAATTTGGTACACAGACCTACATTGGCCCAATAACGCAGCGTATTGATTTTGGTGAACATCGGTCCATGTTTAGACCTAGTGCCCATATAAGGGTCCTACCAAAATTATACTGTTTATACGCTGCAGGTCGTAAATATTAAGATATTTTGATGAAATTTGGTACACAGACCTACATTGGCCCAATAACGCAGCCTATTGATTTTGGTGAACATCGGTCCATGTTTAGACCTAGTGCCCATATAAGGGTCCTACCAAAATTATACTGTTTATACGCTGCAGGTCGCAAATATTAAGATATTTTGATGAAATTTGGTACATAGACCTATGTTGGCCCATGGACGAAGCCTATTGATTTTGGTGAACATCGGTCCATGTTTAGACCTAGTGCCCATATAAGGGTCCTACCAAAATTATACTGTTTATACGCTGCAGGTCGCAAATATTAAGATATTTTGATAAAATTTGGTACATAGACCTATGTTGGCCCAAGGACGAAGCCTATTGATTTTGGTGAACATCGGTCCATGTTTAGAACTAGTGCCCATATAAGGGTCCCCCCAAAATTGGCTGGGTTACAAACTGCAGGTCGCAAATATTAAGATATTTTAATGAAATTTGGTGCGCTGACTCACATTATAGAAAATTTTGACACAAGCCCCATTTTAACCCATTCGAATTTCGGATCCAAACAATACACCAGAGTGGTGTAGGGTATTGTATAGTCGGCATGCCCGACTTTAACCTTTTTACTCGTTTTTATTTTATTTCTATTACTACGTTACATTGTTATTTTTATTTTGCAGGTCATTAGAGTGCATTTCACATAGGTTTAGTTTTTTTTTATTAAATCCTTACAAAACAAAATGGTAATGGGAAAACAATTGAATTAAAAAAAATATGTAATACACAAGGGAATCCCCCAATCCTAAAATTTCGATTTAGATGGCACTAGGATATGTAATGGAGAATCCAAATCTAAGTTTGACCCATATTTTTTTAAGTCACATTTTCGCTGTCTAGGAGATAAAAATGGGGGCAGAAAAAGCGTTTTGTTTAGAATTTTTTTGGTCGGCAACATGTCGAAAATTTTCGAATTCCGAAAAAATCGGCTTAGTATTAACATGCCATCGGCATATTATTTTATCCATATGATAAAAGGTCGTTAGAAAAACGATAGAGAAGGTTTACATTTTGCCATTTTTGTATGCAAATTGGGCAGATAGATCAAATTCGATACTGTATATCTAAAATATGATTTGAAATATCGAGGAATGGTCTGTAAGTCAAACCAATAAGCCTTCGATACATAGAAAAAATTAGTTAGCTGAATTTTAGCGGACTAAAAACAGCAAGAAATAATATTATAGCTACAAAATTTTAGTTATATTTGAGTTAAATTTAGTTAATTGTAAATAACAACAAGCCTGCTAAAATCAATAACAATATTTACTGAAAAAAGAGTACAATGCTGATTTCAGAAGGTTTAATGTTATTCACATTATAAAAAATATTTTAAAAAATTAGGAAATATAAAATTGTTTGTGATTTCTTTAGATCACTAATATTCAACAAAATCTTTTGGTTAATTTAGCAGGGTGAATTGTTATTTGCAATTAACTAAAATATAACTAAAATTTTGTAAATTTCAGCATTTTTTTATCCACATTTCCCTTTCGAACTAATATTTAGTTACATTAGCAAAAGCTTTTAAAGACGCTTTTCACATTGTTGGTGTATTGAGTTGTATTCCTTGGTCGCGGCCCGGTGGGCTCCGAGTCGTTCCGATGCATAGAACCGAGTGTCAGCCCAGGGTATAGTAGTAATGTCAGGATATGACGGGAACGAATTGCAGAATGTGCGTATTCCGCCATTGGCCAGCTGTCCCACAGGCTACCCCCCTGATAAGTTTTCTCCGGGAAGATGATAATCGCATGTCGATCATGAGCTCTGCCCCTCCAATTTGGGAAAAGATTAGAGGGGGATAGCCCTGGCTTAACAGGTCGACGACTCCACATTCTGCACACTGCATGAGGATGTCCACACCAGAATTACGTGAAGTTACACTAGCTCGCCAAATATAACAATTTCGAGTGCAGGTCTGATAAATTACGCCTTCTCTCGACCGATTACATCGATGGCTTCAGACTATTTTCCTATAATTATCAGGATCCATAGACCAAACGGCTTCATCGTCTCTTAACGTCGTACGTACACAATTAAACAAAATTATGTGTTTCGTTCTTGTGCACAGGCAACACTGGGACTGAAGCGTTACCCAGCAAAAATATTAAGGAGTACTTCAAAAAGAATGACTATTTTATCTACATCCAATAAAATAATATACAAAAATAAAATAAAACAAAACAAATACAACAACACATAGCGACATGACGCACAAGCATAGTTGTCTACTGAAAAATTGTTAAATTTACAGCAGTATCGGATCTTTCCTATGACACGCACGTGTTAAATTCATTGATGGATGCCAAATTTGAACTCTTTTATTTTTGAGTTGTGTTTTTTCTGGAGCTGTTAGTAGTTCAAATTTTGGCATTGTCCTAAGAAAGGTAATTTATATTTTGTTACAAGTTCGATCATGGTGTACGTGTGCGACAGTTACACGGTTAAACACTAACTAGGCAGCTATTATTTCTGTTGAATGAGAAAGCTCTCAAATTCTTATACTTTAGCATAATTTTTATAAAATTCCGTTAACTACTAACTGGACTTAAAAAAAGAGATGCCGAAGCAGTAGAAAAAACACTACAATTGATGATATAGATGTACTTCTTTTTTAAAATAAACACTAATGATTTTAACATTGAGTTGTCATACGAGAGGAGTACTCCCACTTCAACATTTTTTTAGTACTTTTTGAACGAGTGCAAAGGAAGCTATTTTAAAATTGAACTAACAATTTAATACTCGATAATATAATATAGATTTGAACTTTACTGAAATTCTTTTGTTACTTTTGTTTCAATAAACCGGCAAACTTTTTGTCTGCCATTTCTTTTCTTTTTTACAACATACGACTTTTGTCACCTTTATAACTTAAACATGAAGTCTACCATTTACCCAAAACTGTTAAGAGTTTCTAACTAAAATGCTGAAAATCACTGCTAATTAACAGTAACAACAAAAAGTTGCTAATTGACATAAAGTTCATAAAAATTATGTTATATTCGTGGTTTATGATAAAAACGGAACTTACAAGTTCATTTTCAAATAACAGCAACAGCGAACAAAAAAACTAACTTTACCCTTCAGACACACATGACAACTTTTGTGTGTTGGTGTATTATTTAATCGCACTTACTCAAAAAGAGAATGTTCAGGAATAAGTTTCTTGAAAATGAAAATAATTTAACCAAAAAACAGTTTTAAAAACTTATCTGGTAACAAGGAAATTACTCATTAGTGTAACCCACAGATTTTAGAGGACAAACAAATTGTTAGGCACATATTTTTTAGGTGCGCAATCTCACATTCAGTAGTTAAAAAGTGGGGCAAAATGGTAATGTCTTTGTGTTAAAAGATATCTAAAATTCACAAACTTCAGATTTATTTGTACACAGAACTTGAGAAAACATACCTATATTGTCTCGGACCCAAGGTAGCCAGTTTTTTGAAATATTTAAAATATAGGTTAAAAAAGCTCTTCGATTACGAATATCGAAAAAAACTCAGACCCCTCCTGGATTGGGTTTTATTTAACCCAATTAAATGCAAAAGTAAATCTCGAAAAAGTCAGAATAACTGCTTAATCATGCACAATTTTTAATATGGGTACTATTTTTAAAAGATTCCGAAAAATATACACACTAAAGTTAAGCGTTAAGACGCTGCCGTGAAAATAGCGGACAAATATGTTGCTAACGCCGACACTTGCCATGTTCATGATATGCCGGAGCGCTATCGGCGCCACCTTGGTATTTTAAACTAACAGAATTAAACTCTTAACTGTCAATTTAATCTTTTTACTGTCAACTGTAGGGCGCTGTGGTGTAATGGTTAGCGCGTTGGACTGTTACACGTGAGGTTGCGGGTTCGAGCCCCAACCAAGGCAACATCAATTTATGAAAAATAATATGTATGAGTTTTTTTTATCCCTCATACATATCGCAGCGTCCTCCTTCAGTGTTCCCATAGCACTTAAACCCACCAAAGTAAAATAATATAACAGGGCTATGAACTAAAAAGCTTCAACAAAGTTCGCCAACTCAACATCAGATAGCGCGCAACAACTGTTCTAAAATTCAACATCTCGCGCAATTACAGTGTCGCCATATTTGAAGCCCTTCATCTTTCACCACCTTTCACTTCTTCTCTATCCCGTTTCCAAAGGAAGCAACACGTTAATTAATAGGAAGAATTTCCTGAGTGTGTAATGAGCGGTTTAGGCAGATTGTCTTTTTAATTTAAATTTTCTTTTCTGATGGTTCTATTCAAATTTTTGCATCCTTGTTCACTAATGTACTTGTTGGGGAATTTTTCGCGCTTTTTTTTTTTTTTTTTTTTTTTAGATTTGTTTGTTTTGCTTTACACATGGGATTTTGATTTCTGATAATTATGAATTTATTCGAATATTGAGAATTCTTATTGATTGTATGTTCACGTAAAGTGCTGATGTTGCTTTTTTTATTTTAATATAAATGATAATTGAGGTATTGGGCACGAAATCGCCAGATAATCGGTAGGAATCGTCAGGATAAGAAAAATTTATGTTGTTTGTTATTAAAACCCTTAAAACTTAGAAAACAATATGAAAAGTATTCGTTTTTCTCATTTCTGCTTGTCCGAGTGAAAATTTCGGAATATAACGTTGATTAACCTCATTCAAGTTAAGGCGATGTTACATTGCAAATTGGCATATGCTGAAACTGGTGGCCCTGAATTAAAATTTCAAGTATATTTCAAATTATATAAATTTTTGTAACAAGGTTATCCTATTTTGTGATATATATTTATATTTTGCTAGCGGATTGCCTGACTCTGTACTCATAGAAAAGTTAGTAAAACAGTTAGTAATTAAACATGCAAGTTTAAGAACTTGTTTTTGGATCAGATTTAAATTTTAGTAAATTACTTCTTTTTTACTATTTTTACCGACATATTTCTCTGAGTGTGAAATATTGATTTTAAGAAAAATTGTAGATTTCTGCCTGGGGACATTATGATATACTTGGACAGATTTTTTTCGTTTTTCCATATCGATAAATTTTTTTTTAATAATTTAATTATCGCCAAATTACGATAAACCGTCAAACCTGGCCACACGAAGTACCAGTCTCAGATTTCCTCTAACATTTTATGGAATTTGAAAGAATTTTTGAATATATATTCCGTTGAAATCTGTTTCAATTTTCGATTGATTAATCAAATGGTACTTTTAGGGCAATGCTTATTATGCGTTGATATGCGTTATCGAAAACTGCCGCTGTAAACGCGGTTTGTTTTGTCTGAATACTTTCCGAATACTTCCTAAAATTTGCCCACTGAACAGTAACTTTTTGCTTGATCACGTTTTCTTCATCTCATTCAGATCCAATTATATTTCTTTTCCTGTCGACTTCCGAACCATAAAGTGTGATTCGTTCCCCAATTACATAATCGGGTGAAAATTTTGAGCAGTGGTATTAATAATTTTTGAAAATTATTTTACATTAATTAATAATATTCCGTGTGAAAAAAAAAAGGTAAGGCCATTATTGAATATTAATTAATTTTCTGAGATGCATGGAAAATTAAACCCATTTTGTCTTAGATTATCTTCGGGAGCAATAATTGGTTAGGTCGCATGGCCATTCTGAAATAATTGTATAGGCGTTAATGGCTGCAAGTGACATCGGCAGAAATTTATTGAGGATTCAACAAGGAATTCATAAGAGACTTCTAAAAGATTTCTCGAAATCTCACAAATCCTTTTGTTTTTATTTTGAGAATTCCTGGGCGTTATACCCAATTCCATAATTCTGTTATAAAACATAACCTCGAAATTGCTACGGGCCACAGGTTGGCTATCAGGTGGACACCAAAGTAGTCTCCAACTTATGTATACGTGGAGGTAGCGGGAAAAGAAGAGAGAATCAGATGAATTAAGTGATCAGTTTTGGATTGAGTAACAACTGTACCCTACAGCATTAAGAAATTAATAAACGAAAAAGAAGTCATACTCAAAATAACAGCATAAGTGAAACCATCAACATTAAAAGTAAAATAATATTTTCGGAAATTATTTAAAATTCGGCTAATTAATTGGAAAGTTAATACAAAACTTAAATAGTGAAATTCCTTAATAGTCATTAGGGCAAAGTACTTTTAAAGTGAAAGAAAAGGAAAAGTAATAATAGCCTACCCCGCGTTCGCAGGAGGAGAAAGGAAAATTTTTTATATATGAAATAATAGGAAAAATTATAAATAATTTTGGCTAGGTTTCTTAAAATACCTAATCGTAAAGTTCTTAATTCGGCAATCATTTAATCATTCTTGCTTCGTAGAAAATTAAAGAACGAAGACATTAATCTCTTTGAAGAAAAAAAAAAATTAAGTTCTTTCTATTCAGTTTTAAATTATTCAGTTTTTCAACCTATTTATTACAACAACGAGAAGATTAAGTAAAAAAAAAAATTCATTATTTAATTTTAAATTATACACAGTGTTGCCAATTTAGCATATTTAATGCTAGATTTAGCATTTTTTAATTCATTTAGCATGAAAAAAATGTATCTAGCATATGGCATTTTTTTCAGCATTTTTCCAACAAAATTTAGCATATTTTTAGCATTTTTTACAGTTTTATTTTCTGTTTTTTTTAGAATATTCTACATTAATTTGAATTTAAATGTAATATGAAAAAGAAATATTTTTTTTTACTTTTAGAGTAAGTACTAGGAACTATTTTTATACGTACACGTTAATTACACTGTGCAGTCGCAAATTTTAACAATCTGGGAATCGTACTGGTAAAGCTAATTCGAGTACGCTGAATTCAATGGTGATAGCAGTTTTTCAAAGTTAGCTCTCGTATTCGCGATATTCGTAATTAAAAATTTTGACGGGTACTAACAAAATTTTATTTTTATATTTCTGGGATCATTTTTAATAATAAATTTATCAAATTTGATTAAATATGTAAAACATTAAGGAAGCTGTCATTTTTTTCACGAAATTTTTTTTATAGATTTTTTTCCCAAAAATTTCGCAAAAACATTTTTTTCTGCAAATAAAAAGTATGTGTTATCTTATTTTGTGTATATTCAATAGGGTTTAGAAAAATATTTAATAGAGTTAAGAAAAAAAATTTCTTTCGAAAAAAAACAAAAATCGCGAAAAAAAAAATGTTTTTGGGGAAAAAATAGCGAAAAATTGTATTAACAGGGTTGGATTGATTGAAATTCCCAAAAGTATAAAAAATATTGCTTTATGGTACTTTAATATAAAAATTTTAAATCGGCATGCCCGGCTTTAACTTTTTTACTCGTTTTACTTTTTTTGTTGTTATGGTGAAAGATTGAATTTGCACAAAAATACTCCAATTATTGGTAAAAAAAAAAATAATAATAATAATTTAAAGAATAGAGTTTAAAATAGAATTAATAGAATTCCAAAATGTTGATAAGGTTCGTTTTTAATCTTTGCAATTTTTATTGATTTTTTTTAGGTTTGGATCATAGAGGGAGGGTAATGTGGATAGCGTTTGTGATAAATTCCTATCTTTTAAGAATTTCTGTGAATTTTGATTTTTTTTACTGTAACACCTGTACACTTTTCATTTAATCATACCAAAAATCTTACAACGTCAACCAACACCACAAAAAGTATTAACCCTGATCGCGAAAATAATTTTTTTAAAGAATTTCATGCAGGTAAGCCCAAAGATGCAGAAATTTGAAAACGGTAAACAGAGCGTGCAATAAAGACCATTAAATTAATTTGGAGGAGATAAATTAAGGCTGAATGGGAAATTCATATTACACGCCAAAGTATTCCACATTACCACTTATTTTAGAAATAAAACATTTAGAGGTACTTTTGTTTATCCGCCTTTAACTTTTTGAGATAACATATTTCCAGTGACACAGTTGGGAAATCAAATAATAATTAATTTATTTTAACCCTTAAATGCATGGTGTAGCCATTTGGCAACATACCGGTTTTTTTACTAAAAAACCCACTTGATGCACAAATCTGCATTTTTTGGCATTAGAGGCCCCTTCTGTACATAGTGTTTCTATATTTTAGATCAGAATTTTTAAACAGTTAGAGTAAAAATCTTGGTTTTGCTCTGTATATTTGTGAAAAATCTAAAACACGCGTTTTTTACAAAAAGTGTAATATTCAAAAATAGTTGTTTAAATATTTAAAGTGGTATTCTCGCAATAAAATTCAGTTTGGCGACAATAAATGTATAAACTACAGTTTATAGAATTTTTTTTTTTGTTTTTTGTTTCATACACGTTAAAATAATCACAATTTAGAAATTTGGCAAAAAACCATATTTCTCAATAAAAATCACCTTTTTTTAAAAATAATTTTTTTTGGTATTTTTCTTGAAATGTACACGCCTTTAGAAATCATATATGAAAAAATGGTTAAAATCGAAGAGATCATGCATTTAAGGGTTAAAGGATTTTTCAACTTTTTTACAAGAATTAACTTTTGAGTTGTTTTTAATTTTTCTTTTATATAATTTTAGATAATAAAATGAACTGAATTCATAATTAGAGATGACTTATTTTCAGTCTAATTGTGAAAAGTCACTAAAATAGTATTTAAAAAAAAAAAAATTGAAACATTTTTTTATAAAATTTTTTTAGCATATTTTTTCTAGCATATTTTTTTAGTTTTTAGCATTTTTTAGCATTTTTATGCAAAAAATCTAGCATTTTTTCCTAAATAAGTTTTGGCAACACTGATTATACATAACAGGTTAAATAACAAAAATAAAAAAAACGATCGATAAGACTAATTTCCAAATTTGCACGAAATTCGTGAACAGTTTTGGCTGTCAGTGTAATATCCAATGCAAGCAGAAAAAAACACAATATTTATTACTTCTTTTTTTTATAATACAGTTGTATCAAGCACGCATCATACATCATTATCATCATCGAACCGACCGGGAAGGCCTTCACGTTCATCGAGATATGTTAATCATCATTTGGTGAGTTGTATTGAATTATTTGTTTAGTTTGATTCAACTTATTTGAACAAGTAGAGACAATTAAGAAGAAAGAACCTGTTAAAGGGTAATATTAATGTTCAATCTCTATTTCTAACAAAGCTTTGTTTTACATTTTTTTTTTATTATCTATCTGTTTAATTGTTCCTACCTTTTCATTTGTAAATATTGAGTTTTTTTTTGTGATCAACATAGTGGTTGCGTGAGGCAGAGAAACCTGCTGCGCAACAGTTGAGTGGTAGCGTTTCACAATACCTTTGATCTGTTGGATATTGTGTTTATAATTTTAAGGGAAAGAGAACCCAAATATATTTTTAATTTAAATTTTGAATTTTACTTTGTTCAAATTTGATATACAAGTCATTTTTTTTGATCGGATATAAACATGAAATCAACTTTCAACCAAACAATCAACGTATCACAATTCGATCAAGGGTATTTTAGTATCATTACGCTTTAAAATATTTAAGTTAGTGAGGTGCACTCAGTAGTCCAGATAGTTGTGAAACTTTTTTTTTATTTTTGGTATTAAATTGGATTCGCTGGATGCACACTATATTATAGGTGTTACGGATGTAAACTGTTTCGGTAATCAGACTAAATTTAATTTAGTGTTCGGCTGATTTATATTGTCTGGATTTGGAGAATTTTCAGTATTTCTGATACTGTTTAAAATTTCGGAAGATTGAATAATTTATTAGAGCCAGTAAATTTTCAAAATATAAGCCTAAATTTTTTTTTTGTTGATAGTGATACATTTTTTTTAATTGTATCTTTCTATTTTTTTTTTAAACAATCGAAAGTTTGGATCTAATCATTAGCTAGAATTAGACGGTAACTTTTTTTTTTTTTGATAGACTCTTTCCCAAAAGAATTTGTTTATTATTGTTTATAGTCTCTAGGTTTTAAGAAAGAATAATTTTTGTAATTATATATTTGTTTTTTTTTTTTGCTAGTTGATATAAAATTAACAAAATTCTGAAATGCTACGAATAACCTAATGGTCATTAGAACTAATACTTATTTGTATTTGAATTTATGTTTAAGTTGTTTTTAAACCTATATGGGGCGAATAAAATAATGAATTCTACTATTGATACGTAAATTTTTTGAGTGTTTCTTCATGTGATGATGGATTAGGGTAGGTTACGTTGAGGGTCCTGGACAAATTTCTAAACGCCGCTAGGATGCAGGTAAGGGTGGGTATAGAGGCGAACGGCTTCCATGACAGCTGGAATGCCAACCGTAAGTGGATTTTACTCGAATATTATTTGAATACTTTTATTTGTTTACTGACCATAACGGGCATTTGTTTTTTTTATGGTCATCTTGGTTCTATAGATGTTTAGCTTGTTTTTCGTTTCAACTTAATAAATAGGGAGTCTAAAATAACTCTGTAGTGAGGACATAGGATAAGGTCTTGGAGAGGACCCGAACCTTCCTGCCCGACTGAAAGCTAGCATACTATATGGCTCCCGCAGTCCTCCTCCAGCTTTAATCTAATTGAGTGTGGTTGTAAAAGAATACTCTCAGAAAATAATAGTGATTTCTAATGCTCATTACAAGTGTTGCTTCTCTTTATAAAAAAAAAAATACAATTTATTGTACAAATGTGCCATTAAAACATCGAAGTTGCAAATTTAAGTTCAATGCCAGAAATAAGTCAAAACTTAAAATGTGTTTAAGGGTTATTTTCCTACTTATTCAGAATTGGCGCTCAAATGTCCCACAAACCAGGATTTTAGGAGGAAACCATGTGAATCTTCCATTTTATATAAAACACTATAAGGAACATTTCTGTGGAACATTTTAACCCTCTAAATCTTCAACTTACGGGTATTTTTGTCACTTTTAAAACGGCGCCAAAAAAAGACCCTTTAATTGAAGAGTTTGGGGGGTTAATAGTTCCACAAAGCTGTACCTCGTAGTGCCTTAAATAAGTTCGCCGAACATATCCTATACCCGAAATGAAGAATTCACATGGGTTCCTGGTGCACATATGTACATATGTAATAAATCTGTAACTCAGAATCACTTTTTGGGCTTTCTGTCATGGAATGGACGAAATATTTAAAATAAACATATTTTACTTTTAATCTACGCTAAATTTCCTATTATATGATGAAGAGTATACGTATATACAGATCTCCAAAATTAAATGAGAGACATTCAAAGTTTAGTTTTGACACAAATTTTGATGTTTACCGCTTAAAACATGTGGATTATTCCGCTTGCATCCTATACAACTGTCGCCATGACCTTGTTGGCCGACAAACCCACCTACTGATGCTTGGTCTCCGGTGTATTGTAATAGATCCACTACTCATTCGAATTTCGGTTAACCCTTTCACTACCGACTTTTTGTTTGCGGATGTATCGTTATTTTGACTTCAGATTCTTGTTAAGAGTCCTCAAATTAGAAAAAAAATATGTAACAAATTTTATTTATTTGAAGTCCAAGATCCTAATTAACTTATATACAAAAAGTATAAAGATATTTTTTGCATTATCAAATTTTATATATTCTTTTAAAGATAAAGTGTACGAGGGTAGTGAAAGAGTTAAATAACTCCAAACCATCCTTTGAAGTTGTCAAACTAATGCGTTTATGGTCAATTGAGAGCAAACGCAGCACCCATCTTGTGGATAGCTTTCTAAAACCTAACTAATAGCTTTCAAAAACTGAAAAACCATATCGTGAATTCTTTCGACATTTTTTCGAAGCTCCCCAGCCAGAAAAATACAAACGGGAAAGCGATGGCAAAGCACTTTAATAGGTGGTACAAGTACTGCCAAAAAGTGCTTTCCCATTCCCAAAATGATAACATAATTAGACAAAAGGAGCAGCTCTTCAAAAAGCGCCGGAAAAGCACTGGAGAAATTTTTGAACGTTGGCAAAACGCTGGCAAAACCAGTAATTAAGTGGTCTGAAAATATATTTTCCAAAATTAAATTTAAAAAAAGCTCATATTTATTTTTTTTGGTCCTACCGTGGTTTGAACCCAGGCCGTCAGATTGGCAGACGACAGCTTTACCCACTAAGCTAACGAGACATATACGGGAGGTTTCTACAATACGTGCGTCGTTCGTCGAATGAGTGACTACATTTATTTTGTTTTTGCAATGTATATATTTTGTTATTGTACACTCAAAAAAAAAAGTCCATACAAATAGGTCAAAATTGTGCTGACGCAAATACATGTACTATTTCCTGTTATTTTAGCAGAAATTTTACCTATTTGTACGGACTTTTTTAGAGAAAATAACAGAAAAATTAGTTCAATTTAATCAGAACGCGTTTAGCAGACTTTTGTACTAACTTTTTTTACGAGTGTATTTTCGTTCATGTGACAAAAAACGTCATTTAGAAACACCACCATAATGCTTGGTGGCTAAACACATAAATGAGTGATAAGAGCTGGACAACTACTGGCAGTGCTAAAATGCTAGCACTGGCAAACAGTTTTTTGGAACTAATATGCCAGCGTTGGGAACGCAAAAAAAAGTTAGAGCTATTCCCCAAACAAAAAAATTTATTTTATAAAAGAAAAAAAAAACTTTAAACTAAAAAAAATTAAAAAAAAAATTTTGCATGCAACCGGATTTGAACTGGGAACCTTCTGACTACAATCGTTTTTTAACGAAGCGTCAGCATTTTTATAAAATCATTGCTCTACCAGTGAATTGACTTTTGTACCGCTGGAAATTTCTGACTAGGTAGAACTGGATAACCACTGGTGCAAACCTTGGCCTAGCACTGAGAGTGCTGAGAGCCCATCTTTGCCAGTGTTTTTTTTTTTATAAATCAGCTAAATTTTTGTAAAACAAATACTGGGAAAACGCTTTTTCCAAACGCTGACAAAGCATCACCAAATGAGTGTTCTGCCAGTAATTTATTTTTAAAGCCGTTGTTACCCAGTGGTGGTGTGCTTTATTTTTTGTACCACTGGTGCTTTCTGACTGGATCAGTAAATCACTTTTTTACCATTGATGTTGATGCTGCAGAGTCGCCATTGTACTTATCAAACTTTTCCGTGGTTTTTTTGAAAAAATAATGTTTGACGAAATTCGCTTTTTCCATTTTTACAAAAATCCACCTGTTAAACAAAAAGTTAAAGACGAAACTTGCTCCAAATTTTGACAGGAGTCTATTAACATATGGTACTTGACCAGAGCAGTGTTGCATTTCAAATAACTACGAGGGAAGTTCAACAAGTCACGGACTAATTGATCCACCCTCGTATATGCGTGTTATACCAAGAGATGCAATCGCTATCGGATCGCATATCGAACAGAAAATTATGGCGTTGTCAGAGAACATTATGGCGTTTTCTGTTAAGGTCATAATTTTCTGTCCGATGTCCGGTCCTATGTGCGGTCCGATAGCGATTGTATTAGACAGGATTTTCATGAGTCAAAATTTGTATAAATTTACCATTCCGCAAAAACTTGTCTCAGTATCTTATTAAAATGGACAATTTATGGTTTGAATGTCATGGACATGCCTATCTGCCTGTACAACCCACCCCAATTCAACAGTCTCATTAAAAAGTGAATTTAAGTAAAAATATTTACATAGTTTAATATCTCTGTTTGCTAAATATTATGTAAAGGGTGGTCCAACCATAATTCACGATGTTAATTGTGAGTCAAACCTTAATGTCAAGTTTTTTGCCGAACTTAATTTGACATTTCTTTCTTTCACTGTTTGACAAATTCAACCACAGAGAGGTACACAATTGAGCAGCGCGTTGAGATCTTTGAAGCCACACTTTCACCTCAGTGAATTCGTTAACAATCAGAATTGCCGCATTTGGGTAAATGAGAATCCACAAGTGATTGTTGAAAACCCGATGCATCCAGAAAGAGTGACTGTTTGGTGCGGTTTATGGGCTGCCGGCGTCATCGGGCCGTACTTCTTCGAAAATGAGGTCAGCCAAGCAGTTACCGTGAATGGTGTTCGCTATCGCGAGATGATAACGGACTTCTTGTGGCCAGAAATTGAGGATATGGACCTGAATGATATGTGGTTCCAACAGGATGGTGCCACTTACCACACAGCCAACGAAACAATCTCACGTCGTGGCGATGTTAATTGGTCGCCACTATCATGTGATTTGATACCGTTAGACTTCTTTCTTTGGGGATATTTAAAAGGAAAAGTGTACGTCAATAAGCCAAGAACACTTTAAGAGCTAAAAGGTGAGATAATTCGGCACAATAACGACATTGAACCTCAATTATGTCTCAGAGTCATTGAAAATATGGACCATCGGATAGAGGTATGCCACCGAAGCCGTGGCGAGCATTTGGTTGATATTTTGTTTCACACATAATTGTCATAGATCCTTCTATCATAATAAAAATTATTCAGATAATTCTCCGAAAACTTTTTGTTGTATTTACAATTAACTTCGTGCGTTTTGGTTGGACCACCCTTTACAATAGAAAAAGTAAATAATTTTCACTATTTACCAACTTGAAACTTGTTATTATTTTTCCTTGGAAAGAAAAAACAATGACAATGCCATTTAGTTTATATTTTTTGGAAATGATTTTGTTTTCATTTTTGGGTAAAATGTTTTACTTATACTTTTTTCTTACATTGTAACACTTTTTTGCAATATAATTTTAACATTTTTAACACTGCAAACTTTTTTAATTGCCTTAAAAATTGGGTTACAATGAAATGTCGAAAGTGGATGGATGGGTTGTGTTGATGAGCAAACATGAGAAAATTTTATACTTTTTCGATAGTAAAAAAAGCCACCCAAATTAAAAAAATAAAATATTTAATTAAAATTTTAAAACAATGACTTTACAGTTTAAGTAAATATTTATTTACTAAAAAGCTTAAATACCACGGTGGTACAGAGAAAATATACTTGAAAAGTGGCTTATAAGGAACGTATGTATCTCGATGAGTTATCTCCGATTTTAATAATATGGAATATGTGATAGAGGAGAAAAAAATATATAAAGTGACACGTAGATTAAAGATCAAAAAGTGGGGTTAAAAATTAATCAATTTTTCTATGAAAACATGTCGGAAATTAACGAAATCTAGATTTATTTGTACTCAAGAAAATAAAAATGTTGAGACCCATATTACCCATGTCAGGGTTGTCACTTATTTAAAATATCTGAAATAGCGATAAAAAAAAAAGGCTCTATGGGAACAGTCATCGAATAAAGATAACACGCAGAGAAAATATATGATTGCAATATGATTACGGCTAAAAAACTATGTTCCCCACCACAATAAATAGTTGTTGGAATCAAATTATTTATGTATTAGTCATACTTTACAAATGATATGGTCGCCTATAATCATTTAATAGTTACAATCTCTCTTTTTTCGGTTATCATATTATTCTTCCGTCTACAATCATAAATTATCTGGACAATCATATTCCTCTCTTCGAATAACAATCATATTATTATCTAAATTGAGAGAGATCATGGCATAGTTTCACCAATTATAGGCTGGTCAGTGTATTTTTTTATGAGCGTCACCGATAAGTTAGCTTCGTTTTTGTTTTAGATTTTGTGAATAGAAGTTGTAAGAAGCGGTAAAATAAAAATCACACACGTTGAACACAAAGACATAAAACAGAAAAGCAACATATTGGTTTAATTATAACAGTTAAAAAAATATATAAAATGTGCACGAAATTATCATAATAAATATGTTCCTAATGACCGTTATATGATCCTAAACGATCACAACATTTTCTTACGTGACCATAATATGATCAATGTTCAAATATTATGATCATTAGAAATATATTATGATTATTTTTGATGTATTGTGAAATTGTATTAACATTATTTTTCTACGTGCTGATATCACATGTTTCCATTATTTATTTTTATTTATATATAAGCGATAAATAAAAACTAGTTTAATGATGAATTTATTTCAATATGTAGCTTAGCCGTTGAATAAATATAAGTACTATTTTTTATAGTGTGATATATAACACTATAATATGATAATATTGGCATCATTTTGCAATCATAATGTGATAGTTCAAGGATCATATTATCATAAATAAAAGGTAAGAGTATGATTGTTACAACTATTTCATAACATGATGGTCGCAATCATAAAAAATATATGATGTTCTTTAAATATGATCGTCCCAACCCTGTTTTTCTCGATCAAATTAAATAGATAGTATAATATGTAAATTTGAACTGAAGCCAACAGAAATGTCCCATACAAATGTGCTATTCAAAAAAAATAATAAATCAATAACAAAAAAAAGTTGGATATTTTCGCACATGTTTTATGTACACTAGACAGTGCAAGGCAATTCCAAGAAGGTCCGTAGGTGATATATCGATATTTTGCCTCGAGGAGACCAGGGTAGGGCCTTGGATCTTCGGCAATTTCTAATCAAAATTTTCCACTTCATAAAATGACCCATATCTCGAAAACTAAGCGAGATAGAGCAAAACGGATAAAATGTTTGCTCTTTTGGAGTGCCCTTACATGACATATGGACTAGACCCGGCGAGGGTCCCGAGACCCTAAATTTGAACAAAATTAACGACTAAGTATAATTACAAATAAAACTATAGTTTTACTAATTTCTTACTTAAATTTATATTTGTTAAATTTAACAAAAGAATTTGTTAATATCAATAAATTTTATTTTAAGCCAAAAACAGGAATAAATTTTGTTAAAGTAACAAATTTTTCTGTTCAGCAAACAGACTTATTGTTTTGAGTGTAGTTTTGTAATAATCATAATAAAAAGACGGTTATAAAATATTTTTTATTTTTAAAATTGAATGACTGGTTCAGCAGATTTTTTGAATTATGTGATGGACAATTTTTTTCGAACGCAGTATTTATAACCTTCCTTGTAAAGCCCTATTTCTATATAAATCAGGCACGGAGGACTTTTCCTTTTGGAAAAAGGTCTCGCATAGTGGGAATTTTTCCTTCAGATTCTGAGGACTTTGTGCTATAGAAAAGCACTTAGGATATTTGCCCATAGAAAAACACTCAGATTTTGACGATTTTTCCCTAAATAAATCACTCAAAATCTTATTTTTTTTTTGTTTTGTAGGAAAATCCTCAGATTTCGAAGACATTTTCATATATACAAACTATAAGATTCTGAGAAGGTTTGCCTAGCAAAAAATCCTCACATTATGAGTACTTTTTCCTCCAGAAAAACCCTCAGACTTTTTCCTATAGAAAATCACTCCTGCAGAAAAAATTTGAGATTCTAAGACTTTTTCTCAGAAATTTAACTTCCAAAAAATTTTTTTTGTAAGAAATACTTATCAGAATATGAAAATTTTGCAGTGGCACAAAGTCTATAGAGCCTGAAGTTCTCTCAGCAAATAAAAGTTACTTTTTTATGTTTTTTGTTCTAATTTTCGTATTTTTGTTAATTTTTGAAAACATATCTTTTTATTATTCATTAATTAATCAATAAAAAAAATTTACCAAATAATGGTAACAGTGTTTTTTTAATTCAATAGGTATTTATAACCTACACCACTATGTGGTCATTATAACCTACACCACTATGTGGTCAGGGTATTATAAGTTTGTGCTGATGTTTGTAACACCAAAAAATACTGGTCCTAGACCCACCTTATAGTATACCGATCGGCTCAGAATTTTTTTTAATTTCGATTTAACGATGTCCGTCTGTCCGTCCGTCTGTCTGTCTGTCATGCATTCTTGTGCGCACTCTACAGGTCGCAAACTTGGTACACCGACTTATGTCGGCCCAAGGACGACGCATATTGATTTTGGTTAAAATCGGTCCATGTTTAGACCTAGTGCCCATATAATGGTCCCCCCAAAATTATAATGTTTATACGCTGCAGATCGCAAATATTAAGATATTTTGATGAAATTTGGTTCGCTGACTCACATTATAGAACATTTTGACACAAGTCCCATTTTAACCCATTCGAATGTCGGATCCAAACATTAGGTGGCTTTTAACAAGACTGGTGTAGGGTATTGTATAGGCGGCATGCCCGACTTTAACCTTTTTACTCGTTTTAGTCTACAAATATTTAGCAAAATTTGCTGCAGATTTGCAATACAATTTGCCATTTTCAATTAACTAAAAGTTAGCCTAACTAAAATTCTGTAAATTTAACATTTTTATTTTGCTGTTCTCATTTTACTAGTATTTAGTAAAAAAATCTGCTAATTTTAGTATTTTTTTTTTTTGCAGCATCAACAGATTGACTTAGCAGTAGGTAATGTAATCGTTTACCAGATTGTTGACTAGCGATAAGTAGCAGTTGATCGTCCAATGTAGGTGTGCCTTTATCTCAAAAGGCACGGAATAGAAATCTTGTAGAGTTTGCGCTAAATTTGTCATCTCTAATATTGTTGGCACTAATTTTTATCGAAAAAGTACATCTCTATTTGTCAAGTATTTTTTTTTATTATTATTATTAAAATTGTTATATTTCAAGAAATAATTTTTCTTCCAAATACCAATATGTGTATTTAATAAACTGAAATGTTCAGTAATGTTACAAGACATTTTAAAAATTGTTACTAATTAATGAAATTGTTTATAACATCAATTGTCAATGGTCTAGAAATTACAGTTCGTAGATTTATACAAAGCTGCTTTTCCACAAATTCTTATGAGATTTTTCTATTCCGTGGAGATGTGCCTATATTAGATAACTCTCTCAATGTATCAGGTTTTAGCATATATTTTTTTTTTTTTTTGTGATTTAACATACAGCTGAACCTCGATTATCCGGACCCACATTAACCGGGTACAATCTGTGAAACGACATGCTGGGTGTTTGAATTTATACTTCTATTAACCGTGGTTTAACTCTATTATCCGAGCTTTCAGATGTAGAAGATATCTTAACAGGTGCTTTTGTAGAGTTATTAGGACTACGTCTGAAACAATTTTAATGTCCATTGGGGTTATGTTTTGTCACTGAAAAATTTCTCAGAATTTTATGATTTTTCTTTAAGAAAAATTCTATAGAAAGAATTTGTCAGAAATCGAGAATATTTTCATAGAAAAAATGTTTTAGAATTGGAAAATTGTTCTTTAACAAAAAATCACAGAATTGCAAATTTTTTATGTGAAATTTGTGTGTGAACTTATATAAAAAAATTGTTTTAAAATCGGTGAATTTTTCTAAAGAACAAAGTCTTAAAATTTGAGAATAGTTTTAATTGGAGACAGTTTCAAAATCTAGAAAAAGTTTTTATTGAAAAGTGTCTTAGAATTTGAGAATTTTCAATGAAATTTATATGAAAATTGGATGAAACTTTAAGAATGCGTTAAAAATAAAATTTTTTTGAAAAAGAGTCTCAGTATTAGCAAATTTTCTTTATATTATCAGGATCTGAGAATGGCTTAGGATTTTATAAAGAAAATTTATTTCTCCTATACCTAAAGAAATGCAAGGCAAATTAATATTTTTTCAAAATCTATTTGTGCATAATGATAAGTTTTAAATAACAAACTTCTCGACTTGTATATGGATTTTTTTTATTCCTTTATCCTTTTACATAATGTATCTATGTAGTAAAAGGAAGTCGAAAGGAAAAAAGTTTATGTGTGATTTTGAAATATTGTGGGTAAGTTCGTAATGTTTTTACTTGTACACTGAGAGAATTATCATCACTTTAGTAATAAATTTCTTCATAGTTTCAATGAAAATTGTCACTGGAACTCGTCCATTGAAATTTTTCATAGAATCTATGAAACAGGTTTCATTAAAGTCAATGTTTATGAAAAGTTCACAAATTGAATGAAACTCTTCATAAAATTAATAGACCACTCCGCCAATGAATAAATAATTCAGCCAATGAAGAGCTTCATAAAATCTATGAAGTAATTTCATTTATTATTTATTATAGTTGGTTGTTGTCCTTGCTAAGCTGGAGTGGATAAATAAAAAGTATTTAGCAAATGCAAAAAGCGTAATCAAATTGTAGCATATTTAAGGGATGTAGAAAATATATCTAATGAAAGAATTCATTAAATTAAAAAGTTTTATAAAATTTTATAATAAGCTTAATTTAATTCATGAAATTCCATGTTAATGTTTTGAAAAAACTAATAGGATTTATAAAAAAATTTCATAGTCCAAAATTAATAATAAAAAATTAATAACAAAAAAAATAAAAATTTTAAAAGATAATTCTCTCAGTATGGAAATTAATGAACATCACTAAAACTCGGCCTTCTGGTTACATAAAACTATTTGAGAATTAAATGTTTAATATAAAATTCTAATTGTATGAAAATTTTTAAAAATTAATGAAATGACGATATTTTATAAAAAAAAATTTAAAAAAAAGTAAATAGTATTTAACAATTCCATATATATAAAGAACATTTACATAAAATTTATGAAGATCTAATTTATGAAATTCAATGAATTTTTTTAAAAAAATTATAAAATTTTATGAAAGAAAAGTTATGAAAAATTTCATAATATTAATTAAATATTAGATAAATAATGAAATCCTTCAATGATTCTACGAAAAAAATTCTATGTAATTATATCATTAATATCATGAAGGATAATTCTTTCAGTGTATGTTGCTGCTGTATGCAATGAAGTGAAAAGAAATTTAATTCACTTCAATGTGTTTTGCCCTAAACAAAAATGTTCAAACCATAATGTAAAAGAAAACTTTTCTTTGCTTTCATTTTCATGTTTATATAATTTTTACTTTTTTTTTACATAAATAGATAAAAGTAGTGCTTACACATGTTACCTTTAATTGAGTTTTTACCATTTGGATAGGAAAAAAAGTTAAATAAATGAAGCAGCAAAGGCTAAACTAAACTACAACATTTCCAATAATATTTCAGAAGTTATCAATTGTGTGTCAGAAAATTACAAAACAGAGAAAATTTCCAGTTTTATTTTAGAATTATCTACATTTTAAAGATCATCAATTATAATGCAAAAATCATCAGTTTTTTTTTTAAATAACTGAATTTAAATTTCGTTTGTCTAAAATCGCAGCAAGCAGAATTGCAGCAAGCAAATTATTTGTTTGTAAATTTATGCAATGAATTAAAACTGTTCTTCTTAACCTCAAACCTACTTAATTAAAATTAATAAAAATGCATATTAATTACAATATTAATTGCAGTTGGTCTATATTACGCGTTTGAAAAAACAACACTTTACTAGAAAAATAAAAATGCCCTGCTGGCAGTCCGTCTCCGATACACAAATTGCCTGCACTTGTACGTAAAAAACATACGTCAGTGAGGCAACATTTGTGAAAAAGGTGACAAAGAGGAGATAAGAAGATAAACAAAAAATTTGAAGTGGAATGTTTTTATGTCTGTTTGATCACTTCTGAGATTAAATTATCATATAGAGACAATCCGACTATAAAATATAAACAATAATACAATTTAATGGAAAATTATTGATGAAGCCTGTCCATGAAAAACGCAGAAACTAGACCTAGTCTGATTTGCAAATTAATAATGTGTCTATAACTTTGAAAAATGTTTATTCTTCTTCTTAACCTCAAACCTACTTAGAAAAAATTAATAGTTTATTAAATTAAATAGAGACGAGAAATTTTTAAAATAAAACCTCTAATATCACAAACATAATTGGAAACGGTGAGCACCATTCAACTTTTGAACTTATCTTTAGTTTTGCAAAAACTAAAATAGTTAACAACTATTTTGATTACGATTTGATTTTCCTTACATACAATATTTATTTGTTATTTGAGAGTCGGTTAGTATTTATATTCTACAGAGGTTATAATAAAATTTTCTACTGTTCATCATCATCATCAGTAGGTGGATTATAGACGAACCCCGATTATCAAGGCTATACTGTGTGTATCGTATAGATATTATCAATATTGAAACTTTTTTTAGTTTTTATTATTTAAGTTGTTTTGATACATTTCACTAAAAACAATATTTATGTTAACAGTTTTCGATGATGATGATGTTGTTGGCGGTCATGTTGCTTATTCTAGCTTTTAATTTTCAGGAAAATGGGATGTATTTCAGTGATTTACGATGTGTTTATATCATGTGGGTGTCAAAATGTTTATTAATTACTTGTTGCCGCTTATGTTTGTTACTAGTCGAATTATAAAGTAACCACATTTGGCAAAGGGTTGCCAAATGTTTGCAGCGAAAACGCAATTTAGTGATACAGGGAGTTTCATAGCCATAATGTTAATATTAGCTTTTATTTTCGACTTAACTATATCCGTTAACTTATAAAAAAAAACTCAAAGTGCATAAAAACGTGTTTTAGACAAAAACTAACATATTACTGTTCGTATGCACGTTAACTTTCAATGTGGATAATTATCAATGTTGAAAAATCAACGGTTATAGATTTTCATACATAGCATAACTTCTTCGGGTTACTACCTAAAAAGTTTTGCTGAAATACGTTAGATTATACCGGAACTATCGTAGCTGTTTAAAAATTGTTTATACTCCAATCAGTTTAACGTAGATTCGCTTTAAATACTTAACATTGTTAGGCATGATCGAAAATACAGCTATTGTTACACCACTCTGTAACATTTTATCGGTTTTTCGGTATTTAGAGGCATTATTAAGAAATATTGATACCAAGAAAATGTTACCTAAACTGAAAGCAAATGTAACTAATTGTTTTAATTTTTTATACACAGAAATTATTTAAAAAATTCCTTTTTTATTATTTAACATAGTTTTGTAGCAAAATATTTAAATTAGTAAAACATTGGTTCAAAATTAGTTTAGTGCGGAAAAAATATAACTAAAACTAAAATTCCTGAAAACTAGTACACTTGATATACTTGATATACTTCTTCTACTAAATTTTTTTTTTAATGTAGCCACCAGCAATAGATTTTGTAAATACAAAGAACATTTTTGTTATTTTTTGTAACTTTGAATTTTTATTTTTAAAGAATTTTTATATGAAAAATAATAATTTATATTAAAAGTTGTAATTATTGGACCTTTTTAATTGTTAATAAAACTGCAGATATTTGAGCTCGAGGTCAGTGATTTTTATTATAAATATTCTCCTTATAAATCAATATTTCGATATTCTTTGATTATCATCCTCAGGATTCTTCCAGTGAATGTTAACATAAAAACCAAACTCAAAATTATTGTTGTTTATACATCGTCGTCTGTTACTGCACAGTAACAGACGACGATGTATAAACAACTACAATTTTAAGTTTGGTTTTTATGTTAACATTCACTGGAAGAATCCTGAGGATGATATTCAAAGAATTTCGAAATATTGATTTAAAAGGAGAATATTTATAATAATAATAATTTACAAACATTTCAAACAAAAAAATTTAACGCTAATAGAAAAAAGGCTGTAAAAAATTTAGTTAAAACAACTAAAAATTAGTTAAAAATGATGCTGCAGAAAGAAGCTGCTAAATTAGCAGATTAGTTTTGCTATATATTAGTAAGATAGGAACATCAAAAATAAAACTGTTAAATATACAGAATTTTAGTTATATTTGAGTTATATTTTTGTTATTAGAAAATAACAAACTAACCTGCTAAAATGAGCAAAAAAATTTCCTAAATAATTAGTAGCCTAAAAAACCACGAAAAATTGTTAAATTTTCGAAGTTTTTTTCGTTTTTTTTTAATGCAAATAAAAATCTAAAAGGCTAAAAAGAAATAAATCTGTAACACAAAAGATTACTAAAAATTAGTTAAAAATGATGCAGCAGAAAAAACTTCTAAAACTAGCAGATAATAAAACTAAATAATAGTAAAATAAGAACAGCAAAATTAAAACTGTTAAACATACAGAATTTCAGTTATATTTAAGTTAACTTTTAGCTAATGCAAAATAAAAAATTGTACTGTAGAATCTGCAGAAAATTTTGCTAAATATTAGTAGACTAAAAATAGCAAAAATAAACTGTAATATGTAAAAAATGTTTGCTATTTTAAGCTAAATTTAGTTGCATGCAAATAGCAGTCCATCCTGCTAATATCAGCAGAATTATTTGCTAAAAAATTGTAAACTGCTGTTTTCGAAAGGCTCGATTTTTATTTGCATTTCAAAAAAAAAAAAATCGGAAAAAATTTAAAATTTTTTTGTGATTTTTTAGGCTACAAATTATTTAGCAAAATTTTTTGTTGATTTTAGCAGGTTAAGTTTCTATTTTCCGTTAACAAAAATTTAACTCAAATATAACTAAAATTCTGTATATTTAACAGTTTTAATTTTGCTGTTCTTATTTTACTATTATTTAGGAAAAAAATTTGCTAATTTCAGCAGTTTTTTCTGCAGCATCAGTTTTAATTAATTTTTAGTAACTTTTTCTGCTATTTTTAAATAATTTGTCAAAAACATTTGTAAAAACAAACGAGAATATCCCAACAAAATTATTTTTTGCATAGGACTAGCCGCGGCGGTATGACAATAGCATATTAGATTTTGGACTTGAGGTAGAACAATATTCTAACTAAATACATATATGAAAATATAGAAAGTCCGAAAAAACAATTTTTCTAATTTGTATAGAAAGTCCGAAAAAATAATTTTTGTATTTTTTAATGCAAACATTAAAATAATATTTTTTACATCTCTCCACAACTTGTCTACCTTTGCCCTAAACGAAATTTCTCCGGAGGCCGAATTTGATCCACGCTAATGTACACGTAAATAAATACAAAAATATTAATAAATTTTATTATAATAAACAAATGTTTTATATTTATTTGTATTTGAAAAATATGTCACACATAGTCATACACATATCGTTGTTGCCTTAATATAGAAAAGGCTTATCTCAATTTTTTTTCAAAAATCTGTGATTGCAGCCGACTAAATTTAAAAAGGTCCAAACTCGTTTTAATTTTTTTTTTTAAAGCCCTAACTAACCCTTAAATGCATAGTGTAGCCACTTGACAATATACCAGTTTTTTAATAAAAAAAAAACCCCTTGTGTACAGAGAGTTCTTCTGTATATTGGTGAAAAATCAAACACAAAAAGTGTAATATTCAAAAATTTTTGTTTAAATATTTAAAGTGTTATTCTCGCAATAAAATTCGTTTTGGCGACAAGAAATGCATAGTTTATGTTTTTTTTTACTTTTTTTTTCATATACATTAGTAATCACAATATAGCCATATTTTTCAATAAAATTCAGTTTTTTTTTGTATTTTTCTGGAAATGTACACGTCTTTACAAAATAAATATTAAAACTTAAGAGATTATGCATTTACAGGTTAAAGATTAATTTATTGTTTTTTTAATGCATTTGGAATTTCGAATTTCGTAAGCATTAAAATATATACACTAGACCGTACCGGAAAAAAAGTTCGCCGTAAACCCTCCAATATGAAGTATTTTTGCAAGGCAATTTAAAAAAAAAATTTTTTTTGCCGAACCTAGGGGTCGCCTTTTTCAATTTTTCGTTATAGCTTCGGCATTTACAGAGTTGGGTTTTAAAGTGTGATATATCGATTTTTTCTGTCTCGAGGAGATCAGTGTTTTGCTATAAAGAAAAAATCCAATGAAAAAAATTTATACTGGGTTTATCGAAAAACTTTCTTAGCAAAAGTTTAATGATTTTATGCGAGCTTTAATTTTCTGACATTAGGGTAGTACACTCGGGTGGTAGCAACTGAGATCTGGTGGGTAACTACTAGAACGGAATACTTAAGGTCAATGGCCCTTAGAGCACTGGTCTCCTCGAGAGAAAAACATCGATGTATCATACTTAAAGATCCGACTGTAAATGCCAAAGACATAACGAAAAATGTAAAATGGCGACCCTACGATCGGCAAAAAAAAAATTTTTTTTTAAACCTCCTTGCAAAAATACTTTATATTGGAGGGTGTACGGCGCACTTTTTTTTTGCCTGTAAGGCGGTACACAGGGAAATTCTGCGGTCAGAATTTGTTAGATAGTCAAGTCGTATTTCAATTTTCTTATTTTAAATCAAAATAACATTCATTTGTAGAAGAAATGTAAATTTTAACTACATTCGTAAGTCATATAATAAAAAAAAATTGTAACATCCATTTTATGCAGTCGTTTTGTTTTCCAAAACACAAACCAAAAAAATCAAAATGTATGTAAGTAAATGTTGGTAGTTGTTTTGACTAATTTGTGGATCATTTTATTAACAGTCTAAAACAAAAGAAAATGTAAGTTGAATTTAATAAAATGTTAGAAATCCTGTTTTCAAGTGAAATTTCAGTTGTTTTTAATTACATTTGCAGCGGTCTTTATGCATAAAATATTTTAAGTGTAGTTTCTTTGCTACCTTGCGTATGTCGCACAGTGTTTTCAAAAGCACTTTTTTGGGCAAATAATATTTCAGGTCACACTTCTTAACCGATTTTGAATTTTAGTTCACAAAATTCCGGACAAATCTTTCATGGCAGATTTTTGAATTTAATTTTTTAAACATTTTTATTTTTGAGTGTTATTTTTGTTTGGTTTTAAGATCAAATATAACAAATTCCAAATAGAATACACAATTTATTTTACAACAAATACTCACAGACAAGGTACAGTCCGAATTCTTAAGTAATATCCCTTAATTGCAAAATGTTAGTCACTTATACGGCATAATGGGTTAGGATGTAATATTAAAAAACAAATAATCGCTGTAAAGTTCTTTGCTTGCGTTCTATTCAATATAAATAGAATTAAAAGCTTGAATGTTAAAACACAACATACAAACATTTGCTTTACTACTAAAGGAGCTTTAGTTATAGAAGCAACTATAACATAGAGAAGAATAATAGCTTTGTTAAAAATATGTGATTTTCGTTGTAATATGAAATAAATAAGTAAAAATGTTTGAGTTTACTTCTCTAAACGTTTTTCACTTTGTAGTTAACATACATACATACAATTAAAATATATAATATAACCTAGAGAGAACCCTATAAAGAAAATATGATGATAGTGCTTGGTAGCACTTGAGAATGCATTAATTGTAAAATATTGGTTCTAGAAAAGTTTTTTTTCATAAGTTTTGTTTTTCTCTATTTGTTGTAAAATAAATTGTAAATTCTATTTGGAATTTGTCAAAATCAAAATTTTTGTACAGTGTGCTAAGGCATTTGAATAAAATATGTATTTTGTTATTAAAACATGAATTAGTACATTAGTTTATCCTATTTTTAAATTATTTCAAAACGCTCTAACTTAACACTTATTTACAAAAGAGTCAATAACAAAAAGCCCTATCTAAAATAACATCCTAAAAAGTAGAAAAAATAAAAAAAATATAAAAAAAACAATCAGTACTAAATTTTGCTTCACTTGAATAAGAACTGCATTCAAAACTTTTTTTATCTAGTTTTTATACCCTACACCACTACGTGCCGAGGGTATTAAAAGTTTGTGCTGATGTTTTGTAACACCAAAAAATATTGGTCCTAGACCCACCTTATAGTATACCGATCGGCTCAGAATTTTTTTTTATTTCGATTTAACGATGTCCGTTCGTCCGTCTGTCTGTCTGTCTGTCTGTCTATGCATGCATTCTTGTGCGCACTCTACAGGTCGCAAATATTAAGATATTTTGACGAAATTTGGTACACCGACTTACATCGGCCCAAGGACGGGCCATGTTTAGACCTAGTGCCCATATAAGGGTCCCCCAAAATTGTCTTGGTTACACGCTGCATGTCGCATATGGGCTTTATTTTCGATTTTCTCTTCTTTTATGATTTTATAGAAAATTTTGACACAAGTCCGTTTTAACCCATTCAAATTTCGGATCCAAACATTAGTTGGCTTTAAGTCAGACTGGTGTAGGGTATTATATAGTCGGCAAGCCCGACTTTAACCTTTTTACTCGTTTTTTGTTCAGTTTTTTTCTTCTCCTGTAAAGTAACGACAATTCGAGATACGCCTTTTGTATATTAAGGCATCGATATGCTACCCCACATTCTGTTGAACGTTGATAATGAAGGCGATGACGATGTTGTCGTCGTCGTCGACTCGGTCGACGTCGTTTGATGATGACGTTGTTCTATGAAAATTCTTTTTTAGTATTTGTTTTTTTTCTGACATAGATTTATATTTTTTTTATATTGTTAGATGATTGGATTTTCAACCCAATTAAAATAAAAATAAAACAATTCTTATAATGCGTGCAAAATTATATAGATTTTCAAGAAATAAAAAGTCAACCACAACATGCATTAGTCATCCGTCCTCATGTATTGAGTCAAAAATAGTTACCAGAAAACATGAACACCACCACTACATTATGTGTACACTGCGGGTCAAAATAATAGTACATTAATAGAAAAAGGTCCTTAAAAATTAGTTGAAAATGATGCTGCAGAAAAAACTGCTAATTAGCAGATTATATTTGCTACGCTTAAAATAATACGTAAGTAGAAAAATCTGGCAAACCGTTAAAACTACTAAAAATTAGTTAAAAATTATGCTGCAGATAAAAACTGCTAAATTAGCAGATTATATTTGCTACACTTAAAATAATACGTCAGTACAAAAATCTGACAAACCGGTTTCAAATCGATTTGACTAATTTTTAACAAATTTTCAGTTGAAACACTGATTTAAGCAAAGATTTTAGTTATCTTCATTTTAACACAATACGTAAAATCCTCAGTACTTTAACTAATTTTGAGTGTTAATTTTCAAAATTATTTAAAATAAATTTTTAAGATATTAAAATATAGAGATAGAGCAAAATTGATGAAAATTTCGACTGCCCCTAACCGTACAATACCCCAGCGAAAGGGGTTATCTCTATCCAAAAATGGACCTTGGCGGGGCCTTGGACCCTAGAAAATTTTTAATAAAAATTTTCCAATTCATAAAATGGCCCATATCTCGAAAACTAAACGAGATTGAGCAAAACGGACAAAATGTTTATTCCATTGGAGTGTCCTTATATGCCCTCACATTATATGGACTAGGCCCGGGGAGGGTCCCGAGACCCTAAATTTGGATAAATTCTACGACAAAGTATAATTACAGATAAAACTGTAGTTTCACTAATTTTTTATTAAAATTTAGATTTGTTAAATTTAACAAAAGAATTTGTTAAAATCAACAAATTTTATTTTAAGCCAAAAAACAGGAGTAAATTTTGTTAAAATAACAAATTTTTCTGTCCAGCCAACAGACGTAAAAAAATTTAAATTTTCGAAATTTTCTTTCGATTTTTTTTTTTAATGCAAATAAAAATCGAGCCTCTTGAAAACAGCAGTTTACATTTTTTAGCAAATATTTATGCTGATTTCAGCAGTATATACTGCTATTTGCATTCAACTAATTTTTGCTTAAAAATAGCAAAAATTTTGTAGATATAACAATTTGTTTTTGCTACTTTTAGTCTACTAATATTTAGCAATTTGTTTTTGCTATTTTTAGTCCACTAATATTTAGCAAAATTTTCTGCAGATTTACTGTAAAATCTTTGTTATTTTCAATTAACTAAAAGTTAGCTTAAATATAACTAAAATTCTGTAAATTTTACGGTTTTAATTTTGCTGTACTCATTTTACTAGTATTTAGCAAAAAAAAAATCTGCTAATTTTAGCAATTTTTTCTGTAGCATCATTTTTAACTAATTTTTAGTAACTTCTTCTGCTATTTTTACAGATTTATTTCTATGAGTGTAACAATTGGATTTTCGGGAATTTAATTTTCATAAATATGTACATGGTAAGGGTTTTGTAATAGGGACGGTTAACAAATTTAATCATTATATTTTTTTGCTAATAAAATCATTAAAGTGAACAAATGGGTGGCTGCATATTTTCCATCTACTATCACAACATACAACTTTTAATAAAAGCTGATTTTCATACAGTAAGGGGTTAAAATTTACTTCATTCGCTATTAATACAGGCGGTTCATTAGTAGTAGGGCTATGTTTTTGATCGTCACTGTAAAATTTTATAAAAGCCGCAATATAAAATTATTAAAAAAAAACATTCTGATGATATGTGTATGGTCACACTCTTGCATGATTTAAAACAATACATAGTGGTTTATAGTGGGAGGGCAATCATTTTTTTTTTTATATAGATAAGAATCTTAACCGTACAAAAAATACCTTGAATTCTGATGTAGGAAAGAGAATTTTTTTTATGGAGTCATTTCAATGGAGGGAGAAATTAAGCTTCTGACATTTAAAATAAAACTCGTCTGTAATCGATTTTTTTTTACTGCATTTGCACGGTGTAATATGGTTCCGTGTTTGAAAAATTAAATATTTATTTTCCAGAAAATAAAAATTTAAATCGGGCTATCAAAACAAATCAATATTGTTACTTTTTTAGTTTTTCATATCAATATTGAATTTTAATCCACGAGCTGACAGTTTTCTACCAGCAATGTTGGCCATTAAACAAAATTATCATTTCGATAAAACTTCATGTCTTAACCAAAATTGATTTAAATTTTCAACTACATACATTTCGTACATAACTATGTAGCAGAACTTTGAAAGAATATGTTTTATTTCATAATAACAAATTTTAGTTTTTTTTTACTCATTATGGACACTAGGATGGACCTTATTTTTCAACTTGCGATTTCAGGACGTCACGGGATCACAAGGCGAAAAATCACTTTTTGCCTTTTTTTTTTTTGAAAATACTGGTTCTTAAATAACTGCGCATATTTTTGGAAAGTGTAAATAGAATCATAATCTAGACTGAATTACCTTTCTGGTAATGTATAAAAATCAAAAATAGGTTGAAAATATTTTAGTAATTGCAATTTCCTCAGACCATTGTAGGGTTAATATGAGATAAATTATGAAAATCGTAAAAAAATAAAATATTTTTTGCAAAAACCCACAATGTTATACTCTAGTTTCATTTCTAAGATCCATCAATATTCAGATATAAATTTTTGTCTCTCTTGGATTGTGCTAACCTAGTCCCAGGTATGGCCCAAGATGGGATTTTTTTTTTTATAAATTTGCAAAACTCGAATCTTGAATTTTTTAAAATTTTGCTCAACAGTTTTTTTACTACACCTTAGAGAATAATTCTACTGCAAAATACACATATCCCTCTTTTAACTTAGCAGTAACGGCGTTTTGAATTGGAAAATTTTAGAGAAAAGTGTGATTTTAGCCAATAATTTAGATTAATTTTTGTGTTTTTAGCTACCTGGAACAAACCACTTCCGATTTCTTTTAATTCTGATACAAGATATTGTTTTCCGTAAATTTTGTAAAACTCCGACAACGTTTACCCTTTCCTAACCAAGGTCAAAGGTGAAATTTTTTTAAATTTTCGTTTTTCCTGAAAGTATATCAAAACAATGTGTGGTTTCTTGCGGAATTTGGTGAAAATTGTCCAAATAACTCTGTTATATATAGTAATAAAAATTTGGAAATTAACCCTTACAGGCACATGGGGTGAAAATGACCCCAAATTTTTAAAATGTAAAAAAAGTGTCATTTGACATGCAAATCGACATAAAAGCCTTTAATAAAGAACTTTCTAGAAAAAAAAATCAAAGTTCACCTGTTTGAGACTATTGATATCAAATTGACCCATTTTTATGTCAAATAACGTTGTTGGTTGGCTGAAAAATTTATAAATTATATTTCAAACTTCAGGGACAGTTCCTGTTGTACGATCAACTTAATTTTTTGCATGATGTATTTTTAAATCGCAAGTTGAAAAATAAGGTCCACCCAGGTGTACATTTTTTGTTTTATAAAATCAAAGTGGTGTTTTTTGCCACTCAACTTTTATATCAAAGAATAGCTCAGCGGTAGAGCGCTAGCCTAGCAACCGTGAGGTCCCAAGTTCGATACCCGGTGGCGGCAATAAAAAATTTTGTAAAAAAAATTAAATATAATTTATAAAAATTAAATATAATTTTTTTTGCGAAGAATTTTTTTTTAACTTTTAATTGGTGAAAAAGAGCTTCCTTTGCACTCGTTTAAAAAGTACTGAAAAAATGTTGAAGTGGGAGTACTCCTCCCGTATGACAACTCAATGTTAAAATCATTAGTGGTTATGCTAAAAAAGAAGTACATCTAGATCATCAATTGTAGCGCTTTTTCTACTGCTTCGGCATCTCTTTTTTTGCTGGGTATATACAAATTACGTATTAAATAAAAGGTATTTTGAATAACTAAATATATATTTAAAAGTTTTGTTGTTCTTTTAAAAGGGAGAGGTCTCAGATCTATAATTGTATGAGTTAAAACCGATATAACAACCTGATATATATCTGTTGCAGAGTGAAATGATAGGGTATAAACATTTAATTATTATGAATTGGATAAAAATTAATACTTTAAAAATGGTGTTAAGTTTTTGAACTATTAATTTTAATTGATTTGACTCTTTGGAAACTCTGATATGTATAAAGTAGTGCAGTGTAAATATTAAATGAAAATGCAGTACAAAATTTAGAACGCGTCGTACGTCATTTTGTCAAATCTTTATAACAAATTGCACAGACTTGTTTGTTTTTTTTAATGATCTTTTTTTTTTTGAGTTTATTATTTATTTAATGTGTATGTGGAACGAATTATAAAGAGTGAAAAAATATAATTATAAAAAAATAAAAGAAACGGAAAAAGACATAAATATATATAAATATACAAAACAAGTGATTGTTGTTGAATGGTTCGAACAATTTTTAATCCTTTTCATCTTTATATGGAACATATATAATTAAAAATATACGAACCTGCTAAGGGAACATGTTACAAAAGTTGAGACAATTTTATTAAAACAGAAAATTATAAGGCTTGTGTATTCACAAAAATGTTTTGAATACATTACAATTTAATGAAACAAATTAACACGCAAAACAACAACAAAAATCATTAAATTAGAATAAGCATGTAAACATTTTATCATTTGACACAGTCTTTTATTTTCCTAACCATAGTATGTTTATCACTAAAGCTATGACAGGAGATGCCTTAAAAGTAATGGCGCCCAACGTTGCGGGGTAGGTCAAAGATATCAGAATTTTAATAAACTTTAATTCCAAAATACTTTATTGACTCCTAACTGTATAATATTCAAAACAAATTTCTCTGATAATATGTAAGTATTAACACATCGTTTATTTTAATTTATAGTTTAACAGAAATTTTTAGAAACAATATGAGTTTTCACATAAACTAGTAAATTCCTTGTAAACCTTATTTTGTAAGCCATATTTTTTATGTACTCATAAACATACCAGGGGCCGAATTACGGCATTCGTGAACGAGCGAAATTGTTCGAAATTCGTTTTTTCAATGTGTAAATACGTAAAAACTAACAATGATAATACCATATTTTAATTTTATATCCAATCTAGGGCCGAATTGTAGAATCCCTGGCTCAAAAAACTTCATCCAAATGCTTAATTTTCCGAAATAAAAAATTCATTTCGACCGAAAAATTTCGATCACGGATGCCGTAATTCGACCCCAGGTTTCCACCGCTTACAAGTAGAATACGAGTTTATATGAAAACCCCTATTGTATATTATTTTCTTATTTTTTCTCATTCAGGCTCATTAATTTTTCTTAATGGAGTTAATCGATTTGGCAACTGAAGCATGCATATCATACTCGTATATAGGTAGGCACGGATTCGTCAACGAGGGCCATATTGTGGTTTTTCATAAATTATACAGGGCCGCAATAAAAAAGAAAAAGAAAACTACAAACCTTTAGGTAAAATGAAAGCGGAAGGAACTAATGTTTTATTGTTTTTTTTTTTAACAAAAACGGTTTTTAAATCCATCTATTCCAAAACTAGTTCCACAAGAACTCATTGCAAACTCAACTTTTTTCAAATCCTATTTTGGAATTTTTAATTATATGAGTAGAATTATACATTATTGAAACATTAATTAAAATTTGTTTAAGGGGGGACATGACATGGGCCGTTTTTTGAAATCGACTTTTTTTATAATTTTGAATTTTAGTAAATATTCTTAAGATTCTAAGAAAAAAAATTTCATGTAAAAATTCCTACGGGTTCAAAAGTTACAGCCCGATTATTGAGAGCGCATTTTTAATTTTACGTACGGCAGCTGGTATATACACAAACTTTGAACGCGTTTATCTCGAAACCATGTTTTTCGTACTGGTTGCGGCACTAACGGGTTCATTTTTTACGAAATTTTTATATTTTTTTTTTGTATTTTTTTAAACTTGATTCGCTATCGTATGACACGAGCTTTTTTTTAAATTTTTTTTCGATTTTTTATGAATTTTTAAAGTCAATGTTTTTTTCGAAAAAACACACTTTCAAATTTGGAAAATCACCAAAAATTTAAAAAAAAAATTAAAAAAAAACTCGTGTCATACTATAACCAATTTTGTTGAGATTTAAAAGTCATTTTTTTCCAGAAAGGACAATTTTTGCGACTCCCAGCGCTGCAACCACGAGGCCCCGTTTTTTTCTCTGCCGCCAGTTTGGAGCTCTATAAAACCATGTTGGAGTGAAAAATATATTTTTTTGAATTTTTTTCTTGTAATTTGTTCAATTCTCTACAATTTTGGAAAAATGTTTGTTTTTGACTGAGTTATAAATTTTTAAAAAAAGGTGTGTTTTCTCTGCCGCGAATGTAATGTTCCTCCTTAAGAAATTTTTTTTTTAAATCGAAAATGGAGTTTTGAAAATTATGTCAAATAATTTATGCGTTTTTGCCTTATTACGCGACAGGTTAACAGACAGGTAATAAAACTATATTTCATATCTGAGTATTTAGTATAGAGAGCAAAAAACAATTATGACTTTAATCAATTTCGGAAAGTTTAAAAAAGTGCCATCAAATTTCATGACCTGGTGTTTTTTGGCACAAAGTTGGTCTAGGGCATTTGCTATTTCTTGGCGAGTTCTTAACCGATTTTGAAGTTATGTAGCTTTTTATAAAGATAATTTCATACTGAAATTGATTCATAACACAAGTTGTTGAAAAAATTAAACTATAGAACGAAATTTCCTTAAAAACTGAAAAAAGTCATATTTTTCCAATATAAACACTCTTGAAATTTTCAATCAATTTCCGCCTCGACTTTTCTTTATTCGATTGCCACGAAACTTCATATTTATTAGTTTTATATAGAAAGGAAACAAATTGGACACCCACACTTTATCAAATTCGCCATTTAAAAAATTGCCATATAACCTTGAACACCTCTAATGCACAATCTACAATATCTACCTAAGCTGTTTTCAAGAAACAGCTCACAAAACAAAGTTCATATAGTAAAACTTAACACAAAAGTATCGTAATTAATAGGGCAAGGCATTTCATGCACTTAAAAATCGAAAATATGTGCCAATAAAATGCAACTAAAAAAGACAAATATGCATTAAAAACATAAAAAATATGCACTTAAAAGCATTTTTCCAGCAAAGTAATTAATGCACATCAAAACATAAAAAAATATGTATGTTAGTTATTTTGCAAATATGTAGACACAGAATTCAAAGGTTTTCAGTAGGTCAACAAGATTTCTAAGAATGTTAAATTTTCAAAATAACAAAAAAAATATATTTTGTTTGAATCAAAATATGAAAACTATAAATAAAAGCTCATTTTTGAATTTTTTATCAAATTAAAAAATTTCTACTAAAAATAGAAAATATGCATTAAAAAGTACAATATATGCATTAAAAAGTCACCAAATATGCATTTGAAGTCAAAATAGGCAGAAACATGCATTTTTGTCAAAATATGCAAAAATATGCAACTGCCATTTTGTTCTAAATTTGATGATTCGGATACATATTTAGTCCATATTAGTTTTAGACTATCGAAAAAAAACATGCATTTGCATGGAATTCCTTGCCCTAGTAATTAATTTAAATGGGGAAACATGTGGGGAACGGTGAAGATGAATTCTGTAAAAGCTATGAATAATTCTTTAATACACAATTCTCAATTGTTTTTTGCAATATGTAAAACAAATAATTACAAATTCATTATTCGTATTTTTGAGTGTTTTTCTTTTTTGTTTTTCTATCCGGAAATGAATAAAATTATAATAGTAGTCAATATCTAGAAAACAATAAAAACAACTGTCAATAACCAACAATAACAAAAAAAAAAATAGCATGATTTTTGAAGTTTAACCAGTGTTGCCACTGGTACTGTTTACACATTCGTTGGATAATTTTTGAATAATGGCATTTTTGTGTAATTTCACTTTTTATAGAAAATTCCGTACATTTTTAAAAGTCCCGGAGCTTTTTAATAAATTAATCAAAATTAGTCGATATTTATACGAAACGAGTTTGTCAGTGAAACATTTATCACAAATCTCCATTTTCTGGTGAATTACTATTGTAAATTTTTTCAACAATAATTTAGAAGAAACCAAATATGGTGCTATGTATTTTTTTTTTTTTGTTTTGTTTAAAGCACCGCCTTTTGTTTATTTTTTGCGAATATAATTGTCAAGCTTCTTTTAAAAATTCTCTTGGTTTGCAAGAACATTTAAAAATTCAGCGAAAGAGTGGAAAAGTTTGAGTTTGTTATGATTGTGACTTTCTAATGTCTGAAAACTTTTTTCCTGTAGTTATCATGATACTGGGCTTTGACCAGACAAAAATTTTGTCAACGCAGCAAGGTGGAGCAGAATCAGAGTATTTTAGAATTCTGTAAATCCAACATATTTCAGATTTCAACAGAATCGTATGAAATTTTTGAAAAAAGTGTTATATTTTTATTTTTTAAAAGAAAATTGCAAAGAAATTTCATGTTAAGGTCTGCTACCATTGCTACCATTAACATAAAAATTAAAGAAAACAGGCAGAATTTTACAAATACGGAATTTTTAAAATTTGCCCTGTCTTGCCGCCATTTAAAGCTAGGGTTGAACAGGGCTTATGCCATCACATTACGGACGCCTTGGAGGATCTACCTTAGCTTTTTTTTAATTGCAGCTTTGCACTCGGAGAAAAATTGGTTTAATTTAAATAGAAACGGTTAAATTTTGAGGAGTATGGGAGAGAATAATTAGCAAGTAAGTAATATTTTTGCACACAATGCATCTAAATGAAGTAGCCTTTCTGAAAAAAACAGGGACCAGGTTATAGCAAAAATGCTAAATTTTAGTTTTAAAATGCAAATAACGTTTGCACTTTGTAGATGATAGCAATTTTACGTCTGTAAAAATCGGTTTGTAATAGAAAAATGGCAAAACTTTGGAGCGAATAGCATAGCTCCCGCAGTTTTGGCCATCCAAAAGTTACAGGTGAAATTTCATATCAGACGGTGAAATTCTTCCATTTTTTTACGAATGTGCTTTGTGTATGTTAATGTGTCGTGTTGACATTCGTGCAATTCATGTTATCAAAATTTTTTGATATTTTTTGTTCCCTACTCAATCCCAGCAAAATATTGGTAATGACACCTCATTACTATCTCCATTACCAAAAACGATATATCATTACCCTTTGCATTATTTTATAATATAAAATAATGACTTCCTAATAACAACCTATTGTATTCAATGTTTTTAAATATAAAATAATGACTTACGCGTAATAGTTTAAATAAGTACTTTTTACATAGCTAAATTTTATACATTTTTATTTATTATATGTAAATAAGTTTTATGTTCAAATTTTTATGACGAGTCATAAAATTACACACTAGAGAAAATCTAACTTTTTCTGAATATATTTCCTTAAGCTAATAGTATTTGCCTAACTCCTTATTTTTTAGAATCAAGTAAGCAATCGGATAACCACTTATAATTAAACTTTTTGTAAGCATGTGTGTAACCACTTATTATTCAAAATCTCATAACTACTTATTTCTCATTTTTTCGTAAGCGAGCGGGTAAGCGTGACTACTTATAAAAACGACCACGCCAAACAAAAATAATGAGTTTAGACGCCAAAAAATAAGTTGTGCGGAGCTATGAATTTCTATTATATAACCACTTATTTGGTAATGAAAGATTTTGCTGGGATGTTCCTTCATGTATTCTCCGCTATAGAAAATTGTCAAATTTACAACAAATGCTAATTTAATACTTAATATAGTACAAACTATGAATTCCGTCAATATTAAAATATGTATTTGTAGGATACTATTCTACTCCATTTATAAAATTGTTAAAAAAAAATGTAATTATACTGAAAAGTTTTCGATTTTATGCTCTGCCAATTAAAAAAAATTGATATGGAGCTTTATAAAGTCTTTTCTAATTTAATATGAACCCATATATCAAAATATGAAACTTTATTCGAAAAATGGCCCGGTTAAATTGTATCAAATCATATTAGATTTATTTTGATGCAATTAGAAGTGAATTAATAAAGTTTTATCCGAATTTTGTCCTCATCCAATTTTATTTAATTATATCACTCACAAAATAAATACAGTTACTTTTTGTTAGTTGTTTCTGAAGTTTTTCCGTTGAGTTGTTTTTAAAAATAATAAGAGTTGTTCGTAGAATAAAATAATTTTTAACTTTTTTCACAAGTTATTTAAAAATTTAACTAAATAAAAATACGGATGTTGAAAATGTGAGTAGACCGGTTTCTAACTGAATTTTATTCGTTTTAAATTATATTTTTAGTTAATTTTACCTTCAAAATAATTTGTGTGTACGTTATAACATAACATTATATCTAATTTTTGTAAAAATCCACCTCTATTAATTTGGTTAATTTTGAATCGAAACTCTTCGTATCCAACTTAATCAAAATAAAAACATTTCAGACAAACAAAAGAAATTAAAAAATAACAATTTAAAAAATAAAATAAATATGAAACATAAAATAAATTCACAAATCTGATGAAAATTTTAAATTATCAGCAATTAAAATATGGGCGCTCTTTAATTTGGGGAAAAAATTAAGCCAAATTTTGGGCAAACTTAACAAACGGTAAATCAATTGTGGGTTACATCTTTAGTCTACTGCAAACTTATTAAACGACGAAAAAATAAAGGTTTTATTAATTATTTTTTTTATTTTATGAATTAGAATAAATAAGAGTCAGGGGAACCATACATTCTTTTTGTTAACTTTACTCTTTAATATTAAAAAATGTAGTAAACACCACACAAAATAGCAAAAATATTAGCATGAGAAACAAGGAATGAAAGGAAAGGAAAAACAGCCATTAAAATATGTAAATAGATTCTAGCTCAGCGTGGCACAGCCCATCGGACTTTAACCCTCTAATGCTCTTTCTCCTGACTGCGATACTATTTAGACTATATATTTGGCATTGAAAATCTTCAATGGAACAAATATTAAAATTTTAATTTATCGCTTTATTTACAGGCAAAAAAAAAAAGAAAATGCGCGGTACACGTACAAATATAAAGTATTTTTGCATGGCAATTCCAAAAAAAAAAATTCCCGTACGAAGGCGTCGCCTTTTTTAATTTTTCGTTATAGCTTCGATATTTAAAGTCGGATTTTAAAGTGTGATATATCGATTTTTTTGCCTCGAGGAGACCAGTGTTTTGCTATAAAGGAAAAATCCAATGAAAAAAAAATTAAAAAGGCGACCCGTACATTCGGCAACCAAAAAAATCAAAAAAAATCTGCTGGGTTTATCGAAAAACTTCCTTAGCAAAATTTTAATGATTTTTGCAAGCTTTAATTTTCTGACATTAGGGTTGTAGCAACTGAGATCTGGTGCGTAAATACTAGAACGGGATACTTGAGGTCAATGGTCCTTAGAGCAAAATATTGGTCCCCTCGAGAGAAAAGCATCGATGTATCATACTTTAAGATCCGACTGTAAATGCCAAAGATATAAAAATGTAAAATGGCGAGCATACGTTCGGCAAAAAAAAAATTTTTTTTTTGAAACCTTGCGAAAATAATTAAGATTGGACGGTGTACGGCGATCTTTTTTTTTTGAGGTACCGTCTATTGCACAACAAAAGTTGAAGACGAATCATGAAGTCCAATAGTCAAATAATTTCGGTTTTTGCTATAAATAACACCATCAGTAAAATAAAATAATTACATACCGAAAATTGTTGAAATAGTGTCGTTATTTCACAAGTTATGGCGATTTTCCCTTTTTGAAAATTACCAAAATTGGTGAGTTTGACAGTAAACATCAATAAATTTTGACGAAATTAGTTTTGCTTTCTACTAACTCTGAGTATACAATCTGTGTTTAATTCAAAAAAATCTGTTGACCAGTTTTTGAGTTAGAGAGAAATATTTGTAAGGCGTATCCTGACATTATCCCGTGACTTATTTTACAAGTAAAAATCAGCTTCATGATTATCGATAATGTCCCTACGGGAAATTTTAACAAACTGTCACCGAACTGGCCCCTTTATATGAAATAGACTGATCACTTTTACATGGCGTTGTCATAGGAGGGGGAAATTGACCCTAGTGACATAGCACAAGACAAATCCCAGGACAGGTTCCTGAACTTTGTTTTTTATGATAGTTCAGTAACCTGTCCCAGGATTTGCCTTGTGCATTTCACAAGGGGTCAATTTCCCCCTCCTATGACAACGCCATGTAAAAGTGACCAGTGTATTTCATATAAAGGGGCCAGTTCGGTGACAGTTTGTTAAAATTTCCCGTAGGGACATTATCGATAATCATGAAGCTGATTTTTACTTGTAAAATAAGTCACGGGATAATGTCAGGATATGCCTTACAAATATTTCTCTCTAACTCAAAAACTGGTCAACAGATTTTTTTGAATTAAACACGGATTGTATACTCAGAGTTAGTAGAAAGCAAAACTAATTTCGTCAAAATTTATTGATGTTTACTGTCAAACTCACCAATTTTGGTAATTTTCAAAAAGGGAAAATCGCCATAACTTGTGAAATAACGACACTATTTCAACAATTTTCGGTACGTAATTTTCGTAAATGTATTTTTGTTATTTAGCCAAAAACTATTTAAGGTCTGAAACCGCCAACAAGCGGTTAAATCGGAGGGTTAAATGTCAAATTCTATAGAATAAATGATTAAAAAAAGTTAAACCCTACACCAGTCTGGTTGAAAGCCAACTAACGTTTTGATCTGAAATTCGAATGCATTAAAATCGACTAGTATCAAAATGTTTCTAAAAAATTATTAAAATTTAGAACAACGGTAAAAAATATTGATTTTACCTAATGCTAGGTGTATTTAAGAGAAAATTGGAAACATGGTCCAAATATGGACCGATCCTATCTAGAATCAACAGACTTTATTCTTGGGCCCATGTGAGTGGGCGTACCAAAGTTCATTACAATATCTTCATATTTGCAACCTGTAGCATGTGAAGAAGCAAATTCTTGAGGGACCTTTATATGGGCACGAGGTCTAACCATGGAGCGAAAAAGTTTAGTGATTTTAGCAAGGATTTTTTTCATTTGCAATCGTTGCAAACCTTTTGCTGAGATTACTATTTTTTTTTTTGGTAAAAATCATCTCGCTGATTTTCAGCAAACACCTTTTGCTGAAATTACCCACTTTTGCAAGCACGCTCCTGACTAAAAATTTGCTGACACAGTGCGAACAAGCTAATTTTGAAGAGACCTTTATATTGGCACTAGATTTAAATATGGACCAATTTTAAACAAAATCAATAGGCTTCGTCATTGGGCCGGCATAAGTCGGTGTACCTAATTTCAACAAAATATCTTTATATTTACGCAGGGGTTGCGCACAAGTAGGGTTGCGCACAAGTATTATACATGGACAGATAGACAAACGGACGGACGGACGAACTAACGTTAAATCGAAACAAAAAGTGATTCTGAGTCGATCGGTATTGTAACGATTCCCGACCAGTCAGGCTACCAGCTAAGGGACAGGGCTACCTATTAGTTCCGGCCGTGCTCGTCGTTGGGAGTGTGTTCTTGTCCCATTGCTGATACTTTTGAATCGAAGACAAAGAATTTTAATTTAGGTAGCAAGTTTATAAAACTAAAACAAACAAAAATAAAAGATATTCCTAGAAACTAAACTTGTCGATGGTCAATTTTGATTAGCAATAGATCTTCATGCTAACCGACGTCTAAACCCACCCTACCATGTTGGCTCTTGCGTAGAATATTATAGCCAACCCGAAAATGTACTCTAATCTACCTGCCTAGGACTTCACTTTTCGTAAATAAAAAAAAATTTTAAAATTTCATTTTAAATTTACAAATGAATAATTATAAATTTTATTAAAACCATAAAAAAAAATCAATAAAATAAATTATAAAATTTATTTGAAATAAATATTTAAAATTAAATTAATTTAAGAAATACAAATATTTAAAAATTTGTAATTAAGAACAATTATTGTCACCAAATTAAACAATTTATTTAATTATTATAATGATTTGAAAAGTATGAAAATAAAATTGAAAATATATTATTTCATTCATAAAAAAAAATCAAAATTGTATAATATTTTCTCAATATTTATTAATTTAAATCCAAATTCCCAAAAACGGAATTTCCCATTAGTTGTTCAACGAATTACTCGATGGCAACTCTATAATATAATTATAGTACAATATTTTTGAAAAACTAATACAAAATTAGTTTTATGAATGAAATAAAAATATGTAGTGGTGTTAGTTAAAAAAATAAAGAAAATAAAAATTTGAATTTGAATTTAACACATGGTTATTATAGCAAAGTGGGGAAATAATTTGAAAATTTACATTTGGTATTAACACAAAGGGGAAATTATGAAGTTTAACTTCGAAAATTAATAGATTTATTTAAATGTGTGTTAAACATGTGTGTGTATGTATATAATAAAATTAGTATAAAAAAATTTGCACTTACGTTTACTCAATCACTGTCTGCTGGCGCCTGGAGACGATGAAGAATTCGTTGCGTATATTGCTTTACTAAATAATTTTATTTGTATGTGTGTTTGTTTTGATTTCTCCTCAGAGAGCGGAAATCATTATGGCGGAAATTAAAAGTTTAAATGGAAATGTTAGGTTTGAAATGAATGTAGATCAAATGTGGAAATGAATTAGATGTTAATAGAGTGTATAAAAGTTAATATGATAGTTATGTATGAATGAATTAATAAATGTGTTAGGGTGACTCGATGATAATAAATATTAAATAAAATTTAATAAAAAAAATCAAAACAAAATTTAATATCAACTTATATCACGAAAATTATTATAACCGATTAAAACCGAAGGTTAATTATTAAAAGAAAAGAATTAATAAGTATTTAAATAAATTCATTAAAAACGCCTTTGCCAAACAAAAAAAATTTTAAAATTAAATAATAAACATTATGTTAATGTGTCTTTAGTTTTCTTTTCTTTTATATGCGTTGAATAAGAAATCACAAAATTTTTATTCTTTCTCTTCTTTCCTTATTCTCTTTTTTTTTTCAAATCAAAATTCGCGATCCACACTACTATTATTCACTTTGATAATTTCGATTGTATTGTCGTATTGAATATAAAAAAATAAAAAAAAAACACACCTCCTCTATATGTTAAACTCACTCTTCTCTAGAAAATAATTTCTCCTGCATACATATATCACCATACAATATGCGACCAATAGTGGTGTTCAAAATTCCATTAATTAACAATAAGGTTCGAGACAACCAATTCATCTGATGTACATATATGTTGTTTCATAGGAAAATTCACATAAAGAATGATTACCAACGTAATTTTCTTATTGGTATGATAAATGGCACTCCAATACCTTCAAACATTTCAATAAACCCACATACAATAATTAAAGCAAATTGAATTAACCCCTTTTAATTATCAGCCAGGATTTCGAAAAATTATCCAATTGTAGAGAAAAGAAAATTTATTCAGACGACTGAATAAAATAATCCAAAAGTCTAAAAAAAAATTACAGAATATTTTTCCTCTTTTAACAGCTTTCCAAAATTTATGTCGAAATATTTTGAAAAGCTAACTTAAAATGGAAATAATTTCGATAGTAATCTGAATTTCAAAAGTGTTTTGAAATTACATACACCTAACAAAATTTTGTCGTAGAATAAATCGACATCACAAAGCAGATTAAGTACTAAAAGAGCAGGGACTTAATCTGAAAATTGAAGATTTACAAAAAGAAATTATCAAAAAAAACATTTTTACAATACGCTATGTCCAGATATCCTTCATATGGTATACACCACTGTGTTTTCCATTTAAATCCTCAAGCTCGTAATTCACATTTCCAATTTTCCTTTTCACAATTGCTTTTATGCCTACCGGTGCCAATTTTGAATTAAATTTATCTACTAGAGAACTTTGCGTAAAATTTCGTCGAATGACCTCCTGTCCAATATTGAATTCTCGGTGTCTTGTTCGTAGATTATAAGTTTTACAATTTTTGTTGTAAGCTTCTCGGATCTTTCCTGTAGTCGAATCACGCAATAATGTAAAATCATCTTGTCTTTCTAATGTTGTATCTGTTTCTGCCAAAAGTTTTAAATTTCGTAATATATTGTAGTCTTGACCGTGAGTGAGCATTGTTTGCCCGAAAACCAATTCATAGGGTGTACGACCAGTAGTTTGATGGATGCTACTACGTATTGCACAATTTATGCTGCTTAAGTACGAGTCCCATTTGCGTTGGTCATTTCTTATATATGATCGAAGAGCTTCATTAATTGATCTATTGACTCTTTCGCTGGCATTGGATTGTGGGCTATGTACGGCTGTGCATTGATGATTTACCCCATACTTTTTTAATAAATTTTCAAATTCACGGCTCTTGAACTGACTGCCGTTGTCAGTTATCACAACTTCTGGTACCCCATAGCATTTAAAAATTTCATTCTCCAGATAATCTATTATATTTTTAGCTAAAAATTTCTTAAGCGGCTTTAAAAACGTGAACTTCGAGAAATGGTCCAAAATTATCAAAATTCCAATGTTGCCATTTGTTGTTCTCGGGAATGGTCCAATTATATCCAAATAAAGTCGCTGGAATGGCCTTTCAGTTTCTACCATTTTTCCCATTGGAGGTTTCAATGTCATAGTCGGTGGTTTCGAGGTCTTACATAGGTCACAATTTAAAATATATGTCTTAACGTCTGTTACCAGTCCAGGCCAAAAGAAATATTGTCGTATTCGTCCTACCGTCTTAGCTATTCCCCCATGCGCTGCGTTGGGTACATTGTGCGCAGCATAAATTACGTCTGTCCGCAGTTCGGTTGGTACCAACAATTTCCACTTGTCTGATTCATCTAAATTACCAGAATAAAATTCCGTCCGTTTATAGATATATTTATCTATAACCTTAAAGTCAGTTAAGTCTGTTCCTGAAAACTCCTCCCTCAATTTGGAATATTCGCTGTTGTTAAAAGCTGGAGAATTAATATCTATTGCCGGTAAAATTTCAATTTCGGCAATTTCACCTTCGAATGCCCGCGATAATGCATCGGGTACGACATTATCTTTACCTTTACGATGTTCAATGGTAAAATCAAATCCTTGCAACTTTAAGGACCATCTGGCTAAACGACCTGCTAAATCTTTTTGTCTCATGAGCCATTTGAGACTGGCATGATCTGTGATGACCTTAAACTCATGCCCTTCAATGTACGCCCGAAATTTTCTTATAGCCAAAATTACCGTAAGGCATTCTAATTCCGTGATGCTATAGTTTCTTTGCGCTTTATTTAATTTCTGCGACATAAATGCTATGGGTCGTTCATTACCATCATTATCCAATTGAGCTAAAACCGCTCCCACTCCATATGTGCTTGCGTCGCATTGTAATATAAAGGATTTAGAAAAATCCGCATGAACTAGCACTGGTGCTGTAGTCAATTTCCGTTTAATATCATCAAAAGCACGTTGGGCATCATTTGTCCAATTGAAAGGCTTGTGTTTCGTCAATAACTCCGTTAGGTGAAATGTAACTGTGGCATATTCATCAATAAATCGCCGATACCAGCCTGCCATACCCAAAAATTGTCGTAACTGTTTTACAGATTTCGGTACTGGGAATTCAGAAATCGCCCTTACCTTCTCCGAATCGACCCTGAGGGCACCTTCCCCAACAATATATCCTAAATATTGTACTTTCTTTATCGCGAAGCTACTTTTACCCACATTAATTGTTAAGTTGGCTTTTCTTAATTGTGTTGCCACCTCCTGTAAGTGACGTATATGTTCGTCAAAGTCCTTTGAAATAATTAACAAGTCATCGAGGTAAACAAAAACGTTTGACTTCATATAATACGGAATGACACGGTCCATTAGTCTGCACATCGTCTGCGGTGCGTTACATAATCCAAACGGCATTCTTGTAAACTGGTACAATGGCCGATTAGGGATTATGAATGCTGTCTTTGGTCTTGAAGATTCGTCCAATTTTATTTGCCAAAATGCATCTTTAAGATCCACTTTGGAAATATAGTAAATTGGAGGAAGTCTTGAAATGAGTCCGTCTATGTTCGGAATAGGGTACGCGTCCTTAATTGTCACAGAGTTCAATTTACGACTGTCCACACAAAAACGTACTTTACCAGGCTTAACAACTAATAGGCCAGGTGATGACCAAGGCGAATTCGGACATTCCTCAATAACACCCAGTTTAAGCATCCTATCTATTTCTCCACATAATAGTTTTTCCCTTGCTGGTGATAAAGGATAATATCTTTGTTTCACAGGAGTGGCTTCTCCAGTATCTATTTTATGTTCCATTAATGTAGTGCATCCTAAGCCGTCACGTTCCGAATTAGGAAAAGACCTAATAATAGCGTCAAGTTGTAATTGTTGTAGGTCAGTAAGCGGTATCTTGTCCGAGTCCTGGTCCACTGAAATTTCCGAAACATGTCCGTCCATTAAAATACGTATGCCAAATTTTTCCCAAAAGTCCATTCCACAAATAATTTCTTGTTTAATTGTAGGTATTACCAAAAATTCCATTGTCTGTACACGTCCATTATAGTCCAACTGTAAGTCAACTGTACCTAAAACGTCCTGTCTCTTTCCATCTGCTGTCCGAACACTACCACCACATCGTCTATATTTTCCCGAATCAACAAAACTCTGACAAAGTCTACCACCGATGACACTAGCATTTGCCCCACTGTCCAGCAAAGCCATATGTGATGTACCAGTAATTTCCAAATAAATATAAGGTCTCTTATCGTCCCTTATGCTTCCTAATGATGTAATTATACATTTTCTAAATCTTTTCCTGAGTCTGTAAAACTCGCGAATTCTCCTAGCCGATCTTGATGGTTTACAAATATTAATTTCACTAAAAATTCTTTTCCTAATTTTGTTATATTCACGAAGACGTTCATGATAAGGTCTCTGCAGGGGGTGTATATTTGTCTCATCTGGTTGTATAATTGTATTTCCTTTATCAGCATATACTTTTATTTTTGGTTCGGATGTCCGTTCGCCGATGAGCGGACATCCTTTTGGAAGTTTTCCTTCTTAACACATCTAGGACACTGTGGTCGATATGTATTTTTCAAACCACATCCAAAACAGAATATAGTTCGCGCCTCTAAGCAGTCCATAAAACCGTGACCACTTTTATCACAATTCCAACAATTACCATTTCCCTGCAAAGCACACAAATCTGTCATATCAGTTTGCAATTCGTCCGATTGCTGATCGTTATCCATTTCCAGTTCATATATACGTGCTTTCTGGTTAAATTGCTTGCTTAGGTTTGACATACCGATGTCTTCAATAAATTTCTCGTGTTTACGTACTTCGCGTCTTAACGTGGATACACTTGCTATATCTACGTGTAAAAGTTCATGGCGTATTTTCTGTTGTAAATTACGTAATAATGTTTCGCATAATTCTTCTTCAGAAAATGGATTCTTCAATTTATCGCATAGGATCATAATTGCATCATAAAATTGATCAAATGTCTCGTTTGGTTTTTGTTTTCGACGTCTTATGTCGTCGCGAATATCATAATCAGTGTAATAATCTTTGAACTGTTTCTTTAAAGCAGCGGTTAAGCTAAACCATTCTAATTCTTCGGTGTTACGATGAAAGCGCCAGAACCATTGCAATGCTTTTCCTTCGAAAAGGATATGAGCATGTTTTACTAAAACGTCAAATTTCCCTCTTAAGTGAACTGTGGTAAGAGTGTTCACTCTGTAAATAAACTCCTCAACAGAAATATCCTTGGAATCTCCAGAAAACCGTAGTCTCCAGTTTTTAATCACGTTTAAAATCCTTTCCGTATTAACATCAAAATCAATTGTATCATTTGTGAAAGAATCAGAATGTGGTTCGCGCCGATTTTGTGAATTATGTTCCCTATTTGAACTTTGTCTATTCTCAGTAATGCCCAAATTACGAATATCGCTTCGCAATACACTTGCCAATTCACCACCAAATTCATTAAGCGATTCAACAACGATCCGTCTTACTCTATCCTCATCTAAATTATTTGTGGGCACAGCTACTCTATTTGTTCCCCTACGAGGTCTACCTGTATTATCCCGAGCCTGAGAAGCATTAGTGACATTCAACGATTCACTATTTTCACCACCTACAGCTCCCTCAGTATCACCTTCAACAACACTGGTACTTATGTCCCCTCTACTTCTAGTCACCGGCATTTTTTTTTTTTTTTTTTCTTAAAAAAAATGTCAAGAAAACTCTCTATTAAAACCAAAACTTAGCAATAAAAAAAAATAAACCTACACTTATTGAAAATAAAAAAATTTATTAAAATTATTAACCCAATCAACTAAATTTGCAACGAAATTTCCTAAATATAATTACTAGTTCTAAATTAAAGCAACACTAACTGTCAAAAAAAAATTCCATTAACCCAACAAATAAATCAACAATAATATCGCAGAAAACAAAAAAAATGTAACCTAATTAAAACAATGAAAAATAAAATTTGTAATCAGAACTTAGTCAACCTAATTAAATTAAATAATTAATCAAGTTGAAACGTTTACTTAAATCAATATCAAGAACATTTACTACTTGGTGAAGTCACTAGGCGGAATAGAATACAACTTAAAACAAAGGTAAAAAAAATAAAATAAAATTAAAATATAAATCAACCATCAACAAATTATAAAATAAAAAAAAATAAGATAACCAAAATTTTACATGGAAAGTTTATCCAAAAATTATGCTAAATGGATTAATCCCGATGACAACCAACATCAATGAGTCCTAAAAAGCATAAAAATTGAACATGAAAGAAGAAGAGAAAATTTAAAAAAATCATAAAACCGAAGTAGAAAGAAATAGGTTTGAGTCATACGAGATTGTATTCGATATCGTACCAACTACAATAATTCTCAAGTACGAACCCAAGCCCTGAAGTCATAAAAGAGAAAAGAAAAAAAAATTATATCAAAAAGGATATAGCAACGAATTATCCGAAAAGCTATATTTTCCAATTTTGAAAATAATTTTATAAAAAAATTTAATTGGAGAGAGAGAAAAAAAAAATTTTAAAGTTAATAAGTTAACTAAGAATATCTACAAACACAAAATGATTAAAAAGAGGACCTCAGACACTAGATGTTGATACACAAAATTTCTAAAGTTACGTGCACTGAGGCCCCACGTTGGGCGCCAAAAATTCTTTCTGTAACGATTCCCGACCAGTCAGGCTACCAGCTAAGGGACAGGGCTACCTATTAGTTCCGGCCGTGCTCGTCGTTGGGAGTGTGTTCTTGTCCCATTGCTGATACTTTTGAATCGAAGACAAAGAATTTTAATTTAGGTAGCAAGTTTATAAAACTAAAACAAACAAAAATAAAAGATATTCCCAGAAACTAAACTTGTTGATGGTTAATTTTGGTTAGCAATAGATGTTTATGCTAACCACCGTCTAAACCCTCCCTACCATGTTGGCTCTTGCGTAGAATATTATAGCCAACCCGAAAATGTACTCTAATCTACCTGCCTAGGACTTCACTTTTCGTAAATAAAAAAAATTTTTAAATTTCATTTTAAATTTACAAATGAATAATTATAAATTTTATTAAAACCATAAAAAAAAATCAATAAAATAAATTATAAAATTTATTTGAAATAAATATTTAAAATTAAATTAATTTAAGAAATACAAATATTTAAAAATTTGTAATTAAGAACAATTATTGTCACCAAATTAAACAATTTATTTAATTATTATAATGATTTGAAAAGTATGAAAATAAAATTGAAAATATATTATTTCATTCATAAAAAAAAATCAAAATTGTATAATATTTTCTCAATATTTATTAATTTAAATCCAAATTCCCAAAAACGGAATTTCCCATTAGTTGTTCAACGAATTACTCGATGGCAACTCTATAATATAATTATAGTACAATATTTTTGAAAAACTAATACAAAATTAGTTTTATGAATGAAATAAAAATATGTAGTGGTGTTAGTTAAAAAAATAAAGAAAATAAAAATTTGAATTTGAATTTAACACATGGTTATTATAGCAAAGTGGGGAAATAATTTGAAAATTTACATTTGGTATTAACACAAAGGGGAAATTATGAAGTTTAACTTCGAAAATTAATAGATTTATTTAAATGTGTGTTAAACATGTGTGTGTATGTATATAATAAAATTAGTATAAAAAAATTTGCACTTACGTTTACTCAATCACTGTCTGCTGGCGCCTGGAGACGATGAAGAATTCGTTGCGTATATTGCTTTACTAAATAATTTTATTTGTATGTGTGTTTGTTTTGATTTCTCCTCAGAGAGCGGAAATCATTATGGCGGAAATTAAAAGTTTAAATGGAAATGTTAGGTTTGAAATGAATGTAGATCAAATGTGGAAATGAATTAGATGTTAATAGAGTGTATAAAAGTTAATATGATAGTTATGTATGAATGAATTAATAAATGTGTTAGGGTGACTCGATGATAATAAATATTAAATAAAATTTAATAAAAAAAATCAAAACAAAATTTAATATCAACTTATATCACGAAAATTATTATAACCGATTAAAACCGAAGGTTAATTATTAAAAGAAAAGAATTAATAAGTATTTAAATAAATTCATTAAAAACGCCTTTGCCAAACAAAAAAAATTTTAAAATTAAATAATAAACATTATGTTAATGTGTCTTTAGTTTTCTTTTCTTTTATATGCGTTGAATAAGAAATCACAAAATTTTTATTCTTTCTCTTCTTTCCTTATTCTCTTTTTTTTTTCAAATCAAAATTCGCGATCCACACTACTATTATTCACTTTGATAATTTCGATTGTATTGTCGTATTGAATATAAAAAAATAAAAAAAAAACACACCTCCTCTATATGTTAAACTCACTCTTCTCTAGAAAATAATTTCTCCTGCATACATATATCACCATACAATATGCGACCAATAGTGGTGTTCAAAATTCCATTAATTAACAATAAGGTTCGAGACAACCAATTCATCTGATGTACATATATGTTGTTTCATAGGAAAATTCACATAAAGAATGATTACCAACGTAATTTTCTTATTGGTATGATAAATGGCACTCCAATACCTTCAAACATTTCAATAAACCCACATACAATAATTAAAGCAAATTGAATTAACCCCTTTTAATTATCAGCCAGGATTTCGAAAAATTATCCAATTGTAGAGAAAAGAAAATTTATTCAGACGACTGAATAAAATAATCCAAAAGTCTAAAAAAAAATTACAGAATATTTTTCCTCTTTTAACAGCTTTCCAAAATTTATGTCGAAATATTTTGAAAAGCTAACTTAAAATGGAAATAATTTCGATAGTAATCTGAATTTCAAAAGTGTTTTGAAATTACATACACCTAACAAAATTTTGTCGTAGAATAAATCGACATCACAGTATACTCAAAAGTAAGTCTAGGTCTAATATTTTTTAGTGTTAGAAACATCAGCACAAACTTAATATACTCTATCCACGCAGTGGTGTAGGGTATAATAAATACTCCTCTATTATTCTGGGCCTACACTAAAGCGGGTCGAAAATTTTTGGAAGTTTGAATTAATATGGTTTTATAATAATGATGTGTGCCATAACGATAATGATGATTGAAATAAAAGAGAAATATTAATTATTCAATATGAAATGTTTTATGTAATTCTAACATAGTTTCTTCTCAAAACAAAACAAAAAAAAAACAAATGAAATTGATTTTCTTTTTTTGTTTTTAACACACTGGAATACTTAGTCCGTCATTTAGTATATTACATTACATTAAAGACGAGTCAAGTAGATAGACGTGGTGTTACAATATACAAAATAAAAAATAAGGGTGTTTGACAAGCATGTTCAATGTGACAAAAAACTTATATGATAAAACTTGGAAATAAATAAAATGAACTATAATTTATTGGCATCTGTTTAATAGTCTACTTATTAGAGAGGACCGAGTTAAAAAAAATTATTGTAGAAACGGGAATGGAGAAAAGAAACAAGAAATTTTAATCCTGCTAAGGTTTGATACAAAATTTTAAGACATTGAAATTCTACTCGTAACATCTCGAAAAACTTTTAATTGCTTTTGCATAACTACACTAATAGAAAAAAGTCCGTAAAAAATTTAGTAAAAACTACTAAAAATTAGTTAAAAATGATGCTGCAGAAAAAAACTGCTAAATTAGCAGATTATTTTTGCTATATATTAGTAATATAGGAACAGCAAAACTAAAACTGTTAAATATACAGAATTTTAGTTATATATGAGCTAAATTTTTGTAAATGGAGATTAGCAAATTAACCTGCTAAAATCAGCAAAAAATTTTGCTAAATAATTAGTAGCCTAAAAAATCACCAAAAAATTTAAAATTTTCGAAGTTTTTTTTTCGATTTTTTTTTTAAATGCAAATAAAAATCGAGCCTTTTGAAAACAGCAGTTTACAATTTTTTAGCAAATATTTCTGCTGATTTTAGCAGAATAGACTGCTGTTTGCATTCAACTAAATTTAGCTTAAAAATAGCAAAAATTTTGTAGATTTAACAGTTTATTTTTGCGATTTTTAGTCTACAAATATTTAGCAAAATTTTCTGCAGATTTTACAGTACAATTTGCTATTTTCAATTAACTAAAAGTTAGCCTAAATATAACTAAAATTCTGTAAATTTAGCAGTTTTAATTTTGCTGTTCTCATTTTACAAGTATTTAGTAAAAAAATCTGCTAATTTTAGCAGTTTTTTCTGCAGCATCATTTTTAACTAATTTTTAGTAACTTTTTCTGCTATTTTTACGGATTTATTTCTATGAGTGTAGTGTCTGATTATATTTTTTAGAATCTCAGTGCTCAGGTCGTGGGTTCGATTCCCAACAGAGACTCTGGTCTGTGTAGCCTATATCAAGCAAAGGGCAAAGTCTGTTTAATTTTTCTTTTTACACTAAAAGAAAAAAGTTTGAAAAAAAAAATTAGTTAAAACTACAAAAAATGTGTTACGACTACAAAAAACTAGTTAAAGCTACAAAAAATTAGTTAGAAATGATGTTGCAAAAAAATACTAATTTAGCAGATTTTCTTTACTATATAAAGGGTTTTTCAACAGGGACGCTACAAAAGTAGAAAGACAGGGACAGCAAACGACGCCATATTTCTTGCCGCTCTTTTGACATTTCTCTTCAGTAAGGTTTGCCATTTCATGATGGAAAGATATTCGAGCCAACAACGAGTCGAAATTATTAAAATTTACTACCGAAATTCGGAGTCAGTGGCCTCAACGTTAAGAGCGCTACGTCCAATTTATGGTCATCATAATCGTCCTAGCAGATCAACAATTGAGCGTCTAGTGGAAAAATTTGAATCCACAGGCACAGTACAAAATGTTCCCGTGCCAGTGAGACAAAGAAGTGCCCGTAGTGTCGAGAATATTGCTGCCGCTGAGGCTTCAGTTGAAGAAAGCCCAAATGTGTCTCTCACATGTCGTTCTCAAGCGTTGGGCATCTCTGTGGCGTCGTTGTGGCGAATTTTGCGAAAAGATCTTGGCCTACATCCTTACAAGATCAAATTGACGCAAGAACTGAAGCCGCTTGACCACCAGAAGCGTCGTATGTTCGTGAATTGGGCTGAGCAACAACTTGAAAATGATTCGAATTTTCATCGAAAAATCATCTTCAGCGATGAGGCTCATTTCTGGCTGAGTGGCTTCGTCAATAAACAAAATATGCGTTATTGGTCAGACAGCAATCCACACGTACTCCATGAGTCATCATTGCATCCCGAAAAATTACGGTTTGGTGCGGTTTATGGGCCGGCGGCGTCATTGGGCCGTACTTCTTCCGTGATGATCAAGACCGGCACGTTACTGTGAATAGGAATCGCTACCGTTCAATGATAACCGAATATTTTTGGCCCCAATTGGATGATATGGACTTGGAGGACATGTGGTTCCAACAGGACGGCGCCACAAGCCACACAGCGAATGTCACAATCAATTTATTGCAAACCAAGTTTGGAGAACGTGTTATCTCACGAAATGGTCCAGTCGATTGGCCGCCTCGGTCGTGCGATTTGACGCCGCTGGACTATTTCCTGTGGGGCTACGTCAAATCTATGGTCTATGCCAACAAGCCAGCGACGATTGATGAACTTCGTACGAAAATCGAACGTGAAATTGCAGCAGTATCGGCCGATTTATGCTTGAAAACCGTCGAAAATTGGGTTCAGCGTCTGGACTTCTGCAAGCGTGCCCGTGGTGGCCATGCAAAAGAGATCGATTTCGATACACTCAAAAAAATAAGTTAGTAGAAAAATTAGTAAAACGTCTTGTATATCAAGGGTACTAGTTTTCAGCAATTTTTTTGCTGAAATTCCGTTTTCAGCAAAAATTTTTGTTATATTTTTTTAGCACTAAACTAATTTTGAACTAATGTTTTACTAATTTATTTCGCTGCAAAAATTGTGCTGAGAACCGCATGCATAGCGTGGACGACAACCAGATAGACAAGATGTAGATGTCGCAGCTTGTCTGGAAACGGAAATGAAAAAAAAGAAAAACAACTCTACACATATTCTATATTTAAATTTTCAGCAAATAAATTAACTAAAGTAAAATTTCGCTACAAGTTTTTTGAGTTTTTTTCAGTCTACTAATATTCAGCAAAAAGTTTAGTGATTTTAGCAAGGATTTTTTTCATTTGCAGTCGACTAAGCTCTCTGATTTTCAGCAAACCTTTTGCTGAAATTACCAACTTTTTGCAAGCACGCTCCTGACTAAAAATTTGCTGACACAGCAACATTTTTTGCTGATTTTACTGACTTTTTTTTGAGTGTACATAATAGCATCGAACGTACTTTCACAGGAATAAAGAATTTCATTGATATCCAAAACCGTTTTTGTTTAATTTAAAAAAACTTTTGTAGCGCTCTTATTGAAAAACCCTTTATCATTAAGATAGCAACAGAAAAAATAAAACTGTTAAATATACAGAATTTAAGTTATATTTGAGTTAAATTTTTATTAGTAGACAATAACTTGCTAAAATCAACAAAAAAAACCACGAAAAATTTTTCGAAGTTTTTTTTTAATTTTCTTTTTTTTTTTAATGCAAATAAAAATCGAGCCTTTTGAAAACAGCAGTTTATAATCTTTTTAGCGAATATTTCTGCTGATTTTAGCAAGATAGACTGCCATTTGCATTCAACTAAATTTAGCTTAAAAATTACAAAAATTTGGTAGATATAACTGTTTGTTTTTGCTAGTTTTTAGTCTACTAATATTTAGCAAAATTTGCTGCAGATTTTTGGTATTTTGCACAATTTGGTATTTTGAATTAACTAAAGGTTAACTTAACTATTACTACATTTAACAGTTTTATTTCTGCAGTTCTTATTTTACTAGTATTTAGCAAAAAAATCTACTAATTTCAGCAGTTTTTTCTGCAACATCATTTTTAACTAATTTTTAGTTGCTTTTTCTGCTATTTCTACAGATTTATTTCTGTGAGTGTATAAATCATTATTTTAACTAGGAAAATACGATAATTTCAAAATCTGATTTCAAACATGACTGTTTCTACTTCGAAATGATCCTTAGATTAGAAAATTTTCTGAAATTCGATCCATTCTAATATTTAAATATGTATGTGTTTGTATATGTGAATTAGGGTTTAAGTAACTAAAAACAAAAAACAACAAAAACGGAAATAAAATAAAAATGATGAGGTTTTTGTCAGGTGGATTTGTAACCAACCATTTTATTATTGTTATTTACTTAGTTATGCTCGTGAACACAGAAACAACAAACAAAAAACCTAACTGTGTTCTATATCTGTCACTTGTATTAACTATTATTGTTTGTAAATTTCTAGGGACAAGTATATATTATTATGGTAAACTTCCAACACCTACCGCCGCACAGTGATTTCAAAAGCACTTTTTGAGCAAATGACAATTCAGACCACAATTCTTAACAAAATTGTGTAGCAGACAAAAGAATCCGTACTTGTTGTTTTTACTTTTTTACAAACTGGGCTAGGTAGGCGTGGTCAAATGTTTAAAAAAAATGTTAAAGTGTTTTTAGTAAATAATTTGTTAAATTTTTTTGAAATATGCCAACAGCCTAAAATTAAACACAATCTATAGAGCTTATCACGGGCTATTTTTTTAATAAAAAAAATTAAAATTTTCAGAACACGTTCTGAATTTGGATTTTTTGTGTCTTTATGAAACACTCAATTTATCCAAGAACACCCTACTTTTTTATTTTTAAATATTTTTAAAAAAATCTCCAAATAATATTCTCTTGATAAAAAAAAAAATTGGAGATGTGTTCGGCTTACAAATGTAGTTGTACCGTATTTTGTGAAATTTGTGCATGGGTGCGTATGAGTAATATATATGTGGTATAAGTTAGCGATAATAAATGTAATTCTTTCGAAAACTAAAAACTACATTAAATTAAAGGCATTTTAATATTCTATAGATTCTCTTGACCAAATTTCATTTTTTAATTTTTTTTTTGTTTTAGTTAGTTTATTTACATTAAAAAAAATTTAAATTGGTTAAGAGGATCGATAGAGGATTAAAAACCTTTAATTTAAGGTACATATCAGCATACATATCGTTGCTGCGCCTAAGAAAATAGATATTTGTTTTCAAAAATTATTTGTGTAACACCTAAATTAGGTCTTTATTTTGTGTCTTGGCCATGTTTCTTAGAAGTAATTCTTTTATAAATGAAAAGCTTGTAGTTTGGTTTATATGGGTGTAAAAAAATAATTTCTAAAATGTTCCACAAAAGGCTGAAATGAAGCATATTTGTAGGTCTCCTCACAAATAGCTATTTTCTTAGGCGCAACGACGATATGTATGTACATATATAAAATATAAGCAAGTGTTTTATGATAAAAATATTCCATTTCTCTTAAAAAAACAAATTAAAAAATATCTAAAGCATTTGACAAAGTGATTTTCAAAATAAAAGAATTTTGGAAATCGCTATTGTGGTCTGAAATGTTATTAGCTCAAAAAAAGTGCTTTTGGAAACACTGTGCTCGGCCCTAATTAATATTTGACTCATATGTGTAATCTATTGTTTGTTTGTTAAAATTATATTAATATTTTATACTTACAACCATAATATAGGAATAAAAAAGTTTGTAACTTACCTGAAAAAAAAGAAAAAAGAAACAATAATAGTGTTAATAATTAGTCAATTAGTCAGTAAATAATAGGGTATTCAATTAATCGGATTTTTATTTTAATCGATTAATCGTGCAAATAATTATTTGGGTTTTTTTCTTAACCGGTTAATCGAACAAAATTTTAAAATTAATCGATTAATCGAAAAAATTTTATGTAAAATAATATACATACACTTGTTGTGTTTTTAATAATTTTATTTAAAAAAACGAACTAAAATTAATTCAGTAACTCTTCTAAAATTCATCAAAATAAAAAAAATTTAATAATTGAGATCAGATTTTGTCATTATTTTAATTTCTGTCCCCTCTTTCACATATTAAAATTTTATCCAAATCGGGAAGAACCACACCCGAAAGAATTATATAAGACCCCGTACATTAATTTGTATCTCTTTCGTATGCATTGAATACATAAAAAACGTAAATGTAGTGAGAATTGATTTTCCCTCAATTTCCCTCCCTTTATTTTATTAATTCAGAGTGCTCACTAAACAAGCTTTATTAAATTGGGGTTAATTGTAATTAATAATTTTAATAATCATTAATAACAATAATTATTAATGCTTTCATTTAATATCAACGTTTAAAAAGTCGTAAAAAATAATTAAAAATTTATTATACGTAATTAGATACCACTACTTTACTAGATAAGTCACAACAACAGGGTAGTAATTTGGAAGATGACAAAGCAAACTGTGATAATTTTAAGTTGTTTTTTTTTTGGGATTTAAGATGTTTATTGACGCTCCTACTTAAAACATGAAATTCTCATTGAGTTGAAGCTAACAAATATTTCTATAAATTATAAAAGATCTTCCCTTAAGTTTTTTTTAGGCCAGAATGAAATCCGGATAGGTACAAGAATACAGCAAATTATTTACCACAATTTAAAAAAAAATTAAATTTTTAACACATTTACTTTAACAAAAAATTTATATTTTTTAAACATTTCTGTAATTTTCTACCAATTTCGATTAATCGATTAATCGTAAGAAATTATTCGAATTATTCGTTATTCGAAATTTGGACATTTTGAATTAATCGAACAATTTTTCTCAAAAATTGTTCGAATAACGATTAACGATTAATCGATTGAATACCCTAGTAAATAATAATATTACACAAATTTAAATTTTTGAAAGGACATGTTTTTCAAAAAATTTTGACAAGCTCAACACAAACATGGTTTTGAAGTCGCACGGTTAGATTTGGAGATGTTGAGACTTTTAGATTTTCATTGGATGCCCACTTTTTTTTAACACTTTCGCTTCAATACAGTAAAATTTAATATTTTAAAAATTTCATGGCATTAAAATTTACGGATATTATGCTTTTATTTAGGTAAAGATTGCGCTATTAAAAAATTTAACACAGAAAAGGATCAATAAGTCCATGACTTTTCGAACTTCCCTCGTAGTTATATGAAATGCCAACTGTTAATAGACTACTGTCAAATTGTGAGCAAGTTCCGTCATTAACTTTGCGTTTAACAAATGTTTTGTAAAATTCGGGTCGAAAATGGTATGATGATATATGACCAAATATATGGGTTTATATATGATTCCATATATGCTGGGATTTAATTTGAGGGTATATAAGCGTATATGGAAATATATGAGTTTATACATGCTCATATACGTAATTACGCTCATATAAAGGGTGTTTTTTTTAAGCTAGATAGAACTTTAAATTGTAAAAAGTAACACAAAAAATTAAATTTTGATGAAACATTTTTTTTTATTTGTTTCAGTATACTCTGACAAATCATCATGAATAGACTCACGCTTGAACAACGCTACGAAATTATCCAAATTTACTTTGAAAATCAGTCGTCGATTCGCGCAACTTATAGACGCAAAATTGTGTTCAGCGATGAGGCGCATTTTTGGCTTAACGGGTTTGTTAATAAGCAAAATTGCCGCATATGGAGTGAGACCAATCCACAAGAGACCCTACAGACTCCATTACATCCAGAAAAATGCACCGTTTGGTGCGGTTTTCACGCTGGTGGCATCATCGGACCTTATTTCTTCAAAAATGAGGCCGGAGCTCGCGTTACGGTCAATGGAGATCGTTACCGCACCATGATCAATGATTTTTTGTTTGAAAATATGGATGACATTGATCGGGAGGAGATGTGGTTTCAACAGGATGGCGCTACGTGCCATACGGCGAACGCAACCATCGACTTATTGAAATCAAAATTTGGCGATAAGTTGATTTCGAGAAATGGACCTGTCAATTGGCCTCCAAGGTCGTGCGATTTGACACCTCTCGATTATTTCCTGTGGGGCTACGTGAAGTCACTGGTTTATGCTGATAAACCAGCAACAATTGATGCCTTGGAGGACAGCATTGTTCGTGTTATTCGTGACATACGGCCAGCAGTGCTCGAAAAAGTGGCCCAAAATTGGACGTCCAGAATGCGCTTCGTCAAGAACAGCCGCGGTGCCCATATGCCCGAAATCATTTTCAAATGTTAATGTCACGTATTGATCTTTCCAATAAAAAAAAAATTTTGATTACAATTTAATTTTTTGTGTTATTTTTTACAATTTCAAGTTCTATCGGGCTTAAAAAAACACCCTTTATAACCGAATTTTTTTTATTTTTATTTTTCAACAAAAATCGTAGAGAAATTTATAGTTAAAGTGAATTAGTAACAATATCATAAATTCAATTTAAAGTCTAAATAATACAAAATCTATACACTAATAGAAAAAAGTCTGTAAAATATTTAGTTAAAACTGCTAAAAATTAGTTCAAAATGATTTTACAGAAAAAACTGCTAAAATTAGCAGATTGTTTTAGTTGAATATTAGCAATATAGGAACAGCAAAAATAAAACTGTTAAAAATACCGAATTTTAGTTATATTTTTTAATGGAACATAGCAAATTAACCTGCTAAAATCCGCAAATAATTTTGCTAAATAATTTGTAGCCTAAAAAATCACGAAAAATTTTAAATTTTCGAATTCTAAAAATTAGTAAAATAAGAACTGCAAAAATAAAACTGTTAAATTTACAGAATTTTGGTTACATTTGAGTTAACTTTAGACTAGAAATAGCAAAAACAAACTATTATATCCACAAAATTGTTGTTATTTTTAAGCAAAATTTAGTTGAATGCAAATAGCAGAAATGTATGTTAAAAAAATTGTAAACTGCTGTTTTTAAAACAAAATTTTGAAAATTTTGAATTTTTTTATTATTTTTAGGCTTCTAATTATTTAGCAAAATTTTTTACCGATTTTAGCAGGTTAATTTGTTCTATGTTCCTATCTTACTAATATATAACAAAAATAGTCTGGTAATTTTAGCAGTTTTTTGTGCAACTTCATTTTGAATTAATTTTTAACAGTTTTAACTAAATCTTTTAAGCGGAAAATACACCAGGGAACATTCGTGAAAAAATGCCCATTTTTTTGTGAATGTGTGAGTGTGTTTGTGTGTGTGTATGTTGACATCGTGCAATTCGTGTTTAGAAAATTTGTTGATATTTTTTGTTCCCTACTCTATGTCCCACGTGTATTCTCCGCTTTACAGACTTTTGCTATTAGTGTACTATTTATGAAGATATTTCCGAATGCCACCATCTCCACTTAAGTTTGTTGAAAGGCAGCTAATAACACTATGGAACATTTTTGGGATTATTGTCTGGGGGGTGAGAAATTTCAAGTCAGGGTGATGGTACTAGGTCAGTATAGTAAAACCCTCAAAGGGTTTGGCGTTCGTATGTGTCATTTTTTTTTAAGACCTTTTAAATTTTTTCCTTATCTTGATGTTTTTTCGCTTAGTTGTAACTCGAGAACCACTTGTCCGATTTTGATGAAACAAATTTAGAAAAATTTAGAATTACAATTTCTTTAATCCGTTCATATAACATTTTTCTTTATAATCAACAGTTTTGCCGGTAAAAATAAATTTGTGGAGAAAAAAAAATATTTTTTTGCCTAAAAATTAAAAATTTTTTTTTTTAAATTCATAAAAAATTTTAATTTTTAGGCAAAAAAATATTTTTTTTTCTCCACAAATTTATTTTTACCGGCAAAACTGTTGATTATAAAGAAAAATGTTATATGAACGGATTAAAGAAATTGTAATTCTAAATTTTTCTAAATTTGTTTCATCAAAATCGGACAAGTGGTTCTCGAGTTACAACTAAGCGAAAAAACATCAAGATAAGGAAAAAATTTAAAAGGTCTTAAAAAAAAATGACACATACGAACGCCAAACCCTTTGAGGGTTTTACTATACTGACCTAGTACCATCACCCTGACTTGGAATTTCTCACCCCCCAGATTGGCTGTTGTACTGTGTAATTTACACTCCGCCACTTCCCAAGTTTTAATCATTGTCAAGTAGTATTTTTTTTTTTTTTTTTTTGTTCAAATACTACTGCGCTTATAAATATGTACACTCATAAAAAAGTTAGTACAAAAGTCTGTTAAACACGTTCTAATTCAGTTGAACTAATTTTTCCTGTTGTTTTCGTTTAAATCCGTTGTTTAGCTAAAGTTGTTAGTTATCCAATTTTACCACATAAACATATTTCTGTTGTACTTGAACTAATTTTTCCTCCTGCTATTTAGCAATTTTTTTATAAATGATTTCGACGATGTTATCAGCTAACACAGATACATTTATTGGCAACTTTTTTAATATTTGTGTTTTCAAAAGAAAACGATAGGGGCGCTACTGTATAGTGACTGATTAATCTCTGATCCGAACTATGCGTTCAGCAGCATAATATTGATTTTATTCAACATTGAGTATTGTTGAGTGATTAAATATGAACAAGAATTTTAGTGTATGATTAATAATTTAGAGAGAATCCGCAGTGCGTTTTTAATTGTCAAAACACCATATAAAAAAATAAACGCAGAACAAACCGCAAGGTTGTATCAAGAGTATATACTATAGAGAGAAATTAGGCTACTCTTAACTCTCTCGAAAAAAATCGAACTCGGGCTAACTCGATATACAACATTTTTCTCATAAAATTAAGTTGAGTTGCAACATTTTTAAGTTGAGTTGCAACATTTTGTGTATTTAGTTATGGTGGAAGAATGCCATATTTACAAAAAAAGTAAAAAGTATAAATTTGCCAGTTTTTGGTAAAATTTGCCTGTTTTGGGTTTAATTATGCCAAGTTTTTATTATAAGTGTTATAAGGCCAATAAGGCATAGGACGAATATCTTTATTTCCAACCTAATCAAGCTAAAATATTAACCACAGATATTTCCATATAAATTTGACATGGATAAATATGGGTAAGCATTAAACCTAGTTTATTTTAAAATCAGTTAACAGTAAAAGAAAAGTAAATTTTTGCTAAAGTGCAAATTACGGGCATATTTCTGATGAGTTCAAAATTTTTATCGTAGGTAGATATTTTTATTGTGAGTTCAATAATATAAATATTTTTTGTCGGAAACGCCTACTTTCGAGTGGGCGGGGCTTTAAAGTTGAAAATTTAAATTGGAATAAATCTGAAGATACTTATCCGATCACGACAAAACGCACACAATATAAGCCAACATTAATAGTTTGCCGCGCAAACACAGCTAATATATTAATAAGGATGGGCGCGAACTGGCTGAATAAAATCTAAACTAAAAAAAGTACCAGTTGAGTACGTAAGAGTAGTATGGAATGAGTATGGTCGTATCTCTACATTTAATCAAGAAAAAAGTTGATTTTGCAGTTCTCTGATATGTACCTACTTAAATATTTTATTAATGGAATTTATTAAATAAAAATAATATATTTATATTTTTATGCTATTTCTATCTTGTTTTTTATTTTGTCGTTAGCAATAAAGTAATCTACTTAAATATTTACTTATTGAGTTATTTACAATATTAATTTTTATGTAATATGGTTTTTCTTTACCACCGCCTTACATTTTATTCATATTATTTATTTCTCCATTATTGTTACCCAGTGATTGTGATGTCTGTGCCATAAGGCGGAATATGTCTGTCTATCAGTTGGTATTTATGGTAAACTCCCTCGAAAGTTAAATACAGAATAGTACTATTTGTTTGTAAATATGTAGGTTGAGATGTCATTTATTTTTCATTGTGCTCCAAGCAATATCAAAAGCATTTTGTTTAATATAATTTTTCTTGATATAAAAAATCTTATTCAATATTTTTTATTATTTTTAATGTTTTTGTTTTTTTTTTTTTTTTGTAGGCATAAACGATAGATGAGATGGTTGGAAAACATCTAATAATGTTTGTTAATTGCTTTCACTGTCTCAAGTGTTATTAAATTTGATTTTAATGGCATTTTGTAATTTCAAAATAAAAACTTTTATGAGAATTTTTATTTGCAATTTGGAGGCAATATTTTATTAATGCTATAGGATTTGAAAAATTATTGAAACTTAGAAAATGTAAGAAAAGTTCCTGGACAAATGTATAGCGTCTGACCGAACAGTTTCGCCAGAAACCCGTAAAATAACCCAGCAAAATCTTTCATTACCAAATAAGTGGTTATATAATAGAAATTCATAGCTCCGCACAACTTATATGTAGTAATTTGTTCAAAATTGCAACCCTGTTGATATTTTTAAACCTCTTTTGTTCAATATAATTTTATAAAAGTATATATTGTGCAGTATTTCTCATTATATTTCGGAAATCATCGATTAAAATTCAGAATAAAGAGTTGTATTTCAGAAACTTTCATTTGAATTTCTGTACTATATGTGGTAAACAATTCATAAATTCTGAATCTAATTGCAAATTCTAAATTTAATTCACAATTTTTAATTAAAATTATATAAGAATACAGAATATAAAATTATTATTATAAACAAAAACAGCACAGAACATATCGACGGAGTTAAATTTTTAGTTCTTGAATTTTTTCAATTTTCTCGTTTATTAAAAAAACCAGAGTATGTACCAACCCGTGTAAAACAGTAATATCAAAGAGTTTTTAAAATAAAGAGTATGTAATTCTCTCAGTTGGTGAGAAAAAATATATAAAATGTGGCTGCAAATAGGAAACCGAAATTTTTCGCACACTTTTAATGATAAAATTATGTTTTCAATGTTGCTACTGATAGATATCGTCATATTTATTATAATTTAAGCATAAAATTTATCAATTCATCTTTGGTTATCCTTCATACTATCCCGTAAAAAAAAATATTTACAAAAACGTTTTTTTTTTTTAATAAAAAATTTCCAAAATGAACCGACACACAACTTTTACTTTTTGGTAAATAACACAAATAATGCTCGAGGGACAAAAAGTTCTAAGCATGGTTATGGTCAAAAATGTTACACTTTCTAATGGAAATATCAGCTGGCGCCTAGCAAGTGTTAATTGGCCAAGGCTTATGCTCTGCGCACAAAAGTTTCCGAACATTGCACGCGTCGTGCCGCTTCGAGGCCAGAAATATTTGAATCGCCCTCAATAGCTTCCAAACCTTATTGGTTTTGGTTTTGTTTCTTGGTCCTTTTTCTTTATCTATTCCATGCTTTAGGTCCTTGTTGAACTTTTTTACCACTCTGATAGCACAGGCATACTTCTGTAGCAATTTTTTTTTATAAATGAACATTGGATTATTTCCAATAGTTTCAATCATTTTTTTTGTGCACTTGTGTTTGATTCTTCATTTTAAACTAAGACACCAATTGAATTTGACAATCCGATGCATTTTAAAATCTCACATATTTCTCAAAGATATTTTGGTCAAGAAAAATTTACACAACACTGTACTAAAATACATTATGAAGTTTGCCCTGTGGCAACCAGTCTCCAATATATGTATACGCAGTAGGGCGGGTCGATTTAAAAATCGCCCAAGTGAAGTGAAATCGTATTCTAGGAATCAAAATAAGAAACTTTGCCCGAGGAACCATACCTCTAAAACGAATTCTGAATCCCCGACTTTTGATGTCCCAAATTTTGATAAATCCCACTTTGACCCATTTAGAGTGCCCCAATCGAGTCCAAATGTATGACCGACCCCACTAACTTTGGAGGGCCGACCCACCTATGCCAGTGGCACATCCCCTGGAACCGCCCTGGGGGGTTCCCCATACAAACATTTTTTCATGTAAAGTGCCAAAAATGGTGATTTTTTGAAATGTTTGTAAGGGGGTATGCCAATGGCATGGGTGGGTCGGCCCTTCAAAGTTAGTGGGGGTCGGTCATACATTTGGACTCGATTGGGGCACTTTAAATGGGTCAAAGTGGGATTTTTCAAAATTTGAGCCTACGGGTCAAAAGTCGGGGGATTCAGAATTCGTTTTAGAGGTATGGTTCCTCGGGCAAAGTTTCTTATTTTGATCCCTAGAATACGATTTTCCTTGTCACTTGAGCAATTTTTTTGCCTCCCTACAAATCGACCCGCCCTAATATATAAACTGCCTGATCTTGAACGTAAAAACCGTACGTCATTTTGGCATCATTTGCGAAGAAGGAGACACGGAGGAGATTGGAAGATAAACAAAAATCTAAAAGTAGAATGTTTGAGTAAAAACAATAACAGAAATCTGAATAGGAAAGAAAACTATGAATTAATTACATTGCATTCAAGGCCTTACTTGGGTGAGATGGCTAAGCTGTCGCACATTAGTATAGTTACGTTTGTAATGTAGGATTAGGCACAGGTTCGATTCTGACAATAAAATATAAACAATAATACAATTTAACGGAAAATCACTGATGAAGCCTGTCCATAGAAAAAAAGGCAGAAACTAGATCTTGTCTGATTTGCAAATTTTTAGAGAAAAAGGTTTATTCTTCTTCTTTACCTCAATTCTACTAAAATCAAAATTGTTTTAATTAAAGGTAGAACAATTGTGTTACACTTTTTAATGGCGCACTTCTTAAGTGCAACGTTAACTGAAATCCCTTTCCTGGAATTTGATCCGTTTCTTGGAATATGACCTAAATTATACTGTGGAGTATTATGTACACTACTAAAAAAATTCTGTAAAAAATTTAGTTAAAACTACTAATAAAATTTTGCAAATAATTAGTAGCCTAAAAAATCACAAAAAATTTTAAATTTTCAAAGTTTTTTTTCCATGTTTTTTAAATGCAAATAAAAAGTGAGCCTTTTAAAAACAGCCGTTTACAATTTTTTTAGCAAATATTTCTGCTCATTTTAGCAGGATATACTACTATTCGCATTCAACTAAATTTAGCTTAAAAATAACAAAAAATTTATAGATATAACATATTGTTTTTGCTATTTTTAGTCTACTAATATTTAGCAAAATTTTTTTTCTAGATTTTACAGTACAATTTGTCATTTTCAATTAACTAAAAGTTAACTTAAATATAACTAACATTCTGTAAAGTTAACAGTTTTATTTTTGCTATTCTTATTTTACTAGTACTTAGCAAAAAAAATCTGCTAATTTAACAGATTTTTCTGCATCATTTTTAATTTTCGAAATACTTAATGGATGCTTAAAACAACTGTGAGCAGTTCCCGACATGACTATACATTAGACCGTACCTCAAAAAAAAGTTCGCCATGCACCGAGAAATCTAAATTATTTTTGCAAGGAGGTTTGAAAAAAAAATTTTTGTTGCCGAACGTAGAGGTCGCCATTTTACATTTTTCGTTAAATCTTTGGCATTTAAAGTCGGATCTTAAAGAATAATGGGTCGATTATCGATAGCAACCGAACCTTAGTGGCGTTGCCAGTTGCCAAAAAGATATTACGTATGGCAACTGGCAACTGATAGCTGTCAATTTCAGTTGTCAAATAGTGATTATACTGGCAACTGCGAAGTTTTGGTTGCTGTTGTTGTTTAGAGCTAAAAAAAAAGCGGGAACATTGAAATGTAAGTATATTTTATTATTAAATTATTTGTTATAAATATTTTAAATATTTTTTTTTTGTACTAGTAGAATTGAAAATGGTTAAAATTACAACAAGACAACAATTTGAGTTGTTGATCCAACAAATGGAAATGTACCCGCATATTGCTCGTGGTGTCCGGGCATTCGGAGACACAAAATCAAGCACTGAGGAGGTGTGGAAAGAAATTGCCGAAAAACTCAACAGCCATGCCCCACCAAAGCGTACAGCAGAGGAATGGCAGAGGGTTTGGATCCATTTTAAGGCTAAATTAAAGAAGAAACTGGCCCAAAATAAAAAAAATCTAATCACCACCGGTGGCGGACCCTCACAAGAAGTAAGTTTGTCTCCATTAGAGCAGGCTGCAGCGGACCTGTTGCAAATGCAACTATTAGTGAATCCACCAGGTAACTTATTTGGCGTGGATTTCACAGAAATTTGGCAGGAACAACAGGATTCAGAACATCAAGATGCTGAGCAGCAAAAAAAAAATAAATGGCCCACAACAGCCAGAAGATGATCAGCAGAAAGAGTTAAAGAGGCCAAAACAAGTGGATAATATGCAGCAGCCACCAAAGAAAAAAAATAAACCGGAAGACAGAAAGTTCACTTTACTTGAAGAGCAAACTGGCACACAAAGTGAACTTTTAATAACAATGAAAAAGATTGAGAAAAATCTTTACAAGAAAAATCAGATTCTAAAGGAGATGAAGGATTTAAAAAGAAAAAAATACGAAGTTTTAAAAGAAATTAAAGAAATAAAGAAAAAGAAATTTGATGCTCTAATGGAAGAACTAATATTAAATAGGAAAATTAAAGAAAAAAAATTAAAAATTTTAGAAAAGAAGCTTGAGAAGTTCAAAGATTAGTTTGTGATATCTATATACTCGTACATACGTCCTTCGTTTGGAAAAGTTCGTTTGGGTACAAATATACATCATGAAAAAAATTAAGATGATCATGTAACGGAAGCATGTGCCGCATCGCCCCTGAAATTTGAAATACGATTTACATGGGGAAAAAATTACTTTTTGTTTTTCAAATACTGGCGCTTAAATAACTGTTTTACCAAAAAACGTTAATAAAATCGTAATCTTGACTGAATTATCTTTCTAGCAAGGCATAAAAATCCAAAATCGTTTGGAAAATATTTAAATGGCAATTCGCCCAAACCATTGTAGGGTTAAAATGGCATAAATTAAGAAAATCGTAAAAAACTTAAATATTTTTTTCAAAAACTTACAATGTTATACTCTACTTTCATTTACTAAGGGCGAGTAACTTATCTCCAACATAACCATGGTTAAACCTTAACCACAGATATTTCCATATAAATTTGACATTCATAACTATGGTTAAGCACTAAACTCAGTTATGAAAAATGAATACTATTATCTAAATTATTGGCCAAAATTATACTTTTCTCTAAAATATTCAAATTTAAAACGCCGTCACTACTAAGTTAAAAGAGGGATATGTGTAATTTTTTGTAGAATTATTCTCTGAGGTGTATTAAAAAAATTCTATGCACTGACTACTTTTTTTTATATTTTGTTTAACAAAATTTTAAAAAATTCAAAATTAGTTTTGTAAATTTTCCAAAAAAAAATCCCATCTTTGGCCACACCTGGGACTAGGTTATCATAATCTAATAGATACAAAAAATTATATCTGAATATTTATAGGACTTAGTAAATGAAAGTATAGTATAACATTGCAAGTTTTTAAAAAAATATTTAAGTTTTTTACGATTTTCTTAATTTATGCCATTTTAACCCTACAATGGTTTGGGCGAATTGCCATTTAAATATTTTCCAAACGATTTTGGATTTTTATGCCTTGCTAGAAAGGTAATTCAGTCAAGATTACGATTTTATTAACGTTTTTTGGTAAAGCAGTTATTTAAGCGCCAGTATTTGAAAAACAAAAAGTAATTTTTTCCCCATGTAAATCGTATTTCAAATTTCAGGGGCGATGCGGCACATGCTTCCGTTACATGATCATCTTAATTTTTTTCATGATGTATATTTGTACCCAAACAAACTTTTCTAAGGAGGGGGGGGGGGCTTAAAGTCAATGTTGAAAAATAAGGTTCACTCTAATACACACTAATAGAAAATAGTCTGTAAAAAATTTAGTTGAAACTACTAAAAATTAGTTAAAAATGACGTTGCAGAAAAAACTGCTGATAGCAGGTTATTTCTGCTATATATTAATTAGCAAGATAGGTATTGCAAAAATAAAACTATTAAATATACAAAATTTTTGTTATATTTCAGCTAAATTTGTGTCAATAGAAAATAACCTGCTAAAATTCGTAAAAAATGTTCCTAAATAATTAGAGGCTAAAAATTCACAAAAAATTTTATCTTTTCTGTAATGTAATTTTTAACTAATTTTCAGTAGCTTTTTCTGTTATTTTTACAAGGTTTATTTCTATGAGTGTAGATTTATTTTATTTTTTTTAGATTTAAGAATATTTTTAAGCAATGAACCTGAAATGAAACAAATCTGTGAATTAAATAATAAGTTTTAGAAAAGTACACTCATAAAAATAAATCTGTGAATTAGCAGATTCTTTTTGCTCAATTTAGCAGATTTTTTTGTTAAATACTAGTAAAATAAGAACAACAAAAAATAATTACAGTTATATTTAATTCAACTTACTGTACTGTAAAAACTACAGAAATTTTGATAAATATTAGTAGACTAAAAATAGCAAAAACAAACTGTTATATCTACAAATTTTTTTTTATTTTTAATCTAAATTTAGTTTAATGCAAAAAGCAGTCTATCCTGCTAAAATCAGCAAATATATTTGCTAAAAAATAGTAAACTGCTGACTTCAAAAAGCTAGATTTTTATTTGTACTAAAAAAAACTTGAAAATCTTTTTATGATTTTTTAGCCTTCTATTTAGCAAAATTTTTTGCTGATTTTAGCAGGTTGAATTATAAATTATTTTCTATTAACACAAATTTAACTCAAATATAACTAAAATTCTGTAGTTTTAACAGATTTATTTTTTGCTGTTCCTATCTTACTAATATGTATCAAAACAGTTTTTTCTGCAAAGTTATTTTTAAGCAGTTTTAACTTAATTTTTTACAGACACTTTTTCTATTAGTGTATTCTAGGTTAAGCAACAAGTAAATGTAATTTACTTTTATTTTTAATAACTTACGCCTTTTTTTCTTTTTATGTTAAAATGAATGTGATTTAATTTTTTTTATAACTTAAGGATTTTTTTATTTTTAAAAATGTTAAAATGAATAATAAAATAAAAACAACTATGTGAATAAAATATATTTCAAGTTTATTCATTTAAACATTGCATAATTCTGTGTCTTATATCTGTGGCCAAAATATTATCTACATTTTCATTTAAGCTAACGACTGCAGTATTCCGGGGAACTGTTGAATCTTCTTCCCAATTAGCTTTATAATACCGACCAATATTGTATAACGCGCAACATGCATTTACAATAGAAACAGCCATATCGGGCTTATAGTGCAGGCCACGTTCAGAAGAAAGGCATCTAAATATAGACTTTAAAACACCGTTTGTTCGCTCAATCACATTCCGGGCTTTAGCATGAATTGTATTATATTTTCCTTCTGGCGATTGAGGTTCAGCTGAACGATAAGGAGTCATAAGTTGAGGTTCCAAAGGAAATCCTGCATCACCTAAATTCTTTAATAAATTTTATTGACTTTTTAAATTTTAAATGTAATACAACCTAGCAGCCATGTGTTTTGTCCGAAATCTGCAGCAACCTCTTGTTTTAATGGGCTGTTGTTCCATATGAAGGCATCATGAGTAGATCCAGGATGCCTGGCGTCAACATACCTTATTTGCATTTGGTAATCGCACATCTACAAAGAAGTCATCTTTATAAAAATAAATAACTATTAAACAACTTACCAACAAAACATTCAAACTAAAGTATCCTTTCCTGTTTATGTATAAGTGACGAATGTCTTCCTTCGGTTCCATGATATGTACATGTGTCCCATCTATACAACCAACAACTCCAGGAAACTTCGTCTTCGAATAAAAAAAGTTTTTATTTTTGGCTTTTTCTTCTTCTGACATTTTCGAAACTATCCACACTTTACAAAGCTTTTCTTCGATTAATTGGACGACTTCTTTTAAAACTACCGACAACGTAGGTTGAGCCATGCCCAGATTAAAGTCGTTGCCGTGAGATTTTTGGAAACTTCCCTCAGCAAAAAATCTTAAAGCTGCGCAAACTTTTAACAACGGAGGTATTGCTGTTACCCGATGACTTTGTTTAAAGTCATTATTTAAGGCTTCCACTAAATATACCACTGCATCTTTTGGAAGCCGAAAATAAGCTTTGAAACTAGAACAAGTAAAACTGTTAATTGAAAATTATTTTAAACATCAAAATTTACTCACAGTACAGGCGGTAATTCTAGAGGATTAGAGTTGTCCCGCAAGTGGCGTCTAATAGATGCCACGTTTAAGAACTCCTCATCGTCATCAAAAAATAGTTCCACTGAACTCAACATATTTAATTTGATTAAATTTTACAAAAATTGGCTTTTTTAATTTAGTTAATTTATTAACTTTTATTATTTTTTTACACAAATTGACTTTTATCTCTCTTTTTCTTATTTGTTTACATTTATTTTGAGTTGCTGATGTGTCAAAATAATATTATCGATAACTTTTTGGCAACTGGCAAAAGTTGCCATACCTAATTCCAATTTTCATTTCAGTTGCGTTGCCAGTTGACAACGCAACTACAGTTTGGTTGCTATCGATAATCGACCCATAATACATCGATGTTTTTCTCTCGAGGGGACCAATGTTCTGCTCTAAGGGCCATTGACCTCAAGTATCCCCACTAGATCTCAGTTGCTACGACCCTAATGTTCCACCCTAATGTCAGAAAATTAAAGCTCGCAAAAAATCATTAAGCTTTTGCTAAGGAAGTTTTTCGATAAATCCAGCAGAAATTTTTTTATTTTAATTTTTTTTTGTTGCCGAACGTAGGGTTCGCCTTTTTAATTTTTTTTTCATTGGATTTTTCCTTTATAGCAAAACACTGGTCTCGTCGAGGATAAAATGTTATATTGTTTTAGTATAGGAATAATTAGCTGAAAGCAAATAAAAATTTAATGTTTTGTCGGCGGTCTTGCCGGCGCCATCAAATAAGTTTTCAATGTTCTTCTTCGTAGGAAGCAATTTAATATTTCTTTCTATTAAATATAAAAGATTTTATTATGTTACTCCTTAATTTTTTTAATTTATTAAAATGTCTATTTATTAATTTCTTGTGACATAAACAGCTGTTTAATGTTGCCACTTTTTCTGCAAACTTTCCCCATTTTCTCCAAATATGGGAGAAAAATTAGATTTCAATTTGGATTTCGATGGGATTTCATTTCGTATGGAAAATCTCTTTGAAATCCAAAATTTTTATTGGATTTCCGTCGAAATTTATTGAAATCTACTTTTAACTCGATTTCGATCGTAATGTAAATTAGTTATTAGAAGGCCAAAATTCTTTAAAATGAGTTTTAGTAGAAGTCTGCGTAAGAACTTAACAACTCTATTTTTACCTAAACAATTTATAAAATTTAGTTTTTCGGACATTTCTTCTAAATATCTTCTAAAATATCAAACATGGATGTTTACATTCGTTTAGGATGATTTTTCGGCCTAAAAGAGTATTATGTTCAATTTTATTTCCCCTGTAGCCAATGTAAGATGTACTGCGGTATTTTTGTTTGCAGTATTCAATATTCAGTAAAGTGTCGAATACACTATTCGTGACATCGTGTCATTCGTGGCGCATTTACTCCTTATGAGGACATATTTCACTGCTCCCTACGTGTTATGAAAGAAGCGCATTTTACCTACCGAAAAGAGGCTAGTGCGACATCGCGAACAAAAATGATCTAATCTGGAAGAAAATAAATATGTTTTCCCAACCGAATTTGGTTCCAACCATGGCTGGTAACCGAAACGTATGCGGTTATCGTTATCGTGAACTGTATATCAGTTATATCGGTAACGGTATTTTAAGGGTAACGGTAGTCCGTTATGTCGATGTTTACAGAATTTTTTTTGTAAGAACCAAACTAAAGTAAAAACAAAACGAATTAATTGAGTTAATTTATGTGAAATACTCAATAACCAAGTGCAATGACCAAGAGCAGAGAATTAAAAATAACGGTATTTAAGGATAACGGTATTTCAGTTATTTTCGTAACGGCATTTTAAGGATAACGGTATTCCGTTTATTTCGGTAACGGTATTTCAGGGGTAACGATAGTCAGTTGAAAGGATTTTGAATCGATAACGGTATTTGAGCTGTATTTCCTGCCAACGCTGGTTCTAACGGAATTGTTCGGTTACTACAACCGATAGTTCGGATACAATAGGTACTCGCTTAAGGGCTAAAACCATAGTATTATATTATACTAGCCCCACTCATTAAAAAATTGAGAGCTTGTCCCTAAATCATGTAGTTGTAGTGGTATTAAGAACCATATGTACAAGTAAAATTACGAACACTGCTTCATTTTTTCAAATGACAGAAAATGAGTAAATCTACTATATTATACTATGACTAAAACCTCCAAGCAGAACTATAAATCAAATTAATTATAAAATATGAATAGAGAAAATAAATAATTAGTTAACTAATACACCATGGAAGATCATCATAAAACTCACAAAATACTTGAAGTGGAAGAAAAAATAAAGCACGTATAAAAGTTTTGCCATGCGGCAGCAATAATATGCATTAAAACAAAAAAGTAACGCATAATAAATATAGTGAATGTATTAAAAATCGTATTTATGTAACTAAGTTTACATTGGATAATTAAAGAAAAATTTATTGTAGGCAAAGTCTTGGGCATATTAAGCTAAATAAGGAATTTCTGCAGGTAAAAAAAAAATTTTTTTAAATGTATAGGAATTTTAAACAAATTTTAGTTTATACAAGTGTAAACGCAGCATTAGTTCATGTTATGCTGTATGCTTATGACAAAAAAAAGTTTGTAAAAATATATATAAAAACCTCAAATGAGACTCAATATGTGTGATGCACTAGGTATGTCGTAGATGTCAACAACTTTTGAATATTACACACTGTCGTTGATGTCATCATCATCTCATCATTAATTTATCATAATTAAATTGCTATAATGAGAACTTATTAAATTGTTAAATGATTTATGTCAAAAAAAAGATAAAAGTACAAGTTAAAAGTAAAATTATGAACATTTTTCAACCCTCGTATCTAGAGTGTTAAACAAAATGTGTATAATATTTTCAAAATTATATTTGTGTTTTTTATAGACCTCATTCATATATGGACAATTCCAAAAATAATTTTTACTTTTAGGGTTTGAAAAAATCGGTTTTTTTTAATGTCACATTAATGCCGTTTTATATTAATATTAACTAATATGTTAGAAGCACAAATCCGTTCGTGTAAACAACTTTAAGTGAAAGCCGTCAAAGATATGGAGGTGAAGAGTTAAAATTAAAAAACAAGGTTGGCAACCGATACCTTTATAATACGGTTATCCGTTTCAAAACCCTTTCAAATTGTTAAGCTTAATACCAATACCGAAACTCTAGGTTTTTTAAAATACCGGTATTCCAAACGTGTTTTCCTTAATACCGGTATCATAACGATATTCGAACGGTTTTTAACAAAATCTGTTTTTTACGTTTTTATCAACAAATGTATTTTTTTTCTTTAATACAAAATTGTAAATTAATTCAACTTTATCGTTTTTGTTACTAAAAAATGGTACCAATTTCTTATTTGGGTTGGCAACATTGTGTTTTTTTTTTTTTTACAAAAACACATAATTTATTTTGAAAACGAAAATTTTTAATAATACCGTTACATACCGGTATTGATGTTTCGGTACCGGTTATACTGATACGAATGAAATACCGATACCAATACCGAAACAAACAAAAAATCGATACCAATACCGTTATTAGTTTCGGTTGCCAACCTTGTTAAAAAGAAGTCCCATAAATCCACTTTATGCTATAAGCCAAAAATAAAACCATGTATGCAAGCTCTATTGGGATTTCTAAAGTTTAAAAATAAATATACCAGATATATTGTACGCGTATGGATAAGATCGCAGTTTAACTGTTTTTCTATCTTTTCCCAAAATAAAAAAAAAAAAAACAAAGTACACATTCTTTTATATGGTTATTTATATATTTTTGTTTAGCTCTAAATCGTTGGTAAACTTGTGTGTCTTATACTGTTGTATGTAAAAATAAAGTGTCAAATAAATAAGTGTCTAAGCTCAATATCAAACAAGAGTGTGTGTTATTTTGTTTGCAACGTTTTTAAAAGGTAAAAACGTACACTTGAAATAGTTTGTAGTTTAAACTAACTGAAAATGTAATTTAAAATAAATGAAAAATCACTTTAAAACTAGTCTAATAATTTTTCATTTAAATCAAAAGTACCTACTTTTTATTTATTTTTAAATGTTAATAAAAATAACTCCAAAATCCTTAAGGCAAACATACACGTTCAATATTCAATTGATCAATGTTTTTAAAATCAACCATTAGAACAAAGTAAATATTTAAAAATAAAATGTTCCGATTGGTTGATTTTTTAAAAATTTATCAATAATATTGAACGTGTATACCCTATTTTAAAAAATTAATGATTTTTCATTTATTTTGTTTTTTTTTTTAACTTTCAAAAAATTAACTACAATATTAATTTTTAAAGATCTAAATAATGGTGTTAAGTTGTCTCCGAAAAACTTTCATTAAATTACATAGTAAAATTTAGCGAGTACTGATCGGATCTGCACAAACTGAATATTGTTGAAAATTCTATAAAATTTCCTTAAATCTTTCATTATTTTTATTCACAAATGGTAGCGAGATTTAAAATGACAGCGGTTTAAATATGAGTAAATTTTTCTTTGTTTTTAGCGATTTTAAAATAAAGTTAACAACATTGAAATTTTAAAGCGAATGGTATTATGATATACTTACCACGATATAACAGACCAGTCAGGCTAATTTTTACATTATAGTATAAAGAATTTCCTATTAAAATTTCAGTGTTGTTAACTTTATTTTAAAATCGCTAAAAACAAAGAAAAATTTACTCATATTTAAACCGCTGTCATTTTAAATCTCGCCACCATTTGTGAATAGAGATAATGCAAGATTTAAGGAAATTTTATAGAATTTTCAACAATATTCAGCTTGTGCAGATCCGATCAGTACTCGCTAAATTTTACTGTATAATTTAAAGAAAGGTCGAAATCAATGATTTTTCATTCAAAGCCACGCCTATTTAGAACAGGTAGCAAAGTTAAAAAACAATCGCTACACTAAAAATTTCTACAATTTTCTGGACCGTCTTCCAGTATTTTGGGGACAATTTAATCATTATTTTGATCTTTAAAAATAAAAGCAACGGAGATAAAATCAGAAAAAACTTTAATTGATTCTATTGTATTGTCCGTCACTGTATTAGTAATATAGGAACAGCAAAACTAAAACTGTTAAATATACAGAATTTTATAATTATATTTGAGTTAAAATTTTGTTAATGGAAAATAGCAAATTTACCTGCTAAAATCAGCAAAAAATTTTGCTAAATAATTTCTAGCCCTTTCTTCTTTCAAATGTTAAAATATAGAAAAAGTGCTAAAAATCCGCCTTAAGCCAAAAAATTCGTATGGCCATTAAATTTTTAATGCAGCCAACTTGGCAAAACGAATGATGCAGAAGTTCTTATTTTTGGAGCCACTTTCACATGCAATTCTCAGAATTGAGTCCCACATCCATGAGCTGAAAAATGTTGTACTGTGTAACGATATGTCTTTTATGCGAGGAAACATTTATATGGAAAATACTGTACCTACTCTGTATTTCTAATGATAGCTGCACACGTAGTGACGCTTTGCGACATGCTATTTCCCAATTATATGAGTTTTTTTTTTGTCTACTTAAAATGTGGAAAAAAATCTACAAAATTCACCTGTTTTTTATTTAAGATGTCTGCTTTTATAAAAACATATACGTATATTTCATATAGGGAATGCATTATGTTTTTTTCTGACAATTTTTTTCATGGCAAGGGGTTCATTATTTGGCATTCCTTGGAAGTTTGTTTAAAAAGTATAAATGTTTATAGTAATTTATAAACGAATGTTTTTCGATCGATTTGAGATCCTATATATTCGTATATGTTCCCAATAAAGAACAAAATTGAAATAGAATAAAATTGCAAATAGAAAAAACTTTCAAAAAAGCTTCTCCCAAAAAGAATAATTTTGCTTTGATTGTGAATAATTCCTATTTTCATTCACAATGAGTTTTATTAGTTGTGAAAGGTGCCACCTTTTTAGTACTTGGGTGCTACCACATTTTTTTAAGGTTTTCATAATTTATTTTTCGACCGTTGTGTTCGCAAATACTAAAAAAAAATTAAAGGCAGCCATAGTATACTATAGTAGCCCCACTCATTAAAAAATTAAGAGCTTGTCCCTATTTCATGTAGTTGTAGTGGTATTAAGAACCATATGTACAAGTAAAATTACAAATACTATTTAATTTTTTCAAATCACAGAAAATGAGTAAAGCTACTACTATATTATACTATGGTGGCAGCACTGGCATCCAGGAGAGAAAATAAAGTAAGAGTTGCCTACTTTCGGCAAAGTTTACGTTTTTAAGATTTTTTATTGGGTAAAGAAGTTATTAATGTTTTGTTCAATAAAAACAAATAAAACCACTTAAAAATATATATTAACAAGTTCACATTTATGTTTATTAAAAACAAAAGCAAAAAGTATAATAATATTCAAAAACTAAATTGGGTATTTTCTGAGCAAGATATTGATAGTATTGGGAATTGCACATTGCAACTACAAGAAGTGCTAACTTGAATATTGGAAAAAAAAGTTGAAAATGTTATTGCTTTTTAGTGTTTTATTAGATTAAAAGTTAATAAAAGTGGCCGTATAGTATTCCAAAAATTAAATCTTTTTTTTTTTTCTTTCAATGTGAAGTTTTTTTTTGTTAAAAAAAATTGCATATAAAGCAGATATGAGATTTTTTATTTGTGCTTGTTCTTACTGGCAAAAAAGAACAATTTTCAGGAAAAATTATGAATTCTGGAGTGTTTTATAAAATTGGATTTTTTAGTATTAATTGTTGTAAAAATTTCAAAATGTTGTGTGGACGAAATAAAACGAAAATAAAAAGAATAAATTGTTCTGTTTGAAAATCCCAGAACACCAAAAATATTGTAAATGTTTAACTTTATAATTTTTTGTTTCAAAGTTAAAATGGGAACAGTGGGATTATATCTCTTTCTCATTAAATTATTTCCAGATTAAAGAAAGATGATACAATTTTTTACAAGTAAATTACAGAAAATAAAAATTGAAAGACTTCGCTAAGGCCAAACCTACAAAAAAAATTTGTTGTCCCAACCGAATTTGGTTCCAACAGAATCGTTCGGTTGCTGCAACCGAAAATTCGGTTGTTCATATATTCATATATTTTACGAATCTAGTTTTAATGAAATTTTTTCATTGCGTGTATGAAACTTTTAATAATAAAAATTAAATTTTTCACAACGTTTTATGAAAAATTCCATTAATTCAATGAAAAGTAGCAATGGACGAAACTTCATTGGTTTTATGCAAAAATTCATTAATTCAGTATGCACGACATACTGGTCGTCCAACCACTACTGATGGTGACAAAATAAAGGCGAAGGAAGCTCGACATATCGAATTCAACCGTTTACTTGCATGGAATTTTTCAACTTACCGGAAGATGACAAAAGGTCATCCAACAAAATGGTCAATATATCATTGATTAATGTTTCCCGACTAAAAAAGATGTTATATAATCATATATCACCATATATAAACCAATATATACGTCCATATCTAATTTGATCCGAATATTGGAATATATAATTATATCAAGCGATATAAGCATGTTATATCACCTGATACAATTTGATCCGAAAAATGGGTCTATCTAACTGCATCAAATTATATATAAATACATATAATTTGATGAAGATTTTCAAAGAAAATTTTAGTAAATATTATTGGGATCATTTATTTCATTCATATTAAATCCAATGCTTAATGTTTAGAACAATTTTTGCTAATAAACTTGGAAATAGGTGACAAAATAAAACATTACAAAAATTTCTCGGTACAACTTTTTCTAGGTTAGAGTTTTTATCTTTCTTTTATAAGAAAGATAACTGAATAACTGAATTAACTAATTAGAAATTTATTAATTCAGTTCGAGGCCAATTTCCTTATTATGAATTAATATAATAAGTACTTTAAAAAAAAAAAAAAAACTGCTATTTTTCTTCATCAGGATACTCTCCTGACAAATACTTCACAGAATTTTTGCTTTCAAAAAACCTCTACACTTTCAGGAATGATAAGACGATCGTTTCGGGGATTACGCCACCACTTTCTAAAGAAAACTGATGAAGGGGACCTGGAAAATCCCCGAAACGATCCTCTTTTCATTCCTGAAAGTGTAGAGGTTTTTTGAAAGCAAAAACTCTGTGAAGTATTTGTCAGGAGAGTATCCTGATGAAGAAAAAAAAACAGTTTTTGAAAAAAGTACTTATTATGTTAATTCATAATAAGGAAATAGTCCTCAAACTGAATTAATAAATTTCTAATTAATGAATTAAAAAGGTCGAAAAAAACAAGGTTAATTTTTTTAAATAAAAATTAAAAACCGACATGATAAAAAATTAACTTTCACAATTAATTTTTTTTAACGGAAAAATAAATGAATTTAAACTATATTTATTTCAACATATGTTTGTCTAATTTTTAAATTTAAAAGTAAAAATAATTATTTCGACCTTTAATTCCACAATGAAAAAAAAATTTTCCTTTATTTATTTCTTTAAAATAATTTTGAGTTTAATAAAGAGTATTTCGCTAACTATTTGGAAAATATATGTTAAATTCAATTATAAACATTTATTTATATGTCAAAGTGCAAAATTCAAAACCAGATCCACAATTTCGGAGTTTTTTTTTTTTAATTTTTATAGTGCAATTAAACTTTATAAAATTTTGTATAATTAGATATCATGTCAGATAAATTTATACATAAAATTATTACAATTTTATATTAACTTTGTTATATATTTTGATATAAGATTGTTTAGAGAAGCTTATACGCCATTATATATAATTATGTATAAACTATATTTGCAGATCTCTTAATATTTGCCTGGAGACCAAATCGCATATGATTATATATAACGTCATATCAAACATATTTATAAAACCAAAGTGTTAATATAAATGTATATGATCATATAAAGCCACATATATAAACATTTATAATTATATCAAATCATATAAGATTATATGAAAACTTTTTTAGTCGGGTTGTTGTTAATATAAATAAATTTGCTTTGTAAAATATGAAAAAAATTACGTTAATTATCGAACAACCCAACAGTTTAATAATACGTGTCTATTCCTACGAAAAGTCTGTATCTCTTAGTTGTGACTGTATTCCCCATGTATTTGTTGTTGCAAAGTAGTGTTGCCAAGTTGGGGGGTTTCCCCCTAGATTTAGAGGGTTTTCAACCGCTTAGGGGGATTTTAGGGGGTAAAAATTTGTTAGGGGGAAATTTGGGGGGTAAGAAAATCATTTTAGGGGCAGTTTTGCCTTAAAAACCAATTAAATTTTAGAGTTCGATGATTGGTTTTGCCAAATTGTGGATAGTTTTTCACATAAATTTTTATTTTGTTTTAGCCTACATATTTTTGAAGTTGAAAAATTTTAGACTGTGACTAGAAAAGCAAAGAAAAGCAGCTAAAATATAACGAAGTTTTTTATTTTAAAAACAAAAAATCAATTATTTGCATTTACTAAAATTAATTTGAAATAAAAACTTAGAAAATTGTTGAATTTTGGGAAAATTTATTTTAGGGGGATCTTTTTTAGTGGTAGAGCAAATTTGGGGGGTTTTTTGGACAACTTAGGGGGATTTGTAAAGAAAAACTTGGTAACACTGTTGCAAAGTCACAATAAATTGTATTTATTCAAATTTTTGTTTGAAAGCTTCAAAAAAATTAAGACCTGGTATCGACACAATCATAACATTGACAAATAAAATTTAAATTTTTGGAATTTTATTGTTGTTTTGTACGAAAAGTTATGACTCTCAGTCTTTAAAATAGTTTTATGACGGTCACAATGAGTCACAAGTAGGAATAGGCACCATAATCTTAATAAAAAAACACGGTTATAAAATTGATTTTATTTTTAAAATTGAATTACTGGTTCATCAGATTTTTTGAATTATGTGATGGACAAATTTTTTCCAACGCAGTCTTTAGGTTGCAAAAAAGCGTTCTTTTAGTTTTGAGCGCCCAAAGCGAAAAGACTTTCAAGTATCTTTATTTATTTTCAGTATAATAGAATAGCTGAACTTTACTCTTTGAAGTAACAAAAAATAGTTTTTACATATTAAAATATACTGTTGTCACATTATGATAATTTTTCGTAATTTTTACCTTTTATCTTTTACTAAATATCTCAATTAGTTTTCATAACAGAAAAGATGGCTGTGTTTATTTCATGATTTAAAAAACGTTGATGTGTTGTTGACTTTTGACAATTATAAAATACACAGTAAGTAAAAAATGTGTTCATTGTTTGAGCAATAATGCCAACAAAAATCGACAGTAACACAAAATGTCAAAAAAAATATGCAACGCTTTGTTTTTTTAAAACCACCTAAACAATGATGCCAACATTTTAGAAGGCCGACCACTCAAAAAGCACTAAAACCGTTACCGATATAAATGAAATATCGATGCCTTTAAAATACGGTTACCGAAAGAAATGAAATACCGTTAAAATGCCGTTACCGTTATTTTTAATTTTCTGCTTTGGTAATTTCACGTGGTTATCAGTATTTTTTGTATATTTTTCGTATATTTTTCGTTTGTTTTTTGTAAAAAAAAATTTCGGGATGCGTCCATTATCCTTAAAATACCCTTACCGAAATAACTGAAATACCGTTAACCTTAAAATACCGCTACCGAAATAATCAAAAAACCGTTATCCTTAAAATACCGTTACCGAAATAACTCAAAAACCGTTATCCTTAATATACCGATACCGAAGTAGATGAAATACCATTACCATTGAAAAAGTTTCATTAAAAATAGTATCATTAAAATGATGAAGTTTCTTCACAATATTTAAGAAATTTTTCATTCACTTTGTGAAAAAAATACTTCAAAAGTTTAGTGAAAAAAAAAACTTTTCCACGAAAATTATCAGTGTGTTATTTGGTAATGTTTTCGATAAAACATCTACAAAATAGCATTTTTCCCTCCACATTGAACAAAGTTTTACTTATTTTCGATACAAAATTCACACAAAACTATTTTTTTTTTTGTAAAATGTTTAAAAAAATGTTTACAGTGTACCTACACTCAGAGAATTTCTACAGCCAGAATTTGTTGGTTATTCAAATAGTATTTCAGTGAAATTATTTTAAATGAAACATTTGCGAAAAAGGAAGATAAACAAAAAAGTCTAAAAGTAGAATGCTTGTATGTGTCTGTTTTATCACTTCTGAAAGTAAAAAAACAATAACAGAAAGCTTAATAGGGAAGAAAACTATGAATTAGCTACACTACATTCAAGGCCTTACTTGGGTAAGATGTCTAAGCTGTTGAACTTTAGTATAGTTACGTTTGTAATGTAGGAATATGCACAGGTTCGATTCCTACAGCCGACGAGTTGTTGAAAAATTATCATATAGAGACAATCTGGCAATAAAATGTAAACAGTAATACAAATTAATGGAAAATCAATGATGAAGCCTGTCCATAGAAAAAGGCAAAAACTAGATCTAGTCTGCATTAAAGGAATTCAATATGCTAAAATCCCAAACAAATTTTACAAATTGTAAAAAATAATTCGTTGTAGGCATGTCCGGATTTCATTCTTGCCTAAGGAAATCGTCAGGGGCGACGTTTTTAGAATTTATGATTTGCAATTAATGTGTTTATAACTTTTAGAGAAAAAAGGTTTATTCTACTTCTTAACCTCATCAAACCTTCATTTGTAGAAGAAATGAAAATTTTAAATACATTCGTAAGTTATTAAAAAAAAAACAAACAACATACAATACTGAAAATTCGTAACATTAATTTTTTGCAGTCGTTTTGTTTTTATAAAAATAAACCAAATAAAATGTATGAAAGTAAATTTTGTTGGTTGTTTTGACTAATATGTGGTTCATTTTATTAACAGTCAAAAACAAAAGAAAATGTAAGTTGAATTTAATGAAATGTTAGTAGTCCTGTTTTCAAGTAAAATTTCGTTTGTTTTAAATTAAATTTGCAGCGGTATTTACGAACAAAATAATTTAAATTCATGCAATTTTTTTATTAATGCGCTTTTGGGAAAAATCGCTGATATGGCATCACTGCAAATATAAACTGAAATTCATTTATAGTCGCTATTGTTTTCATGTGTATTTTTTTTTGGGTGTATTATTTGTTTTTGTTGCTGCTGTTGTTCAATTTCTTCACACCAGCATAATAACGCTGAAAATATGTTCAAATAAAAAGAAAAGCGTCATACTAACTTCGTAACAATAGTAAACAAAATTTCACATACAACATCAAGTTATGACAAGAGTTTTGTTTATTTTATGCACACAATACGCAATTACACGTGTTTACAGTGGTACCAGACTTTTTTTTGTCAAAATTGCAAAAAATTTTAAAACTAGTTTTACATTCGTCAATAATTTTGTGGAAAATCGTCAAAAACAATCACCATCAATAAAATATCATAAAAACACTAGTCTAAACTAATTTTTTATTCAAAATTGTTTCATACAATCTGCAGCAACATTTAATTTTATCTGTTAGCCGCCTATACTACCGCTCTTAAGATATTTTAGAACTTGTGTAATTTCGAATATGGTTTAACTGAGCGGTTATTTTATTTTTTTACTAATTATATTATTAGGCGTGTTCGTTTACTTACTACTTTTACTAGAGCTGGAAAAATTCAATACAAAAAGTAAACAAAACTTTCCATTAGTAGTAAAAGTAGTAAGAATTTTGAGTAAACGAACACACTGATTATGATTATATATGTATATTCCTCCCACTGGAGCATAAGGCGCCCAGTGGGATTAGTAACAGATAAAACATCTTAATAAGGGTCTCGCAGTTGAAATTGTGATAAATAATTTATGTAGACTTTGAGCTCCTGATTTCGAATTCTGTTTCCAAAACTTTCTGACACGCCTAATTGTTTTGTAATTAGAAAAAAATTAAAAAAAGTGCATGTCTGCTTTTTTTTACATGATTTTCTCAAAAGTGTGATGTAAAGGAAGGATTCGGAAATTAGTGAGTCTTTATCTATAAAAATTTTATAGGAAATTCAGACTAAAGTTGTGCATAAGTGTACTACAGCTGGCCATACACTTGCAATATTATTATACAACTTCTCACTTTAGTTCTTTATTCTATTGTCATGTGCGGTAGTAGATTAAAGAACTAAAACGGGAAGTTGTGCAATAACACTGTGAGACAAATGGTAGGGATCAGTGATCGGGAAGGGTTCAAACTACCGGGGAAAGTTATATCGGTAAAAAAGAAGTTATACGTGTCCCGGCGTTTCGCTGGGTCACCCCTAGGAATCGAGATATATCGATTTGACCTTTGGTGGTCTTTTTTTTGACATAACTCGAGAACCACTAGTCCGATTTTGCTCAAACAATTTTAAAAAAATTAAAAATTATAATTCCTTTAATCTGTTCATATAACGTTTTTCTATATACTCAACAGTTTTGCCGGTAAAAATAAATGTATGAAGAAAAAAATATTTTTTGCCTAAAATATTAAAAAAAAGTAATAAACAAAAGGTTATTGATTTTTATGGTAGCGGTAACAAACATTTATTTTTACCGGCAAAACTGTTGAGTATATAGAAAAACGTTATATGAACAGATTAAAGGAATTGTAATTTTTAACTTGTTTTTGACCGATATAACATTTCCCGTTGGTTTCATCCCATCCCGATTTTGACTGTCGCATAGTGTAATATTTCAAGCTTAGGAATCAAGAACAAGTATGTTGTACTTATTACAGAAACATTAAAGTACCAGTACCAAATCTTATAATATAAGATTACTACATATTATGTAGTATTTTGTAATCATTCTAAGTACTGGGAACGTATTTACTACTAAACATACACTCACAACAACTTTACCATAAAAGTTCAATAGTTATTTAAAAAGTAAATCGGTAAAGTTGTTTCAATTGAATAAGCTGTTGCAAAGAAATATATTTTTTAATTTTTTCTGTCAGTCATTCAATAAACAAAATACACAAAATACGTACTTTCGGTATAAGTTAAAATATTCAATCCAAATTTTCCGATAAAATTAATCAGTTATAATAATATTATATAATATTTTTTTTTTTTTTTTATTTATTCTATCATCATAACAATTTAAAATAAATAGTTTTTAATATTTACATTGTTTGAGATATTACTAAAAATAGTATTGCAGCAATAAAACATAAGTATATATAATAAGAGAAGCATAGAAAAAGATTTTTATTATACAAGTTAAGGAAAAAAAAAAGATAGGAAAAACCTCATAAAAGTTTCAAGAAATTCTTATATTAACTCTTCTATCATCTTCAATACTGAAGTTGCAGAAAAATTAACTCTACAAATTTCTTAATATATCATAATTTGAAGATCTGTTTCTATCTTCGAATCTTTATGTCAATTTATTAATTACTATGTTAAACATGTCCTCCTTGGAGTTTTTATGTAAAAGTGCGGTTGAGTAACGTCTCGGTAAGTTGAATATAATTTTCAGGTTTTTGTTTTGAATCACCTGCAGTTTTTTGACGTGTGTTTTAGCTATTTTCCCGGACCAAACTTGACATCCATAAGTCATAATTGGACGTATGCACATTTTGTAGAGTAGCATCTTATTTTTACAATTAAGTGTAGATTTACGATTAAGAAGAGGAAAGAGCGCTCTTCCACATCTTATTGCCTTGCGAGATGTTTGGAGAATATGATGTTTAAATGTCAAGGTTTTGTCTAATATTATTCCGAGGTATTTTATAGAGTCCACGAGGGGAATTTCTGTACCTTCAATTACAAGTGGGATGCTCGGAATTCTCTTAGGCGACTTATTAAAAGGGAAAATAATTGCTTGCGTTTTTGCTTCATTAATTTTTATTTTCCATTTTACAAAAAACTTTTGAGCATGTATAAGAGCTCTTTTCATATTTTTTACTATAGCATTTGATACTTTTCCTTTGGTAATTATAGCAGTATCATCTGCGTATAGTGCTGCACTCTGATCTTTAAGTATTTTAAAATCAGATGTATATATGGAATAAAGGGTTGGAGAAAGAACTGATCATTGGGGGACTCCTGCAAGTATATTTCGCTGAGTAGAATATTCATTACCAATATTTACAACAAATGACCTCTCATGTAAAAAACTTTTTATTATTTTTTGTATATAGATGGGATAGTTAACCCTCTAACCGGCAAGCCCGCCTCCAGGCGGGGTATATTAAATTGACCAAAAATGCGCCAAAGGGATATTTTATAATAAGAAATTATACTTTTTCAACAGAAAACAAAATTTATAAAATTGTTTGTAAAGAATTTTTTTGTATACAATGCACGGTTTGGAAGCGAGAAAGTGTCAAAGATAAAATTTCGTAAAATTTCAAAAATTAAATATTTTAAAATAACCAAAAGTTTCAAAAATCTTAAAAACATATTTAAATTGACTAAAACAATTGATAGTGACCACGAAGTGAGATTGGAGCTTAAGCTATTCAAAAAGTTCCTTACTTTGGTCCAAGGACGCACAGGATTCCATAAGGACACCTTTAAAGGACATCGCCTTAACTTCAAAGCGAATGGACGGATTTTTTTGAAATTTGGTAAAAAGAATATATTTGGTACAGGTAGCAAAGCTTATAAGTTTGAATAATATATATTAAAGTTTTGGTGCATTTTCGCTCAAATTCGCATTTTTCAAAAAACGAAAATCGCTACATCCTCTTAAGTAACAGCACAAAAAATTTAATTTTTTTATTGAAATTATATCTTGGTAAGAGAAATAATTTGTGCCTAAGCCTAGTAATTTTTATGCGCTAGTTTTCGAGATTCACCAATAAACTGTTTTGGCCCGTATCGCCTAAAGTAGGCAACGAAAAAAATTTTGTAGAAGAACTTATTGTTTATTTTTCGTGAGGAACACATGGTATAAATTTCATTGCAAAAAAGCTTAGGCCGGTTAGAGGGTTAAACATATGGAGCTTATAAATGATACCATTGTGCCAAATGGAGTCAAAAGCTTTTTCAATATCTAAAAACACTATTCCAGTGCTTTTTCGATCCTTTTTATTTTTTGTTATAAAATTAACGATTCTTTTCACTTGGTGCACTGTTGAATGGTCCTTCCTGAAGCCAAACTGTTCTTTTTGTAAAATATTATTATTATCTGTAAACTCGTTGACTCTTTTTAATATGATTTTTTCGAATACTTTATCGAGGCAGTTTAACAAACTTATTGGCCGATAGCTCTTTGGTGATATTATATAATATTATATTATAATATTATATTATAATTAATTTTAAAATAAACGAGAAATCTATTATTTTACCGATTTTGTCAGTTAGTTAATTAACAATTAAAAATAAACGACAAAATTCAATTGTTTTAAACGAAAAGTGAGTAGTCCTTTTTTTTAACTTATTTTCAATTGTTTTAATGTACATATTCGGTTGATTTTAAGGAAAAAATATTGTGAGTGTATAATTTAAATGCCATATGCATAATCACTTTTTAAATTTATTTCACACATCGGCTGAAAAGTCATGATGACACATAACTGGCGCCACTAATGAAAAATCCATATGATTTTTTGGAACTACCAACCTTCAGATGACACCTTTCAAAAATTAATGGCAATTCGTTCATTAGTGAACAAGTTACAGCTGTTTTAGTGACGCTACTTTTGCGATTTTGGAAACAATGGATTGGAAAGCAATTTCGTGTGTTGATTTATCATTGCTTTTTAATGGGAAAAAACACCATTCAAATCAAAGCTTGGCTTGATAAGTATTATTCGGAATCTGCTTCATGGAGACAAATGGTAGAAAAGTGGTTTGCTGACTTTAAACGCAACGCTCTGGTCGCCCAAAAGATATCTACATAAATTTTTCAGCCAACCAGCGTTATTTAACATTAAATAACACGGGTCAGTTTGACACCGTGCTCTCAAACAGGTTAATTTTGATTTTTTTTTTTTAGAAAATGCTTAATTAAAGGTTTTTATATCGATTTTCATGTCAAATGTCACTTTTTTACATTTAAAAAATTTGGGGTCATTTCGACCCCATGTGCCTGTAAGGGTTAATTTCTAACTTTTTATTACTATTTATAAAATTTGGTGTTAACAGAGTTATTTGGACAACTTTCACCAAATTCCGCAAGAAGCAACACATTGTTTTGATATACTTTCACACTCATACAAATAAGTCCGTAAAAATAGCAGAAAAAGTTACTAAAAATTAGTTTAAAATGATGCTGCAGAAAAAACTGCTAATATTAGCAGAATCAGTTTGCTAAATATTAATAAAATGAAAACAGCAAAAAAAACTGTTCAATTTACAGAATTTTAGTAATATTTGAGCTAAATTGTTGTTAATTGCAAATAACAATTTAACCTGCTAAAATTAGCAAAAAAAATTGCTGAATAGTAGTTTAATAAAAATAGCAAAAAAAAACTGTTAAATTTACAGAATTTTAGTAATATTTGAGCTAAATTTTTATTAATTGCAAATAACAATTTAACTTGCTGAAATCAGCGAAAAAATTGCTAAATAATAGTAGAATGAAAATATCAACAAAACTTTTGGCAGATTACAAGTGGACTGGAAAAAGGTAAAAAAGGAGCAAATGAAATGAAAATTAATAAATAAAAAATAAATGTGTATTTAAAAACATACTTGGGACCAGTTTATTGAATGTGTCAATTAATTGAAATTTTTTCAATTGGCATTGTTCAATGCCTAAATGCCCATATATAATTGATGAAAGAAGTATTTGTTTTCATGTTTTAATAAAAGAATAAATTAAGAAAAAAAATTAAAAATTCGCGTATTTCTTATATTTTTTTATATTACTTACAATGCTTTTTCTTCAATTATGTGTACATTTCATTACCATTGTTTTCATCGATGCAAATTGAAAAATTTCATTGGGATTGAATGGTGATGAAATTTGTTGGCATTGACATTGAGATAAAGTAATGTCAATTATATTTAAATGCCAATGAAAATTTCCCAAGAATGATTTTTTGTAAAAGTGGTAATATTTATAGACAATAATAGCTGTGTTTGTGCGGCAAGCTATCAACGTTGGCTTATGTCACTCCGATACAATTTTGACATTTAGTAACGTTAAGAGTTAACACTAAACGTTGGCAAGTGTCAAATTTATATGAGAATGACATAAGCCACCGTTGATAGCTTGCCGCACAAACACAGCTAATATGTTAACCATAACCCAGTCAGACATCGCCAGTGGTACAAAAAATCAAGCACTGGGTAGCCACGGTGTTAAAAATAAATGACTGGCAGAACACTCATTTTGGACGCTTTGCCAGCGTTTGCAAAAAGCGTTTTGCCAGTATTTGTTTTACAAAAATTTCGGAGGTTTATAAAAAAAACCACTGCCATAGAATTGGCTTAGAGGGTTATGCCAGGGTTTGCAACCAGTGGTTATCCAGTGCTACCTAGCAAATGCACCAGTGGTATAAAAACCAATTCACTGGTAGACCAATGATTTTATACAAATTCTGACGCTTTGTTAAAAAAGGTTTGTAGTCAGAAGGTTCCGAGTTCAAATCCGGTTGCAAGCAAAAATTTTTTTTTTTGTTTTTTTTTTAAGTTAAAATTTTTTTTGTTTTATAAAATCAATTTTTTGTTTGTGGGAAAGCTCCTTCAAGACCAACTTTTCTTTTGCCCTCCCAACGCTGACATATTAGTTACAAAAACTGGTTTGCCAGTACTAGCCTTTTGGCACAGCCAGTAGTTGTCCAGCTATTATCACTCATTTATGTGTTTAGCCATCAAATATTATATGTCTCGTTAGCTCAGTGAGTAGAGCAATCGTCTGGCAATCTGACGCCCTGGGTTCAAATCACGGCAGTACCAAAAAAATACATATGAACTTTTTTTAAATTTTATTTTGAAAAATATATTTCCAGACCAGCTATTTATTAGTTTTGCCACTGTTTTGCCAACGTTCAAAAATTTTGTTCCTCCAGTGCTTTTCCGGCGCTTTTTAAACAGTCGGTCCGTTTGTCTAATGATGTTATCATTTTGGGAATGGGAAAGCACTTTTTTCCAGTACTTTTACCACCTGTTAAAGTGCTTTACCACCGCTTTCCCGTTTGTATTTTTCTGATTGGGAAAATGTATTTCAGAGACCCTTCTTTTATTTGAGTTTCCATTTTCACTTCTAAAGCTCCACCCACAGGAAAGAAGGTGTGGCCGATTAAAAATATCGTATTCTTTAAATAAGCTTAAAAAGTACAATATTGGGGGAAAAAAATTAGGGTCATCCCCGTAAACTCCACTTGCTCCCCAGAGATACTTTTGATCACAATTTTCATATTAAAATGGTTCGTCCACAATAAACCTTGATCTTTGAAAATTAATGTATTACGATAAATAGAAACTTTTCTCATAAATTTTAATAATTTAGATATTTTATGAGTAGGACAAATTCTCAACCATTTCAATTTAGCTTTATTTAAAAACTTTTTGCATTATTTTTGGCGAGTTAAAAATATGCAGTAATTTTTATGAGTCATTTAACATTCTGTTTATAAGCGCTCCAAAATTGGTCGTTTAGTTTACAAAAAATTTGTAAAATTAGCAAATCTTCTGTTAAAAATTAGTAACTAAAATTCAGCAAAATACTGTAAAGTTAGCAAATTTATTGTTAAAAATTAGTAACTAAATTCAGCAAAAAAAAAATAGCAAAAAAATTTGTAAGTTAGTAATGTGGAGGTAGCAAAAAAATTAACTAAAAATTAAATTTTAACTAAAAATTAGTTAAAAATTTGTTAGGTTGAAGTACTAACAGTTTTACTAATTTTTCTACAAACTTTTTTCTATGAGTGCAGGAAAAATCGAAAATTTTCAAAAATTTCACCTTTGACCTTGGTAAAGGAGTTTTACAAAAATTTCGGAAAACAATCTCTTATATCAGAATTAAAAGAAATCGGAAGTGATTTTGTTACAGCTAGCTAAAAACACAAAAATTAATACTATTATCTAAATTATTGGCCAAAATCACACTTTTCTCTAGAATTTTCAAATTTAAAACGCCGTCACTGTTAAGTTAAAAGAGGGATATGTGCAATTTAATTTGTGAATTATTCTCTAAGGTGTATTTAATAAACCTCTATGCGCTCACCATTTTTTTATATTTTTTTGAACAAAACTTTAAAAAAACTCAAAACTAGAGTTTTTCAAATTTATAATAAAAAAAATCCCATTTTTGGCCATACCTGGGACTAGGTTATCATAACCCAAGAGAGACAAATATTTATATATGAATATTTGAGGATCTTAGAAATGAAACTAGAGTATAACATTCCCAGGAAAATTTTCTGTTCCAAAGAATCGGTTGAAGAATATCTACTTTTCATTCCCAACCCCTTCTACTGTCGATTCTAACACCGATTATTTTTGTTTGAAATTGTCCCAAAAGCAACCACTTCTACAGCTCCAAAGTAGAACCGGTTGCCCTGGTTCCGGAACAAGTTCCATGGAATTGTATGCAGTGGAACCAGTTGTATAATAGGTGTGGTTGGCTACCGATTGTAAAAAATTTTCCTGGGTTGTAAATTTTTTAAAAAAATATTTTATTTTTTTCACGATTTTCATAATTTATCTATTGTAGGGTTAACAATGGTATGAGGAGATCGCAATTACTTAATTATTTTCCAACCGATTTTTGATTATGATTCTATTTACATTTTCCAAAAATACAGTTATTTGAGAGCTAGCATTTTCAAAAAAAAGCCAAAAAAGTGATTTTTTCGTCTTGTAAATCGTATTTCAAACTTCAGGGCCGATGCGGCATTATACGGTCATCTGGATTTTTTGCAATGGTGTATTTTTATACCCAAAGGCACATTTTTCGGGGAGGGGAAACGGGTCACAGGTCGCCATTCTTTTTCGTCCATATAACGAAGGTTTACCCTAATGAGCATTTGTCCACGAGAAAGCTGTTTTCGAAATGGGTGCCGTGTTTGCTCACAGTGCACCAAAAACAACAACGTGAGAGCTGTTTGAAGCTATTTCGGTGAGATAAAAAGGACTTTTTACGTCGGTATGTAACAATGGACGAAACTTGGATCTGCCACTTCACTCCAGAGTCGAATTGGCAGTCAGCTGAGTGGACAGCAATTGGCGAGCCTCGCCAGAAGAAACCAAAGTCGCAACAGTCAGCTGGTGAAGTTATGGCATCAGTTTTTTGGGAAGCGGCTGGAATTTGTATACTGATTACCTTGAAAAAGACCAGACCATCAATAGCTAAAACGGCCCATATGAAGAAGAAAAAAGTGCTCTTTCACCAAGACAATGCGCCGTGTCACAAATCGTTGACTTACATGGCCAAATTGCACGAATTACACTTCCAATTGCTTCCGCACCCAGATTTGGCTCCTAGCGATTTTTTACCTGTTTTGAGACATCAAAAAGGATTTGGTTCGAATATAAAAGGATTTGGTTCGAATGAAGAGATGATTGCCGAAACAGAGGCCTATTTTGAGGCCTAAGATAATTCATTCTATAAAAAAGGTATGAAAATGTTAGAAAGACGTTGGAGTAATTATATCGCTCTTGAAGGAGACTATGTTGATGAATAAAATCGAATTTTGCCAAAAAAAAAAAAAAAAATTATTTTATTGTTATAAATTGTTTATAAAACAAATTTTTCATACAAAATTCCTTTTATAAACGTGTTATGAGGTTTCCAAATTATTATGCATAAGCACATAGAAGTATAATACGACCTTCAGAAGTACTTTCTAAGTACTAATGGTACTTGTTAAGTATCGTGGTGCTTACCAAATATATTTCTACTGTACTTCTGTTGCATCATTTGAAATTCAGAAAATATCAATTTTACTTTAGAAAATAACAATTGATATCCATAAAAACACCAATGTAATTACGAAAATATCAATTGCAATTTAGAAAATATCAATTGAAATTTAGAAAATATTAATTGAAATTTAGAAAATATCAGAAGTCGAAATTTTAAAATATCAAAAAACATTAATTAAAATTCAGAAATCATGAATTGAAACCCATGTTACGTTTACTAAATTTTAAATGATGTTTTCTAAATTTTAACAAATGATATCTAAATTTCAATTGATATTTTTCTGAATTTCAATTGCAAGTTCTTAATTTCAATTGCAAATTCTTAATTTGAAATGCAAATTCTGAATATCAGTTAATATTTTCTGAATTGAAAATAAAAAAATCTGAATTTCAATTGATATTTTCTTAATTTCAAATGTATGTTTTCTGAATTACAAATGGAAATTTTAAACTTCAATTTATATTTTCTGAATTACAAATTAGTGATTAGGGTTTTCAATATCGATTTCGATAGTACCGAAATTATTGAAATTCGAAAATTTTTGTAAATTCGAAATGCTGATTTTAGAATTATACAGATTTCGGTATTGCATACACTTTTTTCTTTACTATTTTTATATTTAATCTCCTTTTTTGTGAGCAATTTAAGTATATCTGACAATAAGTTTGTTTTTATGTTTTCGATTTCCTACAAATTTTATATTTTAACCCTTCTGCTGCGTAAGACGTATATATACGTTTTTTCGTAACTCTATCCTGTTGCGTAAGACGTATATATACGTCCAGCTCAAATAAGTGCTATAATTCGGTATGAAAAATTTAATTTTTTTAAAAAAGCGAATGAATCAAATACTTTGGGCAGCTTTCTAAATGTTAACTAAAAATCTGTGAAATAAGTGGCTGAATTTAACATTTATTAGCATTTTCGTCAAATCCCTATTCTGTTGCGTAAGACGTATATATACGTCCAAATTGCAACCGTACTTATGGCTGCCAAATTTATTTTTTTTTAAACAAAATGAATGAGTCTAATTTATTTAGCTATTTTTCATATTTATGCAACAAATTTATTATTTGAGAAGCAGCGATCAAGATTTATCAGCATTTTTGTCAAATCCCTATTCTGTTGCGTAAGACGTATATATACGTTTTTTCGTAACTCTATTCTGTTGTGTAAGACGAATATATACGTCCAGCTCAAAAAAGTGCTATAATTCGGTATGAAAAATTTAATTTTTTAAAAAAAGCGAATGAATCAAATACTTTGGGCAGCTTTCTAAATGTTAACTAAAAATCTGTGGAATAAGTGGCTGAATTTAGCATTTATTAGCATTTTCGTCAAATCCCTATTCTGTTGCGTAAGACGTAAATATACGCCTAAATTGCAACCGTAATTTTGACTGCCAAAAATATTTTTTTTAAACAAAATGAATTTAGCTATTTTCTAAGGATTTGATAAAAATGATAATAAGATTTACGTAAGACGTATTTATGTATATATAAAACTGCCAACCCATATTGTCTTATCGGAAAACACTTTCCAAATTATATATCAAAGACGGGTGAGAAAAAAATCCTGCACGAAAATGTTGTATATGCTCCAAGTTGTCCAAAAAACCCCCCAATTTTCCCAAAATTCAGCAATTTTCTAAATTTTTATTTCAAATTAATTTTAGTAAATGAAAATAATTGATTTTTGTTTTAAAAATAAAAAACTTCGTTATATTTTAGCTGGTTTTCTTTGCTTTCCTAGTCACAGTCTAAAATTTTTCAACTTCAAAAATATGTAGGCTAAGAGAAAATAAAAATTTATGTAAAAAACTATCAACAATTTGGCAAAACCAATCATCGAACTCTAAAATTTAATTGGTTTTTAAGGCAAAACTGCCCCTAAAATGATTTTCTTACCCCCCAAAATTTCCCCCTAACAAATTTATACCCCCTAAAATCCCCCTAAGCGGTTGAAAACCCCCTAAATCTAGTGGGAAAACCCCCAACTTGGCAACACTGATATGCTCCAAAAAAAAAAAAAAATCTTCGAAAAGAGACTTGGTTTTGGTGCTCAAAATGTGAGGTTCCTCTCTGCGTTGTGACTTGTTTCGAGGAATATCACAAAAAATAATGGATTTGGTTAACTATTTTCAATAAGCTTTTAATTTTTGATATGAAAATATTAGATATTATCGAATACTTTAGTTAGTAATTATCATCAGAAAAATAAGAATTAGTTATCTTTATATAATTACAAAGTTAATAAATTAATTGTTTACAACATTAGTAAATTAAAATTCAATAAAATGTGTTTAATTCAAAAAAGTTCATTATTTTTTCTAATTTTTTGTTAAAACACATTTCTGTGCTTCCCACATTGCGTAAGACGTATATATACGTCTTTGCTGTTTTTTGTCGACGCAACACACGAAGATCTTTTTAACTTTGTCAACACAGTGAATGGTTAAAGGTGCAAGCATTTTTAAAACAAAACCAAACCATTTGGAGGTTTCACTACACTAATATTTTGCATTCACCTGGCAAAGTATTCATCCACGCCCTGCCCCATGACCCTCATTATGTTGCATAGTGTAATATCTTTCATCTAATAAATCCATTCAAACTCAGTTAAACATTTTTAATTTATAAAAAATTCAAAAAACAAAAAAATCATAATTAGAATCCAAATCTTGCAAATACATACAATTTTTTGTTAAGCAATATTTATCAATACATTTTCAATTTCCCTCACAACCTGGTTGGTTGCTTCATTTGTACCAAAATTGTAAGAATATTCTTTAGCAATACAGTCGTACCACGAGTATATACTTAATAAAAAAAACTTTTTTTTTCCAAAAACAACGTTTTAAACAAAAAAAAAAATTTTTAAGAAAAAATGTTTTTCTTAAGCAAAGAACATTATTAAGAAAAACCATAACCTCTAAATTCTTTTTGCTCCTCCACGATTTACGCTTTACCAAATAAGAGCGGAAATCGAGGTTTCATTGTACTTTGTGGTTTGTACATTTACACCGAGAAATACAAAAAAGTACTTGAAATATTAAAATAACAACAGACATTAAAGCCATCAAAACCAAACCAACCAAACTAAATATTTAGCCATTCAAATAACCAATACAAAACCATAGTACCCGAACTACATAAAAAATAACCAAAAACAAAATCAGAAGCAGGAAAATACATTTTTGTACAGACCGCGCGCTAAACCATTTACTGAACAGCATATTTTCAAAAAATAAAAACATTTTTTTCAATATTTGCACAAAAGAAATAAGTAAGATAACAAAAGCAACAAAAAAAAAATAAATTTTCCATTTCGATTCATTTTTTATACTAGTATTTTTTTGTTTACTTTTAAAAATGTCTGCTGTTGCTGCTTCTGATGTTACTATTCCATTAATTCGCGTAGTTTACTCCAACGCCATTTAACATTTTTATGAAAATTATTCTGTTATTTGGTTTTCATTTTGTTAATATTAATGTTTGAATATTTGGTAAAATAGAATAGCAATATAATATTCAACAACAACAACAGTAGCAGTAGTAAGTAGTAAGAAGAGGCAAACAACTTTATTTGATTTTTGGAGGATGCTCCGTGTTGGATTCCAAGGTTATTTTGTCATAATATTGTTTTTGTACCGGTGGCTTTTGTGTTTTCATTTGACTAAATTGAAAAATGATAATTAAAATATTATACTAAAAGATGTTATCGCAATCTGGCTTTAAAGGAAGGTCTTTTGAGAAGGATACGTTCCTCCACTGATTGATTTTCCGATCTAGAACGTATATCCTGTTGCAAATAGGTTATATTACTCAGAGAGAAGGACTCCCTTTTAGACCATATGGGGAAAAAAATTCACTGTGGCTTTTTCTTAAAGAAAAATTAAGATTCATAAATTCGCAGTTTTTTTTAATAGAAAATTTTTGGATCCTTGCAGGGAAGGTTTGCGGGATGTTTTCCAACGATTTTGCTGAAATTTGGGTATGTTGTAGAGGAGACAAAACTAATGATTACTTCCCAGCAACATCTTTCATTATCAAATAAGTGATTATATAATTAAACTAAAATTTGTTACTGCTTATTAGGGTGGGTCGATTTAGCAATCGATATTGCGTACTCGATTTTTCGAAAGCTTTTAGCATGGGGAAAAAAAAGTTCCTCTACGACATATCAAAAAAATCATTTTCGAGGCTCCCAAATTTTAATTTTTTGCAATTTTCTAATAAGTGCTAGATTAGCGCCATCTTAAGGTGGCTTTTTGAAACAAAGAAAAATTAAGATTCATAAATTCGCAGTTTTTTTTAATAGAAAATTTTTGGATCCTTGCAGGGAAGGTTTGCGGGATGTTTTCCAACGATTTTGCTGAAATTTGGGTATGTTGTAGAGGAGACAAAACTAATGATTACTTCCCAGCAACATCTTTCATTATCAAATAAGTGATTATATAATTAAACTAAAATTTGTTACTGCTTATTAGGGTGGGTCGATTTAGCAATCGATATTGCGTACTCGATTTTTCGAAAGCTTTTAGCATGGGGAAAAAAAAGTTCCTCTACGACATATCAAAAAAATCATTTTCGAGGCTCCCAAATTTTAATTTTTTGCAATTTTCTAATAAGTGCTAGATTAGCGCCATCTTAAGGTGGCTTTTTGAAACAACTAATAAAGTTGTAAACAATATAAGTAAAATTATTTTCTGCTTGATGATGAAATGATGATAATGATGAGAAATGATGATAATGATGTTGATGACAAGGAGAAAATAATTTTACTTATATACTTTTACCTCTAGTTGCCACATTTTTTATCCGATTTTCATAAGTAATACCTTTCTGGAAATGTTGTAATGTTATATTGTTTACAACTTTATTAGTTGTTTCAAAAAGCCACCTCAAGATGGCGCTAATCTAGATTTATTAGAAAATTGCAAAAAATTCAAATTTGGGAGCCTCGAAAATGATTTTTTTGATATGTCGTAGTGGAACTTTTTTTCATCCATGCTAAAAACTTTACAAAAATCGAGTACGCAATATCAAAAAATTTTTATCCATACAATTTGACCCGCCCTACTGCTTATAATTCGGCGTTAGTAATGCACTCAAAATAATACGTCTGTTGGCTGGACAGAAAAATTTGTTACTTTAACAAAATTTATTCCTGTTTTTTGGCTTAAATTAAATTGGTTTTTTTTTTTTTAGTTTGTTTTTATCGGGATATACATTAATTGCATTAAAGAAGTTAAATGTGCTAAAATCCCAAACGTATTTTACACATACGTCTTTTTATTCCTGAAAGTGTAGAGGTTTTTGAAAGCAAAAACTCTGTGAAGTATTTGTCAGGAGAGTATCCTGATGAAGAAAAATAGCAGTTTTTGGAAAAAGGTGTTTATTATGTTAATTCATAGTAAGGAAATTGGCCTCGAACCAAATTAATAAATTTCTAATTAATCAATTAAAAAGGTCGAAAAAACAATTTTTATTTTTAAATAAAAATTAAAAACCAACCTAATTTTTTTCTTTTTTATATTTAAGTTGCTAACCTGTAAGCATAATACTGCATCCATAGACTGAAATAAAAATAAATAAATTTTAGAAGCACAAAAAAAAACTTTGTTGTTTACACTATTTTGTTCAATGACTAAGTGAGAGTAAATGACAGATGTTTACCCTCCATATAAGTTATTCAAGACACAAACCATATGTAAAAGATACGCCATCTATTGTGAATACCGCATTTTTAAGTTATACACCCAATAAGAGTGTACTAACAATAAATTTATCATCTTTTATCTATATATTTTAAAGTGAGTCGCTTTTTTTATAAAAATTATGAAATTCGATGACAATTTTTTATGATGGTGTCTGTGGCCGAAAGGTTTTTAATAATGACCGCCTCATTTTTTTGCTTGTCACATTAATTGTGGTTTTAAGTTAAAATAATAAAAAAAAAATTTGTACTTACTACAGTAATATTGTATTAAATTATTTTGAAACTTACCTGAAATAGAGAAAGGAAAATATTTAGTTTTTTCTTTTAATGAGAGTTTTGAATACAAATAAAAGTAAAGTTCTAAGATTTTGCAAGGTTTAAAATATTAATTAAAATTCTAAGCATCAATTTTATAGTCACAACTTAGAAAGAATTTTTTATAAAAAGTCTAAAGCCGAGCACACACGGTCAATATAATTTATTTAAATTTTATTGATCTTTTCACACACACTTTCAATGTTATTAAAAAAATATGAGTAAAAATTAAATTGATAAATATTTTCCATCCTATGAAAACTTGCAAAATTTTGCAGATTTTAAAATAAAGCCACGTTTAAAGTGATTACGTTTTTATTTTGCACTAATTTAAATGCTTTTTTAATTTTATTTGTTTATTTTTTAACAACAAAAAACAAATTTAAAAAAAACTATTGGCGTTTTATTTTCCGTAAAAAAATGTTGCCTTGTTAAAAGGCAACATTTTAAAAATGTTGCCCTCACCCCATTAAAATGTTACATTTTTTCAATCAGAATAGAACACAATAAAATCACTGTTGCATTTTTCTAAACATATGTATGTGTATTGTATACTCGTATGCAATATTGTTTACGGGAACTATTACTAATTGTAGCCTAGTGGTTGTGATGCCTGCCTTTGACATGGGCTGGACGGGTTCAAATTCCAGACAAAGTAAAAAATAAATTTTTTTATGTATTTTCTTTTTTCAATTAAATTTTTTTTTTTTTTCATATTTAAAGCAAATTTTATAATTTTTTATTTTTAGCCTAAAAAATTGTTAAATACTAAATAACAGCAAAACTATAAAAATATAATTAAAATTTTATAAAAACAAAAAAAAATATTGTGCTCCAACCGGGGTTTGAACCTGCGACCTACTGCATCAGAAGCCATGATAGTACCCCCTAGGCCACCAAGTTGTGAGTTAGCTGGCAAAAAACATTACAGTATATACACATGGCGTTGACATAAAGAAAAAAACAGGGCAACACTCTACCCCGTAAATTTTTTGAGGGCGAAAAATGTTGCATTTTTGCCCTTTATTTAGGCAACATTTTTAGAAAAGAACACCTAGCCCTCTTAGAATGTTACCCTTAATTTAGAAAAGAACACAAAAAAAGGCAATTCAGAAGCAAAATGCAAAAAAAGGCAACATTTTTTTCAGAAATGAAAACGCCATAACATTTCAATAATATTAAATTGAAAAACAAAAATCCAAAACATTTTGATTTTTTTAATTTAATTGATAAACATTCAATATAGGGTACAGACCTTCAATAAATTTGTAAACAATCAAAAATTGATCCATAATATTGAACGTGTATGCCCTACTTAATTCAGAAAATTCCAAACAAGATTTCTAAATTATGAAATATTTGAAACAAAAATCGTTCTTCAATTCAATGTTATTCAATATTTCAATATTACTAATCAGTGTTTTTAAAATCAAAATGTTCTGATTGGTTGATTTTTGAAAACTTGATCAAAAATATTGAACGTGTATTCAACAAAACTTAAATAAAATAATATTTTTCAATTAAGTTTATGATTAAGTATTAAGGGTAGGTGCGAACTGGCTAAACTAAATCTAAACTAAACTAATCTAAACAAGTTTCTTTGAAATTATAAAATTTTTTAAAACAAATTTCAAAGATCCCAGTAAAACCTTGGTAATGGGTTTGACCTTTTTCACGCGTTGCCTGGCAATGGGTACCCCTTTACCCTTGGTTTTACTTAGAAACCTAAAGTAATATGTTACTAATATAGTGATACATCAATACTTATGTGGGAGGTATGAAATAATGAGTTACCGATATGGAGATATGTCACTACATATTTGGAGCCTTTAAAATAATATATTACCGCTATTGTGTTTTATAATAACTTATTAATAAGGGTAAAAATAATAAGTTATTGGTATTGCATAATATAACTACTTATTATGCGAAAGTACGACTTAATAAAAATTTAGAATCTAATTGCATTGCTCGGATCGGTGTACTTTTAAACAAAGTCATTACTGTTAATGTCTTATTTTATTCCCTATATGTAACCAATGAAATATGTACTAATGTGTAATGACTTATTTCACTCCATACAAGTATGTACTTATTTTAGCTAACTAGTGAATTTAATATTACAAGTAACAACTTACTTCAGTACTTCCTTCCTAATCACTTATTTTAGCCTATACCGGTACGATTTAGGCAACTATTTACCCCCAATGACACCCCCATGTTAAAATAATGTGTTATGCGACCAAAGTGTAAGTAGTTACAATTTTTGGTTTCTTATTACATTTCCCTTTACCTGGTAATAGAAGGTTTTGCTGGGATCTTTTAAACCCTTTTGTCAATTTGTTTTTAGCTGAGAACAAATTTAGTCACCTCGCACAGGGCCTAAATAACACAAACCATTTTAAAGGAGTGAGATGGAAAAATTTCAACACACGTTTTTACTTCATATACTTAACAGCACTTTTTTATCTTTTATAAGGTTTTCATTTACAAATGGAATCTGAACAAAAAGAGGGATATTCAGAGTTTTTGTTTGGTATCTTTTAGTATCCCTATTTCTAGAAGCAGACAATTCAAAAAAAAAAGACGGCATTGGAAACTTGTTTCGCATCTTTTCTCAAAAATCCTATTTTGAAAATCAATATTTTGAACTTATAATCCGACTACTTTTTAAACGATAATTATTAAAAAAAAAAGTTATTAGTGCACTCACAATATTTTTTCCTTAAAATCTACCGAATATGTAAATTAAAACAATTGAAAATAAGTTAAAAAATTACTACCTACTCTTCATTTAAAACAATTATATTTTGTCGTGTATTTTTAATTGTGAATTAGTTAACTGGAAAATCGGCAAAAACAATAGATTTCTTGTTTATTTTAAAATTAATTATAATATAATAACTGATTGTATTTAACAGAAAGTTTTTACTAAATATTTTAACTTATACCGAAAGTCTGTATTTTGTTTATTGAATGACTATCAGTCAAAAAAAGTTAAAAATATAACTACAATTTAACTACTTATTCAATTGAAATAACTTTACTGATTTACTTTTCAAATAATTATTGAAATTTTATGGTAAAGTTTTTGTGAGTGTGAAAATCTATCTTTACTTCCAACCTAAATAAACAAATTGATTTACTAATTGTTTAGATTATATTTTTAGAAACTGAAAAAGTTTCCGTGTTTTTAATTGTTTTTGTCAACCTGTTTTCCTTAAATATTTGTTTAATTCTTGGTTAGGTTTACACACGAGTACATCACTCACGCATGTTATACATACGTCATTTTTTACATTAATAATATAATATTTACTTAATAACAAGTAGCTCTATCGCTGTGTATGTTTCTACCCCGTGATAATTTAACTAAAATAAATATACACATATGGTCGAAATAATAAGTACAGCCTAACATTATTTTTTTATAGCTCGCAGCCAAATATGTATTTATATAAATTAAAATAAAAAGCAGATGATATTTTGTTTTCTTACTACATATGAAATAAAATAAATACGAGGGCTGATCACAAGACCGCACCCTAAAAGAAAAAGTATGCCGTACACCGTCCAATCTAAATTATTTTTGCAAGGAAGTTTCAAAAAAAAAATTTTCCCGAAAGTATGGATTAGTCGGATCTTAAAGTATGATTCATCGATGTTTTTCTCTCGAGGGGACCAATATTTTGCTGTAAGGACCATTGACCTCAAGTATCCCGTTCTAGTATTTATTCACCAGATCTCAGTTGCTACAATCCTAATGTCAGAAAATTAAAGCTCGCAAAAAATCATTAAACTTTAGCTAAAGAAGTTTTTGGATAAACCCAGCAGAAATTTTTTATTATTTTTCTGGTTGCCGAATGTAGGGGTTGCCTTTTAAAATTTTTTTCATTGGATTTTTCCTTTATAGCTGATCTGATCTCCTCGAGGCAAAAAAAAAATCGATATATCACACTTTAAAATCCGACTTTAAATACCGAAGCTATAACGAAAAATTGGAAAAGGCGAACCCTACGTTCGGAAAAAAAATTTATTTTTTTAATTGCCCTGCAAAAATACTTTATAGTACGGTCTACTATCACAGATTTTATCTGTGAATGAAACACAGTTTTTTTAGCAAAACCTTTTTATTTTTCAACATAATCTCCGTTAAGCTCAATACACTTAGTCCAACTTTTCTCCAAATTTTTTATTCCTTCCCAAAAAAAATGATTTCTCGAGGTACATAAAATAGTCATTTGTTTGAACAATAATTTCATAGTTGCAGCTAAATCTCTTTCCACCGGGACATTTCTATAGGTTTGGAAATAGAAAATGGTCACTGGGGACCAAATCCGGAGAATATGGCGGATGAGGTACCAATTCGTAGCCCAATTCATCCTAGTTTGCCATTGAGAATACACACGTGTGCACCCGTGCATTGTCTTGATTAAAAATAACTTTTTTCTTGACCAAATGGGGTCATTTTTTTTTAAATAGTCGTTGAATCGGTGCAATAAGTTGCCATAATAAAGAGTGAGATCATAAAAATGTTAACACACATAAAGTTAAATAAAAAAACAAACCACTGAATTTTAAGACTTCAAACCAAATTTTTATTAAATGAAATTTAATACAAAATCAAACAAAAAAAAACCGCATGGAATTCTAATCACTACGAACAAAGTTATCCACTCCGGAAACCCTACCATTAAGGCTTTTATGCACTCAAAATAGTTTGTAGTTTAAATTAACTGAAAATGTAATTTAAAATAAATGAAAAATCACTTGAAAACCGGTCTACTAACTTTTCATTTAAATCAAAAGAACTTTTAATTTATTTTTAAATGTTAATAAATAAACTACAAAATCCTTAAAAAATAATGATTTTTCATTTATTTCGTTTTTTTAAATTTCAAAAAATTAACTACAAAATCCGTAAGAATAAATGATATTTAATATATTTAATTTTTTTAACTGACCTAGAAATCGAAAAGGAATTCTTTTTTTAACAAAACATTTTAAATGAAAATATTAACTGCAACAGAAAATACGTATTTATATGTAATTTATTTTTTAAATAAATGACAAAAACAGTTAAAAAATATATTTTTAAATAAACTACAGTTAGTTACTGTAATAATATTTTCAGTGTGGTAGTTTCTGTCACCTTTTTAGAGCAAGTGGTCCATCTACGTTTGAAATCTTACATGTCCTGGGAGACCTTTTTTGTGCCCTTTAATTCTCTTTTAACAAGAGCCCAATATCTCTCCACTGGCCTGAGCTCCGGGCAGTTTGGTGGATTTGCCTCTCTTGGAACAAAAACCACATTATTACCATTATACCACTCCAGCGCTTTCTTGCTGTGGTGACAAGATGATAAATCGGTCCAAAAGTAAGTGGAAACATTGTGCAAACACTCCTTGATATAAATTTCGCTGTTTATAGAGCCAGATGTCACAAATGATTGGCTTCTTTGGCCGCAGCTACATATGGCTTGCCATACTAGGAATTTTTAGGGAATTTCGTTTGCTTTTTCGACCTAAATTTTTCCGCAACATTTCCTCGCACATCAAAAACATAAAATTCTTGACCAGGGAGCTGCGAAAAATCAGAGGACATAAGTTTCGTCGTCCATTACACAACAGTTGTATTTTTGTATAAAATTTGATTTCAATTTTCGAGCTCTGGTTTTGGCCTCCAAATTTTTAAAAGTGTTTCTATCGGGAACTTTTTGAACTTTTTAGGACTTTAGTCCTGCCTTACGTTTCACTTTACGTACTAAAAAGTCCCAGAATTGGGCTAACCGAGCTGTTTTCTGCCAGATGTGTTAGGAGCTCTCTAAAGGATGCTTTTAACTTTATATGCTTTACCAATGTTACGATAACCAGTCCTTGTTCCTGTTCCCGGCTTCCTTTCAATTGTTAGGTGTTCCACCTACATTTTTACCACTTTTGAAACTGTTTGGCGACATACATTATAGTCTCTTTGGCAATTTTTTTGTATGTCCATGTTTGGTTTTGTTAAAAATATTTAATTATTTTTGAACGCACTTTTCTTTCATCGTCCATTGTGTAAAAAATTGCAAATTAAAACTCATGATGTAAATTAGTTTATTAACTGACATATTTTTAAAATGTAAATTGCCGAAAAAAAGATATGAGAAGCTTTAAACCAAAGTTATAGGTAAAAATGTGTGTTAACATTTTTATGATCTCACTCCTTATTATCCGTGTATTGTTTTTCCCTTTTGAAGGTAACCGATGTGGATTATTCTGTGTGTATCCCAAAAGACTGTCGCCACCGACAAACCCACCTTGGCCGACAAACACACCTTTCTCTTTTTCGGAGCCGGTTCATCCCAAAAAAAAACTTTTGGTTAGACTGCAGCTTGGTCGCCGGTGTGTTGTAATGGATTCATGTTTCATCCACAGTAACAAAACGCCGCAAAAACGCATTCGAATCGCTGTTCTTTTTAAGTCTCGTTAGTTGCCACCATTATTTGGTTGACTTTTTTAAAAAGCTGGCGACAAGATTTTAGCAGATCTCCACTGGTTTTCCATACCAAGTTTTTTGGACAAAATTCCATAATGGATCCTTAGTTTGCAACTTTGCTTCAACTCTCCCCAAAGATTTTCGATAGGGTTCAAGTTCGGAGATTGACTTGGCCAGTCAAACAGGGTCACATGATTCGTCTTGAAGCAAATACTTTACCAACCTAGAAGTATGCTTCGTATCATGCGCGGTTCCAGCAATTATAAAAATCATACGCCACAGTAGACAAATACATTGAGTTGGCCACTGAGGCGTATGATTTTCCCCCTTATATTAATTTCTGGAACCGCGCATGCTTCGTATCATTATCTTGCTGAAATGTCCATCTGAGTGGCATACTTTCCTCAGCATCGTATTTTCCAATATATCTTTGTAGTGGAATATGGTAATAGTGTCGGTAATTCGATGTATTGGACCGACACCACCACGAGAAACAACCTCAGACCACAACACTGCGGGCCCCGGGTTTGTCTACCTTGTTTTGTAAAGCGAACATAGAATTCCTTACCCTATGGGCGTCGAATATTCCCGACGGAGTAGTCTCCAAATAAATCTTTTTTTTTTTTGTTTTATCGCTCCACAAAATGTTTCGTCATTTTTTCACCGTCTGCTCAGGACCAATTGGAATGACTTCTTACAAACGCTAAAGCAACCTTTAAATTTTTCTTTAAATTGGCTTCTTGTAGTCTACGATAAACCGTGCGAGAAGAGATTACATTTCCAATATCTGCAGAAATTGGTCCTTCTTTGCAAGAGCAACAATACGGATATCTGTCGATGTCTTTTATTGGTCTTCCGCGAGTTTCAACCAGTTTTTAGACTTTAAAGCATTTTGAACAAAAAATAGCGACATATCCATAGTTTTAGCAATAGAACGAAGACTTTGGGCCATTTTCTCTTAGGCTCAAAGCAATTTTTCTCTCCTCCGATGAAAAATCCCCTTTTTCGACCTAACAATGATTTTTTTATATTTATTTCATTATGAATAAATAGGAACAACACTAAAATAACCAGCCTTGCCAAAAAAAAAAAAAAAAAAAACACAGCAGACTGTTAAAATACTCGTATTAAAACCCCTTTTTTCGACCTAACAATGATTTTTTTATATTTATTTCATTATGAATAAATAGGAACAACACTAAAATAACCAGCCTTGCCAAAAAAAAAAAAAACACAGCAGACTGTTAAAATACTCGTATTAAAGAATTCAACAATGTATTTATTATTTTGACCATGTATTGAAAACACACCTTTACAAAAATGACCCACAATAAAAACAAAGGGAAGTCCCAGTTTTATTGTTTTTACTTGTAAAGGCATTGTCATATTAAAATTATTTAAATAAAAAAGAATTGTCATTTTAATTTCAATTAAATTAAATAAAATTAAACATAAAGAAATAATAAGCAAGTGTACTTATTTTTCTGGCCATAAGTGTATATGTCAAAACAGAATGTTTACAGAATGTTACCCTACAAACATTGTATGAATAAATAACAAACAAAAATTTTAAATAAAATGGAGAAAAAACAAAAACCAACACAAAAAAGCAAAACAAAAACTCAGAAAAAAATTATAATGTTATTAGTTTCAATTACAATGCACTTGTATTGACCCTGGCCTCCACAAACAAAAAAAAAACTGTAACCTATTCTAACTTACCTATTTCTAAAAACACCAAAATTAAGTCGATGTGTACTATTATTAATGCCATAGACTATGGGACAGAAGATCTGTTTTTATGTGGGAAAAATTTGTTAGGGACAGAAGTTCTGTTTTTATGTGGGAAAAATTTGTTAGACGACAGCAGCCTAAATCCGGATTAATTAAAAACGATTCGAATTGTTTACCCTTTAAAATACATTTCCATCAATACTGCATTAGTACCCAGCAAAAAAACAAAAAAGAGATGCTAAATTAGTAGAAAAAGCACTACAATTATGGTTTAGATGTAATTCTTTTGTAACAGTACCACTTCTGATTTTAACATTGAGTTGTCTAGGAGGGGAACACTCCAACTTCAACATTTTGTCAGTACTTATTGAACGAGTGCAAACAAAACTCTACAAGTATTTTTTTATATTAACGGACACTTTGGAAGCAATGAAAGAAGTGATTTTTTGAATATTGTTCAGAATTACTTCTTAAAAAGCTTTAAAAATACATACAGTGGTGGCAAATTTAATAGGAACGATTCAAAATTTTTTTTATTTTATTATCGTTGCCTTTATTTCTAAAGATCAAAATAGTGATTTTTAACGTAACGTCTATTTTTTTTATTTTGTCACTTGTTGTAAGTGGGCGTGGCTTTTAATGAAAAAGTGATATCGACCTTTTATCAAATTACATAGTAAAATTTAGCGAATACTGATCGGATCTATACAAACTGTATTTTTTTTTGGAAATCCCACAAAATTTGCTTAAGTCTTGCATTCTTTTTATCTAGAAATGGTCGACATACTTGAAATGACAGTGCATTAAACATAAAAAAAATTTTATTTGTTTTTAGCGATTTTAAAATAAAGTTAACAAACACTGAAATTTTAATACGAAATGCTTTATACTTAACGTAGAAAAAAACTTGACTTATTTGTTATATCGTGGTAAGTATAGCATAACACTATTAATTTTAAGTTCTTAATGAGAAATATAAAAGTTTCCACAGAGTAGAATAACGAACAGATATGAAAATCCAATATAAAGGGTGGTCCAATCAAAACGCACAATGTTAATTGTAAATAAAACAAAGTTTCCAGAGAATTATCTTAATATTTTTTATTATGATAGAAGGATATATGAGAATTATGTGAAAAACAAAATATCGGCCAAATGTTTGCAACGGCATCGGTGGCATACCTCTATCCGATGATCCATATTTTCAATGACTCTGAGACATAATTGAGGTTCAATGTCGTTAATGTGCCGAATTATCTCATCCTTTAGCTCTTGAATTGTTCTTGGCCTTACAAAGAAAGAAGTCGAACGGTGTCAAATCACATGATCGTGGCGGCCAATTAACATCGCCATGACGTGAGATAACAGGGCCATTAAATTTCTCGAGCAAAAGAGCCATTGTTTCGTTGGCTGTGTGGCAAGTGGCACCATCCTGTTGGAAGCACACATCGTCCAGGTCCATATCCTCAATTTTTCGCCACAAGAAGTCCTTTATCATCTCGCGATAGCGAACACGATTCACGGTAACTGCTTGGCCGACCTCATTTTCGAATATGTACGGCCCGATGACACCGCCAGCCCATAAACCGCACTAAACAGTCAACAGGATGTTTTCGCATTTCCTACAGACCCGTTTTGCTGAAATTTGCGCACAATTCTCCCGATTGTGGACACATTTGGTCGATTATGCTGACAAAAAAAAAACACGAAGTGCACGAAAGGCATTTTGTGTGAACGCCCATTTTCGTAAAAGGCTTCAACAATTTTAACGCGCTGCTCAATTGTGTACCTCTCCATGGTTGAATTTGTCAAACACTAAAACAAAGAAATGTCAAATTAAGTTGGGCAAAAAACTTGACGTTAAGGTGTGCATTATGGTTGGACCACCCTTTATATTTACTTTTACTATCTCGTACTGCATTAACCCTCCAATGCTCTATTTTTTGATTGCGATAGTATTTAAGCTATATATTTGGCGTTGAAAATCTACTATGGAACAAATGTTAAAATTTTAATTTATCGCTTTATTTAGGCGATATAGCACAACAAACGTTGAAGACCAGTAGAAACCCAGTAATCAAATAATTTCGGTTTTTGCTAAAAAATAACACTATCAGTAAAATAAAATTACGTACAGAAAATTGTTGATCAATTGTTCTTATTTTAGGAGTTATGGCGATTTTCGCTTTTTGAAAATTACAAAATTTGGCGAATTTGGCACTAAACATCAATAGATTTTGACGAAATTAGTACTATACTAATTAGTTACTACTACCTCTAGAGTATATGGGCAAATCTACGGAACCGGGCGATTCCATGTAACTCAGTATTTAAACCATTTTTATAACAATATACAATATTTTTGATGGTATCAGCATTTTCGAGGCAACGAATTTAATCAGGCTAACATCTTAAATTTCAATATTTACGCTGCCAATGTGCTCTACTCAATTAAAAACTACCCTAATTTACACTAATTTTGCTTGTAACTTTCAAGAGTTTTTCAACTCTTTTGGTTATAACTTTTTCAGCATAAATGGAAATCGCCCAAAACCTTTGGTGGATAATAATTATGATATTAGAAAATCTCCCACTTGTTGAAAAAAATAGGTGCCCTCAATTAGGAACAAATGATAGTTCTTTAAAATCTGTAACTCTGTTTTTTGAATAAAGTGTAATTTCAGACATTTTTAATTTTTGTGCTTTCAGCCTCAATGCAATTGAAAATTTTTTGACACTGACATATAACTGACAAGTAAACAAAAAAATTGAGATCAAATTAATAAGTGTGCCTTCAAAAATAAAGAAAATATGACAATAATAACCTATTCACCTCTATGCGTGAACAACTTGAAATTTGATATTTTTTGAAGGGCACATCCGCAGTGCAGAGAAATAAGTAGTTGCAGTCCTGCGTGATCGGTATATATCGGTGATACTATTATTATGTGTAAGTCCTAAATGGATCGTACTATTAGTTTGGTGTCGAGACCCATTTTAGATTAAATTTTGTAGCTTTTCATAGATTTTTGGAGCTAAAAGTGATGTAGAAACCATACGGATAATCCGATCGTTTTAGCACTTACAACAATATTAATTGCGATATATGTCATATAAGCCAGATTTCAGCCATTAATTCCTTTATCTGTGGATGTGCTAGTCAATTTAAAGTTGGATTTTTAGTGTATTGTACAACGAAAATTAATGTAAAGCCTAAAAATAAAATCCGATCAGTTTAGCACTTTCACATAATGACAGCTATGATAAGATCTACCGTTCCAGATATATTGGACCCCATAATTCTTAAAACTGTGGATGTGCCTTCAATCTGAATTTAACCTTTTAGCGAATTTTTGGAGAAAGATATGTTGTAGAGAATATGAAATTCGTCCGATCCGTTTAGCACTTTCAGATAATAATAGTAATGAAGATATGTACCATTCAAGACATATTTGATCCCATAATTCTTTAAACCATGGATGTGCCATTCAATTTTGTGCTGCAGTTTTGATGGAAATTTATATGGGCGCAAGTCCAAACATAGACTGATTTAAACCAAAATCAATAGACTTCGTCCTTGGGCCGATATAAATCGGTCTACCAAATTTTGTCGAAAAATCTTAATATTTGCGACCTGTAGCGTGCGCACAAGAATACATGGAGAGACAGACGGACGGACGGAAAAATTAAAACAAGAACATTACTTATAATCAATAATGGAAATATAGCGCAACTATGCATTTTCGAATAAAATTACCGTGATGATTGAAAAATCTGTGTCATCTTTTTTCATTAAATCGAGGTAAAAGTGTGTAAAAACGACTCAAAAAAAGCCAAAAAATGTTTTTGGTAACTTTGACCTCAATTTGCTCAAAAACCAGATGTGCTGGAAAAATTTGGACACCAAATTCGGACTCAGCACGGAAAAGTTACTTGAAAATGTGTGGTCGCATGCCCGAAAAATCCAAAAATTTTAAAATATTTATTAGCGAAAATGTGTGCGGTGTTTTGTTTATAACTTTTTCAGCACTCAAAAAATTTATTTACACGAACAGATTACTTCTTTTTAATGTATTTTAAATAAGTTAATCTAGAAAAAAAATGTGTGCCACTAATTTGAAATTTTTCATTTTTAAAATCTGAAATCGACCTGTTTCGTAGATTTTCCCATATACTAGGGTATTCAATCGATTAACCGTTATTCGATTAATCGAACAATTTTGCTCAAAAATTATTCGAATAATTTAAAAAGGCCAAATTTCGAATAACGAATAATTCGAATAATTTAATACGATTAATGAATGTTCTTTTAATTTTGACTATAGATCATAAATTTATATCACTTTCTGTTTTAAATTATTTTCAAATTAAAGAAAGAAATTAAAAAAAAAAATTTATTCTTTGTAATTTACTTGTGAAAATTGTATCATCTTTCTTTAATTTGAAAATAATTTAAAACAGAAAGTGATATTAATTTACGATCTATACTCAAACTAAAAAGAACATTCATTTACCAAAATAAGAGATCAAATAAACATTCCCCTCATTCATCAATAAAATAATTTTAAAAATCTAGCTCTTGTTTCGCTCTTGCTGTTTTTCATTGTTAGGCTAAGAACATTTCGAACTGCCTTCGTATACGAGTTGTTTTACTCTCTTTAAACACATTAAACATATTATAGAGAGCTACGTTTGCGTCTGGCTAATTCAGGCTTAACTTAAAATGCTAAATTTACCAGAAAGGTCTGCGGTGCGGTTCCTTCCGATTTGGATAAAATTTGAAGAACAGAAAAAATAAACATTTTGCAAAATATTGTCTCAATTATTACACTTTTTGTTTTTAGGAATTTTATGAGTTACTGAAATTATTTTTGTGCCTTTTTTTAAATAAAATTGTTAAAAATACAAAAAATATATGTATATTATTTTATATAAAATTTTTTTCGATTAATCGATTAATTTTTAAATTTTATTCGATTAATCGGTTAAACACAAAACCAAATAATTATTTGCACGATTAATCGATTAAAATAAAAAGCCGATTAATTGAATACCCTAATATATACTCTGTGTTTAATTTCAAAAAAATCTGTTGGCTAGTTTTTGAGTTAGAGAGATATTCGTAAGAAATATCTTGCGGTTATGCTGTGAGTCCTGTAGAAAAATTTTTAACTGATTTTACAATTAGAGACTCTAAACTAGTTAAGTTATTATCGATAATTTTTTATTTTCAAATATTTTTTTTCTTTTTTAAAAAGTTAATTTTTCCAAATTTACAAAATTTTCACTTTACATGCTTCCCAGCAGAAATTACTGCTTGCCTGGAAGCAGTTTTGTCAGGGAAAGTTGAGCAGTGAAGCGATTTTATTATTGATGATATCATGCCTGATTTTTGTTCGAGATAGCTCGCGTGAAAGCACTTGTTTCGAGATCCGAAAAGGCATGAATTCACCGTTTTTAATTAGTGCTCCTGTTTTTCTTTTAAAATGTCAATAATTCATGCCTTCTCGAAAGTGTATATTATAAAGCTTTTCAACTATTTAAAATCATGCCTTCTCAAAAGCACAATATTACTGCATATTTTTCTGTGAATAAAAAATGGCTCTCATTTTTAGTAAAACCTCTTATTTTCATTAAAATAACTTTTTTCCGCATTTTAAAAAATTTTTATAAAAGAACCGCAAAAATATTTAAACAATCAAAATGTATTGCTCATTTCATGCCTTTTTGAAAAGCACAGCAAAAAGCGATGTAAACAATTAATCAACTTAGGCCTTTCATTAGTGCTGTTTACGAAACTATACATTTTTAGAAGCGGTAAAAGTAGCAGTAAAGAAGCAGTCAACGTTTTTACTGCTTCCACATTTTTGCTGGGTTCTTGCTTGAAAACCGTTCCTTTTACAAAAAATAGTTTGATGGCAAAAAAGTTGGTAATTAAGTTTTCTGTGGATATAATACAACTTGTTTAATAAAATATTGTTATTTAGCCAAAAACTATTTAAAATCTGAAGACCGCCTTTTGGCGGCCTTGGTCATTAGAGGGTTAAAGTTTAAAAACCTTTGGTCAAGTATAATTTTTCTTTTGGTTTTATCTAAACTACATCCACAAACCTCTTCTTTGAGTATATATTTCATTAAAAGTTGTTAGTTTTAAGAAAATTGTAGAAGAATAAAACCATTTTATTGCATTATGCAGATAAAATGTGGTAATTTTCATTAGTAGCTGTGGGTGTATTTGGTCTTCCCCTAATGTTAGTTAAATTTTTCTTTTATATATTTTTTGTATGGATTCTTCTTTTTCAAAAGCAAATAGCTTTAAGCCTAAATGCGGCAAACATTTGTTCATTTATATATCGTACTACTCGTCGCGTCGGGTTTTGTTTTACAGTCACTCACTTAGTCAGTCATTGAGTCAATGTTATGGGCATTTTTGTTTTGTTTTTATTTTTCATCGTCTTCTGTATGTTTTAGAATAACAAATTAGAATGTAAAAAAAAGTAAAAGTGATGATGAATTATTTATAATGCCATAAAATTAGTCTATAGAGGATTTTTATTTTTTCCAACAATTCAAATTACACCTAAAAATACATTAAAACAATTTTTTTACAATGTTGTACATATGTATGTGTCTTAAATAGACAAAATCTCTAAAATTTAACTTAAAACTCTAAGGGAAAAATTAAGCGAACAGTTTATAATGGCATTATCACAGAAATCACCTAAGATATATAACAAAGGGCCAATTAACCGCCTCCTAGGAAAACAACACGTTAATATACTAGGCCTCGGAACTACCCAGTGTAGAAAATCATTACCAGATATGTGGTTATGTAACTACATACCTGGTAATGGTAACTACTTACTTTTGTTATTACATTTCTTATTACCTTTATATGGCGATGTCGCGAAAAATAATGAGTTGTCGTTACACACCAGCATACGAAAAATCAAAAAATATATCGTTACCTATGTGCTTACCAGTACTGACAAAAATAATGAGTCTAAAAATAGATTTTCTAAAAAATAAATTATATAAAAAAAAATATTTTTTATTGTATTTTTTTTAAATAAAATTTTCTGGTGCGGGAATCGAACCTGGGTCTATAGATTGCCAGTCAACAGCTCTACCATCTGAGCTATATCGACATGCAATATTTAATAGATAAAAACACAATTGACCTGCTGCACACAAGTAAGCTTACTCGCCAACATATAAAAAATCAAAAAAATATGTGGTTACATATATCCTTACCAGTGTTTAAAAAATATTGAGTCTAAAAATAGATTTCAAAAAATTTTCAAAAAAATTTAAAAAATTATTTTCTATTTGAAATAATGATAAAAATAAGTCATTATCAGTAACTCATTATTATATGTTTTAAAATAATACAGAAGGTAAGTGGGTGTCATTACTGGTAGTCCAAAAAATAATGATATGTCATTACCGTTTCTACACTGGGTATATTTAAGAAAAAATTTGTTGGAAAACAAAAAAAAATATAGAAAAAATTGTCGAATTTTGTAAAGTTCGTATTAAAAGTGGAAAATTATATAGAAATTTGTTTGTGGGACCATCACAAACAGTTCGTTTTAACCGAGTGTTCGTCTTAAGCGAGGTCGTGTTAACCGATGTTTTTTATATTGAAATTGTTGCCAAAACTTCGGGACTTCTAAATTAGTTCGTATTAACCGAGAATTCGTCTTATCCGAGTTCGTATTAAGCGAGTTATACCGTATATTTAAATACATTTTCTTTTAGTGTGTATAATGCTTATGTTGATTTAAGTAAGCCCTATTTCCGCTGATGTAATTCATTATAGCTTTTGGGGACTTATAGCTTATACACTCAAAAAAGTTTGTATGTGACATCTTGATATTTTTTAAGCAGTAGTCGGTAACACATCGGCTGAAATATACGTAGGATGACACGTAGGATGAACTACCAACCTTCAGATGATACCTGTCAAAATTTAATGGCAATTCGTTCATTGGTGAATAAGTTACAGCTGTTTTAGTGACGCTTCTTTTGTGATTTGTTGATTTATCATTGCATTTTAATGGGAAAAAAACCGTTCCGGCAAAAGCTTGGCTCGATAACTGTTATTCAGACTCTGCTTCATCGAGACAAATGGTAGAAAAGTGGTTTGCTGAATTTAAACGTGGTTGTACAAACGCCGATGACGCCAATCGCTCTGATCGCCCAAAAGAGGTGGTGATATCGGCACAAAATTTGGCATTTCGATACCTTTTTCATTCTATGAAAAAGTTATCTAAATGTTAGAAAGACGTTGGAGTAATTGTATCGCTTTTGAAGGAGACTATGTTGATGAATAAAGTCAAATTTTGCCAAAAAAATTGTTGTTTTAATGGTTATCCTACGGACATTCCAGCCGATGTGTTATTTGTTGTTTTAACTCGTTGACGACCAATATTGATATACAGTAGTGGACTAAAGTGGATACATTAATTCAAGATTTTTCGAAAATTGTTATAATTTTTATTTTATTATAGAAACTTAAATGATTTTTTTTAAAGCATAAAACTGAAACATTCTTCTTCGATAAAAACCTAAATACAGTAAACTATATCATTAAGAAGTTAATGAAAAAATAATTGCAAATTGTGACCACTTTTATCCAGTATTGTTCATATTTGAAATTTTCGGCAAGTTCTTTTTTTAATATTTTGTCGAAAGTCCTTTGTTCTTTAAAACAGATTTTATGCGAGAAGGAATGCTTTCCACGAGATTTTTAATAGTTTGAGGTGGAATATTTGCCCATTCCGCTGAAACTCCTGACCAAAGATCATCTAAGTTGGTCGGTGCTCGTTCGCATTGGGAGAGTGTTCTTTTGACAATTGCCCACCAACTCTCGATGGGATTCAAATCGGCGCTCTGACCTGGCCACTTCAAAAACTGGAAAAACTACACTTGGATATCACAAATTAAACAAAAGTTATTAATACAGATTTAAAAATATTTAAATATGTATCCACTTTAGTCCACTACTGTACGTATCTCCATTTTTACTTTTTGTTATATTAGGAAATCTTGTAAGACGATTTTAACTAAACTATTTTGTTCGACTTTAGAGAGGTATACATAGTTTTGTAAGGATATCTATAACAGAGCTTTGAAGAATTAATTCTTTTTTGAATAAATTCACTACCAATCGAATTCAATTTTCTCTAGAATTGAATGAATTCTTTTTCTTAAGTAATTCACTGAATTCGTTCAACTGAACGCGTTCATCAAACGATAAATTCAAAGAATTAATTCCATTGGAATAGTTCTCTTTATTAAATCAAATGAATTAATTCACTGGTGAACGCGTTCAATTTTATAAATCGAACGGAAAAAAAGTGAATTAATTCCTTACTGAATTAATTCACCACAGAATTCGTTCAATTTCATTTTTGTTCAGTGAATTAAAAAAAATAAAATTACGTTCAATGAATTAAAAAAAAAGAAAATACGTTCACTGAATTGAAAAAAAAATTACGTTCATTTAATCGAAAAACAAAAATTACGTTCGCTGAATTCAAAGCCTGTTTTCTGCCGTTCAGTAGAAGAAAACATTGTATTGTAAAAACGTATAAATGAAATACGTCATAGTCAAGCATCTACATTTTACTGGGAAGCATAAGTTTTCAAAATTAATAGTTATATTTTTTCCAAATTCATCTATATCTGTAAAGTTTTTATTTTTAATAGTAAAAGGCTTTATTTTATAATCATGTAGGTTGATAAAGTGCATCGCATTTCTCTAACACTTAATATATACATGTAATTTGTTTATTTTTACTAGCAAACGCTGTAAAATTGCTTAGTTGCAAATTTTATTTGTAAATAAATGTTTTCTTCTACTGAACGGTAGAAAACAGGCTTTGAGTTCAATGAACGTATTTTTTGTTTTTTTAATTCAGTGAACGTATTTTTTTTTTAATTCACTGAACGTAATTTTATTTTTTTAATTCACTGAACGTAATTTTTATTTTTTTAATTCACTGAACGTAATTTTATTTTATTTTTAATTCACTGAACGAAAATGAAATTGAACGAATTCAGTGGTGAATTAATTCAGTAAGGTGAATTAATTTTTTTCAGTTCGATTTATAAAATTGAACGCGTTCACTCGTGAATTAATTCATATGATTTAATAAAAAGAACTATAGCAATTGAATTAATTCGTAACAAAATAAATCGAACGAAAACAAATATGAATTAATTCCATTCAATATATGGTGCTTTGTGAATTAATTCATCGAATTTTTAATTCAGAATTGAAAAATTGAATTAAGGAATTAATTTTTCAAAGCTCTGATCTATAACTTGTGGCCTGATAATCTCAGAGCATTACAAAGTCAGCTCGAAACCGAAAATTAAAATCTTTGTTTTTGTGAGATTATATTTTACTTAGTTCTTTGTTCTTTTTTTTTTTTTATTTTAAAAATTCTATCTGAAATACACACAGAATTATTTTTTATTTTTGAATTGGGCATAGATCAGAGAAAAATAGAAAAATAAAATTTTTTCAAAAATGGTAACCCATTCAGGAGCGAGAGTCCATTAACATTTTAGTTTTAGTTCCATATTTCTCCGAAACGGGGCATAATAAAGCGATAAAGATAGAAAAACAATTATTCTCAGCCGTAAGTCAGTCGATGTCTTCAGAAAGTTTCGTTAGAAAATCTACAGCGGTTCAAGTTTGGTCATCAATGGGTTAACTGTAATTACAGTTGTTTTTCCACGAAAAAATACAAAATAACTTTATCACAGTTATTTTAAAAAGCAGCTAAAGAAAAGTACTGTACTTTGTTACTGTTGCTTAAAGTATTTAATATTATACATAGTAAATAACAGACCTGGGGAGTTCAATTACATTTCAATTACAATTACAAATTACATGAAAAATTTCAATTACAAATTACATGTAATTGTTATTAATAGTAATTGCAATTGCAAAATTTAAATTACATTTTCAATTACATTTAGGAATACAAAATATTTTTGGTTTAAATTTCACAAGCGGATTAGGCGTGGTCAGGCATAACAAGAATACGCCATGTTGGTTTGATCCCTAACACGCGCTTTTTGTCATTATTTTTTTCCCCCCAATAAAATGTAATTCAATTTCAATTATGTACATGTAATTTATAATTGACATTTTTCAATTAGAATTATTTAAAAACGAATATTTTCAATTACAATTGCATGTAATTCTGCAATTACATGTATGATTATAAAGGGTAAATTTTTATTTGCACTTAACTAAAATATAACTAAAATTTAATAGAATTTACATATTTTTTTTGCTGTTTTTATCTAACTAAAATTTAGAAACAGGTTTTGTTGATTACAACTCAAACTAGTTGGTTTAGTTTTTTTTTGTCAAAATTTTTTTATATATTTTTAACTACATTTTATTTTCGTGTATATAATGCTTATGTTAGTCTAAGTAAGCTCTATTTCCGCTGATGTAATTCATTATAGCTTTTTTTAAGTTTGTTAACAATTTTTTTTCTCTAGATTTTCCTTTGCTTTTCTGTGTTATACTTTTAAATTTTTAATTGCTTTTACGTGGTTGATGCTTGTCATTAACTAACAATTTGTAATTAGTAATAAGGTATGATTAAAATTTTAATTGTATTTGAAAACGAGTTAAAAAGTTAAAGTCGGGTATGCCCTACACCAGTCTGGTTAAAAGCCAACTAATGTTTGTATCCGAAATTCGATTGGGTTAAAATGGGACTTGTGTCAAAATTTTCTATAAAATGATAAAAGAAGAGAAAATCGCAAATATAGCCCATATGGGCGATAGGTCCAAATATGGACCGATTCCATCTAGAATCTATAAGCTTTGTCCTTGCGACCATGTGAGTCAGCGAACCAAATTTCATTGAAATATCTTCGTATTGGCGACGACCTCCATCGCGTAAAAAAGCCAATTTGGGGGGGAGGTGCCCTTATATGGGCACTAGGTCTACATATGGACCGATTTTAACCAAAATAAAAAGGCTTCGTCCTTTGCCTGACATAGGTCGGTGTACCAAATTTCATCAAAATATCTTAATATTTGCGATCTGCAGCGTGTAACCAAGCCAATTTTGGGGGGACCCTTGTATGGGCACCGGGTCTAAACATGGACCGATTTTAACTAAAATCAATAGGCTTCGTCCTTGGGCCGACATTATGTCATTTGACAAGAATATGTGGACTAGCCAATCCAGGAAGCCCGAAGAGGGGGCTCAGATATGGTTCACTGATGGGTCGAAACAGGCTAATGGAGACACGGGGGGCAGGTGTCTTTGGACCCAGATTCCAACGTGTTCTACCAATGGGCAAATTCCCCTCGGTCTTTCAAGCGGAGATTTTCGCCATCTGCGTATGTGTGAGAGAGTGGTTAGATGCCGCATTCTTTCTAACAGCCAGGCTGCGCTAAAGGCTATAGGAGCCTACGGGCAATCATCTGTTCTGGTCATGGAGTGTATAGGAATTCTCAACGAACTCGGTAGGAACAACTCCCTTATACTGGGATGGATTCCTGGTCATGAAGGAAAGGGCTGATTATCTAGCCAATTGTGGAGCCCGTCGACCCTTTATCGGCCCGGAACCAATCTTTGGGATACCCAGGAGAGAGACTGAGTTTGCTAGGCATTGGGAAACTTCTACTGGCCAAAGACAGGCCAAAAGATTTATTTCCTTGTCCAGCGGAGTATCAAGACGACTATTGTCTTCCGACAGGGGTAACCTTAGGACCCTGAGACTCAGATTTCTGGGGGACCGTTGCGTGCCATCTTCGGCTTTATTGGTAGCCTGAATCTCTAGGGAACACTGGGCAGCACAAAAGATCTATATTGGTCGCGGTGCGTAGTGCCTTCGTATCTAGTCTATTCTAATAATGAAGTAAAAATGTCAAATTTTATGAAATAAGTACTGGGGTTCCCTGCACTTTCAGTATTTACTCAGTAAAAACATGGTAATGACACGTCATTACCATACGGATTACCAAGTATTGATAGGTCATTACCTTTTGCATTACTTCAAAATACAAAATAATGACTTACTGATAAGTTGTAGAAGGTCTTATATATTCTTGCAAAGTAATTACTTATTAATTGATTAAATAAGTACCGATTTAGTCTTTTTTATATTAATAATTTGTTTTGATTATTTTTCTAACTAAATAGAAAAATGTTCGAGGTAAAAAGTTATTTTGACAATATGACCAATTTTTTCACAACGTAGGGTAACCACTTATTTCCTAACTTCTTGGTAACCACATATTCAATCTTTGTGAGTAACTACTTATTCTTTCACTATGAGTAACCCTGCTGGTAACTCATTATTCCCACTTTTGTTGGGGTACGGGTCCGGTATTTTAGTTTCCCAATTGGTACGTTGCGTAAATACTGGCTCGACAGTTTTCGAGACAATTCCAAAATGGCTTTCGTGAATTTTTCAGGTATTTCAGTTTTTTTTTTGTCTGCAAACTTTACACGTCAAACTTTTTGCTTTCAAGCCGGGTGAGGCCCTTAAAAGTTGGTCTATCAGTTAGGCCTGGAGATATTCTTCTCGAATTGATACGAATCATTTAACAATTTATACCGACGAATGACCACGAAAATTTAAGGCTCAAACAGGATCTTTATGTGGCAACTAGTCAAAACATGGGCCGATTTTAACCATTTACAATAGGGTTTGTCCTTGGGACACAATATATGTGACCTTCTCCGAGAAAAGGGACCTAGTGTGTCAAAAAAGGGGTTTCGATAAAAATGAGAAAAACATTAAAATTTTATTTTTAATTTAACTTTAAATGCGTTCTTCTCAAAACTTCATTTTCATACACTAGGTCCCTTTTCTCGGAGGAGGTCACATATACTAGACTAGCCCTTTATTGTATGAGAGAATTTAAAGTTGCTCCGAAACCCGCTCCCCGGGGGCTTATTTTGTGAGGTTACTAAAAAAACTAATACAGAAAAATTTCAGCTCAATCGATGAATTTTTGGGCTATCCTTGGCCCTTCAAAGTTTTGATATACGAAGGGGGAAAATTTCTCTTTTGGATTTCATTGAAAATAATGGCTCCTAAATACTGCATTCTGGAAAATGTCAATAAAATCGTAATCTAGACTGATCTTTTCTGACAAGGTATAGAAATCTAAAATTGGTTAGAGTAATTAAGTAATTGCAATTCGCACAGACCACTGTAAATTCAAATTTGATATTTTTTAAATGTCTTACACACAACAACTTTTTATGTAACATTTTTCTACGGTAAAAAGTCAAACAATATGAGGAATTTCTTCGGAAAGTTTTAGAATTGGAAAATTTTTATACCAAAAAATCTGAGAGACGATATTATAGTAAACAAATAAAACCAAATACTTAAATGAAATTTTTTTCAGAGATTTTAAAGATCTTAAGGTGGTTTTGAGCATTACTTACGATTAAGATGCTCATCCCAAGACCATTAAATTCAAAAAAATTGAAAGGTTTTAATGGTAGTTCACTTAAATTAAAAAAAATTAGTTCTCACTTTAAAATACACGGCAAGTTGTATAGTCAGAAGTAAGCACGATTGTTTTCTTAAATATTTCTTAAGTAATTTTGTTTGAAATCGTTCCAAGTTCTGACAATAAAACTGGCCCTAAATATTAATTTTTCAGTAAAATGCCTCAAAGCGTTTGTTTAATTGCAAAACAAAAAATGGTTAATGGTTTTATATTAATTCTATAAAGAAAATAGGTCATTATAAAAAATTTTTGAGAATTATCTCTTGAAAAATATAGAATCTGTCAGGTTTTCTGAACAAACCTAATTCTTGAATACAAGAATCTACACAAAATCTCAAAATTAAAAATGTTTGTTTAATGTGAAATCTAAAATGTCTGTTTAAAAACTAGGGTATTCAATTAATCCACTTTTTATTTTAATCGATTAATCGTGCAAATAATTATTCGGGTTTATTTGCTTAACCAATTAAAATAATTTACACACATTGTATTTTTAATAATTTTATTTGAAAAAATTTACAAAAAATAATTTCAATAACTGTTCTAATATTTATAAAAATAAAAAAAGGAGTAATTGAGATCATATTATGTCAAAATTACGAGTAAACAATATCCTAACTAAATATATTTTGTCAAAATTTTTATTTTTTCTGTCCCCTCTGTTACTTATTCAAATTTCATCCAAATCAGAGAGAACCCCACCCAGTAAAAAATGGTTTTAATATAATAGTATATAATTTGATATAATTATATCTCGATTAGATATAATTATATCAAATAATACAATATTTTATTAAAGCCTTTTTTAATAGGCTAACCATAAATCAGCCAGAAGTCCACGTTGATTTCTAGCTGTAAAATATGTTCAATAAGTTAAAGAAGAATAGAACAACTCGTAATTATTTTGTATCTCTTTCGTATGCATTGAACACATGCACAGTTTAAATGTGGGAAAAAATTCTGTTGAGAATTAATTTTCCTTTACGTCTCTCTATCCCATTATTTTATTTGCTTAAGGATATTATGATTGCAGTCACTGTTACCAACAAAATCGCTAGAAAAAATAATAAAAAAAATATTAATATACGAATTTAATGATATTTTTCAACATAAAACTGATTTTTAAAAATTATATTACGACTGATAAAAATTGTTGTTCTGGCAACAATGATGCAGAGTGCTGACTAAGCAAGCTTCATTACATTGAGCATTAATTATAATTAATAATTATAATAATTATTAATTATAACAATTTTAATGCTTTCGTGTAATATCAACATTCAAAAAATTGTAAACAAAATTATTAAACATTTGGTTCTACGTAAATATGTAGATACCACTACACATATTGCCAGATCTTTCAACATAGCAGAGTAGTATTTTGGAAGATGACAAAGCAGGTTGTGATAATTTTTTATTGTTTCTTCTTCGATATTTAAGATGTTTATAAAGTCTCCTAGGCGAAAACAAGAAATCTTCAATGAGTTTAAGCTAACAAATATTTCCAGAAATTTCTGGATAATTTAATGGCCATACGAATTTTTTGGCTCTAGGTGGATTTTTAGCACTTTTTCTATATTTTAACACGGTATACCGGTATTACTCGGCATTCCGTATACCGAGATATAACAGTGTTAAAATATAAAAAAAGTGCTAAAAATCCGCCTTGAGCTAAAAAATTCGTATGGCCATCAAATTTTTAATGCAGCCAACTTGACAAAACGAATGATGCAGAAGTTCTTACTTTTGGGGTTACTTTCACGTGCAATTCCCACATCAATGAGCAGAAAAATGTTGTACTGTGTTATTCGAAAAATTTTTTGAGCAAAATTGTTCGATTAATGGAATAACAATTAATCGATTGAATACACAGAGGGAATTTTACTGGACGAGTTTTAATGAAATTTTTCAGTAAACTAATGAAGTTTTCTTCACAATGTGAATGAAAAATTTCTTAAATTTGATGAAAAAGCTTCATATATTTTATGAATGCAGTTTTAATGAAACTTTTTCATTGAGTGTATGAAAGTTTTAGTAAATAAAATGAAATTTTTCACAAAATTTGGTGAAAAATTTCATTAATTCAATGAAAAGTTTCAATGGACGAGTTCCAGTGCAACTTCATTGGTTTTATACAAAAATTCATTAATATCATGCAGATAATTCTCTCAGTGTACCCTATTAAAAACCCAGCAAAAATAGTTCTGCCAAAGAAGCAATAAAAGCTTCACTACTGTGGCAAAGGCAACAATTTATTTCTGATAGTCTCATTGATGAATTTAACATTGCGTTGTCATAGGTTAAAATGTTACACAAAAATGTTCCTAGTAGTGTTTTACATAAGTTCGTTGAACACATCCTATACCTAAAATGGAAGACTCACATGGTTTCCTATGCCGATTCACAATAAACATTTACGTCCCTTTCCCAGAGTCAGCTGTCAGAACCTTGTTATTTAGTAAAAATTTGATTTTGTTATACAGTGTTATTTATTAACAAATTAATTAATTTTAACAAAATACTAATTTATTTTTTTTTTTGAATCGTTGTAGTGATATGCATTTGTGTTAGTACAATATTTTTTTTTATTGTAAATATTTTTTACTGTCATTTATATAAAACACCTAGGCCGAGTTTTTGGGATGCAAGTTAAACCTTCTTTAGTTTAGTTAAACTGAAACCAAGTTAATAACCTTTCTCGGAACAACTTTTTCTTGTTTTGAATTTGTATCTTAATCGAAATAAAATAAAATAAACCACATTTTAAAGGCAGTATTCCCGTTTTTAAACACGTTTAACCCATATACAAAAAAACTTGGCCTTAATTGTTTTATGTATATTAGCAAGGAGTTAAGGTCATTATCAGGGCAGCAACTTTCATGCACTAAAAAATCGAAAATATGCATTTAAAATATCCACTTAAAAGAAAATATTTTAATAACCACAAAATATCCATTAATAATACAAAAATATACTCAAAAAAAAAAAACAAAGAAAAATTCACTTAAAATTTGTGTTTATCACATTTTATAGCAGAAAAGCACCTAAAAATTAGTTAAAATGACCTTGCAGAAAAAACTGCTGAAGTTAGCAGATTTCTCGCTAAATACAAGCAAAAGAAGAGCAAAAATAAAACTATTAATTTTGCAGAATTTTGGTTATATTTAAGTCGACTTTAAGTTGACTGAGAATGACAAATCGTACTGTAAGATCAGCAGATATTTTTTTTTTAGAAAATAACAAATTAACCTGTTAAATCAGCAAAAAAAATTTGCTAAAAAATTAGTAGCCTAAAAACTCACGAAAAAATTGAAAATTTTCGAAGTTTTTTTTTAGATTTTTTTGTAATGCAAGCCTTTTGATAACAGTAGTTTACAATTTTTTTTTAACAAATTCTGTTAATTTAACAGCATAATATTTGCATTCAACTGAATTTAGCTTAAAAATAACACAAATTTTGTAGGTATAACAGTTTGTTTTTGCTATTTTATATGATTTTTTTCTGCAGCATTATTTTTAACTAATTTTTAGTTGCTTTTTCTGTTATTTTTGCAGATTAATTCTAATGTACTAATTATTTATGAAAATTTTTTCCTAAGTTTAGCAAGTTAATTTGTTATTTTCTACTAACAAAAATTTAACTCAAATATGACTAAAATTCTGTATGTATAACAGTTTTATTTTTGCTGATGTTAATATATAGCACTTTCAGCATTTTTTTCTGCAGGTTCATTTTTAACTAATTTTTAGTAGTTTTAACTAAATGTTTTATGTTTATGAGTTGGTTTAAAATTTAAGTTAAATCCAATAGAAATGGCTAAGAAGATAGCAACATGATGTTTTCCTTTTTTAGATTAGAGCTTTTGTTTATTTTTTATCAAAATCTCAAATTTAAAATCTAATGGTGTTTTCTTTTCTGGAAAAAAATGTTGTCTTGTTAAAGTGTAAAATTTTAAAAATGTTACCCTCACCCCAATAAAATGCTACATTTTTCCAATCAGAATAGAACGATAAAATCACTTATTTGCATTTTTCAAAACACATGTGTATGTATATATTGTTGTTTCATGTATACGTAATATTGTTTACGCTAGCTACTACTATATGATAGCCTAGTGGTTGTGATGCTTGCCTTTCGCTCGGGATGTCCAGGTTCAAATCCCAGCCAAGGTGGATTAATTTTTATATACTACTCTCTTTTTCTTTTTTCAATTTAGAAGTTTTCCTCCATATTAAAAAAAATTGTATAATTTTTTTTATTTATTGGTAGCGTAAAAACTAGTAAATATTAAATAAAACAGAGCAAATTATTAAAAAACTAAATAAAATTTTATAAAAAAAAAAAATTATAAAAAAAAAATTATAAAAAAAAATAAAATTTTATAAAAAAAAAAACAAAATTTTATATAAAAAAAATAAAATTAAAAAAAAATGTTGTGGTCGAACCGGGGTTTGAATCTGTCACCTTCTGCATCAGAAGCCAGGATAGTACCCCCTAGGCCACCAAGTTGCGAGTTTGCTGGCAAACAACATTGCAGTATATACACATAACTTTGATGAAAAGAAAAAAAAACAGGGCAACGCTCTACCCCGTAAATTTTTTGAGGGCGGAAAATGTTGCACTTTTGCACTTTATTAGACAACATTTTTAGAAAAGAACACGATGCCCTCTCAGAATATTACCCTTAATTTAGAAAAGAACACAAAAAAGACAATTCAAAAGCAAAGTGCAAAAAAAACACCATAAATTGTAAATTTTTTGATTCGGAAAAGTATTTGATTAAAATCGCTTTTGAAACTCGCAGCCCTGGTCATTAAATAGTTACTATTTTTTGTCCATTATCTTCCGTTGCATTGCGTTGCCAACCTCCCTCCAATTCTTATCTGTATTTCACTTTAGTTACAAAAATACCTGCTTTTTAGAGAATATATTAACAAAAAAAAAAATTATATGATTAAACTTATCAGTCCAAGGTAACTTCTATGGAGTAACATTGTAACATTGTGGTTATTTTTTATGCTTCCTGTTTCACTTCCCCTACCTATCACAACCAGCATGTGTAATGCCAGTAATGTTTAAGGTATAATGAATCATTTTCTTTTTAAATTAATATTAATAAAAAATAATGTCGTAGTATTTTAAGCTTTTCAGGTTTCTGCATTAAGTAATTGAATTTATATAATTTTTTATTTAAACAGTGTATAAAAGGTAATATGAAATTTCATCGTTATAAAATTGTGGAATTTTTTGTAATAATTCTAATAATTATTGGGGTTGTTAATAGAGTGGCTGATTTTTAGGCCTTTTGTTTTTTTTTTTTTTATCGGACAAACTTTTCTTTACGAAATTTTTGATTAATTTTTGGCTAACTTACAGGGGAAGTCTCCTGGATCGGACCCGCAGATATTAATGAACTTCCGATATGTTGTACAAAATACAATAACAAAATACATGCAATACGAGTACAAAAACAAAATATATGTAGTCACTCATTCGACGAACGATGAGTGTCTTGTAGAAACCCCCAGTTAAATTTAAATTTACATATTTTTAACAAAAAATTTTGTAAAACAAAAAATTTTATAAGTTTTGGTTATAAAAATAAGCATTTTGTAAAGAAGGGGTAATCTCTTACTTTTCTATTATTTTAACAAGGGCATGTCCATCGATGTAACTCCTTAAATAGTAAAATGTTATTCTGACCTTAGAGATAGCGAGTTTTCAAAAACATTTCGATTAAATTTTAAGTTTTTAAGCCGAATATTATTTTAACTTGACAGATTTTTAACAAAACATTTAATTTCTACTTTTTGTAAATAAGTGTATTAGGCTCTTGGTCATCAAAAAAAAATTGTTATATGTATAAGCAGTTCAACAGCGATAGCAGCGATTTTTGGTAACGAAGGCTAATTTTCTAAATATATCATAATCTCCGAGGAAAGGGGGTTTCGGTGTTTCTGTTTTCTTTGTTCTACTAATAAATATAGAAAATTTAAATTTGGCACATAGCTTCATTTTATGAAGAGAAGAAAACCAACCAAAGGATTCGGAAAACCAACCAAAGGATTCGGAAAACCAACCAAAGGATGGCTATTTGAATGTGGTTAAACGGGGATGAGAAGTTTAAAGAAATCGATTTTCAAACGTCATTTTTGGTGGATAGGAGGGGGAGGGAGCAAACATGTTATATATTTTTTCTAATTTGAGACCTCTTAACAAGAATCTGAAGTCAAAATTACGATACATCCGCAAACAAAAAGTCAGTAGTGAAAGGGTTAAAAAGGTTTTGCTGGGTTATACCTTACCCAGGAAAATTTTTTACAATCGGTAGCCAACCATACCTATTCCACAGCTGGTTCCACTGCAACCGATTCCATGGAACTGGTTCCGGAACCAGTTCCTGGGATCCCATATGGAAGGTATGACTGAAGTAGAATTAGTTCTAGAACTAGTTCCAGAAATGATTCTAGGGCAATCGGTTCCACTTTGGAGCTATAGAAGTGGTTGCTTTTGGGACAATTTCAAACAAAAATAACACTGCATGACACTCAATAAATTAATGGAGATCTAACCATCAGTTCTATATATTTCGGTCATGCTGATTACAATGGCGTACTTTATTTTTCGATCAATGGTACAGATTTTTCTCTAAATGACTTTTAAGCAGGGACGTAACAGTTATAACTTTTATTCAAAAAAGTGATTGTTTTACAATTATTTCCTGTTTGAGTATTTTTAATTTTCTGTTTATTTGCTCTGTTTGATTTATATTTTTAATTCAAACAAAAACAATCCAAACACGATTTTTATTTTTTCAAAAATAATAAAAGTTATTTTGTGATTTTTTTTCTTTATCAAAAAATAACAATTAAGAATATAAATCAAAAGCCATGGAACCAATGACTTCACCAATTATAATATCCTGATGATGTCAACTAGTGTTAATAAAAGATTGAACAGTGATCTAAAGTGAGTAAATATGTATATTCCAGCAACTTCCGGCATTCAATTTAGGTCAATTTTTAATTTTTATTTTATTATCAAATAAAAAAGTTAGTGCTTAATTTTTTCAAAAAAATCATTCTGTAACTTTTATAAAAAGTTTTAAAATAAAAATCAAAAAACAACAGAAATTTATAGAGTAAAATATAAAAATTGAAAAAATTAAAATCTTTGCCAAACTTTGTGATTTTTTTGTGCAATATGATTTATAAAATATAGTGCATTATTGAAATATTATAATTAAATAAATTTGGGTGGTGACTTTTTTAGAAATATAACAGTTATTTTGGGTCTCTGCTTTTAAGTTTGGCGGTTGTCCATTCAGTTTTTTATATAAAAAATTTTTCAAATTCAATTAATATGATTTTTTTGTGTTAAAATTTAAGCACAGGACCTGTGGCCATATTTAAACCACTACTTAGCGTTTTATATAGGTTTTTATGGTTTTTTGCTATTTCAGCGACTTTAGCCGCCGAATGTACAATCGACCTCAATAAATGTAATAATGCCTTAGTAAGGAAGCATCCAGTGTAGAAACCGTAATGACATATCATTATTTTTTGGACTACCAGTAATGACACCGACTTACTTTCTGCATTATTTTAAAAGATATAATAATGAGTTACTCATAAATACTTACTTTCTTCATTATTTCAAAATTAAAAATAATGTATTACCAATAATGACTTATTTTGGCATGTTGGCGGGTAAGCTAACTTGTGCGCAGCAAGTCAATTATGTTTTTATCCATCAAATATTACATGTCGAGATAGTTTAGATGGTATAGCTATAGACTGGCAGTCTGGAGTCCCAGGTTCAATTCCCGCATGAGAAAATTTTATTTAAAAAAATTTTTACATTAAAAAAATATTTTTTTTTATTTTTTTTTTTTTGAAAATCTATTTTTAGAATTATTATTTTAGTCAATAGTGGTAGGCACATAGGTAACGACATATTTTTTATTTTTTGTATGCTGGTGTGTAACTCATTATTTTTCGCGACATCGCCATACAAAGGTAATAAGAAATGTAATAAAAAAGTAACTAGTTACCATTACCAGGTATGTACTAGTTACATAACCACATATCTGGTAATGATTTTCTACTATGGGCAATTAAAAGGAAAATATTTTAATAAAAAAAATGTATTCATCTATAGCGGCCTATACGTTAAAATCGCGACTTTTCAAAAATATGGTAGCATAGCTTTCCAAGATGTCCCCAAAGTCCAACTTTTAGTATAATATGGGGTCACCTCTAAAAACTGTTGTTGCAAAATTTCAAGCAAAAAAGTTTCCATTTGCAGAAGTTATGGCAATAAATGTACTAAAGACATTTTAAGATTTAAAAATGTTTTATTTTAGTAAAAGTTCAACGTTTTTAAATATTTTATTTATTTATTTATTTATTTATTTATTTATTTATTTATTTATTTATTTATTTATTTATTTATTTATTTATTTATTTATTTATTTATTTATTTATTTATTTATTTATTTATTTATTTATTTATTTATTTATTTATTTATTTATTTATTTATTTATTTATTTATTTATTTATTTATTTATTTATTTATTTATTTATTTATTTATTTATTTATTTATTTATTTATTTATTTATTTATTTATTTATTTATTTATTTATTTATTTATTTATTTATTTATTTATTTATTTATTTATTTATTTATTTATTTATTTATTTATTTATTTATTTATTTATTTATTTATTTATTTATTTATTTATTTATTTATTTATTTATTTATTTATTTATTTATTTATTTATTTATTTATTTATTTATTTATTTATTTATTTATTTATTTATTTATTTATTTATTTATTTATTTATTTATTTATTTATTTATTTATTTATTTATTTATTTATTTATTTATTTATTTATTTATTTATTTATTTATTTATTTATTTATTTATTTATTTATTTATTTATTTATTTATTTATTTATTTATTTATTTATTTATTTATTTATTTATTTATTTATTTATTTATTTATTTATTTATTTATTTATTTATTTATTTATTTATTTATTTATTTATTTATTTATTTATTTATTTATTTATTTATTTATTTATTTATTTATTTATTTATTTATTTATTTATTTATTTATTTATTTATTTATTTATTTATTTATTTATTTATTTATTTATTTATTTATTTATTTATTTATTTATTTATTTATTTATTTATTTATTTATTTATTTATTTATTTATTTATTTATTTATTTATTTATTTATTTATTTATTTATTTACATGATATTAACCTTATATTAATATAAGCCTAATATAAACAAACTAGCGTTGGCTGCCAGGGCCATCAGCTTAAATATTTTAAATATTTCAAATATTTCAAAAATTTCAAATATTTCAAAATATTATTAAGTATTTTACTTAACTACATATTTCATTTATTTCAAAATATTTATATTTCAGCTTTGAAATATTAATATTGACAAAGTATTTATATTTCAGCTTTGAAATATTAACTTTTATTTACATATTCCAAATTATTTGAAATAAATAAAAAAAATATTAATATTTCAAAACTCAAATATAAATATTTGTTTACTTACTTAAAAGCCTTTTTAAGAAAATAATAACACACTTATACTTGAACCTTCAAATATAATTACGAAAAATATTTTAAATTGTTAATTTAAGTAAATATTTTAAAGTAACTATAGTATATATACACCCGACTAAAAAAGATGTTATATAATCATATATCACCATATATAAACCAATATATACGTCCATATCTAATTTGATCCGAATATTGGAATATACAATTATATCAAGCGAGATAAGCATGCTATCTCACCTGATACAATTTGATCCGAAAAATGGGTCCATCTAACTGCATCAAATTATATATAAATACATAAATTTGATGAAGATTTTCAAAGAAAATTTTAGTAAATATTATTGAGATCACTTATTTCATTCATATTAAATCTAATGCTTAATGTTTAGAACAATTTTTGCTAATAAACTTGGAAATAGGTGACAAAATAAAACATTACAAAAATTTTTCAGAACAACTTTTTCTAGGTTAGAGTTTTTATCTTTCTTATAAAATAACTAAATTAACTAATTAGAAATTTATTAATTCAGTTCGAGGCCAATTTCCTTATTACACTATGCGACAGTCAAAATCGGGATGGGATGAAACCAACGGGAAATGTTATATCGGTCAAAAACAAGTTATACGTGTCCCGGCGTTTCGCTGGGTCACCCCTAGGAATCGAGATATATCTTTTTTTGACATAACTCGAGAACCACTAGTCCGATTTTGCTCAAACAATTTAAAAAAAATTAAAAATTACAATTCCTTTAATCTGTTCATATAACGTTTTTCTATATACTCAACAGTTTTACCGGTAAAAATAAATGTTTGTTACCGCTACCATAAAAATCAATAACCTTTTGTTTATTACTTTTTTTTTAATATTTTAGGCAAAAAATATTTTTTTCTTCATACATTTATTTTTACCGGCAAAACTGTTGAGTATATAGAAAAACGTTATATGAACAGATGATTGCCTCACAGTGTTATGAATTAATATAATAAGTACTTTTTTTTTAAAAAACTGCTATTTTTCTTCATCAGGATACTCTCCTGACAAATACTTCACAGAGTTTTTGCTTTCAAAAAACCTCTACACTTTCAGGAATGAAAAGATCGTTTCGGGGATTACGCCACCACTTTCTAAAGAAAACTGATGAAGGGGACCTGGAAAATCCCCGAAACGATCCTCTTTTCACTCCTGAAAGTGTAGAGGTTTTTTGAAAGCAAAAACTCTGTGAAGTATTTGTCAGGAGAGTATCCTGATGAAGAAAAAAAAAACAGTTTTTGAAAAAAGTACTTATTATGTTAATTCATAATAAGGAAATAGTCCTCGAACTGAATTAATAAATTTCTAATTAATGAATTAAAAAGGTCGAAAAAAACAAATTTTATTTTTTTAAATAAAAATTAAAAACCAATATGATAAAAAATTAACTTTCACAATTATTTTTTTTTACGGAAAAATAAATGAACTTAAACCATATTTATTTCAACATATGTTTGTCTAATTTTTAAATTTAAAAGTAAAAATAATTATTTCGACCTTTAATTCCACAATGAAAAAAAAAAATGTTCCTTTATTTATTTCTTTAAAATTATTTTGAGTTGAATAAAGAGTATTTCGCTAACTATTTGGAAAATGTATGTTAAATTCAATTATAAACATTTATTTATATGTCAAAGTGCAAAATTCAAAACCAGATCCACAATTTCGGAGTTTTTTTTTTTAATTTTTATAGTGCAATTAAACTTTATAAAATTTTGTATAATTAGATATCATGTCAGATAAATTTATACATAAAATTAATTCAATTTTATATTAACTTTGTTATATATTTTGATATAAGATTGTTTAGAGAAGCTTATACGCCATTATATATAATTATGTATAAACTATATTTGCAGATCTCTTAATATATGCCTGGAGACCAAATCGCATATGATTATATATAACGTCATATCAAACATATTTATAAAACCAAAGTGTTAATATAAATGTATATGGTCATATAAAGCCACACATATAAACATTTATAATTATATCAAATCATATAAGATTATATGAAAACTTTTTTAGTCGGGCAGCTTTGATTAGATATAATTATATCTAATCGGGTATGGCATACATATATAACACAAAACTATCTTCTTTCTATCTAGAAATTCTATCTATTCCATCACAAAACGATTTTCTTAATAAATAATTTCTTTTTATTTTATGACTGTTTAAATATTGTTTTTATTGATTTCTACAGAGAGTAAACCCCATATATATCTTTATATTTGCGACAAGCATAAGAACCAATTTTTGGGAAACTATATGGGTAATAGATCTAAACATAGACCGATTCCACCGAAAGTCAATAGACCTTGGGCCCATAAGAATCAGTGTACAAAATATTATTATATTATCTTCATATTTCCGAGCGAACTGGATTAAGAGCCAATTTTAACCGAAATCAAAAGGCTTCGTCCTTAGGCCGATGTAAGTCGGTGTTCCAAATGTCATCCAAATACATATTGTAGCGGCCTGAATTTATAATTGATTTATTATTTCCATCTTTATTATTATTTGTTTTCATATTATTTGTGACCATTATTTTTTATTGTTTAGTTTTCATGGGACACCCTAATTTGCCTTTTCATTATTTGTATCATCACTGAGACTTTGTTTAATTTTGACTCATTCTTATATTTTGACTCATTATAATATTTGTTTTGCTTTGATACTTATTGATCTTCTTGGTTATTGATTTTAAAGGGTTGTTCAACAGGGACGCTACAAAAGTACAAAGACAGGGACAGCAAACGACGCCATATTTCTTGCCGCTCTTTTGACATTTCTCTTCAGTAAGGTTTGCCATTTCATGATGGAAAGATATACGAGCCAACAACGAGTCGAAATTATTAAAATTTACTACCGAAATTCGGTAATGACACCGACTACCAGTAATGACACCGACTTACTTTCTGCATTATTTTAAAATATATAATAATGAGTTACCAATAATAATTTATTATTATTTCAAAAATAAAATAATTTTCTACATATTTTTGTAAATTTTTTGAAATCTATTTTTACACTCAATATTTTTTCAGCACTAGTAAGGATATATGTAACTACATATTTTTAGATTTTTTGTATGCCGGCGCGTAAGCATGCTTGTGCGCTGCAGGTCAGTTATGTTTTTATCTATCAAATATAACATGTCGAGATAGCTCAGATGGTAGAGCTATCGACTGGTAGTCTGGATTTCCAAGTTCGATTCAAAGCACGAGGTAAATTTATTTAAAAAAATTTTACAATAAAAAAATATTTTTTTTATAAAACAATTTTTTTGAAAATCTATTTTTAGACTCATTATTTTTGTCAATACTGGTAAGTATATAGGTAACGACATATATTTTTATTTTTCGTATGCCGGTGTGTAAGCATAACATTATTTTGTGCGACATCGCCAAATAAAAGTAATAAGAAATGTAATAAGAAAAATAACTAGTTGCCATTACCAGGTATATAGTTACATAACCACATATTTTTTTATTATTTTTTTCTGTTACAAACATCAGCACAAACTTATTATACCCTGTCGATGTAGTGATGTAGGGTATAAGAACAACGTACACTGAGATACTAATAAACTTTTGCATAAAACCCATGAAGTTTCACTGGAACTCGTTCATTGAATTATTGGAATTTATCATAAAATGCGAAAAATATCATTTTATTTATTTAAAGTTTCATACACTCAATGAAAATGTTTCATTAAGACTAGATTCATAAATTATATAAAGCCTTTTTTATTATCAAATTTAAGAAATTTTTCATTTACTTTGTAAAGAAAACTTCACCAGTTTACTGAAAAATTTCATTAAAACTCGTCCAGCAAAATTCTCTATGTATATACGATAAAAATTATTTGTTGTAAAATTAACAAGTCAAAATGCCATTTTGCAAAGACTTGCGGGATGACCCTCGTAGCAATTTCTGATAAATATGCGTAGTAGAAAATTAACCTTGAAAATGACATACACAAATATTCAAAAGTGTTGCCACTTCCTGTGGAATTTTACCAGCACCGCGTAATTTTTACTGTAATTTATTATATAATTTCGCAGGTAAAAAAATACTTTTTCAGGAAACTTTTAGATATTAAGGACTGCTTCACTACAAAAAAAAAAACAGATTATAAACACTTCTAAAAACCATAAGATTCTGTAACTTTTTTTTATAGAAAAGGTCTACAGATTTTTAGTTAATTTCCTTGTAGAACAATCAACAGATTTTTTTGACCTTTTACTTTAGAAAACTCACAGGCCGTTACTATCAAAATTTTCCAAATGTATATTTTTGTTTGGGTCGTAGTATAGTTTGGCTTGGTTTTTTATTGTTTCATTAGGTAAGTGCGAATAATCGATTAATCAAACAGTAATATTAGTCAGAACTTTGATTAATCAATTAATTGATTAATTGAAAATGAGAATAATCAGAATTATGATTAATCAATTAATTTGAATTTTGCTTAATCAGAGCTTGAATAATGTTGAAAAAAAATCAAAAAAATACATTAATTTTATTTGGTTTTGTGGCGTACGAATAATTAAACAGATTTAATACAGATCTAAAAATTGTAACACTTTTAAATTTAAAATGATCTTTTATAGTAAGGACCTTTGATTCTAAGGACTGTTTTCTTTAATAGTAGGACCAAGATTGTAAGTACATTTCCCTATTGAAAATGTACCAATTCAAAATGTGGATTTTAACCTACAGAAAACTAAATTACATTTTTGGATGATTGTTTTCTTTTCTGAAAATTCCTTATAACATTTTTGTTAAGAACCACCTAAATTATAAAAACGTTTTCTTCAGAAAAATTTCCGTTCATGAAAATGTTTAAGTGATTATTTTGAATTAAATAAATATGTTTTTTAAAAGTCCCAACGTAAAATTTTTATTACATTTTTTTTTTGTGGTAACCTTGATATTTAACCATTACAAAAAGCGGCTTTACAAAAACATAAATTGGACAGGGATAAAAATAAAAAAAAATATATTGTACATACATAAATGAAACATTAAAAATTTGTAACCCACATGATGATGTTAAAAATGATGACGCAGAAAATATACATATATTTCTTTGTTCATTGATACCAGAGCTTCTAAAGAATTCAATCCTTCATTTGATTTTCAATTCTGATTGGCTAAGAAATAATTTTAATTCTCAAAATGAAATTACATTACATATTCAATAAATTCTTAAATGGTCTCATTTGATTTGATTTCAAAGGACTTCAATCATAATTTTTCATTCGATTTGTTCAATCACTAAATTCAGTCGATTTACAAGTTTGAGAATTCAATCGATTTCGTCTCATTCGATTAAGTAATATAGGAATAACATTTGATTTGCACCATTCGGCTTTAAAATTTAGAAAATATTAAACAAATACGTGAACGTGGATTATCTAGACAAGAGTGCACAAAACAAAATAAATTCAACTTTTGGTGATGAAGCTGATATAACAAATTTAATCGCGAAAAACCTTCGCTCCAGGACGAATTTCGAGAAGGTCGTCCAAAATCAGTTGTTGTTCCAGAAAACATTGATGCTGAGATTGAGACCACCAGCATAAATAAAATATTGTATCAAAATTTAGCAGAAAAAATGATTTGTTCTCGGTGGATTCCTCATAACTTAAGAACAGCTCAAAGATGTGCTCGTCGACTGGTAAAAACAAATTCTCAAGAAAAGCAATAGCGGTGCTTCAAACGACGTGTATAAGATCGTTACAGGTGACGAATCATGGATCTATGCATATGAGCATGAAACTAAACATGATGAACGAAATCCATCAAAAGTTGTTCGTTCTCGAAGCGCTTCGAAACAAATGGTCTCGGTTTTTTTTTGGAAAACCTGGTCATGTGACAACAGTGGAGTTAGAGCAACGTCGAACAGTTAATATCTGAATGGTACACCAGCATTTGTTTGTCGGAAGTTTTTGGAGAAATGAGAAAAACCAACCCAAAAAACGAATAATTCGTCACCATGACAACGCGAACTCTCACACATCGGCTCAAACATGTGACTTTTTGAGCACTCAAAAAATCGAATTAATGGGTCATCCGTCGTACAGCCCTGACTTGGCCCCCAACGACTTTTTCTTGTCCCCTCAAATCAAACAGATGGACAACGATTTTCGTCAGCAGATGTAGCCGTAGAAGCATTCAAAAACCATGTTTTGGAGGTATTTCACGCGGAATGGAAAAAATGCTTTGACAAGTGGTTCGAACACATGCAAATCAAATTTCTGTTTTTTCATTGTTAAGCACCGTAAGTTGTTTTTCACGTGGAAAAATCTCACTCGAACTTTAAAGGCTTCAAACTGCAATTTAAATTATAAAAATTCAAAGTTTTTAATTTTATAATAAAGACACAATCACAATATACACAAAATGTCACTTTTTCACCAGAAAAATAATAGACTTGCACATTAAATTTGCGTGAAAACAAACTCGATACACTTTTCAAGTGAAATTGATTATCGTGAGAAATATTTTTTTTATATGGAGTATAACAGTTTTTTCACTTGAAATCGGAACAACGTACGGTGCTTTAGGCTCAAAACATAAAAAATAAGTTTTTAATTTTTTACAAAGAAAACTAAAAAATAATATTCGAATGAACAGTTATGTAAGTCATAATAAAAATAAATTTAAAAAACAGCCTAAACCGTACCCATACCTTGGTAAAGCACGGACACACACTAAACATACCGATAATTAGTATTCTGTTTTTAAACTTAAAGTTGCGAGTTTGACCGCCAGTGACGGTATCATCAATTTTTAAAAATAATATGTATGAGTTTTCCATACCTCATACATACCGCAGCGTCCTTGTTCGGTGTTCCCATAACAGGGCTATGAACTAAAAAGCTTCAACAAAGTTTGCCAACTCTCTAAGATTCAATACTACGCGCAATTAAAGTATTGCCATTTCTCTTTCACCACTCTATCCCCTATATAAAGAAAGCAATGCGTTAATTATTAGGAAGAATTTCCTGAGTGCTGCTTCTCTTAAAAAAAATCTATTGAATTTCTTAGAATTGAATTCGATGAAATAAATACCAAAGACTTAATTCTCTGTGACTGTTTAAAGAAGAATTCATTCGATTTAAAAGTAAATGAAATTCTATTTTTTGGAATTCATTCAAAATAGAATTCATTCTTCAAATATCTGATTAATATTAAATAATAACGATGATAGCATACTGTTTGCTAATGATGATGATGATGGTAATCTCCATTATCATTTCACTTCAATTTAATTCTATTTCATTGTATTTTAATGTACTAATCAAATATTATAATAAAATATATCGTCGTCGAAAATCTAAAAGTACATAACATCACCTTTTTTAATTTTACAGGAGTAGTAAAAAACGTATAAAATGAAAAATATCTGAGATATAAAAACAAATTATCGAATATGGGCTTAAAACACAGAAGTCTAAAATTTTTTTTTTAAAGAGAAGCAACACTCAGAAAATTCTGCCTATTAATTAACGTGTTGCTTCCTTTGGAAAGGGGATAGAGAAGAAGTGAAAGGTGGTGAAAGATGAAGGGCTTCAAATATGGCAACACTGTAATTGCGCGAGATGTTGAATTTTAGAATAGTTGTTGCGCGCCTTTTGACGGTGAGTTGGCGAACTTTGTTGACGCTTTTTAGTTCATAGCCCTGTTATATTACTTTACTTCGGTGGGGTTAAGTGCTATGGGAACACCGAAGGAGGACGCTGCGATATGTTACTATTTTTCATAAATTGATGTTGCCTTGGTTGGGGCTCGAACCCACAACCTCACGTGTAACAGTCCAACGCGCTAACCATTACACCACAGCGCCCAAAAAACGATTTCTATTTTTTTGACGATACGTACTTTTGGATTTTCGACGACGATATACTGTTTTTACCCACAACAACAAAAAATTTTATTGTTTATTTTTATGAAAAATTGCAAAGTTGATATTTAAAACTCATTCAATATTCTGGTTTTATGGATATGATGATAACAAAATTAAACTGACTCTTGAAATGTGTCAACAGTAGCCAGGACAGCAAAAAAGATTTGTTGATGATACAATCAATAAAATGTAATGAAGAATGAAAAAGTTTACGAAATCGTATAAAAAAATTTAATGGACATTAGGTTTTTAAGTTTTGACGGAATTTCGATGAGGACGATGGTGGAAATGTAAAAGACATGGTATTCCATGCAATAATTGGGAAATATGTGACATTGAGGTAACGGGACCCTCCCCGTGCCTATTTCATATCATCTAAAGCCATGTAAGAGCACTCCAAAGGAGCAAATATTTTATCCGTTTTGCTCTATCTAGCTTAGTTTTCGAGATATCGGCCATTTTATGAAGTGGAAAATTTTTATTAGAAATTACCGAGGGTTCAACGCCCCACCATGATCCATTTTTGGATAGAGATAACCCCTTTCACTGGGGTATTATATGGTTAGGGGTAGTCGAAATTTTCGTAAATTTTGCTCTATCTCTGTTAGTTTTCAAGATATGGGCCATTTTAAAAAATCGGGACGGAAAGAAATAGCGTCATCTTTAAAACTTCGGATACACTGGTGGCACCATCTACCGGGTAATAACAGAAATATGAAAATAATAAATTGTGTAATTTAACGAATGGGTTCTTAAAAATTTGTTATAAAAAGTTTTAAAAATTAACACTCAAAACTATTTAGTTAAAGTACTGAGGATTTTTAGTATTGTGTTAATTGAAGATAACTAAAATCTTTGGTTAAATCAGTGTTTCAACTAAAAATTTGTTCAAAATTAGTCAAATTGATTTGAAACCCGTTTGACAAATGTTTCTACTGACGTAAAAAGAAGGTTTGAGTTGATTTCTCATTTCCTTGTTACCTCGGGAATTTGTATAAATACAAAAACTTAAATCTTCATTATAATCTAGAGAGAACCCCATCAAGAGATTCTGAACTGTGGGGAAAAAGGGTTCAATGTGAAAGTTGAATGTGAGGACCTGTCCCTTGACCGGTGCAAATAGTACCGGTCAAAATGGACCTATCCCGTGACCTGTCCAGTGGCCGGTGAAAACAGGACCGGTCTGAAAGAATTAACCGCGGGACTGGTGAAAATGGGACCGGTCTGAAAATAGTTACCCCGTGATCTGTGGCGTGACCGGTACAAATAGTCTCAAAGGACATAACCCGTGACTGGTCAAAATATTAATGGTATGGAAGTACCTATCCCGTGACCATTAAAAAATATACGAAAAAGTTTCATAAATATTTATGTGGAACATAATATTGAATTATACAATTGAATATTGTCTTTCACGACTAAAAATTTAATTTAATATAAAGATTTTAAAAAAATTTAATTTTAAAATACATATTCCACACAAACTTTCTTTATTTTAAAACTGGTACGGTGACATGTCTTTTGGGGTGAGTTCTGTGACGTGTTTTTTTAGTTCTGTGAAGTGTTCCTTTGCGTTAGTTCTGTGGCATGTTCTTTTGCGTTAGCTGTGTGACCTGTTCTTTTGCGTTAGTCCTGTGACATGTCACAAAGCGCAATTCACCCCCTCTATGACAAGCCCATGTTAAAGTGACCGGTGATTTTCATATAAAAGAACCGGTCCGAGGAACGGTCCCAATAGACCAGTCACGTGACGTGTCCTGTGACAGGTCCGTTTCCCATAATGTGATGATAGTGCTTGGTAGTTGAAAGTTGCATGAATTGTCAACCCTTGGTTCTAGGAAAGTTTTTTTCATAAGTTTTTTTCTCTATTTGTTGTAAAACAAATTGGGAATTTTATTTCCCAAGATCATATTTGATCTTAAAACCGAACAAAAATAACACTCATTGCAACATTCTTCAGATCAACTAAAAATATACGAAATTATTTATTTTCAAATATTTTTTTGGTATTTCATTAATTCAAGTACATATTTTATTTTATTTACAGCAGTTATAAAAGAAATATAATTTAATTTTCATAGTTTCACTTTAAATTAAAAAATATTTCAAAAATATACAGTTACCCTTATTATGCCGTTAGCAAAATAATTATATTGCCATTATCTGAAAAATACCGTTAACTTTATATTAATTGATTAAATTTGGTTTTTTTTGTCACTTAGATTATTCAATAGAGTAAATTTATTAAAAAAAATTTTCGATATACACTAGAGATGAGCGATCCGGTGATTTTTGAATAACGCTGCTACCAGTGATCGTGATTTTCAAATCACCGTCCTTTTAAACAGTGACCGTGATCACGGTTTTGTAATAGAGATGGGCGATCCGGCGATTTTTCAGTAACATTGTTCTCAGTAAATGTGATTTGCAAATCGTTGTTCTTTTAAACTGTGATCGTGATCACGGTTTTTTTATGGAAAAGACTGCGATTTTCTGATAAATAAACGAAATAATATTTATGGCGAGTTTTTAAGATGTCAGGTAAACTTGGTTTAGATAAACCGAAAACGAATTTTGTCAGCCATTTCAAAGTTTATTAACAAAAATTTGCCGGAAAAACTTTTTCTCGAGTATAATTTATTTCTTTATTGAAATAAAACAAAATAAATCACATTTTAAAAGCAGTATTCCAGTTACAAACTGCGTTAAACTAAGTTTAAAGATAATCCACTTCCTAAACACTGGACATTAAAAGAAGAATAGTTGCGACCGGTAACAAAGACATGATAGAAGGAGACATTTTATTTAGAAGAGTGTGAAAGCAAGTCACTGTTATTGAAAAAAAACATGTATTACTGTGTACAATGAAGTTTGTAAGAAAGAATAGTACAAAAATATTAAAAGAACGACATTCCGAGTAACTGCGACTTGAAATATTTGATCACTGCCGTTACCAGTGATTTATCAATAACTGTGATTAAATCACCGGTATGAAAATATCGCTCATCTCTAATATACACCCAAGTAACTTAAATTATACACACCAAAACGATCAGTCAAAACGCCTGCATACAAAACGATATTTTTTATCTTAAAAATTACAAACAAGTACAACTCTTCCGGCAAATATATTACAATTTAGAGGATATATAACAGGTGTGGGCACGTAAATGGCTTGAAGGGCCAAATTTGGGATTTCACAAACATACGGTGGGTCGCACCAAATAACATGTTACTCAACAAAAATGAATTTTTGGTACAGCTCACTGCTAAAACCTTTTTTTGAGTATTTTGGTTTCCTAAGCCCGGATCTAAGGTCAAAAAAGGTCCATTGAATAGACTTCGAGCTGTGGGGTTCCTCTTTTTATACCCTCACCTAAGCAAATACTCTATGAGTCAATATTGCGGAGAAGAACATCAAAATATTTTATATTTTTATGAATTTTTATATTTTTGATGCAAATACATTTAAAAATATAGGCACAGCCTCAATAAATGTTTTTAAAATATTTTCCTCTCCTTAAAGCCAATCTGAAGTCAAAAACCTTTGTCGAATTAATCTTCAAAAATATAGTTTGCGTTATTTCAAAAAATTTGGTTTAAGGTTTTCAGCAGTTTTTCAAATATTTGCAAGTTTATTTAATTGATTTTGATCCCTTGTTTTATTTATTGAAATGTGTAACATTAAATACGTGACGAACGGAATTTTGATACAAAAGGTGGAAAATATAATTTTTATAGAAAATCTGAATGTAAATGAAATTTAAAACTCATAAGTCCACAACATTTTCGTACCGAAAATTTATAACAAATGTCAAACCACTCAGGCTCTGATTGCATTAAATTAATTCTTAAATTTTGAAAATTCAATCACAAGACTGATAACCCAGCCAGAAAATTCGAATACTTTTAGGGGAGTTCTTTTTCGGAAAGTCAAAAATTATTCAAACAAGCACATATTTTTAAATGTTTAAACCTATTTGTCAAAAATTGCTCATTTTTTGGACGAAAGTAATAGTTTAAGTAAATGAGTCATAAAAGGCACAAACATTTGAGGAAAATTTTTAAATCCAAAGATGATTCAGAAACAACTCGAAAAAGTAAATAAATTTTAATATTTTACGAACAATTCAAAAATAACTCAAAAAAAGTGGATGCTCAAAGTGGATTCACCACTTTCATACAAGTGAAAGTTTAATAATATATTTTGAGCATTTTTCTGATTCATGTTTGGGCTCGTTTGCTGGCTGGGAACTCTAGAAAAAATAAATTATGAAAACTTTATTCAAGAGTTGAATATCATATTAAAAATTCGGGATAAGGCGGAATTGTTTGTTCTAAAAACTGGATAAAAATTCAAGGCGTCACAAGCCTTTAAAAAGTGGTATAATACCGTCAAAAGCGAGATAATTGGTCAGGTTAAGTAGGTACACAGAAAAAAGCTAGAATCAGCAACAAATCTTGCTTAATATTAGTAGAATAAAAAAGTTTTTAAATTTTTTTAAGAGAATAAAGATCTATTTTTGTAAAATTAGCAGTCTAATAATTTTCATCAGATATTTCTGTTGATTTTAGCAGGATGACTATTATTATATTTAATAGTTTATTTTTGATCTTCTAATCTTACCAATATTCAACAAAAAATTTTTTTAATTCAAACTCATACAAAATAAAAAACTCTTAAGGACTTCTACGTCATATTGAGACAAATTATTTTTCCCAGGCTTAAGGTTTAAATAAAGAAGGAATTTTTGACTTAATATTCGTATGTAGTAGAGTTGTGTCGTTCATGAACGAACTAGTTCATTTGAACGGTTCAGTTCATTGAACGATATGACATCGTTCACCATTATTCGTTCTTTTCGTTCATCGTTCATTTCGTTCTTTTTTGTAGTCATAAAAAGTTTGTATACCTTTCTTATTAATTTTATTACAGAATTAAATGTTTTTCTTAATAATTTCAAATTTTTAATAAAATTGTAATTTTCTGACACTATTAGTCTATGCACAATAAAATTAATATAAACATGTAACATGTAGTGCGCCAATAAATTGTCGAATGAACGACGCATTTGACGAATCACTGTTCAGACACAGCTCATGACAAAAAAGAACGATAACAAAAAAGAACGATAACAAAAAAGAACGATAACAAAAAAGAACGATTTGAACGAACTAGTTCAATGAATTTTATTGAACGATATGACCGAGTCACCAAAAAGAACGATTAAGCCCAACTCTAGTATGTAGGAGGCGGAAATACTTTAAAATGTTTTAGAGGAAGTCTGTGGTAAAAAGTCGATATTTGTTGATCGTTGTAATTTTTTGAGGCTCCATTGGATGTTTACTTTGTTATCGCTGTTTTTTATACTATTTTATGTATATTTTAAAATTTTGACTTTATTTTTTTGTTTTGAATTTAATTAAATTTTTTTTAAATTTAAAAAATTTTTTTGATTGTTTTAAAATTAATGAAGGGCCGCACGAAATTGGTTGACGGGCCGCATGTGGCCCGTGGGGCCGCATTTGCCCATGTATGATATACACTTGTGGCCAAGCATTTAAGTCAATTCAAGTTTTCTTATAATTTTATTGTTGTTGCCTTTGTTTTTAAAGATCAAAATAGTGGCTAAATTCGCCACGAAAGGCAAGGAGATGGTTCAGAAAATTGTACAGAATTTTAACATAATGTTTGTTTTTTCATTTTGTCACTTGTTTTAAGTGGGCGTGGCTTTTAACGAAAAATTAGCGATATAAACCTCTTATCAAATTACATAGTAAAATTTAGGCAGTACTGATCGGTTCCATACAAACTGTATATTTTTGGAAATCCTATAAAATTTGCCTAAGTCTTGCATTATTTTTATCTACAAATAGTCGCCAGACTTAAAAGTGCAACACTTTAAACGTGACCAAATTTTTCTTTGTTTTTAGCGATTTTTAATAAAGTTAACAGCACTGAAATTTTAAAGTGAATAGTTTTATGCTTTTCTTACCACAATATAGCAAATCAGTCAGGATTTTTTTTATGTTATAGTAAAAAGAATTTCATGTTAAAATTTCAGTGTTGTTAACTTTCTTTTAAAATCGCTAAAAACAGAGAAAAATTTGGTCATGTTTAAAGCGCTGCAATTTTAAGTCTGGTGACTATTTGTAGATAAAGATAACGCAAGACTTAAGGAAATTTTATAGGGTTTCCAAAAATATACAGTTTGTATGGAACCGACCAGTACTGCCTAAATTTTACTATGTAATTTGATAAGAGGTTTATATCGCTAATTTTTCGTTAAAAGCCACGCCCACTTAAAACAAGTGACAAAATGAAAAAACAAACATTACGTTAAAATTCTGTACAATTTTCTGAACCATCTCCTTGCCTTTCGTGGCAAATTTAGCCACTATTTTGATCTTTAAAAATAAAGGCAACAACAATAAAAATAGAAGAAAACTTGAATTGACTTAAATGCTTGGCCACAACTGTATAAGATTAAGTCGCTTGTAAAACTTTACAAAAATTGTTTTTATAACGACTTTGAGTAAAACCGCCTTACTGTCGTTCTGGGAGAAATGTAAAATCATTATAAGAAAATCTACAATGTCCATAGCTCTTAATAAATCCAATTTTCGTTATAATCTAAAATTTAAATTACCCTTGCCGATATAAAGTTAACCTTAAAATGCGTTAATCGAAATAAATGAAATCTCGTTACTATTAAAATATCGTTGCTAAAATAGCCGGAATACCGTTAGTCATAATATATCGTTATCAAAATAAATAAAATACCGGTAACAAAATAGCGTCAACAGTAAAAAAAAACATTTTTGAGATCAAATAAAACCTTATCTTGTAGTCTCTTTCAAATGATCTTATATACAAAATTTAATTACTTTTTAAGACTATAGTTTTAAGAGATATTATAAAATAACCTGTTTTTGTTAGTCTACCAACTATATATGGCCCTAAGGGCTCAGTTGGTTTATTAGAATAACAAATAAATAAAATAAATAAATCTTTCATACACAAATAGAATAGTAAAATCCAAAAATTCCGGGGAAATCCCGCACAAAATTCCCGTGATAGGAGAAACGAGCGGGACGTAAACCCTAGTGTTAATGCAGTATTTTAGAGAATTTTATGAAAGATTTCATATTATTTATTAAAAATGTCATGGACCCAATAAAAGAAGTTTCGTTGAAAATAATTTCATAAAAACTATGAAACTATGACCTATACAAAATCAGAGATAAAAATACACACTTTGATTCGATTCGATTATATCGTGGTTTTGGTATTCTGTAATTATATCTAATTAATGTAATTGTATAGACACAAATCGAGATTGAAATCGAATTTTAATTTAAAAAAGGTTTTGTATTTACAAATATCATTGTTGGTGCCAAATTTTTTTCAGTGTACGCACAAATCTCTATCATATGAAATGCTTAATTGGGGAATCATTAAATCATTTTATGAAGAGTTTCATTAATTCTTAGAAGCTTTTCATAAACATTGACTTTGATAAAATCTGTTTCATAGATTCTAAAAAAGTTTCAATGGACGGATTCTAGTGACAATTTTCATTGAATCTAAGAAGAAATTAATGAAGTGAAAAATAATTCTCTCAGTGTAATAAATTAAATTTAATTATAAAAAACTTAATTCCTGAAGTAAAATTATATTTGATTTAATTTTCTTATGAGCGGAAATCCCGGGGTAATCAATACAACATTGGCCACTTGGGGTGACAGGGAAGATTTTGATCATACCTCTAATGATTACCCCACATATTACAAGATTTTTTTTTTATTTTTGCCTAATTTATATTAATCGATTCTTCTCATTTGTTTAACATATTTTATTGATTTTTTTGGGAAATTTTTATTTTATGTGTGAAAATTTATTTATATTTCTTATAAATAACGTAATCATATATAAATTAAACAAAATATATGTTTAGGGCGTGTGCGGTGTCACTAAATTGGAACTAAACTAAACTAATTTTCCAAAAATACATACCTGGTTTAAAAGTTTAGAAAAAAAATGTCTGCGGCAACCAATTTTGACATTCTATGAAGTTTTATAAAAATTAAGAAATTAAACTTTTCATAAAAGTTAATTCAAGTTTTAATGAAAAATATAATATTCTATATATTAAAAGTTTCATAAACTTTATGAAGCTACATTAAAAACTGTATTCATAAATATTTTAAAGCTTTTCATTAATTTAAAGAAATTTGTCGTTCACTTTGTGAATAAAAGTTTCATTCGTTTAATGAAAAATTTCATTATTTTTCGTCTGGCAAAATTATCTCAGTGTAAATAAGAAAACCTTATGCAAGTTTATTCGTTTGTGCCCGCAAATAATAAAATATTCATATGAAATAAATACAACAAATATTTTGCAAGAAAATGTATGTAAACAATCCGTCAGTCTGTAAAATGTATATGTACATTATTTTGGAAACTAAATGTATAAAGCGCAATGGGGGGAAATTGTAAAAAATATATATACATATTGAAGAAAAATATTAAAACAACTGAAAATTTATAAAAAAACAAAAAGTTTATCTTTTAAGTAATATATAGAGGGTTATAAGTTGATGCCACTTAAATGACAATTTCCTATAACTTGAGATAAATATAACAGAAACAACATTAAGGTGCCTATTCCTACTTGTGACTCGTTATGACTGTCTTAAGACTATTTTTAAGACTGAATGTCATAACTTTCCATACAAAACAACAATAAAATTTAAAAGATTCAAATTTTATTGGTCATTATTATGATTATATCAAAACCAGGTCTTAATTTTTTAGAAGTTTCCAAACAAAAATTTGAATAAATATAATTTATTATGACTTTGCAACAACAAACACAAGGGAAATACAGTCACAACTAAGAGTCACAGACTTTTCGTAGGAATAGACATGTAAATTAAATAGAAACAATCGAAATTGAACTGAGTTTGTTTTATTTTTACTTTTAATATCTTTCTACTTATTTTTAAAACAAATTCTAAAATATTGAAATATTAACTTAAATACGAAAAATATTCATATTTACTTAAATAAGATTCATACTTAATTTAAAAATGTTGGTTAAAAATCAAATGCTATCGACCTATCACAATCGAAATGCAAACTGGAAGCAACATGGCAAAGTATGTGAAAATCTATGACAATTTTAAGAAAATATATACAGTGCACAAAGAAAAAAGTTGGACATATTATATATTAAAATGAAACGAGCTGTAATCAATATAAAAGACAAAAAACGAAAAAAGGTATTGAAAAGCATAAAATTACTGTTAATTTTACCCAGAGGTAGGCATCACAAAAAAAAATAAGTTATAAAAACATCGTTTTCACTAGATGGCACTTTATTAAAAAAACTGACAATTTTCTTTTTTATTTAAATTTAAAAACAAACAAAAAAGCAAAGAAACAAACGGATATCTCAAATTTTATTATTTGAATGTATTCCGCGTTGTTTTTTCCCTTATTTTGAACAGTTTTCAGCAGTTTTTGAGATTTTAGATATAGGCTCAACTGATACTAATTTTAGCGCCCTCTACCGGTGAGTAGTGTAAGTTTTGATTTTCTATCTCTATAATTAATAGTCTCTGATTTTACGTACAATGTGCTTATGTTGTTTTATAAAGAAATTCAAATAACAGGGTTGTTATTTGAATTTCACTTTGAAAATCAAAGTGTCCAACTCTTTTCTTTGTACACTGTATATAAGAAGTCCGCCGTTAAAAAGTGTAACACGCACCTTTATTTAAAATCATTTTTTTTTAGCAAAATATCTTTGAAAAATATGTAAATATGTACAAAATGCATCGGTTTGTTAAATTCGAGTGGATTATTAGTTTACAATGGACAATCAAAGACAAGTGCACAAAAAAAATATTGAAACTATTCAAAATAATAATCCATTGTGGACTTACAAAAAAATTTCAACATACACTGAAAGAATTATCCTTCATGATATAATTTCATAGAATTTTTTCATAGAATCAATGAAGAATTTATATAACATTTAATTAATATTATGAAATTTTTCATAACTTTTCTTTCATAAAATTTGATAATTTCATTAAAAAAATTTATTGAATTTCATAAATTAAATCTTCATAAATTTAATGAAGATGTTCTTTATATATATGAAATTGTTAAATAGAATTTACTTTTTTTATAAAATATCGTCATTTCCGTAATTTTTAAAAATTTTCATACAGTAAGAATTTTATATTGCACATTTAATTCTCAAATACAATAGTTTTATGTAACCATAAGGCCGAGTTTTTTTTCTCCACACTGAGAGAATTATCTGCATGATATCAATGAATTTTTGCATTACATCTATGAATTGTCACTGGAAATCGTCCATTGAAAATGTTCATTAAATTAATGTAATTTTTCATAAAAGTTTATGAAAAATTTCATATTATTTATTAAAAATTTAATAGGACTAATGAAAAAGTTTCATTAAAAATATTTTCATTAAAACTATGAAGCTTTTTCATAGAGTTTACGAAATTTTTCATTCCTATTGTGAAGAACACTTCATTAGTTTAGTGAAAAAATTTCATTAAAACTCGTCCAACGAATTCTCTCTGTGCATAGTGAGAGAATTATATTTTATATTTATTTTTTTTTTAATTAATTTTTTATTATTAATTTTGGACTATGAAATTTTTTTATAAATCATATTAATTTTTTCGAAAAAAAATTCATTAATTGAATTAAGTTTATTTTATGAAACTTTTTAACTCAATGAATTCTTTCATTAAATATATTTTGTACATCCGTAAAATATGCTACAATTTTATTGGCTTTTTGCATTTGCTAAATACTTTTTATTTATCCACTAGAGCTTAGCAACGACAACAACCAATTATAATAATAATAAATGAAATTGCTTCAAAGATTTTATGAAGCTCTTCATTGGCTGAATGATTTATTCATTGGAGGAGTGGTATATTCATTTTATGTAGAGTTTCATTAATTTTATGAATTTTCACAAACATTGACTTCAATGAAACCTGTTTCATGGGTTCTATGAAAAGTTTCAATACTTAGACGAGTTCCAGTGACAATTTTCATTGAAACAATGAAGAAATTCATTACTGAAGTGATGAGCAAGTTCGTGTGACCAGGCTATGTGTTCACACAGTAGTCAAAAAGTTCAATAAGGACCTAATAATTGAAAGAAAGCCTGAACCGGGTACACTCAGATAAAAATGTTTGTAAAAAAATTTGTAAACAGTTTCCAATCGCACTATACTATTTTTATACTGATTGCTAGTACAATTTTTATTTTTAGTATTTTCGCTATTCTCTTATTACAAATTACGGATTTTTTTTACTAATTTTCGCTGCTGATTTCAGCAAACATTTTACTAATTTTTCAAAACCGAGTGCTAAATTTAGCAGAAAAATATACTAACCCAGCTAAAAATCGACATATATGAATCCATACACGTTAAATGTATGTTCGTGCATGCTCATAAACATGCATTCATGACCATACATGTATACATAAATCTCCATACATGACTCATATATGACCATATGTGTGCATCAACGAAATTTGAGGTAATATCTACATGTGTGCACATGTATGAACATGTAGATATTACCTCAAATTTCGTTAATGCGCACGTATGATCATATATGAGTCATGTATGGAGAATTGTGTATCCATGTATGGTCATGAATACATGTTTATGAGCATGCACGAACATACATTTAACCTGTATGGATTCATATATGTCGATTTTTAGCTGGGAATTTAAAAATATTTTTTTTGATTTTTTACAATTCTGGTTTAGTTTATATTTGTTACTATTGATATATTCTTAGTTTAAAAATAACACCCAGAATATTTTATTGAATCTCCAATGAATAAAACGTCAATAACTGGAGAACCGTTTGCAATTTTCACTCCAAATTTCAAGTACGATGAAGTAATTATACGCTTGTTACAATCGAAAGAAAAAAAAAATTTTTTTTAGATTTTACAGATTTTATTTTTTAGTACAATTTTTTGCTAATTTCAGCAGATTGATTTTAAATTACAGTTTACAGCAATTTACTGAAATTTAGTAGCTACAACTAAATATTTATACTAATTTAATTGTACTAAAATTATAATATTTAGTAAGTTTCTTAACTGATTTTAACAAATCGATTTTGAATTGCATTTTACATAAACTTTACTAAAATTTAGTAGCGACTACTATTTTTTCTACTAATTTTATTGAACTACAGATCAGCAGACATGTGTTGCTAAAATTGGCAAAAAATTACCGCTGGCCTCAAAAAAGTTAAATTTCCCGTAATAATTGCAAAATTTTCAGTAGCCATTACAGACTTTTTTGGTTGAGTGTAAAGCAAATGGACTCAGGAATGAAACCAAAGCCAAAAAGTGGAGAAGCTTTTGAAGGCGATTCCAAACATTTCGGTGCCTCCAATGTTCGGACACGTTTGGGGGTACAGTTAAAGTTAACGTTGAGCTTAAAACATTTAAAGTTCAGTAAGTTCCGAACAGAAATACTAAGAAGAACAATGATACCAAAAAATTAGCAAAACTTCTCTGTGTTACATTTTTTAATGGCGCACTCATTAGTATCTATATAGAGAAAAACAATCATGCGTTTTTTGTTTGTTTTCCTATATTTCCAATTGTTGTCTTACTTTGTGGCAAGAAAAATGATTTTTTACTTTTTATGTAAAATAGTAGTAAATGGAATAGAAAAAACCGTATTGAATTTATTTTATGCTGACAAACCGATTTTAAACGACAGATGAACTGACAGCCAGACAAACATATAACTCAATAGTAGAAAGAAAGATAAATAGACAAACCGAGAGATAGATAGACACTTTTTAATAATGATTTTCTCTTTTTTTATTTTCCCAAATTGGCAAAGAAAACTTTTAGACGAAGAAAATGAACTGAAAAAAATAAAAAGTAATAAGAAAAAAGAAAAAAGAAAAAAATTTAATAAAAAATACGCATGTTTTTTTTAAGACAATTACGTGCAGCATGGAGTTGTAAAGTAATCCTTTTTAAGCCTTGAAAATGGCAACATACACGGAAAACATAAAAGTGAATGTTTAAAATTTCATTTAGGCGGCCATAATTGTGGATTTGCGGCATTTCACCGATTTCTTTGGATAAAATATAGCAGATTGCCAATTTTTTCTTTGGAAATGATGATTTAAAAAAATTAAAGTTTATTTTTGTTAAAGTCGACTTAAGTTAAAATTTTGGGTGACAGCAAAGAGTATACAGAATAAAGAGATTGATGGACTCTCTATCACTGAGAGAGCATTTGTTCTAAAATGTGCCTTCAAACAGAAACATACGCAAACCAATACTAATGTACTAATAAAAACCAAATAATTATATCAATAGCCTTGCAACTCTCTCAATACTTTTTATGGGAAAAAATATTATGTGCCTTCGAACAGGAACGAACTCCGACTGGTTAATCAGGGCTGGAAAAGGCTCGCTCGGGCTCTTATACCAAAAAATATTAGCTCGCTCGTATGTAAAAATCCAAGTATCTAAAAAAAAGATAGCTTCCTCCTTTGGCTCGTTAAAAAAAATTAAAATTAAATATTTAGATATTAGCAAATTTAGTCAGAATCTTAAATGCAGCATTTTCAGTAGTATTTCATAAATATTTGCAGAATGTTAATCGCTGATTAAGTTTCTTAATTCATTTTCTGCGGCACAAAGCCTTTTTCGCGTTCCGCAATTATTTTGGAAATTTTTAATTGCGGTTTATTTTAATTCATAATCCAAGGACTGTAATATCCATATCTTAATTCTAAGTTTGGTGGTCAGTTTGCAAAAAAAAATTGCAAAAAAACAAGATTTTCAAAAACGAAAATTTTTGCAACATCCCTTTTGCCGTTAAAAGGGTTCTTGCGGATCTTGACGTAGATAAGTCAGCGGGCCCGGATGGTATACCAGCACTGGTACTGAAACAGTGCTCTTCAACGCTATCGCGTCCATTGGCAACCCTCTTTAGCACGTCGTATCGCATGGGTATCTTTCCATCGTGCTGGAAGGTTGCCAATGTTCAGCCAATCTCCAAAAAGGGTGCGGCTACCAACCCTGAAAATTACCGCCCAATCGCAATCTGCTCTGCGCTCTCGAAGGTCATGGAGAGCATGGTAAACTACCATCTTGTTAATTATCTGGAATCCAATTTGCTTCTTAATGATCGACAGTATGGCTTTCGTAGAGGTCGTTCTACGGGAGACCTGATGGCGTTTCTTTCGGAACGTTGGAGTCGGTCAATTCACAGATTTGGTGAAAGCAAGGTGGTTGCGCTGGATATTTCCAAGGCGTTTGATCGTGTGTGGCATAAAGCACTCGTGTCAAAGCTCATTGCTTTTAGTGTTGGTGATGACTTCTCTCGATTTATATCGAGTTTTCTCAGGGATCGCACTATAAGAGTTGTTATAGATGGGGTCTCATCTAATGAGTTTCAGTTGAATGCAGGGGTACCGCAAGGCTCTGTTCTTTCTCCTTCTCTATTTCTTATCTTTCTAAATGACTTCCTTTGTCAGACTTCCAATCCTATCTACTCTTTTGCAGATGACAGCAACATTTGCCATTCATATTCCTTCGATCGTAGGCCAAGCCTTGCAGAGATTGGGGGCAGGAGGCAGATTATGAATGACACACTCAATCAAGACCTTATTACAATCTCTGAGTGGGGTCGTGTGAATAGGGTCGATTTTAATCCACGTAAAACCCAATGTTGTTTGCTGACTCATAAAACCGCGGAGCCATCATTGTCATCTGTATATATGGGTGGTATCAATATTAAGGAATCAGATGCCCAGAACATCAAGTTCTGGGCATGAGAATCCAGTGTGATGTCCGTTGGAAAGATCACGTCATTCAAGTGTCGAAAGAGGCATTCAAGTGTCTTGGCTTTCTTAACCGGTGTAAAGGCACATATACACGGTATAGAAATCTCGTAGAGTTTGCGCTAAATTTGTCATCTCTAATATTGTTGGCACTAATTTGTATCGTAAAAATACCATCTCTAGTTGTCAAATATTTGATTTTATGAAAATTGTTGCATTTCAAGGAATAATTTTTTCTCAAAATACCAAAAGGTGAATTTAATAAACTGAAATGTTTAATAATATTACAAGACATTTTAAAAATTATTACTAATTAAAGAAATTGCATATGACAGCAATTGTCAATGGTCTAGAGATTACAATTCATAAACTTATACAGAGCTGAATTTTCATAAAGTCTCGCGAGTTTTCTATCCCGTGTAGATGTGCCTTAAGAACTACTTCACTTCTTCTGATCTCCTTTCTATTTATACCACCTATATCCGGCCGAAGATGGAATACAACTCCCATATATGGGCAGGGGCTTCAAAGTCTATTTTGGAGCTTTTGGACCATGTACAAAGGAGGGCGTCGGCGCTCATTAATGACAGTAGGGTATCCAGCTCTATTGACTCGTTGGAGCATCGTCGGAATGTGGCTTGTGTAACTCTGTTCTATCGTTACTACCATGGGAGGTGTTCTGCTGAGATAAGTGCACTTATCCCGATGCCCCGTGTTTTTGGCCGTAACACGCGCTTGTACAGTAGATCTCATCCGTTTTTGGTTGATTGTCCAGTTAGTCGCACAACGCATTATAGAGAAAATTCGTTCATTAGTCGAACCGCCCGTATGTGGAATAAACTACCCGCGGATGTCTTTCCTGATACTTACAATTTAGGGAAATTCAAGTCAAACGTTCACAAACACTACTCCCTCTTTCCTCCTTCCCATAACCTATTTTCCTGATATCAACACAATGCATTGCATTAGTAGGGGGCATCCCCTGAGTGTTGGTCTATAGTAAAAAAAAAAAAAAAAAAAAAAAAAAAAAAAAAACATTATATTTGTTTGCAAATGTCAATCGCTGATTAGCTCTTTTAATTCATTTTCTGCACAATAAAGCCTTCTTCACATTCCGCCGTTATTTTGCAATTTTTTAAGTGTGGTTTTTTAAGATACATAATCTAGGGACTATAATACCAATTTTATACACTAAAGTTCGGTGTTTAGTTTGCAAAAAAAAAAATCGCCAAAAAGAAATATTGCCAAAAAGAAAAATTTTTGCATCATTATATTCATTTGCAGAATGTTTATCGCTGATTGAGTGTTTTAATTATTTTTTTCTATCACAAAGTCTTTTTACGCGTCCCACTATTATTTTGTAATACGAGTATTTTAAGTGTGGTTTTTAAGTTGTAATCTAGGGAGTACTCGTATAATGCCCATTTCATAAAACAAAGTTTGGTGGTTAGTTGCAAAAAAATTTGCAAAAAAAAAAAGAAAATTTTGGCATCGGTATATTCGTTTGCAGAATGTAAATCGGTAAGTCTTTTAATTAATTTTTTGAACCACAAAGGTTTTTTTCGCATTCCGCCATTATTTTAGCAATTTTTTACGCGTGTTTGGTTAAAACTCATAATCTAGGGCTATAATACAGTTGGAATATAGATTCCATTCTTGATTTTTATAATAACTAAATTATTTTGGATGGCTCGCTCGAGTTTTTTTCCCATCCCTGGTTACAATTGATGTTTGAGTCATACTAAGAGCGCACATAATGATATTCTTTATAACTATTTGGTTTTGATCAAGGTTGGTTACCGTAATCATTAAAATACCGTTTCAAACTGAATACCGTCACAGTTACCAATACCTACCTCTAAAAACAACTTCAAATGCCGTTATCGTTACCGATACCGTTATTTTTATTAGTAGTTACCGGTATTTTACCGGTATTTATTAATTTATATAAAAAATGCAAATTTGATAACTTTTTTATTTTATAATCTTGAGTTTTTACCAAAAAAATTATAGAATATAATTTAGGTTATTAAAACTACCAGCATTGAATTTAAAGCTTCCCGGGTAAAAATCTTAATATGCTGTCATACATAGGTATATCTTTTTTGATAAATCCCCATATACAACGACATACAACTTGATCCGAAAAATGGGTCATCTACATGTGTCTAATTATATCAAATTAGATATAATTTGATACAATTTGATCCGAGATTTGTCCATATCCAGGACATCAAATTATATCTAATTCGATATAAAAATATCTGATTTTATAAAATTTTGTCTGATAGTAGGCATCCTTTTTATGCATACCAGCTATTAAATTTAAATTGAAATGTCTATGGTTTAACAATTTTGAAGACCCAAATTTTAAAACATAAAATAAAAATTTATTTGAATACTTTTGTCTTCTAAATCGTACGCATCATTTTTTAATATGATTTTACATGCAAAACCATCACGTGAAAATTATTTGGCTATGGAGTAATTAACTCTGAATTTACAGATAACTAATTTTGATGTTGAACTATAAATTAATTTGTATGGGATTATATAAAAAGTTATATTAAATTAAAATATATTTTTAGTACAACGACACATACAGTGTTATAAAACTTAGTATCAAATCATATATAATCATATCGATCACTACATATAATTTGATTAGTTTTATAAGGCTTATGTAGTTATATATGGAGTCAGATTTGGGGATATGTAACAATATCAATTACCATACATAAAATTCGTTGAAAAAATAATATCAGATGTAGTTGTATATAATGATATGTGTCTTAATGTTACTCCATTCATTGTCAGATATAGCCCAATCACATTATATATGACAATATATAACTATTTTTACTCGGGTTATATGTAATCTGTATTTTTAACACTTAATACTTGTATTAAAAATATTCTATACTTTGTACTTCTTTTTATATATTTTTAACGTAATTTAAAATACCGGTACGTACCGGTATTGCTGTTTTAAATACCGTTACCTTTACCGTTATCGAAAATAACAAAATTTTATACCGTTACCTTTACCGTTATTCGTTTCGGTAACCAACCTTGGTTTTTATTAGTACATTAGTATTGGTTTGAGTATGTTTCTGTTCGCAGACACATTATTAAACAAATACTTTCTCAGTGATAATGAGTCCCCCAATCTCTTTATTCTGTATACACTTTGACATCACCCAGCAAGCATGGCAATACGAAGAAGATTCTCCAATTACTTGCTTTATCTTTCAGACAATGCCGCAAATTGCCAGGTGATATTGCCGCAATATTATCATAAAAAATTATGACAAAAAATTTAAATTTTGAATTTTTTTTCAAATATCGCCAAATTATCTTCCAAATGATAAAAGGAAGACAATTTCAAAGTACTACTTGAAATAGATAATATCGCTTTAATATCTTCTTGGAATATATCATCCAAATGCTGGCAGGGTCGTTATGTGCGCTCTTTATATGACTCAAATCCATTTTTAGTCTTCTTCTTCTTCTTTTATCAACAAACACATTTTTCCCCACACAATCAAATATTTTTGGTACAGGCATAGAATCTCGTGACTTACGTGCACTGACAGCAAATTTCAAAGAGTAAGAGTTCTATGTAATCTATGCTCAAAACATCGATTGTAACCAGCGATGGGAGAAAACCTCGAGCGAGCCATACAAAATTATTTTGTTATTGTAAAAATCAAGAAAGTAACATTAATTACCTTTTACAACAGTATTATAGCCCTAGATTATGAATTTTAAAAAACCACACGACAAGAATTGCAAAATAATGGCGGAATGCGAAAAAATGCTTTGTGGTTCAAACAATTAATTTAAAGACCTAATCAGTGGTTAACATTCTGCAAACGAATATATTGCTGCAAAACTTTTTTTTGCAAACTATGCACCATACTTTGGTATAAAATATAGGTCCCTTGTGTAGTTAAACAATTTTTAATAATTTGTGAAATGCTATTGGAAATGCTGTATTTAAGTTTCTGGCTATATTTGCTAATACCCAGCAAAATCTTTCATTACCAAATAAGTGGTTACATAATAGAAATTCATAGCTCCGCACAACTTATTTTTTGGCGTCTAAACTCATTATTTTTGTTTGGCGTGGTCGTTTTTATAAGTAGTCACGCTTACCCGCTCGCTTACGAAAAAGTGAGAAGTAAGTAGTTATGAGATTCTGAATAATAAGTGGTTACAAATATGCTTACAAAAAGTTGAATTATAAGTGGTTATCCGACTGCTACTTGATTCTTAAAAATAAGGAGGTACACAAATACTATTAGCTTCAGGAAATACAATCAGAGAAATTAAAGTTTTTGCTAGTGTGTAATTTTAGTACTCGTCATAAAAATTTTAACACAAAACATATTTACATGTAATAAATATAAATGTATAAAATTTAACTTTGTTTAAAGTACTTATTTAAACTATTGCGAGTAAGTCATTATTTTATAAAGGGTTTTTCAATAAGAGCGCTACAAAAGTTTTCCTGTGAAAGTACGTTCGATGCCATTATGTATGGAAATCGATCTCTTTTGCATAGCAGACGCTGAACCCAATTTTCGACGGTTTTCAAGCATAAATACGCCAACACGGGCACGCTTGCAGAAGTCCAGACGCTGAACCCAATTTTCGACGGTTTTCAAGCATAAATCGCCCGATACTGCTGCAATTTCACGTTCGATATTCGTACGAAGTTCATCAATCGTCGCTGGCTTGTTGGCATAGACCATAGATTTGACGTAGCCCCACAGGAAATAGTCCAACGGCTTCAAATCGCACGACCGAGGCGGCCAATCGACTGGACCATTTCGTGAGATAACACGTTCTCCAAACTTGGTTTGCAATAAATTGATTGTGACATTCGCTGTGCGGCTTGTGGCGCCGTCCTGTTGGAACCACATGTCCTCCAAGTCCATATCATCCAATTGGGGCCAAAAATATTCGGTTATCATTAGGGTTTATGTCCCGGGAATTCCCGGGACGGGATTCCCGGGAATCCCGCCCTTTTTCGGATCCCGCAATCCCTGGAATTTTGTGCGGGATTTCCCGGGATTTTTTTTATTCTTTATTTATTATTATTGCAATTTTGGAAGCTTTATTTAAATTTAAACCATTGTTTTTTTGAAATCAATTTGATCAAAAAATATTTAAAATTAAAAAAATACGACTTAAAATTTAATAAACTGAATTAGACCAAATTGTTTTTAGATGCCAGTTGAATTTGGTTTAGTTAAACCGAAAAAATTTTATCAGCCATTACCAAGTTTACCAACAAAAATTCTTGTATGTACTTCGGAAAAATTTTTTTTCTTTAAAATGATCTTTGTTCAAATAAAGCAATATTTGTATAGGTTGGTTTACACTATATTTTCGGAAAAATTCTGAAACCTTGCCTATATCTTTTGCATATGTACTAAAGTAAAATCGTACCGAAAATCTTACAGTGTAAACCAGCCTTATTCAACATTCCAACATCATTATTTCAGTTCCAAATACCTCAAAAACTAGACATTAAAATTTAAAAATTTTTAATATTTTCATATTTTCAATTGACAAGTATTTTGAGTTTCTTTTATTTAAAATAATTTAATTTTAAGTTCAATATTTATTTCAATTGTATTTTTTAAATATTATTTTTTTTCAAAATAATCCATCAGATGCTTTTTAAAATTATTTTTGATTTTTTTATATGTTAATTTAAAATACCACTAAATACGAAAATTAAATAATTTATTTTTAAGTAGCTGTGGCATAAAAAATGTCTATTCAAGAAAATCAATTAAAATTGAAGAACTATTTAATAATGTTGTAGTGTCTTTTTATAAAACGATTTAGGCGAATTTGCCTAAAAATTTGTGTGAAAATACTCACTTTTAAAATTTTTATAAAAATAATTCTAGACGGATACTTTTAAAAATCTGCATAGAAAGATACAAAATATCTGGAAATAGAAATTTTTGGATTTCATATTTAAGAAATATTTTAGCAACAAATCGATCTTATTCTGACTATAAAACTGGTCCGACTCAATTTTGCAATCTTTCACTTTTTCTATATCAATTGGTTTAACCGTTTAAACCGCGAATTAATATTTAATTAATATATTTTTAAAGGCACATATATACGGGATAGAAATCTCGTAGAGTTTGCTCTAAATTTGTCATCTCTAATATAGTTGGCACCAATTTTTATCGTAAAGTATCATCTCTAGTTGTCAAGTATTTGTTTTTATTAAAATTGTTGCATTTTAAAGAATAATTTTTTTCTCCAAATACCAAAAGGTGCATATATTAAACTGAAATGTTCAATAATGTTGCAACACATTTTAAAAATTGTTACTAATCAAAGAAATTATGTATGACAGGAATTATCAACGGCCTAGAGATTACATTTCGTAGACTTATACAGAGCTGCATTTCCATAAAGTCTAGCGAGTTTTCTACCCCGTGTATATGTGCCTTAAGAGTTTTTTAAAATTAAGACGGCCTTCCATATAAATATATTACCTAAATATTAATCGAATTGATCCAGAAAAAGTGGAAGACATGGATATTTTATATTTAGCCATCCTTTCAGAATATATTAAGTGCATTTTCTCATGGGTACAAACAAAAGATGAACTTTGTCGGACGGTGTTTTAACAGTAATCGAGTTTTTCAAGTGCAACATATGTCGAATTTATATATTTTCTAACGAGCGGGAATTCCCGGGATCCCGGGAAATTCTGAAAAAAATCCCGCTGTCCCGGGAAATGAAAAAGTCCGGGAAAAGAAAAACCCTAGTTATTATTGAACGGTAGCGATTCCCATTCACAGTAACGTGCCGGTCTTGATCATCACGTAAGAAGTACGGCCCAATGACGCCGCCGGCCCATAAACCGCACCAAACCGTAATTTTTTCGGGATGCAATGATGACTCATGGAGTACGTGTGTATTGCTGTCTGACCAATAACGCATATTTTGTTTATTGACGAAGCCATTCAGCCAGAAATTAGCCTCATCGCTGAAGATGATTTTTCGATGAAAATCCGAATCATTTTCAAGTTGTTGCTCAGCCCAATTCACGAACATACGACACTTCTGGTGGTCAAGCGGCTTCAGTTCTTGCGTCAATTTGATCTTGTAAGGATGTAGGCCAAGATCTTTTCGCAAAATTCGCCACAACGACGTCACAGAGATGCCCAACGCTTGAGAACGACGTGAGAGAGACACATTTGGGCTTTCTTCAACTGAAGCCTCAGCGGCAGCAATATTCTCGACACTACGAGCACTTCTTTGTCTCACTGGCACGGAAACATTTCGTACTGTGCCTGTGGATTCAAATTTTTCCACTAGACGCTCAATTGTTGATCTGCTAGGACGATTATGACGACCATAAATTGGACGTAACGCTCTTAACGTTGAGGCCACTGACTCCGAATTTGGGTAGTAAATTTTAATAATTTCGACTCGTTGTTGGCTCGTATATCTTTCCATCATGAAGGCAAGAAATATGGCGTCGTTTGCTGTCCCTGTCTTTCTACTTTTGTAGCGTCCCTGTTGAAAAACCCTTTATTTAAAAGCAATGACTACAATAGGCCGTTCTTAGGAAGTCATTATTTTATATTACAAAATAATGCAAAAGGTAATGATATATCATTATTGGTAATGCAGACAGCAATGAGGTGTCATTACCAATATTTTGCTGGGTATTGCTAATACCTAAATATTTAATTTTTTTTTTAACGAGCCAAAGGAAGAAGCTATTTTTTTAGCTACCCATGTGAAAATCGAAATATATATGAACACACATGATCATACATTGACTTGTATATGATCATGCATGGGCATACATTGTCATATACGTACAAGCATAGTTCAATGTATGACCATACATGATCTCATACATCCATATATCTTTGGATCCGAAATTTGAGGGTATATGACCGTACATATTCATATATGACCATATATGCTCACATATGATTCATGTATGCTCATATATGATCATATATGGCCATACATCTCCATATACCCTCAAATTTAGGATCAAAAGGTATATGGAAATATATGAGATCATGTATGATCATACATTGAACTATGCATGATCACATACGAGCCAATGTATGATCATGTATGTTCATATATATTTCGATTTTCACATGGGTACTTACATTTTTACATAACAGCGAGCTAACATTTTTTGATATAACCCAGTAAAATTTTGTACAATCGGTAGCCAACCACACCAATTCTGCAACTGGTTCCACTGCAACCGATTCCACGGAAATTGTTCCGGAACCAGTTCCAGGGATCCCATATAGAAGGTATGACTGACGTGGAATCAGTTCTAGAACTAGTTCCAGAACAGATTCTAGGGCAACCGGTTCCACTTTGGAGCTATAGAAGAGGTTGCTTTCGGGACAATTTCAAACAAAAATAATCTGTGTTAGAATTGACAGTAAAGGGGTTGTAAAGGACAAGTAGCTATTCTACAACCGATTCTTTGGAACAGAAAATTTTCCTGGGAAGAACCCGATTAAGCGAGCCTTTTCCATCCCTGATTAACCAGTAGGAGTTCGTACCAGTTCGAAAGCACATAATATTTTCCCATAAAAAGTAAGGTCAGGGTATTATAAGTTTGTGCTGATGTTTGTAACACCAAAAAATATTGGTCCTAGACCCACCTTATAGTATACCGATTGGCTCGGAATTTTTTTTTATTTCGATTTAACGATGTCCGTCTGTCCGTCCGTCCGTCTGTCCGTCCGTCTGTCTGTCTGTCAATGCATTCTTGTGCGCACTCTACAGGTCGCAAATATTAAGATATTTTGATGAAACTTGGTACACCGACTTATGTCGGCCCAAGGACGAAGCCTATTGATTTTGGTTAAAATCGGTCCATGTTTAGACCTAGTGCCCATATAAGGGTCCCCCAAAATTGGCTTGGTTACAAACTGCAGGTCGCAAATATTAAGATATTTTAATGAAATTTGGTTCGCTGACTCACATTATAAAAAATTTTGACACAAGGCCCATTTTAACCCATTCGAATTTCGGATCCAAACATTAGTTGGCTTTTAACCAGACTGGTGTAGGGTATTGTATAGTCGGCATGCCCGACTTTAACCTTTTTACTCGTTCTATACTGATTTTCAGTACAATTTTTTTAGTAATCACTTTTGCTATTCTCTTATTACAAAGTACGGATTTTTTTACTAATTTTCACTGCTAATTTCAGCAAAACATTTTACAAATTTTCCAAAACCGAGTGCTAAATTTAGCAGAAAAATATAATAATTTAAAAAATTTTATTTACAAGAATTAGAATATAAACTAAACAAGAATTGTAAAAAATCAAAAAAAATATTTTTAAATTAGTATATTTTTTACTGCTAAATTTAGCACTCGGTTTTGAAAAATTAGTAAAATATTTTTCTGAAATCAGCGGCGAAAATTAGTAAAAAAATCCGTAATTTGTAATAAGAGAATAGCAAAAATGATTACTAAAACTAAAAATTGTACTAATAACACAGTACAACAGCCAATCTGGGGGGTGAGAAATTCCAAGTCAGGGTGATGGTACTAGGTCAGTATAGTAAAACCCTCAAAGGGTTTGGCGTTCGTATGTGTCATTTTTTTTTATGACCTTTTAAATTTTTTTCCTTATCTTGAAGTTTTTTCGCTTAGTTGTAACTCGAGAACCACTTGTCCGATTTTGATGAAACAAATTTAGAAAAATTTAGAATTACAATTTCTTTAATCCGTTCATATAACATTTTTCTTTATAATCAACAGTTTTGCCGGTAAAAATAAATTTGTGGAGAAAAAAAAATATTTTTTTGCCTAAAAATTAAAATTTTTTATGAATTTAAAAAAAAAAAATTTTAATTTTTAGGCAAAAAAATATTTTTTTTTCTCCACAAATTTATTTTTACCGGCAAAACTGTTGATTATAAAGAAAAATGTTATATGAACGGATTAAAGAAATTGTAATTCTAAATTTTTATAAATTTGTTTCATCAAAATCGGACAAGTGGTTCTCGAGTTACAACTAAGCGAAAAAACATCAAGATAAGGAAAAAATTTAAAAGGTCATAAAAAAAATGACACATACGAACGCCAAACCCTTTGAGGGTTTTACTATACTGACCTAGTACCATCACCCTAACTTGGAATTTCTCACCCCCCAGACAATAATCCCAAAAATGTTCCATAGTGTAATCAGTATAAAAATAGTATAATGCGATTGGAAACTGTTTACAAATTTTTTTACAAACTTCTTTATTTTAGTGTGTAAATATGTTTCGTGTTTAAGTTTCTCTGACGAGTCCTAAAATTAAACACTAGAAAAAACTTTAGTTTTTCTGAATGCTCCTTATTTTTAAGAATCAAGTAAGCAATCGGATAATCACTTATAATTCAACTTTTCGTAAGCACGTGTGTAGGCACTTATTACTCAAAATCTCATAACTACTTACTTTTAATTTTTTTGTAAGCAAGTGGGTAAGCGTGACTACTTATAAAAACTACCACGATAAACAAAAATAATGAGTTTAGACGCCAAAAAAATAAGTTGTGCAAAGCTATGAATTTCTATTATATAACCACTTCTTTGGTAATGAAAGATTTTGCTGGGTTATGTTATAACTGTCAAATATTACATGCCGAGATAGGTCAGGGCTATTTAATTGAAAAAATGTTTACAAGAAAAATGTATTTTTTTTTATAAAACTTATTTTTTTAATCTATTTTTAGACTAATTATTTTTGACAATACTGATAAGCACATAGGTAGCGATATATTTTTATATTTTTCGTATGCTGGTGTGTAACTAAAACTCATTATTTTGCGCGACATCGCCATACAAAAGTAATTTAACAATAAAAGTAACTACCCAGGTAGAAAAATACAAACGGCACAATGTCGGCCCGGTATTGGAGATGGTAGTACATGTACTGGCAGGCAATGCGTCGGATTTTCAATTTTCACTGTACTGGCATGTTGTCGAAATGATAACACCAATAAACGCTTGGCCGTAGTTATTTCCCAATGTAGGCGTAGGCTTGCGAATTAATTTTTTTGGTATTATCCCAGTACATTTAATAATAAATTTAGTAGTTTGTTAGTACTTTACTGTCCTCTTATTGTACATCACGAAACTTCACAAAAAAATAATGGCGATGTCTCTCTTACATAAATAATAATAACAATGTAAAAATACATAAAAATTATAAAATTGTTAATTTTAATAAATTAAAAAAAGCTCGTTAATTTTCAGAAAACAGTACTGGCAAAGCACGTTTTAAGTAGTACCGCCATTTCGTAAAAAACAGTGCTCTCCCAGTACAATTGTTGTTGTAACGTCGGCAATTTCTACCTGGGTAGTTAGCATTACCAGGTATGTAGTTACATAACCACATAGGTATCTGGTAATGATTTTCTACACTGGGTAACTTTGCGTTTAACAGGTGTTCAAAGCATTCAACCTCGTGGATTTTTGTAAAACTGGAAAAAAGTGAATTTCGAGCGCTCATCAAACATCATTTTTTGCGAAAAAAAAAATAACCAAGGAAAAGGGACTCTGCACGATCAACTTTTGGTAAAAAAGTGGTTTATTGAGTTTTGTTATTGTCGCACAAGCACTAGTGATGCTGAACGTTCTGGACGGCCAGTTGACGTCAATACATCCGAAAATGTCGAAAAAATTCACGATATGGTGTTGGCTGATCGGAGAGTGAAAGGGCGTGAGATTTTTGATGCGATAGACATTTCATATATCACTGTGGTTTCGACTTTAATGATCACTTGGCCTTTAAAAAGCTGTCCGCAAGATGGGTGCCGCGTTTACTCACAATTGATCGATCATAAACGCAATCGTGTGACAACTTCAAAGATGTGTTTGGCGTTGTTCATCCGCAAGGCGGATAGGCGGATTTAGCCCCCGGATATAGTGATTCATCCCCCAGTGACTATTTTATATTTCCAAACCTAAAAAAATGGCTCGGTGAAAGGAGATTCAGTTTCAACGATGTAATTATTGCTCGAACAAATGTCCAAAAATCAAGAAATCCTATTTTTTGAAAGGAATAAAAAAAACTGGAGAAAGGTTGGACTAAGTGTGTTGAGCTAAAAGGATACTATGTTGAAAAATAAAACTTTCTTTACTAAAAAAAACTGTTTGATTCAAAAAGTCATGGGCTTGATCCACCCTCTTATCTATATATAAAAGAATAACGTGACTGACTGACTGACTGACTGACTGACTGACTGACTCAACATCGCCCAGCCCAAACCGCTGAAGCTAGGAAGTTGAAATTTGGTATGTAGGTTCCTCTTTCGGGGTAGATGTCCGCTAAGACGGGATTTTTGGAAATTCCTACCGGAACGGGCAAAAAGGGGGAAAGTGTCCCCCTTGACGGCCTGCCAAAACCCCTTTGGCTAGAAAGCTGAAATTTAAGATATGTGTTCCTTGGAGTAGGGGCTAACTTTTCTGGAAAGTACTTTCTAGAATTTTGGACAGGGACGTTGTAAAAATGGGGGTTAAAAAGGGGAAAAATGCCCCCCTTGACGGCCTGCTCAAACCGCTGGAGGTAGGAAGTTGAAATTTCGTATAAAGGTTCCTCCACTATCGTAGACATCCACCAAGACGGGAGTTTTGGAAATTTTCACAGGGACGGGCAAAAAGGGGAAAAAGTCTCCCCCTTGACGGCCTACTCAAACTGCTGGAGCTATGAAGTTGAAATTTGGTATGTAGGTTCCTCGACCGGTGTAGACGTCCGTTGAGACGGCATTTTTGGAAATTCTTATCGGGAAGGGCAAAAAGGGGACAAAAAAAGTACCTTTTTCCAAAAAAGTACCTTTTCCCAAAAAAAGTACCTTTTTCCCAAAAAAAGTACCTTTTTTCCAAAAAAAGTACCTTTTTTCCAAAAAAAGTACCTTTTTTCCAAAAAAAGTACCTTTTTCCAAAAAAAAGTACCTTTTTCCAAAAAAAGTACCTTTTTCCAAAAAAAGTACCTTTTTCCAAAAAAAGTACCTTTTTCCGAAAAAAGTACCTTTTTCCAAAAAATGTACCTTTTTCCAAAAAAAGTACCTTATTCCAAAAAAAGTACCTTTTTCCAAAAAAAGTACCTTTTTCCAAAAAAAAGTACCTTTTTCCAAAAAAAGTACCTTTTTCCAAAAAAAGTACCCTTTTCCAAAAAAAAGTACCTTTTTCCAAAAAAAGTACCTTTTTCCAAAAAAAGTAACTTTTTCCCAAAAAAGTACCTTTTTCTAAAAAAAGTACCTTTTTCCCAAAAAAGTACCTTTTTCCAAAAAAGTACCTTTTTCCAAAAAAAAGTACGTTTTTTCAAAAAAAGTACCTTTTTCCACAAAAAGTACCTTTTTCCAAAAAAAAAGTACCTTTTTCCAAAAAAAGTACCTTTTCCCAAAAAACATACATTTTTCCAAAATAATAACTTTTTCAAAAAAAGTACCTTTTCCAAAAAAAAGTACCTTTTCCCAAAAAAAGTACCTTTTTCTAAAAAAATGTTCCTTTTCCCAAAAAACATACATTTTTTCAAAAAAATACCTATTTTCAAAAAAAGTACCTTTTCCAAAAAAAAGTACCTTTTCCCAAAAAAAAGTACCTTTTTCTAAAAAAATTTTCCTTTTCCAAAAGAAGTACCTTTTCCAAAAAAAATACCTTTTTCCAAAAAACATACATTTTTCCAAAAAAAAAACACCTTTTTAAAAAAAAATACCTTTTCCAAAAAAAGTACAAATAAAGTACTTTGTAAAAACAAAGTATCTTTTTCCAAAAAATTTCGTTTTTCCAAAAAGTACCATTTAAAATAATATATAATTTCAAAAAAACTACTTTTTTTCCTCCCCCCACGGATATCTCCACTAAACAAGGTTTCTTGATATTCGGCATAGACGTGCACTAAGACGGGATTTTTGGAAATTCATACCGGAACGGGTAAAAAGGGGAAAAGTCTCCCCATAAACAGTCTCACAAATTGGAAAAGTGCCTGCCAAAACCACTGGAGGTAAGAAGTTGAAATTTGGTATAAAGGTTCCTCCACTGTAGTAGACATCGACTAAGTTTGTATTTTTGGAATTCCCTACAGGATATCCCAAAAGGAAAGTCGGTATGTGAGTTCCTCCTTCTGTGTAGGCGTCCGCTTAGACGGAATTTTGGAAATTCCTATCGGGAGGGGAAATAAGGTAAAAGTCTCCTCCTGACGGCTTGCCCAATCCCTTTTGGCCAACCTAAAATTTTAAATATGTATTCCTTGGAGTAGGACTAACTCACCGGCAACGTAATTTTTCTATTTTGGAACAGGAACATAGTAAAAATGGTGGTTGAAAGGGAAAAATGTCCCCACTAACGGCCTGCCCAAACCGCTAAGGCAATGCAGTTGAAATTTGATATGAATGTTCCTCATCCATCGCAGATAGCCGCGAAGATGGAATTTTTGTAAATTCCTAAAGGGAGGGGCAAAAAGAAGAAAAGCCTCACCTTGGGGGCCGGTAAAAACCCCTTCGGCTAGAAACCTGAAGCTTAAAATGTGGGTCCCTGGAGTGAGGGCTAACTTATTAGAAAGATACTTTTTTGAATTTTGGAGAGGGTCGTTATAAAATGGGGGCTCAAAAAGGGAAACTGCCCCTTAACGACCTGTCCAAACTGCTGGAACTAGGAAGCTGAAATTCGGTACTTAAGTTCCTCTCAGCCTGCTCAAAAAGCTGGAACTAGGAAGCTGGAATTCCCTGTCGATGGATTTTCGGAAATTCCTACCGAGAGGGGCACAAATAGTAAAAGTTGGCTAGAAACCTGAAATGTAAAACATATGTTACTTGGAGTATGTGCTCACTTACCGAGAAGGTGCTTTTTGGACAGGGACATTGCAAAAATGGGGATTAATGAAGAGAAAAGTGCCGCTTAAAGGCCTGCCCAAACCGCTGGAGGTAGGAAGTTGAAATTTGGTATTAAAGTTCCTCCTCTATTGTAGACATCCGCTAAGATGAGATTTTTGGAAATTTCTACAGGTAGGGTCAAAAACAGGAAAAGTCTCCCCCTTAACGGCCTGGCCAAACTGCTGGAACAAGGGATCTTAAATTGGGTTCCTTCTCCAACGTTGACGTCCCCTAAGATGGTATTTTTGGAAATTCATACCGGGAGGGGTAAAAAGGGAAAAAACTTCCCCCTTGACGGCCTGGCCAAACTGCTGGATATAGAGACCTAAAATTATGTATGTAGTAGGTTCCTCCTCCAACGCAGACGTCCTCTAAGACTGAATTTTTGGAAATTCCTACCGGGAGGGGTAAAAACGGAATAATTCTCCCCCTTGATGGCCTAACCGAACCCTTCGGCTAGAAATCTGTAATATATAATATGTTTTCCTTGGAGTATGGGCTAACTTATCGACAAGGCATTTCTAGGACTTTGGACAGGAACGTGGTAAAAATGGTGGTTCAAAAGCGGAAAATTGCCCCCCCCTTAACGTCTGCGTCTTTAGCTAGAAACCTAAAACTTAAAGAACAAGTGTATATGAAACACTAAAATTAAGAAACTAAATAGGAAACGAGTGGGATTGAAACACTACACAAGTGGAATGAAATGGATATAAACGTTGAACGAGTGGAATTGAAATTATAGACAATGCAAATGGATTGGAAGAGGGAATTACCTGTTCAAACACTATCAACGGAATATGAAACTTATGTAGCATTGAAACATACTCTCGAAAAAGTTAAACAAATTTTCTAAAAGAGAAAAAACCTTAGAAAAGGAATGGAACTTATATATTCCGATATTTAAACTTCATGTAACGAAGCACAGGTGGAAGAAACCGACGCAGTTAATTTTCCAACTGAATTTGTGAATTTACTTGAATTGCCAGGTCTACCTTTACATAAGTTGGAATTAAAAAAAAACTTTAAGACACGCTAACAACGTAGCTTTGCCCGCTATTTTTAATATTATAAAATGCTTTCCAACCCTGCTTTACGTTATTTATTTTCATTCAAAACACAAATGAACAAAACTACTTACGGGTCTATCTACCTAAGTTCGCACTTTACCAAATTATCTTAACATACACACGTATATTGCAATTTATTATGGATTCATTACTAACAATCCACTTTCATGAGAAAAAGTGATCAAATATTTATTTATTTTAAACCCATTGTTGTGCAGAATTATTTATTTGTGGTGGCTGGGTGAAGGCTTTTATTATAAAAACTGTACTTTAAATAAAAAGCGAATTTAAAAAAAATTGTCGGGGCGCCCCCCCCCCCTAAACCTTAAGGCACGCCAACAACGTAGCGGGCTGCGACCGCTATCTTTAATATTATAAATCGCTTGCCAACCCTGCTTTACGTTTTTTATTTTCATTTAAAACACAAATGAATAAAACTACTTACGGGTCTATCTACCTAAGTTCGCACTTTACCAAATTATCTTGACATACACACGTATATTGCAAATTATTATGGATTCATTACTAACAAACCACTTTCATGAGAAAAAGTGATCAAATATTTATTTATTTTAAACCCATTGTTGTGCAGAATTATTTATTTGTGGTGGCTGGGTGAAGGCTTTAAATAAAAAAAACTTTAAATAAAAAACGAATTTAATAAAAATTGTGGGGGGCGCAGCCCCCGGGGGGAGGGCGAAGCCCCCCCTCCTTAACCTTTAAGGCACGCTAACAACGTAGCGGGCTGTGCCCGCTAGTAAATACATATAATGAAAAGTTTAGTGGAGGTTTTTCTATTAGCATGAAGCAAATCTGGTAATTCAATTAATTTTTAAAAAATTTTACAGAAAATTTAAGTGGCCGACCCAAGCCAAACTTCGCTAAAGTTACAAAGTTTTGCCGAGACCGAATAAATGAAATAAAAATGAATAAAAATACAATTTCATTCAATTTTTTCAAAATATCCAAATATGCTAAAATCCTAAAATTCATTTGACAACTTGTGAAAAATAATCTGGCCCTATCCGGATTTCATTCTTGTCTAAGGAATTCGTCAGGGGACGACGTTTTTAAAATGTCTAGAAATATTTGTTAAGTTAAATTACAAGCTCAATGAGAATTTCTTGTTCTCGTCTAGGAACGTTATTACCCAGGTAGAAAAATACAAACGGCACAATGTTGGCCCGGTATTGAAGGCGGTAGCACATGTACTGGCAATGCGTCGGATTTTTAACTTTCACTGTACTGGCATGTTGTCGAAATGATAACACCAATACACGCTTGGCCGTAGTTAGTTCCCAACGTTGGCGCAGGCTTGGGATTTTATTTTTTTTGGTATTATCCCAGTACATTTAATAACAAATTTGGTAGTTTGCTAGAACTTTACTGACCTCTTAGTGTACATCACAGATTTTTAATGTATTCTTTCGAAACTTCACAAGAAAAGAATGGCGATGTCTCTCTTACATAAATAATTGTGTAATAGATGTAAAAATACGTAAAATTTATAAAATTTTTAATTTTAATAAATTAAAAAAAGCTCATTAAATTTCAGTATACAGTACTGGCAAAGCATGTTTTAAGTAGTACCGGCATTTCGTAAAAAACAGTGCTCTCCCAGTACAACTTTTGTTGTAACGTTGGCAATTTCTACCTGGGTAAACATTTAAAATATCAAAGAAAAAATAAAGAAAAAACAACAAAAAATTTACCACAATTTGCTTTGTCATCTACCAATATACTACTCCCAGGTAAAAAAATACAAACGGCACAATGTCGGCCCGGTATCGGAGACGGTAGTACATGTACTGACAAAGCGTCTGATTTTTAACTTTCACTGTACTGGCATGTTGTCGAAATGATAACACCAATAAACGCTTGGCCGTAGTTATTTCCCAACGTTGGCGCAGGCTTGGGATTTTATTTGTTTGGTATTATCCCAGTACATTTAATAACAAATTTAGTAGTTTGCTAGAACTTTACTGTCCTCTTAGTGTACATCACAAATTTTTAATGTATTCTTTCGAAACTTCACAAGAAAAGAATGGTGATGTCTCTCTTATATAAATAATTGTGTAATAGATGTAAAAATATATAAAATTTATAAAATTGTTAATTTTAATAGATTAAAAAAAGCTCGTTAATTTTCAGAAAACAGTACTGGCAAAGCACGTTTTAAGTAGTACCGGCATTTCGTAAAAAACAGTGCTTTTTCAGTACAACTTTTGTTGTAACGTCGGCAATTTCTACCTGGGCTCTGTTGTTTTGACAGATCTACCAATGTAGTGACATCAATTCATGTATAAACAATATCGACACTATATTTTTAAGCCAGTCGCCGCCGATGCGTTTGCGGCTCAACTCTAAAAATCAATCGCCGCCGGTCATCTTACCCATTAGCCGCCGCCAGCCGACTGAATGGATCGGCTTGTATCTCTGATATATGTACATATAAGAAGCTACTAACTTTTCGTTATGAATACAGCTGTGTGTGTTTAGTTCAAGTATGTACTCTATGTTTCTGTCTGTTGTGTTTAATACAAAATAAAAAGTAAGCAGTGACTGGCGGATTTATATAAAATGTCTTTGACAAACAATTGTCTGTGAGTAATTAAACCATGTCATATTAGATTTTCTAGGAGCTTTAAATTTATTATAGTACACAAAGCAATAAATTTCGAAATTGGTAATATACATATGTAACTTCATTAGAGTGGCATTTTTTCAATTTTCGATTTTAATTAACCCTTTGGCGAGTGGCGTACATTATAATGTACGTCGACTTTATCAACTCGTCACTGATTTAAATTTTAAGCAAAGCGCTATTCATTTACTGTTATCAGTTCGTTATTTTGTTCTTATATAAATTTTATGCAGGCTGTGAAATTTCAAAATAACATGAGATCAGTAGAATGCGTTTTGTCTTGTGATCGTCAACGCTGCAGAGAATGTGTTGGAAGTTAGAAGTTAAAAGAAAGGCTAAATTTTGGTCTCAAAAATTGTGCGATGAATTAAATTCGAAAACTCAAGGGTTTTTATGTAGAGATTAGTAATAGAAAAAATATAAAATTTAAATTTAAAAAAAATTTTAACCCGCTTGGGGCCGGCAGCATGTTAATGTTTGAACTTTCATTTCAAATATCTCCGCTAGGTGGTGCTGCAAAGCCATAAAAGTAATAAACAATATTTCTGAGGCAAAGATCTACGTTTCCACGAAATTTGGTCGGAAAATTCCCAGCCATTAAAATTCCCGTGTCAAAGGGTTAATAACACTATGCTCGAATCAGATAAATTTTTCAGACATGCGGGCACCCGGTGGGTAAAACGAATTTGTGTACGCTGAATCCAGTGGTGTGTTAGTCGTTTTTCTAGGTAAACTCCTAAAAAAATTATATTTGAATTCCAAAGACCCCAGAACATGCGATTTTCTAATTTTTTTACTATAAATTTTTAGTTAGGTTGTGTGCTATACTCCCGTGTTGAAAATAATCCCAACAAACAATTTTGCTGAAATTCTAGAGTTGAAATCAATCGTAATTCCAGTCACATTTTGCCATTTTAATCCTTGATTTCTACTTGAATTACACTCTGATTCAACAGCATACTGCAGAAAAAGGACACTGGAATTCCAGTCGAACATAATAGTGTAAATACGAGTATGCTTCAGTTCAAGACTTGATTCACAGTTCAATTAAAGTTAAACATCATTTTCATAGCACTTGCTTCAAGCCCTAACTTCAAGCTTAAAGCAACCCTTGATTTGATTACTTTTAGTATAATTTGTTAACATTTACATATTTATAATTTCCCAATAAACAATTTCGCTGGAATTCAAATTGAAATAAAGCATTATTTCAGTCCAACTTTCAAATTTCAAGCCTTGAATTATACTTGAATTAGACTATAATTCATTAGTGCATTCCAGCAAAAGGGATACTTGAATTCAAGTCGAACATAACATTGAAAATATACTTGAATTCAAGCATTGAATTACACTTTAATTCTGGTCGAACTATATGGATATAACACTTGAATGCAAACCCTATATTCCAGTTTAAAGCAAGCCTTTTTAGTACTCTAATTCTGTTTATAAAAACGCGATGGAATTATTTTTTCTAACTTTATTTTTATCCGCAATACATAGGTTTTGACAAAATTATAAATATATTTGAACTTTCATTTTATCTCAGCGGAGTTTTGTTTTTTATGTGAATATTTCTTTTTAGCTTCTTGTGGAGTGCAAGATGTACATATGTAACAACATCTGGAAAAATAAAAGTAATATTAAGATGTTAATATTTTAAAGCGTATAGACTTACGTTTGAATTTAAATCCTGTTAGGCCATTTGGATGTTGCAGAAATACAGATATTTGGAAATAGCTTTTGTTTCTAGTATTAAAATTGTTGTTTATTTTTTCTATTTTATTTTGTATTGACAAAAAAGAAAATACTCAAATTTGTATGAACTTGGTTTCTGCTTGAATATGAAATCTAAAATCAAGTTGCATTCCAGCGGAATTTCAAACACTTGAATTTTTAGTTTTTCAGTGTTTATTGGGTTGGTTTCGGGTGCTTGATTTCCTCTAGAATCGTTGAATTTTGTAGGACTTTTCTTTATTAAAATCTCTATAGGAAAATTGTAAATTTGGATGTTTTTATTTTATTTTTCAATACTGATAACAAATGAAAAACAAACAAGTTATTTTATTCTGGAAAAAAAATACTTAAAATAAAGCCCAATTCAAGCAATATTTAAAGCACTTGATTTTATAATGTTTACTGGGATTTTGAAAGAGTGAGGACACCTTAAAACACTTCATACAAATTTCTCATTTCAACACAAATTTCAATACATTTTAAAACCATTTAACAAAGCAACAAGATTACATCTTTTGTACTGAAAATCTCTCTGTATAATTATTCTAAGATCATGTTGGAATAGTGCACTGAATTGTCAAATAATGTGATAAAAAAAACATGGGCAAAATTAAGAAAAAATCAAAAAAGGCCTGGGCTACTAGGATTTTAGATCTTTTAGAAAACTTTTTTATTTAAAACAAACAAAAAAAAGCTCTTTCAGAAAGAATAACTTTTGGTTTTAAAGATGGAATAATTGACGTTGCAGATTGCTTTCAAGAAAGAAACAAAACCCACTCTGCAGAATGGAGTACGCCAGCATTATGAACCGACCTTTAATATAAAAATCGTAAGTTTCAAGGTTTTTAACAATTTTTTGTTAGTTTTATAAAGAAAATTTTCATATATCAGCAGTACAAAATGATTATTTACAAAAACCAGTTAATCGAACCGGTTTTTAGTTAAAACACAGGAAAACCTGTTTTTCAAAAAGGCGGATTTTAGAAGAATTTGAAAATTGTGTTTTCAAATAGGTCGAATACTTGACAACCGTATTTATATACCTTTATTTAATTAGTAGAATATTTTACTAATTTTGTCAACACGATTTTCAAGAATTTGTAAAATATTTTTTGAAATCAGCAACGAAAATTTGTTAAAAATTCAGTAATTTGTCAAATGAGAATAGCAAAATTGCTTACTAAAATATATATTTTTACCAACAATTAGTATAAAAATAGTAAAGTGAAATTGATAACCGGTTACAAATTTTTTTGCTAACATGATTTTCTAAGTGGAGTGCTACAATTATTCGCACTATAAATGGAAATCGGGAGAAAAACATTCATTTTTCTTCGTACAAAAAAATGTCACTCTAATGTACGCAGAAACAAAGAGAATTTATCAGCATTAGACCGACTCACGAAAAAAGTAAAAAATAAGTACCCCCTCAAAATAAACCTTGTTTTATGATGATTCCGAAAATATTTCGGGTCTAGCAATGAGACCATTTAAAAAGTCTTTTTTAGTTTTTGTAAGAATTTTGCATTTTAGCTGAAGACAACATACTCAATAAGGGTATCATATGAAAGGTCCAGCGGTATATATAGCATGTTCAAGCATATACAGACATGGCCAATTTTCAAGGATATGCTATAAAAAAAAACCATTTTTTTACTCTTTTGTACGGAGAAGTTTGTGATTGAAATGTCAAACTTACATATCATAATCTATAATCGATTTAAATGAACATGTGTTTCAGATTTTTTTGAAATTCGCGATTTTTCGCGTTTTATCAGAAATTCAATGTGGTGGAAACAATGTGTTCTAAATAGGGCAATATGGATACCAGAATAAATACATAATTTTTAGCTGTTCAACAAATTATATTTAATAACAAATACCTATTTTCTTAGGCGCAATTGAAAAGATCATTGAGAAAGATCGATTATACTAATATATTTGCAGACAGAGAAAGAATTCAGAAGTAAAACTAAGCACACCATGTGCAAGGGTTAATAACCATGTTTTAAGAAACCAAAATTCCTCATCGGTGGTAGTTTGGGATATTTTATCAAAAAAACAATCAATAAAAAGTTGTATCTGGATGAAGTTTTTCCCAAGTATCTCAAGATATATTTTCAGGAATAAAAAGAAAAAATTCTGATGAACCTGAAACGAGTTTTTACATTCAATTGTATTTTCTTTTTTATGCAAAAAAATTAAGTACATATATGAATAACGATTATACATAATAAAATAATAAAAATAAAGAAAAATTAACGTAAAATACTTACGGATAAAAGAAGAAAAGAAATGTGGTGGTAAGTAATAAAATCCAAGCGAAAGTCGCAGGAATGTAACGTGTCTTCAAATCGCATTTGGGCATGTTGTCGCTGCTGCTACAACTGCTGCTGCGGCGGGATATTGATGACGATGATGGTGACGACTGGGTAGAATGGGATATGGTGAAGAAATGACTTTACAGAGATTATAATCCAAGGCTGCGACTTGTTTTGTTAGAAACAGGTAAAAAAAATGTCAAAAAGGGAATTGGCATAAGACGGCGACGAAGAAGAGTGACAATACAAAAAAGTTGTCTAAACTACACAACTTTTGCATTTAATGGCAGACACAATGGAGCTCTAATCCCCATTAATGGTGTAATGAATATGAAGACGATTGAAGAAAAAAAAGGAAGCAAACGCGACACCAGACAACAAAACAAAAGAAAATTTAAACGTCAATGATTGCACAGATTGGTGAGGTGTTAAAAAAAGATTGAACAAATTGATGACTAGAAATAAACAGGATGTGTATTAGGAAATTATGAAGCTGCCAAATTTTATGAATTGCTTTGTAACTGTTGAAACGCAATTCTATGTTCGTTGGTAACACCACACAGACGTGTTTTCTGCTCTTGAATTAGATTTTTTTCTTTAAATTTCTTTTAAAATATAATTTTTTCTAATTTATTTTTTTATCTTGTAAACACAATCAAATTTCACACATTAATTTTCATGTTTTTATTTTCTTGTTCTAGATTATTTTCTATTTCACTACACCTTTTATTTTCCTTTAAATGCTGTTAGCTTTGGTTTCTTTTTTACAATTTAATTAAAAATGCGATATACAACTATAATAATTATACAAACAATTTCCGTATGTATTTACATTTTATAATTAAAACATACACTCTTTTAATAATTATTGTAAAAACAGTTTAAAATACAAATTTGTTTTATATTTCTTGTAATATTTTGTTTTACACAGTTTTCGCACTAGTCAAAGAGGATCTAATGGGAAAGAGAACTAGTGAACTGTGATGAAAAACTGAAGGCAAACATTAGTGCAGAACTTGACAATTGGAATTTTTCACCTCTTTTTATTAGCAAACGTAGTTGTGGTTGTAAAAAATCTATTGAATTTTCACATTATTTTTTATTACATTTTCCTTTATTTACTTGAATAAATTTTCATTTATAAACTAATTTCATTTATCTTATTTTTCTTATATTTGCTTTGCTTTTGAAATTTTCTATTTTATACACTTTTTTTCTACACACACCAAATGGAAATTTTCGCCTTCAAAGGGCCCCCGTCTTTTTGTAACGTTTCTTCACAATTTCGTTTAATATTTTATACACTTTTTAAGTAAAATATTTTAGATTTGTTAGTAAATTTATAATTCACTTTATTTTATACATATTATATTAAAATTTCTTCATAATTTTATCCGCTACAACGCGATCCATGTTTCGTTCGTTCGCTCGGCCAAAATTCGATTTTACACCTTTTGTTGTTGGTAATTGTCAAAATGGAAACTAGTGTTGTAAAGCGATTTTTTTTGGAATAGATTTCGAAACAGGGTTGTTCGAATCTGCTTTAACAGAGATGCCAAGACCACAAAAAAATATATATAGAATATTAGACCGTTTACATAGCATCTACATTATTTCAGAAAAATTGTTTAAACTGGATTTTAGTTTAAATCTAGACCGAAATATTCTTCCGTTTGCTAATAGGCCATTCACATGAACGAGATAACTAAATCCTTCAATTTTGTTCTTTATTCTTTTACCACCTAATGGCAAAATATGATGTTAAATGGTAACAGAATAAAGAACACAAATGAAGAGATTTATAGGCCATTCACATGAACGAGATCAGAGCTTTGAAGAATTAATTATTTTTTGAATGAATTCACTACCAATCGAATTCAATTTTCTCTATAATTGAATGAATTCCTTTTCTTAAGTAATTCACTGAATTCGTTCAACTAAACGCGTTCATCAAACAATAAATTCAAAGAATTAATTCCATTGCAATAGTTCTTTTTATTAAATCAAATGAATTAATTCACTGGTGAACGCTTTCAATTTTAAAAATGGAACGGAAAAAAAGTGAATTAATTCCTTACTGAATTAATTCACCACTGAATTCATTCAATTTCATTTTCGTCCAGTGAATTAAAAAAATCAAAGTTACGTTCAGTGAATTAAAAAAAAAAAATTACGTTCAGTGAATTAAAAAAAATTAAATTACGTTCAGTGAATTAAAATGAAAAAAAATACGTTCACTGAATTAAAAAAAAAATTACATTCATTTAATCGAAAAACAAAAATTATGTTCGCTGAATTCAAAGCCTGTTTTCTGCCGTTCAGTAGAAGAAAACATTGTATTCTAAAAACGTATAAATGAAATACGTCATAGTCAAGCATCTACATTTTACTGGGAAGCATAAATTTTCAAAATTAATAGTTATATTTTTTCCAAATTCATCTATATCTGTAAAGTTTTTATTTTTAATAGTAAAAGCCCAACAAACAAATCGTTCCGTTTACGTACCGTTTTCGGTCCATCATAAACGGAATCCAACTCCGTTTACGTACCATTTTCCGGATCCGTATACGGACCAGAAAACGGATTTTAAGGAACATCGAAACTGATTCGAATCCGTTGAAAGTCCGACAATGACGGACCGTTTACGGACCGATATGTCGTGTAAAAAACTGACAAGTCCATTGTAAGTCCGTCATTGAAGGACCGTTTACGGACCGTTGTGTCGTGTAAAAAACGGACAAGTCCGTTGAAAGTCCGTCAATGACGGACCATTTACGGACCGTTATGTCGTGTATAAACGGAGTGACTTTGGACCAAAAACGGACTTGTATATCTATCTAAATAGACTAATTTTGAGTAAATTAAATTTACTAAATTTTTTTTATTTTTAATAGATTTATTAATAACGATATTATTTACATTTACACTATATTTAGTACATCACCTTTGAGTTTACCTTTGAGTTGCCTCTTTATCTAGCGCATCAATTCACGATAGTCACCCATAATAAAATCGATCATCTACATGCAAAAGAAAAAATAAATTAGTTATGGTTTATTTGATTGCATTTACGATGGTGTTGAACCCATTCCAGCTACCGCCACCAATTTCTCGTCACAAAAAGTTTTTAAAATAATTTAATTGTTTTTATTTTGAACACAAATTAAAATCAATTAAGTCCGTATTTTACGGTACGGAAACGGAGTTAAAACGTATTATGTTCGAAAATCCGATTACACAGTCCGTTAATGTTCCGTATACGTACAAGCTTTGCCGGATATGTGTATTACGGACCGTTAATGTGCCGTAAAAGCCGGATTCATGATTCCGTACGTGCCGGAGAGTCCGTAAAAATGTTTCTTGGGAGGCTTTATTTTTTAATCATGTAGGTTGATAAAGTGCATCGGATTTCTCTAACACTTAATATACATATGTAATTTGTTTATTTTTGCTAGCGAACGCTGTAAAATTGTTTAGTTGCAAATTTTATTTGTAAATAAATGTTTTCTTCTACTGAACGACAAAAAACAGGCTTTAATTCACTGAACGTAATTTTATTTTTTTTTGATTCACTGAACGTAGTTTTATTTTTTTTAATTCACTGAACGTAATTTTATTTTTTTTTTAATTCACTGAACGAAAATGAAATTGAATTCAGTGGTGAATTAATTCAGTAAGGAATTAATTCAGTTTTTTCCGTTCGATTTATAAAATTGAACGCGTTCACCAGTGAATTAATTCATTTGATTTAATAAAAAGAACTATAGCAATTGAATTAATTCGTAACAAAATAAATCGAACGAAAACAAATATGAATTAATTCCATTCAATATATGATGACTTATGAATTAATTCATTGAATTTTTAATTCAGAATTGAAAAATTGAATTAAGGAATTAATTCTTCAAAGCTCTGAACGAGATAACTAAATCCTATTTTTGCTCTTTCTTCTATTACTCCATAACGTAATTTTTTGGCATTATATGGTAATAGCATAAAGAACCAAAATATAAAATAGCAGATGATGAAATTAATTTCAATCATTTAAAAAGGGTCTTTGAGATAGATAGTAAAAATATTTTCAATAAAATGTGCCCGAAAATTACGAGAAAACATATTGACCCTAGAGGTCAAGAAATTATGCATGTTAACTACGCAGTACAACTTTTAAGTAATACGATGGCAAATGCAATAGAATTATTGATCGCAATTGGTGATCTGCCTCCTTCGGCAATAGCCACACAAGAATTTGTGAAAACCATGAACGATCTATCGGATGAGTGTGATGTAAAGACAATCCAAAAATCCAAATAATCGTGCTTTCTTCCGAGGATCAGAAGAAAAAAAGAATAGATTAAAGAGAAAATAAAATTTTTTGAAAAATTAAAACATACGCCAAAAACAAAAAACTCAAATATAAGGTGTATAAATGGGTTTATTATAAAATTAAAAGGTATGATCGACTTAGCAGAAAATATGTTAGAGTTTTGTCCAGAAATTAATTTTATTTTACCAGGAAAATTGAACCAGGATGCATTAGAAAATTATTTTTCATTGTTGAGAGCTGGTTTAGGTCCCAACGATCACCCAACTGTTAGAGACGTCAGATATTTAACTTCAAAGTTAATTTCACAGAAAATTTTGAATGAGTTCAACAATGAATTTTCAAATTGTGAAAAAGATAGTGACATTTTGATTGATTGGTCTATTGCCACTAATTTTGAAATTCAAGAAACCGAGAACTGTTTGGATCAGATCGATGAACAGGAACGAATCGAACAACAGGATATAGAAAATTCTCTTGGTGTTAGTACAGAAGAAGACAAAATGGAACAATGTTTTCTGGAACCCACAAATAGGGAAAATATGGTAGAAAAAATAGGTAAAAGAAATTTCATTGGTTATACTTTATATAAAAGCGTTATCACAAAATCAGACTGCAATAAATGTAAAGCTGAAATGCAAAAGCTTGTTGTAGATGATGATTTTTCTGAACTCTTAATAAAGATTAAAAACTATGTAAATAGTTCTGATTTAAGGCTTATAAATCCAAATGATGAAGTTTTTAAAGTATTATGTTTGCAAATGTTATGGTATCAAAGGGCATTTAGAAAATACACACATAAAGAAAACCTTAAGTCTTCTATATTTACAGCTATAGTTAAAAAGACTGAAGAAGTATTTCCTTATTGGTTTTCAGATGATTGTAAAGAACATAAACTAAAACATCTACACTCAGGGAATTATGTAGGTAAAATCAACTGCAAATGACAGTTAAAATAACTGCATTTGCACTTAAAAAGGTGTAGACTACATTTGCAGTTAAATTAACTGCAATATGAAGTAATTTTTAACTGTTAAAAATCAACTGACAAATGTAGTAAAAACAACTACAAATGCAATTGAAACAACATACATGCAAATTATTGTAAAACTGTACAAACAACTTGCAAATGTAGTTAAAAAAACATAAATAAAATTTTTTTTTTTAATTATTAATTTAATAAAAAAAACAAATTTATGTAAACACTATTAACTTAATTTTATTCTATAATAAATTTAAAATTGAGAAGTCAAAATTTACACTTAATGTCACTTTTTTTTCACTATTAAGATATTGTTGTACTTGTCCGTCTGTGAGGGATGAAATATGCTGTTGTTTGGCTTCCTTTTTTTTCTCCAGGTAGAAAGGGATGAGAATATAAAAGAACTGAAAGAAAATAAATACAATATTTTTTTAACATTCCCCGTAAATAAATTTATATTATAAAACTTACCTTATTATTTTAGTAATTTAATAAAAAATATATAACCTTTTCCGTATTACGCGTGCTCACTCTTTGGCGTTGTTTTATGACTAAGACAAGAGAAAACATGTTATACTCATATTCTTTCACTAGAAATTTCTAAACAAGTGATTCATACACATACTTCTGTTTGCTTCGTGTGTGTGCATACACACTTGAAAATTTAAGTATTTGTAAATAAAATTCAAAATAACTGCATAAAATAAATGTTACTACAATGTAGTAATTTTTGTAGTTTGTTTAAAAAATAACTGTCAAAAACATTGAAAAATTTTGTTCTAAGTAAATTAACTACAATTGTAGTTAAAATAACTACAACCGCATTACTACATAAATAACTGTCATGTAGTAACTGCAGAACTTTTCTGAGTGTATATGTAGTTAAAAAGACCACAAAGGTATTTACCTTTAAAATAACTAAAAAGTTTGTCTTTTTAACTGTTGAATAGTAACTAACACATGCATTAAAAATGACTACCAATGTCGTAAAATTAACTGACAAATTCCTACTACAAAAATTTTAATATAACTGACGAAATGCATAAAACTACCGTTTTTTATAGTTAATTCTGTCATGTAGTAACTGTCAGATTTTTTTCAGTGTAGTCATAATTTACTCATGGAGATATCCACAAAATTATTTCAACTTTATCCAAAAACAACTGTTTTTGTACACCCAAAACATTCCTTAGTTGATTATAACGAATATTTCAACTATCTAATAGGTGAAATACCCCTAACTAATATATAGTTGAATTGATTTAGTTGATGATAACGAAGTTTTGTAGGTACCTAAAAATTAATAGAAATCAACTATATCATATAAAAAATAGGTAATCGACACTACAGATATCGTTTTCTGTTAATTTGAAAGAGAAATTACAAACATTTTGACAAATCTTTTTATTAAAAATTATTTTAAATGACACAACACTTGAAAAGAAAATAGAATAAAACAACACCATTTAATATAAATAAGTATTTCACAGACACTTTTAAAACTCAATTAGAAGTTTTTAAACTTCTTTTTATCTTTTCTAAATTTATTTGTAATATGCGTGTTTTCAGGCAATTTTAGTACAAGACATCGAAAGGATCCTTTTGTTGGCGTTTTTGTTCTTTATTTCGTCTTGATCAATTCTTCATTATATATTCCAAAATTGTATCTCCAAATAAAAAAAACATTAGATATTAATTTTTTATGGTTTAAAATATATATAAATAAGAACTTACCAAATCAATTACAATCTAACATTTCATCTTCTGTTTCTCATAAAAAAATATATTTCTCTATAGAAAAACGACTTTCGACTAGCCGAAAGATTCAGCGACGGCGTGACTCCTTAAAAAAATCAGCAGGCGGCTAGCCGCCAGTCGAGCCGGTACGGCTTGCTACTCTAATTATCGGTGTGTCTTTTGTCTTTCATTTCACTATATACTTTGGCTCCAATTCTTTTTTTGCTGAGACTTTCAAATTCAATTTGAAAAATATACATAAAATGTGGCTGATTTACAAGATGAACATGACCTAGAGGAGAAAGTTGCTTCTGCTACTATTGGCGATGTTAATAAGGTAAGTACATAATTCCGGACTTATTAAAATTTTAATTTTGAACTTTTAGGCCCCACTCGAAAGGGGGCGTGTCCGAATTTCAATGATTTTGTAATAAAAAAAAATTACAGAAAATTTGATAAAAAAAAGAGTTAAATTATTTATCATTTATAGATAAAAATTAATGTTTGATAAAATTTTGTGTTTTTCGAAGAAAAATCTATGATATTTCTTAGCCATGAAATGGTCAAGTGTAAAGTGTCCAAAACCGTAACCGAAAACTGGTTAACCGGTTTTTTTTTATTTCCAAAAACTGTCTGGTTTCGAATAATTTCTAAATTCGAATAAACCGAAAACCAGTTATTATTCGTTGGTTAACCGGTTATTTAAGCATGTTTTTATCAAAACTATTTTTAAGCTAATCGTTCGAAAATTCTATATTTAGACTGCGTTTTGTTTTTAAAGTATTTTAAAAAACGAAACTGCAGTTTTGTTCTCCTTTATATAAAAATTAATATATTTTCACATGTATTCGAACACACAAGGTACGAAAATCCTTTGTAATCGTTTGGAATATTTTTTAAATACAGGGTGACTGATGAATGTTGTTATAAAAAACCTAATTATTTACTTTTTTCTGCGTAATTAATACTGTGCCATTATATTGGGCATAATATTGCAAATGAATGGGGGGCTTTATGGTAAAACTTTTATTTTGATACAATTTTATCTAAATTAAGTGTGTCGCTTTTTAAATGTTTGATAGTATAAATTAGTGGAAAAGTACCTATGCGTTCAGTAGCTGTTCCTGGAGGGCGCTTTTAACTAATTTTTATTCGATTTTTTCCTATTTGTACATGTTTATTTTTATAACAAAAAAATAACAGAAACCGGTTTTAACCGGTTTCTTGGAAGAAACCATAACCGAAACCGGTTTTTTTAAAATAGTAATTTTCGAACAAACCGAAAACCGGTTTTCTGAAATGTCCGATTTTTTGGTTTTAGTCAAGTGTTCTCCACCACTTTGCAATTTGACGTTTCTCTGCAATGGTTTTGCCATTTCATATATGAATTATATATAATTTATTGCATTTGAAGAGACACCGGGTTAATAGGATTATTCAAAATTTTTTTTATTTACAGATTACGCGAAATAAAAAACGTAAAAATAAGAAAAGCATCAAAAAAAAATAAATGAAATTATTAAAAACCAAATTGGAAGCCACAATATAAGAGCAATAACTATTATAAACCAGGCAAAAATAAACTAAAAATATACTCAGGAAATTTCAAATGACATATTTAGAATTAAATATATACATAACTCTATAGAATTTATTGCGGAAAATGCAGTTTTAAACGAGTAAAAAGGTTAAAGTCGGGCATGCCGACTATACAATACCCTACACCAGTCTGGTTAAAAGCCAACTAATGTTTGGATCCGAAATTCGAATGGGTTAAAATGGGACTTGTGTCAAAATTTTCTATAATGTGAGTCAGCGAACCAAATTTCATTAAAATATCTTAATATTTGCGACCTGCAGTTTGTAACCAAGCCAATTTTGGGGGGACCTTATATGGGCACTAGGTCTAAACACGGACCGGTGTTAACCAAAATCAATAGGCTTCGTCTTTGGGCTAATATAGGTCGGTGTACCAAATTTCATCAAAATATCTTAATATTTGCGACCTGCAGCGTATAAACAATATAATTTTGGTAGGACCCTTATATGCGCACTAGGTCTAAACATGGACCGATGTTCACCAAAATCAATAGACTTCGTCCGTGGGCCAACGTAGGTCTGTGTATCAAATTTCATCAAAATAACTTAATATTTGCGACCTGCAGCGTATAAACCATATAATTTTAGTAGGACCCTTATATGGGCACTAGGTCTAAACATGGACCGATGTCCACCAAAATCAATAGGCTTCGTCCTTGGGCCAACATATGTCTGTGTACCAAATTTCATCAAAATATCTTAATATTTGCGACCTGCTGCGTATAAACAATATAATTTTGGTAGGACCCTTATATGGGCACTAGGTCTAAACATGGACCGATGTTCACCAAAATCAATAGACTTCGTCCGTGGGCCAACGTAGGTCTGTGTACCAAATTTCATCAAAATAACTTAATATTTGCGACCTGCAGCGTATAAACCATATAATTTTAGTAGGACCCTTATATGGGCACTAGGTCTAAACATGGACCGATGTTCACCAAAATCAATAGGCTTCGTCCTTGGGCCGACATAAGTCGGTGTACCAAATTTCATCAACATATCTTAATATTTGCGACCTGCAGCGTATAAACAATATAATTTTGGTAGGACCCTTATATGGGCACTAGGTCTAAACATGGACCGATGTTCACCAAAATCAATAGACTTCGTTCGTGGGCCAACGTAGGTCTGTGTACCAAATTTCATCAAAATAACTTAATATTTGCGACCTGCAGCGTATAAACCATATAATTTTAGTAGGACCCTTATATGGGCACTAGGTCTAAACATGGACCGATGTTCACCAAAATCAATAGGTTTCGTCCTTGGGCCAACATAGGTCTGTGTACCAAATTTCATCAAAATATCTTAATATTTGCGACCTGCTGCGTATAAACAATATAATTTTGGTAGGACCCTTATATGGGCACTAGGTCTAAACATGGACCGATGTTCACCAAAATCAATAGACTTCGTCCGTGGGCCAACGTAGGTCTGTGTACCAAATTTCATCAAAATAACTTAATATTTGCGACCTGCAGCATATAAACCATATAATTTTAGTAGGACCCTTATATGGGCACTAGGTCTAAACATGGACCGATGTTCACCAAAATCAATAGACTTCGTTCGTGGGCCAACGTAGGTCTGTGCACCAAATTTTATCAAAATATCTTAATATTTACGATCCGCAGCGTATAAACAATATAATTTTGGTAGGACCCTTATATGGGCACTAGGTCTAAACATGGACCGATGTTCACCAAAATCAATAGGCTGCGTTATTGGGCCAATATAGGTCTGTGTACCAAATTTTATCAAAATATCTTAATATTTGCGACCTGCAGCGTATAAACAATATAATTTTGGGGGGACTCTTATATGGGCACTAGGTCTAAACATTGACCGATTTTAACCAAAATCAATAGGCTTCGTCCTTGGGCCGACATAAGTCGGTGTACCAAGTTTCATCAAAATATCTTAATATTTGCGATCTGTAGAGTGCGCACAAGAATGCATGGACAGACAGACAGACGGACGGACGGACAGACGGACATGGTTAAATCGAAATAAAAAAATTCTAAGCCGATCGGTATACTATAAGGTGGGTCTAGGACCAATATTTTTTGGTGTTACAAACATCAGCACAAACTTATAATACCCTGACCACGTAGTGGTGTAGGGTATAAAAATGCCATTGACGCGGCTTCGGATTCATTTCTAAAAAAATTAATAACAGAAAAGAATAAAAATCTAAATTACCTTAATGTATCCAAATATATTTTTAATAAATTTTTAAAAAAAATAATATAAAATTTATTTTGAATGTAAAACTTTTTTTATTATAATTAAATTATTTAATAAAATCAAGTTTTTAATAGCAATTTTATATATGTATGCTTTTTTATTCAATTAGGAAAAAAGCTGCATAGAGAGAGCTTTCTGGATAAAATTTCAATGAATTCCCTTTACGCAATAATTCATTAACATTATGCGGATAATTCATTAAAATCATGCAGATAACTGACTCAATGTGTCATTGCAGACCCCTGCGTACACCTAAGGGTCCTAGAGACGATTGTTTGGATGGCCAGTTCCCTACTTGGGCCATCGATGATCTAACTACCCTACCGGTCCGTCAGTCCGATAATCCTGCGGAATACAAAACAGGGGAAAAGAGCCCTAAAATGTCAAATTTATCGGTTCCTCTATCCATCGCAACACACCGCTAACAAAATGAAAAAAGAAACCACACAAAATTTAACAACAGAAAACTAAAATCGAAAAACCCACCACCCGTGCAATAACATAGCCGTATAGGCACTTGGGCAATTCCTGAAGCGCTTTCGTCCCCTGCCAAAGGGACTCATCAGCAGGATTAACCTACTAGTTCCTTGGAACCACTGCGGGACGCATATATAATATGCTCCAGAAGAAAATGCCCCGCCTGAGGGTCAATAACCGCTGCCCATAACAACCGCGGACCATAACACACACTCGCGTAACCAACCAATAACACTCGACCAACAAAAAATAGCCCATCAGCAACTCACCCATAAATTCCCCAAAAAACAATAAATACAGAACTCACCCCATCCATTCCATGCAGCACCCGCAAGCGACACCTTCCGCCTCCTATAACGACCACAAAACACGTTCCACGCCAATCACAACAAATTAAATTGAAAAACAATATTGAACATAACAATCCAAATAAAATTACAAAAATTAATTCCATACTGTCAGAAAATAAACTCTATGTGATCAGGGCTCCAAACCCCAAACACAATCATGTCAGTAAGCAGCGGCAGTAACACCAAACTGCCTATCCCGTGAAATCAGTCCAATAACCCCATAACCTCCACCATATCCCATAGAGTTGTGAAATTTCGGTATTTTTTGAGTACTCAATACTACTCAATACTTTTCAATTGAGTACTCGATACTACTCAATACTTTTAACGGTTTTTTTAATTTAAAAATAAAAATGTTATGAATTCGTATTTATTAGCAAAAATTATAACAATTCACATACACGTGTTAAATAACTATTGTTATTTACATTTTAATTAATTTATAACATTTTAAATAAATTAATTAAATAATTTTTCCCAAAAATTCGTTACAAATTTCTTTGCTTCACAAATAGAGTTGTATTTTCAGAGCTGTATTTTTAGAGTACTATTTTTAGAGTTGTATTTTTATACGAAAAATACACATTTCTACGGAAAATTGCATCTTTAAAAGTATTGAGTAGTACCGTTTTAGTATTGAGTACTCAAAAAAACAGTCAGTATTGAGTACTCAGTACCGGAATACTCAATACTTTTACAACTCTAATATCCCAGTGACAATCCCAATCCACCCAGCGGATCTACACTCAAAAATTTTCCCGGACAGATCCCCGTAACACAATACATCGAAAGCCAAGGAATACAGCCCAACTCAGGCAGTATAAAAAACAAAATGCCAAAAATTAGCACTCAAAAAAATCCCACAAAACACACGAAAATCCCTCACCGCAAAGAAAAACCAATGAATGGACGTCACCAATAAATTGACAAAATTAAAATAATCCCTAAGAACCGTCAATAAAATATAATCAACACATCCACAGGACCTGAGAGAGATACCTACCGAAACGTGGATTTGTCCACCAACTTTATATAGTCTATTGCTCAAGAAAATCCAATTGATGAACGTGATTTTTTCTCAATAACATTTTCAAGGCAAAAATTCCTATAAAGTCAATAGGCAGTGTTAATTCCCACCTAAAGCTACGTGGAGATGAGAGGGAGGTACGGGAGCCATCTCCGGAATAATAATGGGTCCTATGAAATCCCTAGTCATACATCATAGTCCGTACCCATGCAAACATATGTATACATGAAACATGACCGGAACAATGTTCCAATACTAATATCTCCTAAATCCCCATACAAGGATGAATGAGCAGGAAATATGCCATATGATAGGAGTGCCCAAAACATATTCCCACACCGATAAAATTTCTCAGTTAAAGAATTCGCCAGTTAAAACGCAGAAAAAATAATTTAACTGAAATAATTGCTATCAACTAATATTTCTGTTAAATAAAATTATTTTTTCTGTTACCCTGTAAATACAAATAAACAAATTTGAAATTGTCAAGAATTTTTATAATTATATTTTTAAATTTGAAGAGAAACCAAAATTTTAAATACATTTCCAGCATAGATTTCCAGTTTATTTAATTTGCTCAGTCCACGGTGAGATAATTTGTTAAATATTTTCTGGAATTTAGTAAAACGTATACGTTATTGTTTAAATCGAGATTGTGGTCCATAAATTCGTGCACGTGCAACTGTCTGGAGGTTTTTTTTATCAAAGATTAAATAATATGAGAGTGAATATGTACTAGTATGATGGAAGAACGCAGCATCCAATTAATCACAACAAGATATAAACTTGTATTTTGTATGAATGTGTAAACAAATTATAAAGTCGAAATATAAAAAAAAGTATTGCAAAATATTAAAATTTAGATGAAAACATGATGTTAAATTTCTATTAAATCTTTAAGTCGGTTATTAGCTGCGTTTGTGTGGCATTCCTATCAATGATATCTCGAACAATTTTGACAGTAGAAAACCGGAATACGTTGAAAAACTGTCAAAATCGTTCTTGATAACACTGACAGAGAGTCACACAAACACAGCTATTGTTAACTAAATTCCATGGATATTTCAAAATAATTAATACGTTCGTTGTTTTTAACTGAGCTATTATTTTTATTTATTTTTAAAAAATATTAGTTATTTTCAATTAATTTTAATAACTGAGCTTCAGTTAGGGGTATTTCACCTGAGACTCAGTTGAAAATTTAGTAGCCAGTAACTGAGAAATTTTTTCGGTGCACTATTATTCAGGTTGGACAAATGTTGACAGAAATCCCTCTAACCCAGGTCCACATATCTATCAAGGGTTCAGATCAAGGCATCCACTCAGCCCCTGGTTTCACGCAGAGCACGTTTTTACCGTTGGCATACGATTTTCTGTTTCCCCTAATTGACACATATCTAACGACGAATATTCAACTCGAAGACGGTGTTGCTATCAGCCCCTTATGGGCACATTTGTACTGATAGCGGCCTACCTTCTGGTCCAGACAAAATGGGTTAATTTTGCTCTTTTATTCAATTAGGAAGAAAGCTGCATAGAGAGAGCTTTCTGGATAAAATTTCAATGAATTCCCTTTACGCAATAATTCATTAACATTATGCGGATAATTCATTAAAATCATGAAGATAACTCACTCAATGTGTCATAGGACCCATTATTATTCCGGAGATGGCTCCCGTACCTCCCTCTCATCTCCACGTAGCTTTAGGTGGGACTATTGACTTTATAGGAAATTTTGCCTTGAAAATGTTATTGATAAAGAATCACGTTCATCAATTGGATTTTCTTGAGCGATAGACTATATAAAGTTGGTGGACAAGTCCACGTTTCGGTAGGTATCTCTCTCAGGTCCTGTGGATGTGTTAATTATGTTTTATTGACGGTTTTTAGGGATTATTTTAATTTTGTCAATTTATTGGTGACGTCCATTCATTGGTTTTTTTGCGATGAGGGATTTCGTGTGTTTTGTGGAATTTTTTGGAGTGCTGATTTTTGGCATTTTGATTTTTAATTTTGTTCCTTATACTGCCTGAGTAGGGCTGTATCCCTTGGCTTTCGATCTATTGTGTTACGGGGATGTGGCCGATGGAATTTTTTGGGTGTAGGATCCGCTGGGTGGATTGGGATTGTGGCATTCTGATTTTGTTTCTTATACTGCCTGGATTGGGCTGTATTCCTTGGCTTTTGGGTGTATTGTGTTATGGGGATGTGGCCGATGGAATTTTTTGAGTGTAGGATCCGCTGGGTGGATTGGGATTGTCACTGGTATAAGGTTATTGGACTGATTTCACGGGATAGGCAGTTTGGTGTTACTGCCGCTGCTTACTGATACGGTTGGTATCTTGATTGTGATTTGTGTTTGGGGACCTTATTAAATAGGGTTTGTTATTTTTTGACAATTTGGAAATATTTTTTGTATTTCATTTGAATTGTTCGGTTCGGTATTTTGTTTTTAATTTTATTTTTCTTGTCGCTATTATGATTGGTGGGAACGTGTATTATGGTCTTTGTGGAAGCGGAAGGTGTAGTTTGTCGGTGCTGCATGGCGTCGATGGGGGTGAGTTTTTGGATTTATTGTTTTTTGGGGAATCTGTATATAGGGTATTGATGGGCTATTTTTTTGTTCTAATTTTATTGTGTGTGTTATAGTCCACGGGTGTTGTGACCAGCGGTTATTGGTTCTCGGGCGTGGTACTGGGATGGATTGGGAAGGCCTTTTGGATTGTTTTGATTTATGGTTTTTTGGGACGGGTTAGGATTTGGTTTGTTATGTTCGGGCGCATATTATATATGCATCTCACAGGGGTTCCACGGAACTAGTAGATTAATCCTGCTGATGAGTCCCTTTGGCAGGGGACGAAAGCGCTTCAGGAATCGCCCAAGTGCCTACACGGCTATGTTGTTGCACGGGTGGTGGGTATTTTCGATTTTAGTTTTCAGTTGTTAAATTTTGTGTGGTTTCTTTTTTCATTTTTTTAGCAGTGTGTGGCGATGGATGGAGGAACCGGTAAATTTGACATTTAGGGCTCTTTTCCCCTGTTTTGTCTTTCCGCAGGATTACCGGACAGGCGGACCGGTAGGGTAGATAGATTATCGATGACCCAAGTAGGGAACTGGCCATCCAAAGAATCGTCTCTAGGCCCCTTAGGTGTACGTAGGGGTCTGCAATGACACATTGAGTGAGTTATCTGCATGATTTTAATGAATTATCCGCATAATGTTAATGAATTATTGCGTAAAGGAAATTCATTGATATTTTATCCAGAAAGCTCTCTCCATGCAGCTTTTTTCCTATTAAATCAGAATCAAAAGGCATTATATGGTAATAGCATAAAGAACCAAAACAGAGGAGATTAGTAATCTCGTTCATGTGAATGCTTTATTAGTTACCTCGCTCATGTGAATACCCTATAAGTTAAGAAAGTCCTTACTTTTTTGAAATGGTTCGTCAACAACTTATTCTTCCTTAAAGGCTACACGCTATAAACTTGAATAATGTAAAAAACAGAATAAATTTAAATATAATTTTTTATAAAAAATGAACGTATTTTATTAATAAAAAACATATGGAAATCATTTTCATTTTTTAATAAAAAAAAAATATCTACCTTATAGGTCATTCACATGAACGATATAACTAAATCTCCTCATTTGTGTTCTTTATTCTATTACTATATAACATATTTTGTCATTATATGGTAATAGAATAAAAAACCAAAAACGAGGATATTAGTAATCTCGTTCATGTGAATGGCGTTTTAGTTTCACAATTTTCAAGTAAAGAATTTACATTAATTTGTACAATATATACAAGTCTTGTAAAATATAAACATGTCTAGTAGAAGATATCGAAAAATATTTTTCTAGAAAATTGTAAAAGTATCTTGTAAATTATGTAGTTGTTTAATTACACAGCACTTAGTTAATTTTCTCCCTGTGTTTTTCTCCGTGTATAAAAGCTCAATTTAAAGCGCTTATTATAAAATATTTATATTTTTTAAGTCGTGTAAAGGCACATCTACACGGGATTGAAAACTGGCGAGATTTTATGAAAATGCAGCTCTGTATAAGTATACGAAATGTACCCCTAAATTCATAAACGCCTTATAAAATTATAGGAGGTTTATTGAACAAATTTTGTATGAAAATGACGTTTTGTAAACCTGCTATAACTTTATAGGTCATTCACATGAACAAGATACCTAAATCTCCACATTTGTGTTCTTTATTCCATAACCATAAAATATCAACATATAGCTGCCTACACACTAGGGAACATGGTTGAGGGAACAAAAAATATCAAAAAATTTTGTAAACTCGAAATGCACGCTCTCAACACGCACACACACACAAAAGCACTCACACATTCACAAAAATGCTCTCTTTTTTTAAGTATGTTCCCTAGTGTGTAGGCAGCTTATGATGTTATATGGTAATAGAATAAAGTACCCAAATGGGGAGATTTAGTTATCTCGGTCATGTGAATGATCTATTACAAAGCATTTATGAATTGAGGGGATAATCTCTAGACCATTGACAATTGCTGTCATATAGGTCATTCACATGAACGAGATAACTAAATCTTCTCATTTGTGTTCTTTATTCTATTACCATATAACATCTTATTTTGACATTCTATGGTAATAGAATAAAGAACACAAATGAGGAGATTTAGTTGTCTCGTTCATGTGAATGACCTAATACACACGTTTTTTTAATTAGTAATAGGCAATTCACATGAGCGAGATAACCAAATCTCCTCATTTTTTGTTCTTTATTCTATTACCACAAGGAAATTTTTTGCCTCTATATGGTAATAGAATAAAGAACCAAAAACGAGGAGATTAGTAATCTCGTTCATGTGAATGGCCTGTAACAAATTTTAAAATGTCTTGTAACATTATTGAACATTTCAGTTGATTAAATGCACTTTTTGCTATTTGGAGAAAACATTATTATTTGAAATACAAAAATGTTAATAAAAACAAATTCTTGGCAACTACAGATAGTTCTTTTACGGTAAAAATTAGTGCCAACAATATTACACACAAAAAAATATTGACGCACGTTTATCAAAACTGAGGTTAAATATTACCAAGTACAGTAGGACAATATTATTTGGTACAATATTATTTTACAACTTCTCGTTTTGGGCCTTTAATCTAGTACCACACATGGTAATAGAAGAAAGAACTAAAACGAGATGTTGTACGATAATATTGCAAGAGTAAGGCCAGCTTTAATCTACTACCACACATGATAATAGAATAAAGAACTAAAACGAGAAGTTGTACAATAATATTGCAAGTGTATACCCAGCAATTGTCAAAATGATGTCATCTCAAGTAAAGACTCTTATATGTCATTCACATGACCGAGATAACTAAATCTCCTCATTTGTGTTCTTTATTCTATTACCATATAACATCATATGTTGACATTTTATGGTATTTGAATAAAGAACACAAATGAGGAGATTTAGTTATCTCGTTCATGTGAATGACCTATTAATTCCAATTTTATTGCATTATCATGATATCGCTGAAGTGCAAGCTGCTCTTGAAATGATGTCAGCCATCAAATGTCACTATTCGTTTTAATTTTAATTTTGTGATAAAAAATTATTGAAATTTTGCAAGTGTTGCAGAGAAGTTGTTGATGTACGAGAAGTTGTACAATAATATTGCAAGTGGAGGGTCGTCGTGTTTGGAACAAATAATCCGATATTTTTTACCAAATTTTGTAAAAAAAAAGTATCAGAATTTCATAAAAAGTACTTCCATTTCGGATTATTTTGCATGAATTGCTTGAATCCAGCTCCGCTAACGTTCAAGCAAGCGATCATGCAAACAAGCAAAAAAAAGTAGGTCAATTTATTTAAAAGTACCGTTTAATAAGTACCACGAAAAAACATTAAAACGTCAAAAAAGCTGTGACAGTTTAACAAAACAGCTGTCAACACGATGCGGCCATTTTTACAATAAATATTTTTTTCATACAAAACGTATGGTGGTTTGAGTAAAATTATAAAAAAAAAAATTGAGGCTTATAGAAAATATAAATTAAAAATTCGGTTAAATTTGTGGAAATTTTATAAAATACCAAACTTTAAAACAAAATGTCACGTAGTGTTAGAGCTGAAACACGCAGTCGAGCCAAAGATGATATTAAACGTGTTATGCAGGCGGTGGATAAACCCAGGCATTGGGAAAAGAAATGGGTAACCATTAATGACACCACAATGAAAATTTTCAAATGGGTTCCAATATCAAGTAATGATAAAAAGAAACTGAGTTCATTAACCAAACAATCGGATAAAGAAAATTCCCAAAAAGGAACACCCACCCCACCACAAATAACACCCAGTTATGGATTGACTGCAGAGGATTCTAATACTTGTGAGTGTGATGATAACAAGGAATAAAAGAGAAAAATGTTGGATGACAACAATATTTTGTTTATTTCAATTTTTTTATTGAATATTTTATTAAAGTTTTTTGTTTTCATATTGTAGGTTTTTCGGTGGTCAGTGATTCTCAGGGTGCTGATTTTGTTAGTAGTATGCCATTTTCGGAGGATTCTAATTCACAGGGGAGCGATGGTCCTGTTAAACGTTTAAAACAGAGTGACTAATTAAACCTCCAATTTACACAACTTTAAATTCACTCTTCTTCATCTTGGACATCCAATAACCATATTCCTAATCATACCCATTCAACCATGTAATTATCATTTTATTACCTTCCATAATTTCCAATTAAAATTGAACAAATTTGAAGGGAAATTAAGTACCTAATTTCTTAAAACACTTGCGTGAAGGGAACTTTCACTGTAAATTTTTTTTGTAACAAAAACAATTTCTATAGAAATAACTTACCGAAGTGTTTAAGAAAGTAACCCCTTAAGATTTTTTAATTAAACCCAGCCAGCAAACCAGGGTACGCGTGTAGTATAAATGCAATATACGAACAATCTTGTCGAATGCTGTAAGTTCTGCGTATATGACTTAAAATTTGAACACAAATCAACATTTCAACGGCTTTTTAGGTCATTAATATTACCAGTTTACTAAATTTAGACTGAGGTATATTTTCACAGTCTAAATGTATTTAAATCAAATTTTGGGTTCAAATTAAAATTTCTAATATGTTTTTTTCCAAACTACGAAAGAATATTAAAAAATTGTAAAAATATCAAACAAACCGGCTAACAAAAAACTTACTATATAACAAAAATTATGTATCTAGTCATGCGGTCTTAGTAAATTGGATGAAAACTACCCGTTTCCCTGCAGTAAACTTGGAATAATTTCTCAACTAAATCACATAATTTTGAAATTTTTTAATTTGCTGTCAAAAATTGCAAATTTTTTGGACGAAAATATAAGCGTTTTAAAATGAATCATAAAAGGCACAAAAATTTGAGGCAAATTAGTAAGCTTAAAACTTGAACATTTTCTAAGCAGTTCAAATAAGACTAAAAAACAGATTATTTTTTGAGCCTACAGCCATAGTATATTATAGTAGCCCTACTCAATAAAAAATTGAAAGCTTGTACCTATCTCATGTAGTTGTAGTGGTCTTAAGAACCTATGTATACAAGTAAAATTACAAACACTTCTTCATTTTTTCAATTGACAGAAAATGAGTAAAACTTACTATATTATACTATGCCTACAACATTTTTTTAAATATTTTTTTTTTTTTTTTGAGTCAAAAAAGAAGGATCTTTTGGGTGAACCACTTTCATATAAAAATTTAAACTAATAATATATTTTGAGCTCCTTTTTGATTTATTTTCGGGCTCGTTTGCTGGCTGTGAATTTAAAATATAAAAAATGTATTGATATTTTTTAATTAATTGAACAAAGTCTTACTGAAGTTGAGATTTTCTTTCGCAAAGTTTAAAAACATTAGGTTCAATTTTGACAATGTCCCGTTAGCTACTAACTTTAACTGATAAATTTATTTTTGTTTCCCATGTAAAATTTGAACTTAACTGCTGGCTAAATTTGTACTGGACATTCAGTAATCGGACTTAAAACTTAAAAGACATTAAAATGTTTTGCAAAAATCTCTTAATTGATTTACTATGTAAATTTGTAAATTAATTACTTATACCGAGGGAGTTCATACTGAAGGGTTAACTAATAAACAATAGAAGATGTGAAAAAATTATATACAAAACAACAAATATCTAAGTTACCCATAGTTAACTCAACAACTTTCATTCAGAGTCTCATACTGTAGGGTTAACTTTGACTTAACTATTAACGGTGGGTCTCATACTGTAGGTTTAACCTTAGCTTAACTATTGAACAAAAGGAAATGTCAAAAAATTGTATGCAAAACAACAACACATTTTTGGGTTAACTATTAGTTAAGTCTATAACCTTCAGTGTGAGACGCACCGTAAAAGAAAATATAAAAAATTGTATACACAGATAAAAAAGTATGCACCAACAATCGATAAATTGATATTTTATTTCAAACAGTTTTTTTATTTGAAATGTTTGTAATTTGATATTTTTCATATATTAAATTGTTTAAAAGTAAAGCCACATTCACAATGATAGAGTAGTCCACTTTGCAGAGTGGATTTTGTTCCTTTCTTTTTCGTACTTACATATTTTTTGTATCATGCCATCTCTATTTTAGTAAACTCCACTGCAGAGTGGAGTAATCCATCATTGTGACTGGCTTTAAAAGTTACAAAAAAATAACATTTTTTTTTTACAAATTCCATTGTTGGTGCCTTTTCAAAGTTTTTTTTATATTAACAAAAGCCGGCACTGTGTACAAAACAACAACACATTTTTGGGTTAACTTTTGGTTAACTGAAAAACTTTCAGTATGCGACCCACCGTCAGTATGAAACCCATCGTTAAAATTAAAATTATTTTGAATTAAATATGAATAAACTTTAATTTTTATGTTTTTAAATTCAATTTAATACAAATAACTCTCAACTTTAATGGGAAATTGTGTAAAATCAGTATCATTTGTTTGTCGATTCTTTATTTCCTGCAAACTTAAGCAATGTTATTGTGTATTATTAAAATATTAAATTAAATAACAGTTTTTCTTATAAAATAACTGCCATTCAGAAATCTACTTAACAATTATCTAATACTTTGTTAAAATTAATTTAAAATTAACCTTTTTGAAAAGTTTTTTTTCAGTTTATCTCTTTTTAGCTGGCTGAAAAGTGGTTAAACTTTTTCAAAATTAAATTATTTTTTTTTGTTGCAGTTTCGTTTGAAATCTTTTAAAATATCTGCAAACTTTTGAAAAAAGAACATAATATTTACTTAAGTATTTTACTCATCGCCTCATATAAAGATAAGTTTTAATTATATTTTTTTTACCATTTACCAATTTACAAACAAGAAAAAAAAGGTAACAAGAAAATTGAATTTTTTAATGAAGAGATACAGGAATTCACACCGACCGCACTACATACTCCAAAAACATAGTTATATTGCATAGAAATGTTTTATAACAAGATGCACAAAAAGTTTTTTTTTTGCTAAAATGGCTTTAAAAGCATTTTTATTCTTTTTTTGTTGCCCATTATTATTATTTTTTTTTTTTTAATTTTAATTTATGTAGTTTAAGAAACTGATAGTTTTTTAAACTTTTCTATCGCGAAAATACTCTTTTTTTAATTTTTAAAATTTGTTTATAAATATTTTTGAATTTTTTTCTATTTCTGTGTTTACTTTTTCCGATTATTTTACCATACTTGTAAAAAACTCGAGTAAAGCCCGTATGATACTAACTTTTTTCTTCACTTTTCTCGACTTTTTTTAGGATCTTTAATTAATTTATTTCTATTAGTAGTATCGTAACGTATCGTGTCAGCTGTTTACTTTTAGTAAATGACAGTATACACAACTACTTAAGGCTCCATTAGTCTGGTAATATCGTCAAGTATCGTGTCAGTTGTTTACTTTTAGTTAGTGACAGTATACACAACTACTTAGTTTGGAAGTACATTTGAAGTAAGAAAATCGATTGAAAATAGATTTCTACCTCACGATACCTCATTTCGCCGCACTTTACTTCCAAACTAATTTGAGCTTTAAGCTCAATGGAGCCTTTAAGCCCAAAATATTTTGGTAGTAAAGTGAGGTGAAATGAGGTGTCGTAAAGTAGAAATCTATTTTCAATAGATTTTCTTACGTCAAATATACTTCCAAACTAAAAACATAATGTTTCTTCCGAATATCTCTCTAACTTAAAACCTAGTCCACAGATTTTTTTGAAATTAATAATATACTCAAATCTAGTAGTACGCAAAACTAATTTCGTCAAAATTTATTGATTTTTAGTGCCGAATTCACTAAATTTCGTAATTTGCAAAGTGTGAAAATCGTCATTGCTTCTGAAATACCAACACTACCCAGCAAAAATATGTGTAACAACAAACAACTTTTAAATTGGTTACAATGGAGCGATAAGTGCTATTTTTCTGTTTCGAAAGTATGTGCTCTAAAACAACTTTCAAAAATGTATATATAATGTTGTTTTTTCTTTGGAAATGCATTTGTTTATAAATTACGAATTTATTAGAATTTAATTTTTTATCTCTAAAAAAACAAAATAGTTTATTCACATATTTTTTTAATTTACGATTATTTACACATTTTTTTAATTATTCGTACATATTTTAAAAAATAATTCAGTTACAGTTCCCTTTGAAAAAGAGAAGGAAATAAAGAATTGGATCCCATTGAATCTCCTGGACTATGACCCAAATATGAATTCTTTTTTCACTAAATGCAAATATATAAAACTTGACAATTAAAATGTATTGTTAATTAATTTTTACATTCAAATTCAAAACAATTTCAAACAAAACGACAAACAAAAAAATTATAAAATAATAAGGATGTGTTGTGAAACGGTAACAAAACATTCTTAATGGTAAATTTTTGACAGTTTTGAGGTGAATACAATTTCACTAGCCAATAGGGCTAGTAGAATTTTTGACATAAGCATAGAAATATTTGACATTTTAAAATATGAAAGTTTCTAAAGAATAATTTAGAAAATATGTACGAATGAAAACCTCTGAACAAAAATAAAAAAGATAAAACAAGAGGCCGAAAAAATTACATTACTTGTAGACAATCATTTTTATTCTCGGTTTTGTTTATTTTGCTATGCAAAACTAAAACTTCTATAAATTGCAACGATCTGCAAACGCATATATTTCCTAAAAATATTTATTTCTTTTATTTCTTTATTCCATATTATTAACAACAGTCAACAATTTTTTATTGTCGAAAAAAGATTTAATTTCACACAGGAAAATTAAAATTTTTTTCACCATAGAACAAATGTTTTTCACCATGATACTTTGATATTTTTTCACACCACCCTAAATCAAAAAAAAAACTTTCTTTTAAAAGACTTTTCCGAAATATTTTAAGTATCTATCAATTTCGAACTGGTTTAGCTAGTTTTCATCCAGTCTTAGCAATTAACATTTAATAGGTATATAGTTTATAAGCTTTATGACTCTTACTTTTTCCCGCTTATATATTTGTATGAAATTTATATATATAATTGTAGTATTTAAGTTAATCTTTCTTCTTTAATCTTATGTGTAATTTATCTAAAAAACATTATTTTTTATTAAAAATATATAAGTTGAATTTATAATTTATGTTATACTGCGAGTAGTTTTGATTGTTTTAATGCGTTTACAAAATTGGGAAAAGAATCAAGAAAAAAACAACCAAGAATTGAAAAATTGGGTTTTAAAATGTTGCTGAAGTTCAACGAAAAGGCTACTTTTTCAAACCGAGGGTACAAAAGACGAATTAGGCCGAGAGTTTGGATGTAGATTAACTTTAAACGTGATTTAACATAGGTTGGAATTGGAATTCTGCTTTAGAAGTGGGGATTATTAAGTCTTGTTTTAATTAAGATCAAATTTTAAACCAAAAAATCTGTTTCGGCCAATGATGATTAATTTGATAATGGCTGATAAAATATGTCTTCGGTTTAACTAAACCAGGTTTATATTCGGTATTCTGAACTATTCAGTGAAAAAATTTCTTTCTATGTTTAAAGCCGTAAAACTATAAGAAAAGCTATAAAAATATTTTTTTTATGTCATAAGGAAGCTACTTTTTCCTTAATTTTCAAATGGTCTTGTTCGCTACTAATTTCATACATAAATCACATCCCAAAAACTCGTCTTTTCTTAATAATGCGGTTATTCCAAATAAAACAAATATGTATGTCTTATAAAATGAAGTGCTAACTTTACTCACCAATTTCCAAAGAGAAATTTGAAAATTTCTCAAAATTGTAAAAATGAAAACAACCCAAATTAGGTTGCGTTTATACTTGCATCGAAATTCCGAGAATACGCTATTCACCACTCTGAAAAAACAATGAAGAAAAGCATATCAGTGTTCAATTTTGAATAAAGCACACACATTTAGCTCTAATAAATGCATCTTCTAAGAATTTAACGTTTACAAGCTTTTCTTCATTGCTTTTTCAGAGTGCCGAATATCGAGATTTCGATACAAGTGTAAACGCAACCTTAGTTCTGGAAGTATCGTAAAAAACTAACGAAGCATTCTTGTAATGAATAAAAAGAGAATAACAATTAAAGTATTAGGGGTTTCATATAAACTCGTAAATTCCTTGTAAACCTTGTATAAATATAAATCATTTTTTTATATACACCGTTTATATAAGTTTATATGAAAACCCGTATTGACGATTCTCGTCCACTTTCTGAATAAATAAATTTCTAACATTTTAAGGATTGTTGGTTGCAATAATGTTGAAGTATGTAACGCAAAATTGCTTTTATTTAACAAAATTTGTTTCAATACTTTAAAATTTCGATATTCACCACTCTGAAAAACCATGAAGGAAAGCTTAAAGATGTTAAATTTTGAATAAAGCAAACATGTTTAGGTTTAATAAGTGTATTATCTAAATATTTAACGTCTATAAGCTTTTCTTCAAGGGTTTTCCAGAGTGGGGAATATCGAAACCTCGGGATTACGGTGCAAATGTAAACGCAGCCTTTAGTACATTCATACTGGGGACGAAAACTCGTTTTATGACTTTTTTTATGATCCGAAAACTACACCCATTCATACTTACATTTTTTGACATTTATCGCGTTTTCAAAACTTAATACCCGAATGAAAGCACTATATTTTGCAAAATTTTATTTTATTTCACTTTTTACGTTATTTTAAGGGTAACGGTATTTCAGTTATTTCGGTAACGGTATTTTAAAGATAGCGGTATATCGGTTATTTCGGTAACGGTAGACAGTTGAAAGGGGTTTGAATCGATAACGGTATTTTAGCGGTATTGCCTGCCAACCCTGATAAATTCTCTCTTTTCCTGATTTACACTGATTTTTATGTGGATAAACGACAGTGAGTTTAAAATAAAATATTTTTCTTTTCGGAAAATCTCAGAATTTTAAAGCTCGAATTTAGAAAACATTCGAGCTTTAAGAATATTTAATTACATTAATTAAAAAACTTACATTCAGAGAATTAACAAAAAAGTAAATTCCTTCAGGTAATTAAACAAAAAAATTAATTCCTTGGGGGGAATTAAACGAAGAAGTTATTTCTTTCAAGGATTATTATACGAAAAAGTCAATTCCTTTAGGGAATTAAGTGCAAATTGAATGAATTCCCAGGTTGTTAATTTCATAGCGAATGAATTAATTTACCAAAAATTTAATTAGCTCGATTTGAATGAATTAGTGAATGAATTTTTTAATTTAATGTTTAATGTTTGGTCAGGGTATTATTTCGCAAAAATTCACAATAAATTTTTTGAATTCATTAACATTAATTAATAATCTAGCATACACGTCTAGACTATAGTCTAGCATACACATGTTCAATATTTTCCCCCATTAAAAGCTGTTCTTTGGTATTTGATTTTCAATGTGAAAATTCAGTTCGAAAGCATTTCCCCCTGGATTTTTCTTATTAATAAATAAATTCATTTCTTTAATTAAAAATTTTATTAAATTTTAGGGAATTCATTCCAAAAAGGGATTAATTCTTTAAAGCTCTGCACAGAATAAATTTTCTATTTATTTAAAGTGTTTACTATTAAAAAGCAATAACAAAAAAAATCGAAGAGAAAATGTGACTAAAATTTACATTTACCCAAGAAAAGTAGTACGCGGGACCATAGTGCAGCGGTAAAAAATTATAAATCAAAATGTGAAGGTATCTCCAAATTATTCATATACATTTGCGTTTTAGTACGTCTGGTTAATAAAAAATTTTGTGATATTTTTTCACCAAACGCAAGGTGTGAATAATATTCACCTCTAGGCGTCTGGTATCATTTTTTTCACCTGAGAATTTTAGTTTCACCCCAAATTTTTATTTTGGCACAATAATAGTTTTTATATCCAAAATTCTTTTGTTCACCTCTATAAGATATGTATATCATTTCACCATTTTTTTTTTAATATTTCCGACAAAAACACTGGTTAGGGGTGGTTAAAAAACGGTAAAGCCGAATCTAAAATGCTTTTAATTGTTTTAATTGAAAATACGTAAAGTTATTTGAATAACTTAATTGCAAACTTTATTAATTTTTTTACATAAATCGCAAACAACACTTTTATCATTAGAATAATTTTGACAATTCTCAATAATACAATAAACAAAAAGCTATTATTGTCCACATTAGTTTAATAATTTTATACCAAGAACAATATGCAAATCACAATGATGTTTTTATAAATAAATTATAACTTAATTACAATACACAATTAACTAAAGTTTATTTTAGAAAAAAATAGAAATAATAAGAATCTCATGCTCCACGCAAAAAATCTTAAATATTACTTTTCAAAATGTTTGATCTGAATCTTAAGGTTAACAAGAAAATGTGTTTTTAGTTTTTGTTTATATATCATTATATAATATACATTTATGTAAATATGTATGTAAATAACAAGATTTTTAGAAACGAAGTGAAATCGAAAAGAGAGAAAAATTATATAAATATTCAAATACTTTTTAGAAAAGTATTTGGTACATTTTACAAAAAAAATCACGTTTAACAGATAATATTAACAACAATAAAATGTTATAAAA